>OY720444.1:59039612-60254611 GCA_963082915.1 Dolichopus griseipennis | reverse complement strand
AAAACAAATCTGAATGCAAAAAAATATAAAAACCACTATACTAATTTTTTTTTTTTTTTTTTAAAAAAAGTTGATATATAAAGAGACAGGAAGCACGTTTGAAATTGAAAATTAGTTTTTATTAAAGCTTAAATGCAACAATAATTCTAGAATTTTATGATTTTTATTATTTCTTTTTTTGTTTTTTTTTTTTTTTTTATTTAGAATAGAAAAGGCTAATATATATAAATATTTTTATGGGGTGTTTCATGGAGGAGCAAATAATTTTCCGTCTTATTAGGCGTTTTTGTTTTTAAAATCTTAGCAGAGCATGAACTGTCAAAAAAAATTGATGGAAAAATTAGCTTTGAGCGTTCAGAGCTTGTGATTCTTGTTTTTTCTTTAATCAGAGCGCACTCAGAGCTTGCTTTACAACCACGGTTCAAATATTTCTAGTACGGCTGGAGAAAAATGAAATACGAAGACATTTTGACGTTTGTTTAAGATTATGCTTGTAAAATAAAAGCATAAAAAATTACAGTTTTTTCAATTTATTAAATCTGAGTGCTCTGAGCGTACTCTATACATGATTTGCTCAGAGCGCGCTCATTTTGTTCAGAGCATGCTCAGATCTATGCTCAAATCTAAAAAAACGCCTATTGATGCCCGTCATGATTAAAACTATTAGTTTCCTTGTATATGAATATAAGTAAGAATATTTAAGATCGCTTTTTTGAATCATATAGATATTTATTTAGTAATGACTACTGACATTTGTTTAGTTGAAATAAATTAATTGATGCCACCTCTTACACAATTCCATAGTAACAACAGAAGTGAACAATTTTTCATTCCAACTATATGACGGATTATTTAAGGTGGCACTGTATGGTTATACAAATTTGTTTGTTGTTGGAACTGCAAAAATGAGATTATTATTAAACAATCTATTCTATTCTCAAAAAGTTGATGATTTTGCAATTGATAATTTGCCTCATTTCAATATGAATCTAAACTGACTCGATATGAACTTAATCATAAACTCTCCTATATCCGCATTTTTTTATCCCAAAAATTAAAAACAAAAGAATATTGTTGTTATTCCATATGGGGGATAGTATGTCCCTTCCTCATCCTTTCATAAAGTTTTGCATCCCACATTCTCATATTTAAATATACCTTACCAAGGTGATTTGTAAAGAAAAATTATTTTTTAATAATTTTTCTCAATTAAATATGTAACGGGGGCCTCGGTGGTGCAGTGGGTAAGCATTTGGCTTATTAACCGAGGGGGTCCGGGTTCGATTCCCGGTCAGGTCATACAATATTTAATTAAAAAAAAAAATTATTGAAAAATAATTTTTCTTTACGAATCCCCATGGTGACCAAATATAATATAAATATACAAATATATAATATAAACAAAATAAATAATATAGTAGTTATAAATAAATAGAAAGTAGGTATTTAATGAGGGGTGCACAACGGGCCGCAAGGCCTAGGTGTATGGGAGACTTGCTTTCCCCCCCGTCTAAACAACAACAACAAATATGTAACGGAATCCAACTCCCACTTTCTCGGTAAGCAAGCCAAATACTTACTCACTACACTACCGAGACCCAAACTTTATTAATGGATATTACTTGTAGTTTTTGATTTTCGGATAAAATCCAAATTGAATATTTGCTTCACAACGGAACGAAATCTCTCTGTGGAATATAACCCGAAAACAGTATATCCCCACACTTATCAAAATGTAATTGATAACATTTACAATTACCTACACTTCGATAAATTATACATATTTATGTTATTTTAAACTAATAATTTATTTAATATTGAGGAAAGTAAACTCCTGATGGGTTTTGAAAGATGAAAAGTGATTAATAATTAATTTCTGTATACGATTCATTTGAATATTCGAGATAATTCTTGTGATTGTACCTTACATCTAAATTAGTTATAGGACATCAATAAACATAGAACCTTCAAATGGTATTTTTTCATGTTTCTTTCGTGTCCTGTATCTCCCACACTTCTCTCAAGTCTTAAAAGCATATCTTTGAAAATAGTAATGATATGAACCTAATTTTTGGTAAATTGGTGTTCTGTCCAGCTTTTATTATGTGCTTAAAATTTTATATGAATTGGAATAGTTATTCAAGTACCTCCCACGTACCTTCCCAGATCTAACAAACATATCTTCGAAATTATATAGGCGATTTATAGAGATAATAACTTGAAATTTAGTATAGCCGTGTTCTTTCATATTTTCATTTTATCCCCCGAATTCTAAGATGAATTGGATTGTTGGTTCTGGTACCTGTCATATGCCTGTCAAAACCTAACAAGTATATCTTCGGAATTAATAAATTTAGAAAATTTAAATTTTATCAAACGTCAAAATCTAAGATGAATTTAAGAATTGGTACGGGCAAATAGCAATTGAATTTTCTAGAATTGGAGTATTACGTGGAGGAGGGTTGTATCGAGTTACTATTGTTTCTCAAAGATTGCAGTAAAAGTATTTTGAATTAATAACTTCAAGTTTTTAGCAGCTTTGTGTGCTTAAGAGTATAGAGTACATTCTTATTCTAATCACTTGATTCTAATCAAACATATTTATATAATATGATTTAATTTTAAAAACACCCTGTACATATGAAAAAACGAAATATTTAAATCAATAAAAAACGCTTTTATTTTTTTTTATTTCAGCATTCAGTTTTTGTGTATATGTTATGGACAAAATAGTTTAGTTTTATCCAAAGGTTGAATTTAAACAGAACTTTTATATAATTACCATAGGTCTTCCATTCTAACATTTCACTAAATATAAATTTCAAAATTTTAAAAATAGAATTTTTTTTATTTTTATAATAAATAGTATTAAAAAAAAAATATAAAAATAAAATACCCGGATTTGCTTATTCCTTTTTGAATCAAACAAAGTTTAATATGTTTTTATAACCATATATAAAATAGAATTTAAACTAATTTTGATCTTTAAATATTTACAATTATAGTAAAAATGGCAATAAATCGTTAAAAGATGCTGTAAAAATTGCGAATATCGCCAAAAATTAAAGTGAAAAAAAAATGTTATAGTTAATTGTTATAATAAAGTGAACGAATTTAAATCTTAAGATATTTATTAATTAAATAAAAACAAAAAATACCCACACTTTACATATTGTATTAATTAATTTTTATTTTAAATAAAATTATTTAATTAATTAAAATAATTCAAAAACGTTTTAAAAATACATGAAATTAATTAATAAGAAATACAAATTTAAAATAATTAAAAATAATTAAAAAAATAGTAAAAAAAAAGGTTTAAATTAATATTAAATAGAAATTAGATACAAAATTGAATCGTGATTTAAAAAAAAAATTATATTTAAAACTGCAGTATAGTTAATATCTAAAACGTAATCAAACAATTATTGAATATCTTAGATTATATTATTTAAGATTGTTTACACTTTAAAATAAGTAAAGTACAAGTTTTTAATTTTAATTGAACAAATTTAAAAGTTTAATACACTTTATACATTTATTAAATATTCAAAATAATTAAAGTAATATTACGTTTTAGATTTTTATTTTTTTGAACCCCTATTGTGGTTAAATATAAATAGAAGTGATTTGTATTAAAAATCTTGTGTTTTAAAATAAAAGTAGTGGGAATTTTAATAAATTGATGCTCTGTTAAAAAATTTTTAATATTTTTGAAGCTTACTTACTTACTCATTTATATTATTTTTTTAAAATAATAATTAAATAAAGATTATATGGTGTAAATACTGAGTACCCAGTTATTAAATGAATATTTGAGTTCTAACTAATAACTAAGTAACTTCTTTTTTTCCGAAAAATTATCTAAAAGTTTACAAAAAAATCGGATTCCTTTTCTAGAAATAACTTATAAGCAGACCTGTATATTTCAAGTACAAGAACAAGTACCAGTACCATTACCTGAATACTCATTATTTTTTCAAGTACCAGACTTGATTAAAAATTCAATATCACATACTCGTATATGGGTTTAAAATGAATTTTGTATTTAATTAAAAGATTTTCAATTGTAGGAGTATTGGATTTTATAAGTCGAAATATTTGCAAAATACTCGAAGACTTTGGAAAATAATTGAATTTTTGTAACTTAAGTATTTATGGGTACTTAAAATTTACTCGAAAATATTTAAATTCAAAAAAATAATAACAAAAGTAATTATTTTCAAAAATTTAAAATTTTTAAGAATTAAATTCAAAAATTAATTACTTTTTGAGAATTACAAGTATTTTCATTTGATTCTTTTACTTAATACTTAAAGTATTGAAATCTAAGTAATACTGGTACTTGACAAAGTAATTATTATCAGAAAGCAGTACTTAAAACTGTACTTAATCATTTTACGCAGTATTATACAGGTTTGCATATAAGTTATTAAAGATTTTTTCTATAGTGACTGGAAGTCTGTTTTGTTGAATTTATTCAGATTACTTGAAGTTATCATTGTATTAGTTTTTATGCGATTCCTTGTTTTCAATATAAATATAATCATACTAATTACAATTTGTACCTATTTAAATTATTCTTGTACAATTTGGTACTAACTAAAGTCGCTTTAACAAAATAATAATACCTTGAAACCCTTTTAGGCATACTTATTATTTTGAGTTTTATTTTTTTTCCCATTTATGCATAACGGATTGGATTTCAAAATTCAGAATTAAAATATTTTTAAATTAAAACATTTTTAAGTTAAAACATAAAATCCCTAAGAATTTATAGTTTCCAAAATAAATGAAAGTTTTTTATTAGTTTTTAATGTAATATAAAAAAAAAATTTGGAAACTTAGGTTTGGAGTTTTCAATACTAAAAAAACTCAGGTTTGGAGTTTTCAATACTAAAAAAAATATAGGTTAAAATTTTTTTGGATTTATTTCTTGGGATTCGCAAAGAATCGCTATTCTTTTTATTAGATTATTAGATTATTAGATTTATAGAGCAAAAGTTACAAAATGAAAAACTAAATTAATTTTTTTGGTTTACTCTTTCCAGTTACCATCTCCCATGGATTTTTGGCTTTTTTTTTTGAGTCCTCGGGGGACTTTTGTCATATTGGCGATTTTTTAATTTGGATATTATTAATCTTAATGTTTATATGGAAGCTTAGAAAAATTTTCAATTAAAAAACCGGCGATATGACAAAAGTCCCCCTTTCTGCTATTTAATGTACATTCTGTGCATTTAAGTATAGATTTAGATATATTCTGACCATTATTCGACTCAAAGACTTTTAAACGGAAGATTGGTGATTCAGTTGTTAAAACAGTTGTAAATTTGGGGCATTTTATCATATCGCCGATTTATTAATTAAGAATTTTTCTGAGCTTCTAAATTAACATTATAGGATATTATTAGTTTTCTGATATTTTATTTATATTCTATGTATTTAAGTATATATTTAGAGATATTCTGACCATCATTCGACCCAAAGACTATTAAACTAAAGATTCAGAAGAGGTGATTCAATGTAATTTTCTAGTAATTAGTTTTTAAAAGCTTTCAATATAAAAACCCAATTTTACTATTGATTAACTAAATATTTAGTTAATATTGAACTTTGCATTAAATTTGCCAATATTTTGAATTTTAAATGCAATAAATGATTCAAAAAAAAAAAAAAAACCAAAATAAAATTATAGATACATTTCATACTTTTATCTAATTAATATTTATATTAATATTTATTTTCTATAGACAATTGAATTTGTTTTTAATGTATATTTAATATTAATTAAATATTAATTGAAAATAATAAAAGCTTCCATAAATTTTTTATCAATATAGCTTCAAAAAAAAAAAAACAAAATAAAAATAATAACTAATATAAGAAGTTATCTTTAAATATACTTAACAACTTAAACTTAATAAAGATTAGATATGTGAATTATAATTTTCTTCTGGTTTCTATTTATATTTTATATTATTGTTTTGTTTTAAGTTTTTATTATTTTTTTTTTTTTGTATAAAAGTTACAATTTTTGTATCTATAGAAATAAAATTTTAGTTTTTGATAATAATTATTTATTATTTGTGTTTTGTCTTTAAGAATTGAATGACATATTAAATAAATATTCTATTGAGTGGATTTTAATTATTAAAGATATTTTATTAAAATAATATTTATTAAATTTAATTTAATTAATAAATTAATTAATAATAGTGTATGCATAAATAAAATATCCAACATATAAAGTACAAAATAAAATTTAAATATAAAGTGTATTAGTTAGTGATTAATGAGTATCTTAAGGAATTCTCCAAAATTTATTAGAAATTTTCCAAAATAGCACAAAAATATCTGATTAGTTGATAATATTAATTGATAAGTTGATTGATAATTAATTTAAAAAAAAATAATTAATAAATAATGTTTTCAAAAATTAGTTAAAATTTATAAAAAAAAAAAAAAAAAAAAATTTAAGTGAATATAATATATATATTTATCTAAGATAATACATATACTAAAATTATATACTAATATACTAAAAATTTTAATTTACAAAAATAAAATAAAAAAAAGTTTTTAAGTGCTATGACAAGTTGATAATATTGAAATTCTCCTATTATATTAAAGTGGCTTTAGGTGAGCTAAACGTTATTGTTTTTAATAAAAGCACGTACCAAAATACAATTTTTTATTAATATATTATACTAGCTAATACCCGGTGCGCGTTGCTGCGCCTCTCAATGGAGGTTTAATTAAAGTTGATGTTACTGCAAAAAGTTAACACAAAAATTACACACGGTTTAAACATGTAAATTTTAAAATGTATGAAAGCAATCTTTTTAAAACGATTTTTCTAGGATTATTCTAGTAATTTTTGAAACTTTTTGTAATTCAAAGCAGTATAAACTACTTTCCAAAGTTTGACGTAATTTACTTCCAAAAAAATTTTTTGACCAACCGTAGGACCGACTGTTAACATACTCAACTCCATTTTCAAGTTGCTTCACACATATAAAATTTGAGGTCAACCGGTAAAATCGTTTCTAATTTAGAGTTAAGTAACGCAAAAATCTATAAAAGCCACTGTGCCCCATTGGGTTAACGGAACTATACTTTCTCTTTGGGTAAAGCAGTATTGCGCTAAATTGGACGTAATTTTCTTCCAAATCTTTTTTTTGTCAATCGTCGGGCCGGCATGAGTTAACCAATTGCAAGTCTGTAAAAAGAGCTAATTTCATTCTCAAAACGGAACACATATACAAAATTTGAAGAAAATCGGTTAAACCGTTTCTAATTTAGAATTTAGTATTAAAAAAACCAAAAAAAGCTGTTGGGCCCCAATGGGTTAATGCAACTCAATAAAATTTTTGTGTGGGCTTTCTTTTTAGCCAAAGCAGAATTTCGTAAAATCGGACAAAATTTGGACCCAAAATTTTTTTTGACCACCCGTCGGCCCGACATGGGTTAACAAATTCCAAATCTGTTAATAGTGTCAACTCAATATTCACAGGAGAGCACGTATACAAAATTTGAAGAAAATCGGTCAAACCGTTATTAATTTAGAGTTTAGTATTGAAAAAACCAAAAAAAGCTGTTGGGCCCCAATGGGTTAATGCAACTCAATAAAATTTTTGTGTGGGCTTTCTTTTTAGCCAAAGCAGAATTTCGTAAAATCGGGCAAAATTTGGACCCAACATTTTTTTTGACCACCCGTCGGCCCGACATGGGTTAACAAATTCCAAAACTGTTAATAGTGTCTACTCAATCCTCAAGGAGCATCACGTATACAAAAATTGAAGTCAATTGGTCAAACCGTTTCGAATTTAGAGTAAAGTATTGAAAAAACCTATAAAAAGCTGTTGGGCCGCAATGGGTTAATGGAACTCAACAAAAATTTTTTTGGGGCTTCCTTTTAAGCCAAAGCAGAATTTCGTAAAATCGGACAAAATTTGGACCGAAAATTTTTTTTGACCACTCGTCGGCCCGACATGGGTTAACAAATTCCAAAACTGTTAATAGTGTCTTCTCAATTCTCAAAGAGCATCCCGTATACAAAATTTGAAGTCAATCGGTCAAACCGTTTTCATTTTAGAACAAAGAAGTTTAAATACTTGCACCACAGCCCCAACTTGGCGGTCCGTTAGAGCAAAGTTTTTGGGCCACGATTTCCTTCCGAACCCAAAAACCTCTATATACAAATTTTCATGAAAATCGGCTGGGCAGTTTAGGAGCCAACTCGTTACATACAAAGAAACAAACAAACAAACAAACAAACAAACAAACAAATAAACAAACTTTCGCTTTTATATATATAGATAAAATATTATATAAATATATTTACATAAACATTTTTGTATATATAATTTAATTTAATCTAGAAGGACAATCATTTTAAAAAAAAATCAAAAAATAAAAAATAAAAAATTGCACTGTTTAATTTTAATGCGATTGTTTAAAAAAAACGTTTATAAAACGATTATCGAAGAATGAGTGGGTTTTTTTTTAATTTGTGATTTAGAATATAAATTAAAAAAAAAAAAAATTAATTTATTTAACCATAAAAATTTACAAAAATTATTAAAATGGTAGTTCATTAATATTTTACAACTATTTTAATTTTAATAAACTGAAAACATACGTCAAATATAATTTAATCAAATTTCAGTATCAGTTGTTATCATCTTCTATTAAAATTTTATTACATGTAATTTTTAAAAATTTTGTAAATAAAAATTTTACAAAATTTACTTAAAGTTTAAAGTAATTGTTTTTAAAAATTTTTTTAGTTTATAAAAATTTTTATACACTCAATATTTATTTAGTGTTTCAAAATATAAAGTTTGTTGAACTAAATTTTTATTTTATTTAAACTTAGGTATTATGTTGTTAAAAATGTTGTTGTTATTTAATAAATAAATTACGTTTTATATTACCTACCCGTTAATATGAAATTTTAATCTATTATTTACAGTTATGGTTATAAAATTAGGAATGAAATTTAAAATTTTTAATAAAAAGTGAAAGGGTCAAGTTTTTGGATGTGATTTGAGCAATGTGTTTCTTTTAAGAAATATGTAATATTTTCTATGAGATTTAATCATAAGATTTTTTAAGTGCTAGCTGTTCAAATTTAGGGTTTATAAGTCTGTATATACTATGGATATTTGTTCGAGAAACAGCAAAACTTTCGAGCATATGTTCGAGTTCAAGTTTGTAGGCTTTATGTAATGTAGAAATGTTTTAGATTTTTAATAATGCAATATAATATATAGTGTTAATTAAATATTTTGGTTATACGGTATTTATGTATCTGTGACTTATATTATACAATTAAATTATACTCATGAATTTTTTATTACATAGATATGAAATTATTAAATATCGGTTATGGTATTTAATTATGGTAGTTGAGTCTTTTACTGGAATTTTGAGCACGGACCTCTCGAAAGAAAGGTTGAAACTTTAACCAGTGTGACACTTAACTGTTAATTATTTTAGCTTTTAACTTCATTTATTCTTGAGCTACTAATAATTCACTCCATCTACTTCAATAATTGAGTTAACTCGTCACTGATTTCCTCTTAACAGATTCAAAATTATTACACAGTTAAAAAGTAATTGATTTAATGAATTATGTTTAATTTTTCCATACAGCATTATTATTATTTTTCAACAGTGTATATATAATCAAATATTTCTCCAATATGTTCCCAATTATATGACCATAACTGTTTGTGAAATTTATTCATAATATACAAAAATTTTTTAAATATTTTAATTGAAATATTTTTTAAACAATTTACACTTAATTAGTTAATTATAAATTATTCTTCTTAAAAAAACAATATCTATAGATATATATATAAATAATTAATTATTTTTTAATATATTTATTACATATAACAAGTAGTTAGTTAAATTAATTGGAATATTATTAATAGATAAATAATAAAAAGTCATTAAACTGTCTATAAAATACATTTTGAGTACTTAGTAACCTTTATTTGAAAAGTATTTTAAAAATTTAACATTTTTAACAATTACTATATTAATTATTTAGTACGCTTATATTTATTGTAGTATTAATAATTATTCTAAAATTAATAATTATAATATATTTCATTTATAGTAGATACCTTATTTAAAAAGCAAAAATAATCAAACATTTTAGAAAAAGTTTAATATTTTTAAATACAAAAATAAATAATAATTTTTGTATAATAGATTACAAATAAGTTAATTAAATAATTTAAACAATTATATTGTATAAATTAATATATTAGATCTTTTACAACAATTAAAAATCATATGAATTATTTAAAAAATAAATGTGTAGTATCAATTTTCCCATTATATTAATTCTCAGTTTAAAATATATTTAAAAATTTCCTTGTAAATAATTTATATGCTATAATTTTGTTTTAAATACTCGTATTTTTATTAATAACTATTAAACACGCACCATATGCTATACAAATTTTTTAAAGCTGATAAATTTATACAATTTACAACGCTTCGGACTTTTTCAGTAACAAATTTTAATTTAAATATGTTTAACATAGAAATACATGTTATATTAGCAAATACAACAACCACGTTTATTTAATATATGTATAAATTCAATATTCAAATAAGTTTATATTTATTTAAATTTTAAGTTATATTTAAATTTTATAAAAAAAAAATGATGAAAAGAACCCAAGGTTTATTAAAAAGCACATTTTCGGAATTAAAATAATGTTCTATAATAAGTTTAGGGTAAAAAGTACATTGAAAAGTGGTTTATAATAGATGCTGTCCACAAAAAATTTGGACAATGTTTAAGATTTTAACTTTTTACAGTTCCTAAACAACTCATAAATAACTCATACTTATTTTTAAAGATCTAACATTTCTGAAATTACAAGTTCCTATGTCAAACCTTTGGAAGAAATAAGGGTTTTAAGAATTTTACAAAAATTGAGTTTCTCATAAGGGTAAATTAAAGTACCATATAACAGCACCATACTTTTGTGTTTGGTATAAATTTTTATAAAACTTAAAAAACCACTTTCGTTTGACGTTTTCATAGATTTTTGTTATAACTATGTAGCTCCCAATGTTGTTTCATGAAACTAATTTGAAATGATGTTAAAGTGTTGTTAAAACACGGAGGGATGGTCTAACGGATGAAGCCAAACTATAATCGCAAAATTTTTTTGAAAAAATGCTAAAAATTTAATCAAATCGGTTTTTAAAAGGCATATATATAGTTCCTTATTAAAACAATGAAAGACTTTTGAATAAAAGATTGCAATTAATATTTAAAATATTAATATTCGATTAAATTGAATTAATATAATTTTATAAATTTGAATTTGATTTTAGGTTAATTCCACTGATATTGTCCAAGTCCGAAATTCAATCGTATATAAAAATAAATTATTCAAAAATTGCGTGATATTAAAAAATAATAATTTATTCAAAAATTCAAATTGTATTATGTACGTATATTTAAAGATGAAAGTGTTTCAAAAACAATTGATGACGCTTTGATTTGTCTAAAATTAGATTTAATTAAGTATTATTTAAAGTCTTGAATTGATTTTTTTATGAATTAAAAAATTAAATAATTTAATTTTAAACTTATAATATAAAATTAATATTAATTAAAATACAATTAACAAAAATTAAGTAATCAAATATTTTTTTTAAGAACACGATTATTTAAGCATTTTAATAAAACTTAAGTATAACTTAAGAACGTAATTAAAAATTCAAAGAAAATTAAGCATTAATTAAAATAGCTGTAACAAGACCAGAAACGGAATATGTTCTTAATTTAAAATTTAAATGTTAATAAAGTTCAAATAAAAATTAAATGAAATAAATTTATAATTTAAATAATATAAATTATTAAATTTAAAATGAACTTAATTAATATTAACTCAAAATTTCAATTAAAAAACCATTTTCTTTTAAATTACGTAAAGCTTCAATGCTGTGTTGAATTTCTTACGTATGGAATTGACATTTTTAAATTTATTTAATTTTTGACAATTTTACATAGCTTCAATTATTCCTACGTAATTCAATTATTGACAATATAAGTCAAACTCATTTATAATTGTATATTTACGTTGTAAATTTCATCGTATAATTATGTTTGTAATTTTTTAGCACATTTGCAAAAGATTTTGTAACAATGTGCCTATATAGTTTCACTCTGCCCGTCTGTCCGTCCGTAAATTTACAAAAAAATTTACACCGTTTGAAATAGAGAAAAAAATTTTAACCACGGGTGGTTATTGCAAAATAGAATATAATTTCATAGAAGAACTTTCTTCTGTAGCACCACCCGTTAGGGAGTTACAGCCTCCCAAAGCTGCAAGAAGCCCTATATTTAAATTGTTATAACAAGAACGGTAAAAGACAGTTGATTTTATAAGCTGTTTTTGAATTTTATAAATTTTTGACAAAGACAAATTTATAGGGTTGCCATACGGTACCAAAATTTACCATTATCCAAAACTCAATTTTTGCAAATATTTTAGCACCACATATCTTCTAAACGGTTCAAGCTTGGATTTTGAAATTTTGGAAGAAGTGAGATCCTCAGAAATTAGTAGGAGTCGTATAACAAAGGAGGGGGGATAGTGAGGTTAGATCCTCGAGAAATTTGACAATCTTCTCCATTGAGGGGCTATTAGGACTTAAAAATTAAAAATTTACTGTTTTTTTAAGTATAAACAGTAACTTAGTTACCAATGTATATATTTTCTAAATTAAACGTTGATATTGAAGCTCCAACATTATATTTCGATAAAATACTCATAATGCTTTTTAAAAACCCTTGTTTTTTTTCATCACTTGTTTTTATTTTTTAACAGATTTCAACTAGTTTATAAGACTTTTTTAAAGATTAATTTTATATGTAGGTTATTTTATTTATTAATATTTTTTTTCAAATAAATTAAGCTAATCCAAATTAAGCCACCATTCTAGATATCAAACAGTGAAATAATTTTCCAAATAAATTTCACTGTCTTACTCAAAAGGGGTAACATTATTGTACTCAATTTAACTTAATAAAATTCAATACAGTCACTATTATTTAAAGTTTATCAGTATTTTTATTTGTGCAATGATATATTTTTTGATTATTTATCATTAGAATGTATATTAGTACACAAAATTGTATAAGTGTATAAATTTTGACTTCATAAAAATATAATTGTGTTTTATTTCCAGAATAAAAAGTAACTAAACTATAATAGGAAATTTTAAAATAATTTTAAAAGTGGTGTAAATGCAATATAAAATAAATAAAAAATGCGAGAAAATTCTGTACAATATCTAAATAGATGTAATTCTAAAACATCATACAGATCATTACATTCATCGTTACTTGTGTTCATAGATATTTTATTTTCATCATTAGTTGTTGCTCCGTTAGTTGTTAGTTATTGGCGTGGAACATGGGAATTACTGGGACATTATATAATGCCACATCAAATTTTAATATCAGCTTTATTATCATTTTTAATTGGACTGTTTGGTCATTCATTATTTACAATAACCCAGAGTTATTTAAAAAATGCTATTAATCCGGATCGTGTACGTTTAACATATTATGTGGTATCAAGATTTTATACATATATTTATGGAACAATATGTGTTAATGGATGGCGTGGTGCATGGATTTTAACAGATTTATTTACTGGAAATACGCAATTATGGACTGTAGCTGTTGTAACATTAATAGCAGTATTATTATTAGCCGGTACAAGAGGTTTTAGAAATTGTTGTGCAACACCATTTGCATTAATAACAGATTATAGAGATGGTTATTTTGATGTATCAACAATGTTTAAAACAAGGGTGAGATTTTTCACTAAGATAACTATGATTTATTGAAAACTTCAACAAAGAGTAACCTGAATTTCTTTGTAAAATAGTCAAATTTTATAAAATACTAGCTAATACCCGATGCACGTTGCTGCGTCTCTCAACGGGTTTTTACTATTACACAATTTGGTATAAATGTTAATTTAAGATGCAATTGTAGTTATAGATGTAAACTATGACGAATCGTCGAGTCCATATGGGTTAATAAATTCCCAGTCTGTTAATAGAATCATCTCCACTGTCAAAGTACAAAAATTTGAAGGCAATTGGTCAAACCATTTTTATTTTAGACAAGAACGTTTACATAGTTAAACCACAGCCCTAACTTTGCGGTTCATTAGAACAATATTTTTAGCCCAAAAACTCTTTCTGTACGCAAAATCGTTATATAAAAATTTTCATAATAATTGACTGAGCAATTTAGGAGTCTATAGGTTACAAACATACAAACAAACATTCGCTTTTATATATATAGATATGCTGTTTTCACATGAACTGAACTTGGTCTTTTTTTAATCAGCACCGTTTTTTGAAATCCAGCAGTCGGATCAAACTATACTCACAGATAGTATAGGTAGAACCCTAAAAAGTAATCAAGTAATCAAAAATTAAGTGCTATTTCTAGGATTTGGCTTAATTTCTTTTCATTCTTCCGTTTTTACAACAAAATTGGGAATTAGATTTTCAATTTGTATTCTTTCGACTTCTGGGTCCCAAGATACGAAAGCGTTTTTAAAAAAGCATCAAATTCATAATAAAATAGACAAATTTCATGGAAAAATGTAGGATCAAATTCATGTGAAAAAAGTATATATATATATATATATATATATATATAAATGTTATGCTAAATAGATGACGTCTTCTAATCCAAGCCACGCGAGTAACTTGTATATTTACAATTTCATTTTGATTTTAATTTTATTTAATTTTAAATTCACTCTTTTATTACAATTGTAATTAATTTCAGTTAATCTTCTTTAAGTATTTTTAAACCCTTTTTTAAATATTTATTTATTTATATAAGCATTTTAAAGTTATATTTATTTTAAATTTATAGCGATTTTTATATTTGCATTTGCAAAATATCGCGTGCAATACTTTTAGAAGCTGAATCTCTTGTTAAAGTACAATAACACAAATGAATCAAAACAATTTTTTTTACAATTCTTTTAAATAATATTTGCGTTTAATGTTTAACTAAATAATATATCATTATTATTTATTTTTTAAATAAAAATAAAATTAAAAACTGATTCATTAAGAGCTGGTTTTTTTTTTGTTTTTTTTAAGCGCTAACTGTTCAACTGTTAGGCTTATAAGCCATAGGTATATGTTGGAATAGGGGGTCATATTATATTCGTGCTAGTAGAATTGATCATTAAATGATGATTCATTAAATTCCACATACAATTTAAACATGAGATAATACTAGGCCTTATAACATCTAGAAACTTCTTAGATTTTCAATAGATACATTTCTACTTTTTGTAATATTTTGTATTAGAGTTACATGGTATTCTATATCTGTGAGTTATATATTTTAATTAAATTATTTGTTTATATTTTGCTCTTGTTTATATTATTATATTATTGAATTTTTTATTAAAGATATATAATTATTAATTATTGATTAAGCCATTAATTTGAACCCAATGGCGAATTAAAGTTGAGTCAAGTCGAAAACCAGAAAAGTTGTTTCCCTTTTACTGGGATTCGAACCCAGGCCTTTCTCATGAAAGGTTGTCACTTAACCACTGTGCCACCCAGCTGTTCACTTTTTAGAGTGTGTTCGTCATTTTTAAACACGGTTGCAAAATTGACTTTAAATTAATAAAGGGGATGAAAAAAAATATTATACCCTAAGCAAGCGCACTTTCTGTTTTGCAAATTTAACTTCAAGCGTCTGTTCTTAATACCCAACCACCCAAACTACCTATCTAACTACCCAAACTTATTTTATATGATTAATTCATATTACAAAAATTCTAATTTATAAATTGACTTTCGGAACAGTGCTCCGAACCTCAATATAACAGAAATTAAATTGAGAAAAGTTTCCTTTAGATTGCAACACTTAAGATAGGTTCTAAGAGACCGTGAAAGTTCATAACTTGATATCAATAAAAGATTACACCTTATTATTATGATTTTATTCATGTGTAAAATAAAATACAACAGAATTTCATCATATAAATACTAACGGTATACGAAGTGTAAGTGTTAATCAATTAAGTGTGTTTCTAGTAATTTTATTACATACTTCAAAATAGTGGAGATAAGATAACGTTACTTAAATAAAATAACGGTAGTAATGGCACAAAGAAAATGTTATTACTCTAATAATATTTTTGAACGGAAAGTAAACATCTGTCATATCTTTCATATCTATAAATTAATTCGCAATTATAAATACTTAAAGAATTTTTAAAAGATAATTGTATTGAAGTGGATTGACAGTTTTTTAAAAAACAATAAAATTTTATATTAAATTATTTTATTTATTTACAAAATTGCTGTATTTATTTATTTTGATTTTTAATATTACATAAAATATTTAATTAATGTTAGTATTATATGTTAGTATCATGTACTAACATTATAGGTTAATTACATGGGATATTACATATTAATGAAAAAATAATATTAATTGCATATATTTAGGATGAATTAAATACTCTATTGTAATTATAAATTTAAAAGATTATCTGTTATCTAATTGTACTCCTTTATAAAATACCTACACTATTTTATGTACGAGATCTTCTTTACAATGGAAGCCTGAAGTCACCAATATTTGTTAAGTAATATACAGGGTGTCCGAGACTCAAGTACTCTTCTGTACTCAGTAATTGGGGGCATTAAAACAAACAAAAAATTTTATTGTAGGGGGAGGGTCTATTATGGACCCTTTTCGAGATATGAGGGATTAAGATTTGTTAGAAATTTTTCATAAAAAGATCAATAACTTTTGAGCAGCTTACTGTAGAGAGTTAAAAAATAGTACGAGAGTTTGGAAGCCGACGATTTAGATCTAATTCGTGTGTCTTTTTTTTCAAAATTAATACTAAGTATAAGTTACCAAGTGGTAGGAACACACTTTTCTATTCTTCATATCTCAAAACTGGTTAGAGATAGCGAAAAAGTTATTAATTAAAAAAGTACTAGAGCTTAAAAAACTGTTTCGAAATATGCTATAAAAAGTACCCCAAATACAGTGTGTTTCAAAAGAAAGTTGAATATTTCTTTCATTTTAAATCATTTTGAACCTTCATAATTGTGTAACTGTTGGGTGTATGGGAATAGTACACAAAAATTAAAGCTGACAACTTACTCTACAAAATGGATATTAGATTATCTCTCTATAGTAAGCTATTCTAAAGTTATTGATTTCTTTATGAAAAATCTTTAAAAAATCTTAATTCCTCATATCTCGAAAAGGGTCCACATACAATTTTTTAAAGGTACAATACAATTTTTTGTTTGTTTTAATGCTCCCAATATCTGAGTGCAGTGCGCATACTTGAGTTTCGGACACCCTGTACATTGTCTAAATAATTGATGTTCCTTCTTAAGTTTCTGAATAGTAAGTCATGTAAATTCAGCTTAAAGACAAATCATCAGACAAGTGCATCGTATTTTATTTTTTAATGTATACTCATCTGTCTAATTGTGTATTCTTGAACGTCTGCTGCTTTTTAACATAATTCTCAATATTTTCCTCTGTATAATTTGAAGTCTATTTTATCTTATCCGGACTACACATAAATAGTACTGACGAGCAATAGCCAAAATAAGGGAAAATGATTAAATTATATATTAATATTGCAAATTTGTTTTTGATATTTTGTTTCTAATTCTCTCTTGGAAACGAAATCTCTCTAAGTCTTCGTATATAATATATCTATGCGTGCCAATCTAATTTCTGTATGTTATCTAAGGAAATATCGAAAAAATTTGAATAATTTTTCCTCAGCTCCTTTTGTTTATTTCTCCATTTTTAATTTAAGACTTGAATATTGCCATGTCTGTTGAAAAGTGTTTTTAAAATTAAATTTAACATATAAAAAATAAATATTAACAATTAAATATCATTTTTTTCCATAGGGATCAAAAGAGCCCGGCCTTTATGTATTAGATTGTGTTTTTTCTGTATTAATTGTTGGAACTTTAGTTGTTGTAGCATGGCGTGGAGTATGGGTAATGTTAGATTTAACATTATATCCAAGCAGTAAACCATTATCAGGATGGGGATCATTGGTAAGCAATAAATTCACTTTTATTTTAATAGTATTTAGATATATATTAAAATTTCGATAATACTTAATTCAATTTGTTACATTTACCCTTTTAAATATGCAATAAAGTTTTAATATGTATATGTAATAAAATTTATTATAATTAATTTCAATATATTTAATTAATTTTTATTTGCTCATATGGAAGGCAATTAAAAAATCTTTTATTATCCAATAATTAAGTTGATTTGTTTGTATCTTTAACTAAAATTTAATCATAAACTGTATACTCTTTTCACATGAGCTTGGTTCTTTTAGATATTTATTTTGTCAATATTTTCAAATGATTTCGGTTTTCTTTCACAGTCGTCGATTCTGGGTCTCAACGACGTTTTTAAATTATATCAAATAGATCTTTTTTTAAATCAAATTAGTAATTTTTTAAAAATGTCGTATCTTCAGATCCAGAAGTCAAACTGACATCATTTAAAATATCGAGTCCCCAATTTTTAAAAAAAAACAACTAAGATAAGTTTCAAAAAATTACACCTAAATTTTTGGGACCTTTTTTTATAAAACGGACTCAACAGTCGAATTTTTTTACTGCATTTAAGTTCTACTGTAAAGTGTCGGTGAGTAAGTTTTTTCAAATATGCTGATCTGACTACTGGGTTCCAAGAAACGGGACTGATTAAAAAAATACAAATTTAATTTGTTAATTAAGGACTAAAGAAATTGTATTTGAAAAAATATTAAATCCACTGGAAAATTAACAAAAGTCAAAAAGGACCAAGTTCATGTGAAAAGAGTATATGAAAAAATTTAATAAATTAACATTTTATAATCATAATTAAGATAATAAATGAATTGTAATAAGTAATAACCATATAATTACAATTTTTTTTTTCAATTATTTTTAATTAGATTGTAGGTTATATTATAGTAACAGTTACATTTGCAACACAACCAATGATTAGATGGACATGTGAAAAATTAACTGGTATTTCTCGTATTGTTGTTGCTGATATATTCTTATTTATTAGTTTCTTTGGTACTGTCAATGTTTGGCGCGGTGTTTGGATGTTAATTGATGTTTATTTATATCCAGGTAAATTTTTATTTCAAATATTTTATAAATATTTAATAATATCCAATCTTTCAAAAATATTTCATTTTAGATCAACATGTTTTAAGCTGCTGGTTAACACATTCATTTTCATTTATTTTATTGATTTTATTGAATTGTTCAAATTCAGTATTAGTACGTGGTGTTTATATTGATGCTGAAGAGCCGAATGGTGAATGTGTTGTATTTCCAATACAATATATTAGACTGTTCTTCCAAAAGGAAAGATTAAAGAAACATAATATATATGCTGATAATAATCAAGAAGAACAAAATTTAATATATGGTAATCGTAGAATGAATTGTAATGCAACAATTGTTAAAACTGGTAGTAATAATTTAACAAAAATTAATAATGATAATAATATGTTTAATGATATTAAACCAATTTAGTATAAAAATTAAAATAAAAAAATATTAAAAAATTTGTTAATTATTAATAGTTTTGTTATTTAAAAGAAAATTTTTTTTTGTTTTATTTATTTTTAAATTAAATTAAATTGGAAAACATCTGTATTGATAGCTTTAATTAAAATTTTTATTTAATTTTAGTATTTTTCATTTTTGTTTTTTTAATTAAAGAAAAATTTAAAGAAAAATGTAGTATATAGAAAATTTTTTAAAAATATGTAATTATCAAACAGCTTAATATTAAATTAAGTCAAAAAATGTTAATATTTTAGGAGGAAGGGAGAATAAAGCTAATAGCAATAAAGCCTACGACCCCTTATTTCATTTTGAAAAGAAAAATGAAGTTTAAATCGCAAAATATCGAACACATTTGCGGCACTGGTGCATTATGCGGGTGTAGTAGCACTGGCTGCAGTTTTTATTCCTTCAAAAGAAGAATATACTAATCACAATATTGAAAATTGTTTGAAACCTATTGAAAATATTCGGATCATACAGTTGGCTAAATATTTGGAATTAAGGCTTGTTAAGCGTTATTGGCTTTATTTTCTCCTATCATTTTAAGATAATATTAAAAGTAATTAAATAGAAATTGTAGAACAATTTTTATCATAAATAATTTAAATAATGTGCATTACAAAAAAAAACACTTATATTTATTCTTACAATAATATTGTTAGCATATAACACTTATTAAATTAAATGAATCATTTAATAATTGATGTAAACTTATATGTATTTGTTTTTGTTCATACACTTGTATAGTATATATAGAAGTTGTCCAAATTTATTACAAAAATAATCAAAAGCGGTGAAGTTCATTTGTGGGTAAATGATTTCGTCAGAAAATAGATTTATCGTATTTGGAGAAAAGAAACCTATGTTCTTCATAAAACACTTTGACGTCCGTAAGAATTTAGGGTTTGACATTTATATGAACTACATATTTTGAAAAAATGGAAAATACTACAGAAATATAATAACAGATCCTGCCACACCCGAAAAGCACAGGCACTCTCATACTTCATTGTATGTGATATGACCTTGTTAAATAAAACAAAATAAAAGTAATAATTACAGAATTTTTGTGGCATGAATTAGATGATTCCGACTTAGACTACATTTGGTTTCAACAAAATGGTTCGGTATGTCATACATCCCGTAATGCAATCAATTAATTGAAAAAAAATTTTTATGAACTTGAGATGCCGATGTGTACTGACCACCAATATCATATTATATAACTCCGTTGAACTTTTGCTTTGTAGATATTTTATTTATTTATTTATTTGTAGTACCAGACAATAGTAAACATTGCCTGATAATATTATTTGACATTTGGACTTTTTAATTAAATTATTTTAATATACACTATATTTTTTTTATCAGATTTGATCCGACCAGGATTTGAACTCGGGACTTTTCGATTGAAAAGCTGACATATTATCATTGAGATATAGGTCAGATTTTGTGGATATGTTTAATAAATGGTTTAGCTGGTTTATGCTCAATTCGTTTTATTCGTGAAATTAGTGCAGATTTATGTAAAACGAGTGTGTCAACCGCTAAGGAAATGCTGTTTTAGGATAGATCTTTGAAAAGAGCTCCGAATATAATTTCCTAAAATAAATAAAAAAATATATATTAATATATAAACTAAAGATTCAAATCAAAAGTATATTGCTGTGGCGTGATTATTAATTTCTAGTTAATAAGTTAAACTCAATATAAGTCCATAAGTCGTAGGCCATAAATATAATATCAAAAAGATGTTTTTGAGACAAAACTCTAAAAAATCCTGCATTTATATTTATTTTACATATTAAAAGTTATTTATAAATAACCTAAAAAATATCTAATTCCAGGCTTGAAAATTCCACTGACATTCCAATTTTTAGTTTTACTAAAAAACCTTGCCCCAATAATCAATTAACAATTATACCAAAATTAAATTTTACTTTTATTATACAATATATATATTATAATATATTATATTTCATTTTTAAACTTAATTTAAATAAAAAAATTCAAAACAAACAATAACCATATTCTCCTTTTGTTATTGTCTTTGTCTAAAAGTTTGCCGAAAACTAACTGTTCTCTCTCGTTTATTCGATCTAATATTAAATATTCCATAGACTATCGGATTCATGAAGGAATTTGTTGATGCAAATAGAAATAAACCTCTTTGTATTTTTTGATCAATTAACATTGCAGATTCTCTGTCAAGCCAATACCATACACACATCACATAATATGGTGTCCAACACACTATAAAAACAATTACAATTATAACAGTCATTTTTAATGTTCGTTGTTTAGCCTTACACAGGATGTCATCATTTGATCTACGAAAAACTTAAAAAAAAAATTCAATAAAAGTTTTTAATAATTAAAGGATTAATATTCTCACCTGTTTTATATGATAGATTTTTAGTTTTTTTATAAATTTCAATGTAAATTGATGCATAACAGAATGTTATAACAACTAGTGGGATTGCATACATTGCTAGCATACACATCACCGAATATAAAATATTATAAGATTCATTTGGAAAACTATGAAATGTTACACATTGTTCGAACCATTTAACTTTTGGATGACTTTCTACATGAAAGATCAAAGCCTACTGCAAAGAATCGATTTATTGACGAATACAAATTATATATTAAAAATTTTTTTTATTAATATTTCAATTGTTGAGTTTACCTGTGGGATACTGTTAACAGTTGATAATATCCAAGCAATATAAAGCATTCCTTTGCCTCTAGTTTCAGAAAATTTCAGTGGTTTTAAAACTGCATAATATCTATAATAGTAAATTAAATTCTATATTTAAAAAAAATGATTAAATTAATATTTAATTTGTTGGAGGGTATAATTTCGAAGGAGTAAACACCTTTAAATACCAAGGAGCTGTAATTAGAAGTGACAATAGCATGCTTATGTGCATTAAAGACAGAATACAAGCTGGAAATAGAAGTTATTATGCTAATAAGAAATTACTACAAAGTAAACTTCTATTGAGACAAACAAAGCTAGTAACATATAAGATAAAGTTGAAACTTATGGATGTGAGGTATGAACCTTAACAAAAATAGATGAAAGCCAGCTATGCATTTTCGAAAGAAAAATATTAAGAAGAATATTTGGGCCACGAAGAATAAATGAAAATTAATACGAAAGTAGAAGTAATGATAAAATAAACGAAATAATAAAACAAGAGAATATAGTTTGTTTTGCAAAATCTCGAAGGAAAATAGATCACAGTATAAATGTTTAACAAGTACTCCTTAAACTACCAGAGCAAGAGGTCTCCCTAGAACAAGGTGGACAGACAACGTCGAAAACTATGCAAAGGTGTTAGTAGTGAGAAATGGAAAGCTGTTGCTCAAGACAGAGTAGTGTGAAGGAATGTTGTTAAGAAGGCTACAGCCCTTTCAGGGCTCTAGAGACTAACGATGTTAATGATGAATATTTTAAATAATAAATTGACAATTATAATTAATTAATTAATTACCTGTCTATTGATATACATACAAGAACAGCACTAGATAAATATAAACCAAATGTTCTAAAAAATGCCATTGTTCGGCACATTAAATCTCCAGCAACCCATATAACAGTCCATGCCCATGCAATTTCTGTTGGCATCATTAAAAATGTTACAAATAGATCAGCTATAACTAAATGTATTAGCATTACATCAACTCTGGATGAACAACGTGAACGATCTTTTAATAACAAATATAATAGAGTAATATTTCCAAGTGCTGAAGCAATCATTAATATGCTAAAAAAAATAGAATTGTATATTTTTGTATATTTAAATTGATTTATAATTATTTTATAATGATTATGATGTTTATAATTATTATTTTCTAATTATTGTATAATTGTTGTCACGTGAATTTCATTTCAGATAACGACGATTGAAAGGCTCAAATGTTTTTAACCCTAAATGTGAAAACAAAATTTGATTAAATTGAAATAATTTCTATTTTAAATATTAAAAACAAAATATTTTCAATTTTTATGACTTTATTTTAGCGGAATTAATTATTATAAAGCAAGAAGCCTCAGTGGTGTATTGGGTAAGCGTTTGGACTGTACATATTAAATATTTAATTAAAAAAAAGTATTGAAAAATAATTTTACCGCAAGGCCTCGGTGTTTGGATGGCATATGCTATCACCCATAAATAAATATTACATTTATTTTACCATATTCTTCAGATTTTTTTTTTTTATAAATAATTAAATTATACTTTTACCGACGATTGTAGTACTACAACCATCCACTAACTAACAACTACTAAGCTTATACAGCTTAACGACTTAAGGTAATACATTTTACTTTAACTAGGTCTCTTTGTTTCCTTTAAAACTTTATTAAAGAATCGTATATTCGTATCCAATGATTTGCTTAGTTCTGAAGTCTATACCATGGGTACATGTTGACACAGGAGAAAAAATTTTAGACATATTATATTCTCATTATTAGAATAGATATTAATGAATTCAATATACTACTAATACATGAGATAGTACTAGACCTAATAACATATTTCTTTAAATTTTTTGTATGTTTATGTATGTTATATTAGTGTATTTTTAGTAATGTCATTAATTTGAATCTAATGACGAAAGGTTGCTTAGCCGAGTCGAAAATTAAATAAGTTTTTTTTTCTCACTTTAACTTGTATTTGAACTAGGAACCCTCCAATGAAAGGTTGGTACTCTAACCACTCTGGCACCAAGCTGTTAATTCTAAATAATTAGTTGTAAAGAATTGATTTAACCAATATTTATTTGGAACTTTTGTTTCAGTACATATTTGGGAATTGACAGATGCCTAGAGTCTCTAATGATCCAACCACTGGAATTTCAATAACTGTTGATCTCATAAAGTCCCTTAAAATTAGTCTATTACATATAATAAACATTTCTTAATCCGTTAAAAATGGAAGCATGCACTGTGAGATTCTATTGCTTCTAACAAAAATGGCGAAGTCATCTTTGAATAGTGCGAATACATATATGTATTGTTTGCTGTTTACTATAGAGGTAATAGAGAACCGGCATTCATAATACATTGAAAATAGAAACAGAGAAATAATAATAGTTACAAAAAAAAATTACTAAACTATTATTCAACTAGCGAGTAAGCCTGTCGTACGACAAGTGTAAACCTAAAAATCTAATTTCGATTTTCTGAATCAATGAGAATAAATAGGAATCCTAAGCGAAAAAAATAATGTCTAATGCATTTCATCGCATTTACAAAACAAATATCTAAATAAAAACTGATCTGGATTTGAAATAAATCCTAAAACCTAAAAATTAATATAATTTTATATAGCTAAGATGTTTTTATCGATAACACCTGGTAACACCTACAAGGTTAACACAATCATTATAAATCAAAAAAAAAATCTGTCTACAACTGTAATTATAACTATGCACATATTTTTTATCATCATTAATATTTCATTCACAATTCAATTCAATTTTGATAATTCATCATATATAAAAATAGTAACATGATTACATATTATTTAACTCAATTAAATTCACTTTAGAGAAATTTTTATTCATTTAGATTTCAGAATATCAACACTATATATAAATATTCCATACATATGTTATATGAATTAACCGTTTCATATATTTTAATTTAATTTAAATTTATTTTCTAAAATTTTCAAAAAAAAACATTTACAATCAAAATTTTGCAATGATTAATATAATATTAATTTAAATTAACTTATTTTTGATTAATACACAAAAAAAAAAAAAATTAAAAAAAAAACAAGCAGAAAATAAATAATAAAAAAAAAAAAAACGTAATAAAAATATATAATAGAATCAAAGTACAATAATATAAAGAAAATTTTTAACCATTAATTTGTATATACATATATACACATGTCATATAAGTCACCACATTATTAGCTAGTGAAAATTTTTGATAATTTTTTGTTTTGATATAATCAAATAAATCATGTCAAATATGTCACTTTAAAATGTCATATTAACTAATACAGTTAAGTAGTATAGTAGGTGAAAAGTATTTAATATCATTTAATTTTTTTTTTTTTCTTATTTTAATATTTTTTTTTTTGTATTTATATTTTATGAATTATGATTTATGATGGACAGAGAGCGACATATAAAAAAAAAAAAAACAAAATAAAAATAAATTTTTGACAATCACTGTTTTATTGTTTAAGTGTATTTAAAAAAAATATTATGATCTGATTTAATATGAAAAAATTTAATTCATATTAAAGATTAAGTTTTTTTTTAATTTATTTTTTTGTTGTTGTTTTTGTTTTTCTTGTTTTTTAATTTTATTACTTAACTCACCTATAAACTGTGATAGATAAAACATGACCATCATTAAATACCATATCAATTGGTAAAACAAATTGTGTTTTATTTGCATTTGATTCATTACGAATTGCTGACCAATCAGAAAGTTTACGATGATCTTGAATTATATCATTTATATTATTTTCTATTATTTTCATTTTTATTTTTTTTTTTTTTTTAATTTAGAAAAACACACTACAACATTAGAATTAATTTTTTTGGATTTTAATTTTTATTTTTTTTTTTATTAATATACAACCACTTGGAAATAAACTTAATATTAAATTAATAATATTTTAAATAAAATTAATTTTATTATTTATATATAATATAATTTTTAAATATAATTATTTGAATAATATTTTTACTTAAAAAATATTAATTTTATTATTAATACTAATATATTGTTTTCTCCTTCGACAATTTAGACACTTGCGTTCCTAACGATTACTCACGATTATTGTTATTAAGGTCTTCCCATGTCGCTTAAAGATTTAAATCAATATATATATATTTTTGAATTTTATTGTATTTTTGTTTTAATTCTCATCTCAATTTTGATTTTTGTTATCTCTGTCTATTTTTGTTTTGTGTTTTTTTTTTTTTCATCGTTATAAAATTCGTTTTTTGTTATCAAAAAAATTTTATAAAAAAAAAAATAAAAATAAAATAAGCGACAATAAAAAAATTATAATAGTCAGACTTTAAAAAACTCTGTTTGATTATACTGCAATAATAATCTATATTATAGTAGGTATTATGTATACACATAATTTGTAGGATCAGATGTTAACCACAAAAAAAAAAAATGGGAAGATCCGTGAATATTCTACAATTTTAATTATTACAAGATATATCGCCTTAATGAGTTTAAAGTTTTGCATGACAAAAATTATAAGAAATTTGGTTTTACATGGAAATTATGAAATTTTAGTAGTGATCACGAATTAAAGCTAGATTCGCTCTAAATCGCTTCTAAGGGTCTTAAAATTTAGGTGCTTATATAAGGATTAGAAACTTCACAATACTGTAGCACATACAAATCCACATCCTTAGGTTATGACATAAATCATAAAATTGCTTATTAATGTTAATTTTTAACTTCTATGTCATAGGCACATGTTGGAACGGGGGGAAGACTGGACATATTTTATTTCTATGTGCTACCCATCCAACTGCTAGGCTGTCCATAGAATAGGTATATGTGGGAACAGGATGATTTTATATTATATTCCTGTTATTAGACTTGATTTTAATGAATTCCACATACAATTTAAATATGTATCTGTGAGTTATATTATTCAATTAAATTATTTGTTAATATTTTACATTTTTTTATATTATATTATTGTATTTTTATTAAAGATCAAATCCTAAGCATAATTGGAATAACAAAGAAATTTAATGGCTTCAAGTCTTAGTAATAAAATGTTAACAGTTTTTAAATATTTTTTTTTAATTTATTAATTTATAAAATTCATAAAATATTAATATTACTTTCAGTTTTATTATTTGCGTTTCGATTCGATTCTGGAACATACATAATATTTTTTTTATATATACATATACAATATACATTTAAATACTGCATAACTAATTAATATAGAGAACTAAAAACAAAAATATACACAATATTCTAAACTACAATTAATCTACAATTAGATTTGTTAATTTGTAGTATTAGAATTTTGAAGGAAGTTTAATTAATTTTATTATTATCTATATATAGTTATGAACGTATATAAGTTTGGTTATAATAACAAAAAAAAATTTATTTATTTTATATTAAAGTTACTGTTATACACTATTATAGAAGGATAAGCCGTTTATTTAAATTGTAAAAAAAATATTGTATTTTAACATTTTGTTATTAAATAAACTTGACGAAATTTTATCCTCAATCGAATTTTTGAAGACACTGAAAACGATTTTTGTCAAGGTAAGGGAATTTTTGTATCAGAGTGTTGGCATCATCTTAATTTAAAAAGTTCCAATATTTGAAAAATAGTACCAGAAAAAAATAATTAGAACAAAACTTTAATGGATAAACATTTTTTAGTTGTATTTAATAATAATAATTAATATATAACATTGTACAAATTAACACGTTACATAAATTATAAAAAAAACAAGTGATGAAAAGACCAAGGGTTTTTAAAAAAGCACATTTTCAAAATTATATTGTGTTAAAAACTGAGTTTAGTTTTGGAAATATATACACTGGTGACTAAGTCACTGCTTACCTTTTTAATTTTTAAGTTCTAATAGCCCTTCAATGGGTAAGGTTACCAAATTTCTCATGAATCTAATCTCACTCCCCCCTCAATTTTTTTAGGTTCTAGGAATTAAACCAAAATTTGGAATTTTACTTAGAAATTTACTATCTAAGCAAAAATGGGTAAAACTGAGAGACACTTTCCTCAATTTAAAAAACCCCTTTTAAATTTAAGAAAAACCCTTAACGTATGTTAAAATATAATGTTGGACCTTTAAATTTTGTATATTAATAAAAAAAAAATTGGACAGGTATTCAAGTTACAGGTGCTTAAAAATAGCAAAATTTCAATTTTTGAACTACTTACAGCTCTTAAACAGGGGCGTGACAAAAACAAATTCTTTATTGACTTTTACCTATTTCTGAGGATCTAACTTCTCTTAAAATTTCAAGTTTCTAGATTGATCCGTTTAAAAAGTATGAAGGGCCAAAAATTTTGTAAAACTTAGTTTTAGATAACTGTAAATTTTAATACAGTAGAGTTACCATACATTTGGCTTTTAAAAGTTTGCAAAGCTTATAAGGGCAGCTGTCTGTTACCGTTTTTAGGTTGAAAATATACCTTATAGAACTCTAATTATAACTGTTTAAATATAGTGCTTTTTCCGAAGGGCTGTAGCTCCGTAACGGGGGTGGGGTTACAGAAAAAAGTTTAAACATTAAATTATTTTTATTGCAATACCTACCCGTTGGTGATATTTTTTAGTCTGCCGTTGGTAAAAAGGGACGGACGGACAGAGTAAAACTATATAGGCACATTTTTACAAAATTTTTTGAAAATGTACTAAAAACCAATTAATTGATATTTCATTAAACGCATAAACTGAAAAATGAGCTCAAATATCACTTATTCAAATAGAACTACGAGTTAAAGAGTAGTTTTTGGTTGCAAGGAACTAGGTGAGTTTAAGTTCAGTCTTATACATTCAACCTATTAAAACTTAGACTTATACATTAAGAATATGCAAATCGAATCACTGGTATCACTGGAAAGTGTAAACCTTGAAAACCTTAATTTAAAAGTAGCACACCTGAAATCTCTCCAAACATTTATAACTCAGATTTTTGAAAACACTCATCAAAAGATATAACATAATAATATATAAAATTTCGAAAATTTCTTCCATTGTAAATATTTCAATAAAATTCTGTCAAATTCAATTAAATTTGTTTGTTTACTTTTTACAAAATGCAACTTTCCAACGTAAGCATTGGGTCAGTACTTACTTTGATTTCTTTACTTCCTTTGCAAACTTTTACAAAGTAAACGAGGCAAAGAAAGTAAAGTAAACATTGGGCCATCACCTTTAGTATAAAATTTATCGTATGCGTAGCGTATACAAATTTTAGAATTTTGTTTGTGTTCCTCTAAAATTTAGAAGGTCAAATGCTTATTCTATGGTTTTCAATCCAAATTGTGATAAAATTTTCGTAATCTAAATAATATTCTTAAAGGTAAAAGTTTTATATATAAAAAATTATTGTATGATCTTTTAATACGTCGGACATTTTAAACATACTGCAAACAAAGATCTCCTACCCTATTCTATGATAATTTAAAATTGTCCATAAAATTTTTATTTTTTACGAGTTTAATACAACTCCCATTTATATTAAATAACAATATAACCTTAAAAGCTCTCATAAAGTATCTCAATTAGAGCTTAATTGATAATTATTATTTATTTTGAATTTCATGATTTTTCTCATTTCTAATTTTCATTTTATTATCTCTATACCTACTCAATTTTAGTTGTATTTTGATCTCATATTCTAAATTTCTAAATTGTATTCTAATTTCTAAATCGTGGACACTGCATACTGCTAGTTAAATTGTATGGAATAAAAGTTTATTGAAAAAGCTTTAAGTTTTAAAATTAAAAAATTATTAAATCACTCATATTCTTATTTTTTTTAAAAATATTAAATCACTCAAAAAAGACAGTATCATTTCACTCAAAAGGTAAGCATTATTTCGTTTTACTTGGAATGTAACACTATAGACTAGAGTATAGAATATGAATTATTAATAATAAAATAATTTAAAATTGTATAAACGTTTTACTTTGTATATTTATCAATACTTTTCATTACAAAATAAGTTATATCATTTATATGTTTGAACTTTTCTTCTTCAAATGTTGTAAAAACATCTCGTTTTGATACATAATGATTTGGTAGGTTAACCTTATGCCGTGCTATTGATTTTACAATTAACCACAATACATAAAAACTAAACCATACTGTAAAATATAATGGAATATACCATAGTTTACGACCTAAATAAAAATAACTGTATTTTTTCACTCTTCCTTCAGGATGAGGTTCTTCTGGTACTTCAGGTGGCGGAGGTGGTGGTGGTTCAGTTGTTGTTGTTGTGTCTGGATGATGGAAATGATAATGATCGTAGTCGTGATCATGGTCATGATGATCATGATCATGTGAAAAATCAGGATAAGAACTAAAATCATTCCAAGGTCCACTATTATATTTCGGGTGATGTCCTGCAGAATGATGATAATCAAAAAATGGTGGTACATAATCATCTGGTTTCTCATAGCCATGCCCGGAAGGTGGTAAATAATGATCAGGTTTTTTATGACCATGTCCGGATGGTGGTAGATAATGATCAGGTTTTTCATAACCATGTCCGTGGGGTGGTAAATATTGATTAGGGTTTTCATAATCATGTCCTGAAGGTGGTTTCATCATACTTTTGTCATCATCATTCATCGAATCACCATCTGACATATCTGGCATATCTGGCATATTTGGCATATCATTATCATCAGGTGGCATACTATCTGAATCAGGCATTCCTTTGTCGTCTGTTGTATCGTTGCCTTTCGAATCATACGGTAGATATTCTGGACTAAGTGGTCCTAAATAATGATTATCAGATGATGAGGATGATGGTGGTGGAGGAGGAGTATCAGAATCAGTTTCTGAATTGATTGGACCAGCAGGTGGTGGAATATAACTAGAAACTTGACTGCTAGGATATGGTCTTGGATTTGGTGGATAATTTGATTGTAGATTTGGGGGAAAATTATATATGTTTTTTGGTGGTACATATGTATTTTGAGTTTGTGATGCTTGGAATATCGGATTCTTTTTATTTGGTGGTTTATTCTTTTGAGAATTTTTAAATAGTTGTGTAGCGACTGCTTCTCCAGGCGTAAATCTATCCATAGCGATAACTGTAAAAAATAATAATTATTAATTTTTTATCTGCATTTAAATGTATATTTTATGAGAATGGAGGAATTTATAATTAAAAGTTTTTTTAAAAATATCTTAGAATTAAGGGGATTAAAATATTGTAAATTTACCTCTTTCCGGTGCTTTAACTGGCAAAATAACTTGTGGATTATCTGTAGATTTATAAACTGGATAAATTTTTTTATTTTGTTCTGTTTCCTTAAAATAGAATTCTGGAATTTTTCGTAAATTCGATATGATATCTGATTGTTGATTGTAAGAAATGGCACGTCCTGTTGATATCGGTTCATTAGTTGTTAAATTTGTCAATTTTGTTGTATCAAAACGTTCATTTTTTGTTGATTCACTAATATTCATTGGATTTACATACATTGTATTATTATCACTGAAATTAAAAATATAATATTATAGATATGTGGTTTTTTTTTAAATTTAGAATTTTTATAACAACACTTTTGGTAGTAATCCAACTTCTGATTTGAAAATATTTGGCTTATATGTAATTATTGTTTCTGAATTATTATAATTTGAACCACTTTTCCGAACCGAGGTATAACTTGATTCACAAAATTTATATAAACTTAAAATTACTAAAGAATTAAATATTAAACGGTAAAACATTTTCTTTTAATATTGTTTTTTTTTTTTTTTTTCGTTTTTTTTAGTGAATTTTCATTTATCACCCACTTTTAAAATTTTTATAGTTTATCATGTAAACAATTTCAAGTGAATATGACTTCTAACCATCAAATGTAAAAGAATTTCTGTTACAAGTTAAATCGAAGTGTTCGCATCATGGTAACTATTAATCAATTGGTTGTGGTAAATATGTGATTCTTTAATTAACACATTTAAGGAATTAACCTAGTATCTCTATACAGATGCTGTTACTCTCATTTTAAAGAATGTTTTGATGAATAAATTAGAATTAAATAAATGTAATATCAATATATATATATATATATATATATTATATATGGATATGTTATAAAAAATAAATGTAGGTTAAAAATTTTCAAGATTTAATTTTAAATTATAAACTTTCTAAAATGTAAAACTATATTGAATAATTTTTTTTTTTTTTTTTAAATTACGTAGAAAACTTACCAACATTCAAATTAAAGATGATTAGTTATACAATTATTTCTTTATATATAACTATATGTTTATATTACTATATTTATTGAAATTTATAGTTGGGATATATTTTACTATAAACTAATAATTAATTTTAACGACTGTGCTAATATAAACTTAATTCGTATTAAAACTTTTAATCAAGTATTAAAGCAAAGTATGAAAAACCAAAGATTTTTAAAAAGCACATTTCCAAAAATAAAAAATGTTCCATAAATCGATAATAAGTTTTGGGTTATAGCGAATTAGATTATATTGAATAAATTTATAATAATAATAAGTTATGTGTTTATATCCGTATGTCAAAATGGTATACTAAATTTGTGATTACGTTTGTGACACAGAGAAGGAGGGGGATAAAGACTCAAAGTTATAGATTGGATCAGAATCGAAAAGAAAATGGATCTAGCTGTGTGTGCCAGTCCGCTTGATAACTCATAAAGTAAAGGTGCTTCGATTCTGAAATTTAAACAAATTCGCTTTTTTGCAATAGCTGTTATCGCTATTGAAATCCAGCCAGTTTGATCCACGAGTTCGAGTAGCTGCCATGCAACTTCTTTTTTTTATATGAAAATAACTCAATACTTGGTAATGCTGGGTATTTGTAATTTTACCAAAAATAGTTAAGTTTTATGGCCAAAGTTTTTGCAAAATTACCTTACTCAGATTGCAGTGGGTTCGAGTAGTTGCTCTACAAATCCTTTTTGATATGGCCATTACGCTATACCTAATGAAGCAGGGTGTCTGAAGTAGTTTAATTTTATGGCCTGAGCATTACTCTATGTCAATAGTAGTTAACTTTATATGTCAATGTCTGAATAAAATATAGAATTAATTAGTGGAAGAGGATCCTTGAGAGCTTCCTTTGAATTTATATTTTCTTTTGCTAATAACTGAAAGTCTAATAAGTTATGCATTTACAATTGTGTTAAAAGTAATAAACCGGATGATATAATGTCTATATTACGGTCATACGTAATATCCCAGAGTTGACACAGTCTATACTCTATTACACTCTTCCTAATTTTTTGATTAAAGATGCTCAGAACAAAAGTGGTCTAACCCACTAAATATTCCCTTTGTATAAATCGTATAAATTGAATATAAAATCGGGCTGTGTGTTTTAAAAATTCTATTTAAATCTGTGGAATGTTTTTGGCATAAGCCTTATTTTTATTTTTTTTAGTTGCCAAAGTAATCTAACGGTTGTTGCGGTTTTTTTTAAATTTTTTTTTATGGCTTAGGCTCTTTGTGTTTTGAGCCCCCTCCAATTATGATTTTCTGCACTTCTTCTGATTTTCTGATATGCTGTTCAGCTTCAATAATAACTTTGAAAAAATATAAATAGGTGCCGAATTCACTGAGTTAAAAAAACATGGAAAGTATTTTTTTCTGAGTAAGCCTATGTTTTCCCTATGCGAAAAATCCATTTTCTCCCTAAATGTTCGGGCTCTACGTATATTAAAATTATAACTCAAACAAAAATTTAAATCATTTCTCGAAAAATTTTTGTAAGACCCTTTATATCTATGATAAATTTTATTTGTAAAAGAAAATATACGTTTCATATCAGCTAATCGAACCTCTTGCACCAGACAAATACTGTTTTTTAAAAACAGTTTGGTCTAGTGCAAATGCAGACTTTGAACATTATACCTAACTATTTTTTTAAAAATTTCAGATACTCATATTCATTAGGTTAGGTTATATAAAAAAAGTGGTTGCATAGCAACTACTAAAAGCTTTGAACAAAGTGGTTTAATTTTGATATCAAAACTCTTTCTAAAGTACTCTCTAGTTACAAAATCTTTCTTTCAGTTTTTGTGTTAACATTAAACTTCGATCTATTACCTGTTCTTACCGCCTCACAAACGTAATAGCAAATTTAGTATACCATTTTAACTACATTCATACTGTTATAAAATATCCGTATTTTAGAAAACGTTGGAATTGTTATTATCATCAGTTAGGATCAGATAAATATTTCGCTATATAGGAAGAGATATGTCAATGTTAGGACAAAAGAACATGTTTAGATAAGTAAACTGTTTTGGAAATATGTTTTTGAGACGTAAATAGTAGAGATTTGTTTTAACTGAAAATGTTTACTGCATTGACTTAGAAAAAATTGCCTATACCCTTTTCCTAAATATACAAAATATAATCTTGTATAAAAATTTTTAATTTGATTTTTTTATTATTTTAAAATTCTTCTTGGACTCTTGTCTTGTCCAAAGTGAATAATTAGAAATTAATTAAATTATGAATAATAATGAAAATTATACTGCCACTTAATACATTTTTTTTTATTTAATTAGACTCTAATTAATTTTTATCTTGTAAGTGGCACGCTAAAACTTTTACTAAATATAAGTTTCTTTTTCTTCGTTTACAATAATTAATATATTTTTGCGATTTTACAATTACTATATTCCATTAGTTTTTAAATTAATTAAATGATGGTGTATACTAGTTCGTCGGTTAGTTAAAACTGGCAAAAGGAAGTATAGGAACTTCTGTTTAGATGATTTCCAGTTTTTAATTATAACATTTAATTGTAACCTGGGTCTTATAGTATTTAATTTCAGTTTAATGGAATCAAAATTAGCAAATAGTTATATAAGAATTGGGTCTTGTAATATTCATCATTAGATCTTTTCATTTAATCTATTACAAGGCAGATTAAGTTTTTGTATTATTTTTAAAAGCATAGCTTCGGTAAATTAATTTCAAAGTAAAACGAGTGATGAAAACAACCAAGGATTTTTAAAAAAGCTCATTTTCAAAATTATATAGTGTTTAATAATGTGTATTTTATAATTTAATTTTATAAATATATATATAAAAATAAATGACATTATTATAATTTGGTTATTCCATCAATTAATTTTTAATTAAAATGAATCGTGAAATCAATACTTAGAATACAATCCCTGTTAACAATAAGTTACTGTTTTATAAAAGCATAAAAGTTTTAATTTTTAAGACCTAGTAGCCTAGATACATATGGGGAAGGTTCCCAAATTTTTGCTTAGCAAACTTATGATGGATCTGCCCATCCCTCTCCTGTCCCCACCGTTCCATTGTTTTAGGTTCTAGGAAATCAATTGTGAACTCCACCAACATTTGGAATTTCACCCCTTATTTTATTATCTAAGCAAAAATGGTTAAAACTAATAGAAACTTTCTTCAATTTAAAGAACCCCTTTTAAATTTAAAAAAAACCTTTAACAAATGTTTAAAATATAATGCTGTAGCTTTAAATTTTGATTAATTTTAAAAACAAATTTCGACAGGTATTCAAGTTACAGGTGTTTAAAAATAGCAAATTTTCAATTTTCGAGCTCTTATAGTTCCTAAACAGGAGACGTGAAAAAAAAATTTTGCTAACCGACTCTTACTCATTTTTGATGATCTAAATTCTCCCAAAATTTCAAGACCCTGGCTTTTAACCGTTTAGAAGATATGTGGGCCCAAAATTTTGTAAAAATTGAGTTTTTCATAATAGCAACCCTAAACATTTGTCTTTCAAAAATTTATAAAGTTTATAACACCAGCTGACTTTTGCTTTCAGATACCTCAAACCCATGTTTTTAAGCACATTTTGCAAAATTTCAAATACAAAACTTTTTAAACTCAATAATTAAAAAAAAAAAATATAAGTTGCATAGCAACTTTCGAATCTCTTGAATCAGTCCTACCTTTTGCAAAATTTTAGATACCCAGCTTTACTATATTTTATTAATTATTCTCATATGCTAATTTTAAAAAAGAAAATGTATATACCAGCTAGTTGTACTCGTCGAACAAACTGGTTGAATTTCAATGGCAAAGGCAGTTTTGTATAAGAATTGAAGTTTTGAAATAATACTACTTTTTATTTTCGTAATACCCTCTAATAATTTTTATACCCATAATACCCAATGAAAGATGGTTACGATGGGAAAAGAGTGTACAGATTTTCTTTTAATTTTTGAAATATAAAAGTCTGTAAATGTGAATTTAAATTTTTGGATTTTATATTATTTAGGTACATATTTTAATTTAAATTTTAAATTATTTTAGAAACTGTTTTTTTTCTATATAGCTTAAGAAAAAAAAAATCCAATCTTCAAGGCAATTAGCTGTATCACGTGCATTGAATGTATATATCAATTCTATATTGGTTTTGTTTTATCATATTATAAGAAACATCTAAAATAAATTTTGTTTAAAAAAATTTAAATAAAAATCAATATAAAATTTTCAACGGAAGTATTTACTTCTTACATTTTATATTCTAAAATTTTATTAGGATTTACAAATTGTTCTTCATGATTTTCTTCAGAAACTGATGCAGTTAAAAACTTTATTTTTTCTTTATTATTATTGTCTTGGCATTTGCTGGATAACGTGTGTTGATGATGAGAATGATGAGAATGATGATATGGATGTCTTTCAAAATGTTGATAAGACTGTGGTAACTGTTGATATTGATGTTGATCATTATTAATTTGATTTGGATTTGCTGTTGCTGTTGTTGTTGTTGTAAAGCTTTCACTACAAATACCCGAATTACCAGCAATATCCGGGCATTTTGCTATATTTGATTGTTGTTGATGTTGTTGATATTCAGAATTTAAACCATCATCTAACTCACCTATTTCATGATTGCTTATATGACGAACGCACAATTTTCTAAATAAACAAACTCGAAGACGATATAGTGTATAACATAAAAAATGAACAATTGCTACAAAAATGACAGCACATATTGATACAATAACTGCTTTCCATGGTTGTGTCCAATCTAATAATGGGTATATTGCAACACGCTTTAGTCTAAAATGTTAAAAAAACGAAATTCAATTAAATATAAATTGAATTATTTAAAAATTAAATATTTTAAATAGACTTTTATATAGAATCACGAAAATACATTAATGGATATTTCATACAGTGTAATTATTATAATAATAACTTTTTTTTTTTTATTTTATAAAATTTAATTAATAAAATTTTTCATCACCTGTCTGTTCCTCCTGCTAAATAATATATACCCGTAAATAATGCATAAATAGCACCAAATACTGTTGTAAAATATATATGACCTAGTTTAATAGGATGTCCAACAATTGCCAAATCAATTAACATTATCACAGAGTTGAATACATGTACCATAATGTTCAGAGTATCAACTTTATGAATTTCTACAAAAAAAAAAATTGAAAAATTAAAACAAATATTGAAATAGTTAATATTATAATATATTGTGTGGGTATATTTAAATTAATTTAATATTATGTTAACATTGCATTAATTTATTCGCAAAGTTGACAATTTAAAATTTTTAAAATGAATTCAACATAATATAATAGAATCAAGTTTTTCAAAATTTTACCTACGAAATTTATTATGACTAAAAAAAATTTAAATGTGAAAAATTTTGAAAAAAAAAAAAATAAGGGTTTTAATAAAAATGTGTCGTGTGTGATAAGTTTAATTTATTTTAATGTTGACATTTTGACAGCTTAAAGGATATTATTAAAAATATTTAATTTTAATGATGAAAATTTAAATATTTTAAATGAAACTTTAAATTTATTTTTTTATAATTGAATTTTTCTTTATGATTGTAATTTAATTATAATTTATAATTACGGAAATTCCCAACATTTTACGGAGATTTGATCAAGATGATAAAAGATTTTTGGTTGCAATAATTTCTTTAAAGTGCTAGAATAGCTTGACTACGTTATGTTGAATTTTATTCAATTTTTTTTTAAGCGCTAACTGTTAAACTATAAGACAGGCTATATATTATATTCGTGTTATTAGAATTGGTTTTATTGTATTCCATATACAATTTAAACATGAGATAGTACTATCCCTTATAACATGTTGCAACGTCTTAGATTTTCAATAGTTACAATTCTATTTTTTGTTTATATTATAATATTTTGTATTTTTTATTAAAGATATATAATTATTAATTATGCCATTAATTTGAAACTCATGGTAGCTGAGTCAACTCAAAAACCAGAAAAGTTTTTTCACTTTCATTAGGATTCTAACCTGGGGCTTTCGTATGAAAGGTCGGCACTCAACCACTGTGCCACCCAGTCATTCAAACTGAAAATACAAACGAACACGTTTGAGGAATTTTTGTCAATTATAAATGAAGGTATATAATATTTGTAAGAAATAATAGAGAAATATCTATTTAATAATAAATTTCTTTAATTTTTTTGTTCCAAAAATTTGTTTTTTTTGTTTCTTAAAATAAAATCAAAATTAACGAAGATCCAGTGCAAAGCACCAAAGTCTACTTCTCGGAACGAACAACGTTGCTGCAGGTTTGTGACACTTTAACTAACTGAAATCACGCTTTTTTAAACGAAAGAAGACCTTTAATAGGTGTTTGTTTCTACTAGGTGTTTTAGGTTGATGACAAAATTAAGTTGATGATCAGAATGATCTCCAGCGGCTGAGTAGAGGGTGTTAAGGAAGTTCATGGAGTGTTTTTAAGATGAATCATTGTCTGAATAATACTTTATCTAAATATATTGTTGCCGAATAATGTGCTTCAGTCATAGGTTAAATATATAGATTTCATAGATATTAAGAAGCTTGAGAGAGGAAAAAGAAGTGTTATAGAGATACAAACTTAAACGTTTATCAAAATTTTGATTTGATCAGGCAAATTATATATTTATATTTAACCCAATGCCTAAGATATTGAGGGTCATTAAAATGTTTAAGTGTTAATATAATTAATGCTTGTTGATAACTCTGTTGTATCTTTTTTGAAACATAATATGGTGCATTCTGGGGCACTTTGATGCATAGCTATTCTAGTATTGTTAAAAAAACTCTTTTTTGCTTCTGCAGGGATGATAAATCAAAATATGGAGTTCCATTTAATAATTATCATAGAGTGAGAAATATAGAATTTCGACTGGTTTTTGAGCTTAACTGCATTACTATGGTCCGAATCAATGATCGGAATCCCAAGAGTGAAGAGAACTGAAACTACATATTTCTCATGGTGGAAAGTAAGAAAAATATCTAAAAGGTAATTCTGTTAATGAGCACGGTCTGAGAACTTAAAGAGTGTTTAAACGAGGTAAGAAAGATGAAAACGCGTTACTAACAAAATGATGTCCTTGTTCCTTGTTGTTAATATAGTGAACATTAAAATTCTCTTCTAAAACAATTTTAGTTTCTGAAAATGATTCTTAAGTTTTATTGATCTGGTTTGGAAAATTTTCGCTTGTTGCAGCAGTTTCTTGTTCATCATAATCTGTTCTAAAAGCAAAAATATATAAAATCATTTTCAAAGAGAATTTTCACCCAAAACTAGTTGAACTGTTTAAAATTTATGACTTTGGATATAAACTTTCAAATAAATGCATGAAAATTGTAATTTTGTGCAAGATAGACTTGTCAGATAGTTTTACATTGAAAATTCAGTTTTATTAATTTCTGGGACAATGTTTAACAAATTAAAAATACAAGTGTACTGAACAATTGATCGTGTTGTTATTGTCTTTAAAAGTTTTGCTAACACCTAATTAAAATTAAATGAAAAGCTTATAAAATTATTAATTAAATATAATTCTTACCCGGATTATGAACTAAACACCAGTAGCACAGTGATATTATAAATGAGTATACTGTTGCTACTGTGTATAGGACCCAATATATATTATGAAAATAGCTTTTATTCATTCTTCTTACAATTTCAAAATCATCTCGACGAACCATCATGCCTTGTGTTACAATCCACGCAGCAAACCATGCTTGTATTGCACATACTAATAAACCCCAATTTGTTAAATATATCCACCATTTTGAATAATGATTTTCGTATTGCTCGTCAGAAGAATGACCAATGTCTAATAAGGAACAAACTAAAACAGCCAAACATGTTATCGCTGTAAGCCATCGATAAAATAAATATAAAATTCCAACTTGTGTCCCACGTTGCCACTAAAATTATATTAAAAAAAAAAATTAGTATTATTTCATTTAATTTGTCTTAAAGTAAAATATAAACATTAATTTAAAATTTATATAGTTCAATTTTAGAAACGTTGAGTTTAAAACCAAACATGTAAGGAAACAACAGTGCGTCGATGGAACCGCTTCAGTAACATTCTACCACTCCCATTCATCTCAAATTTCAGGAACATTAAAAAAACAATGTAGACCTACCTTGTATCTACCGATACTAATTTCGGAGATATGCTGGTAAGGCGTGTGGCAGCTATCTGAACTATTATCCCAATTCCTATCAAATTTCGGAAAACCTTGTTCCAAATTTAAAGTTACTATATTTTTATTGGTTTTGAAGACAAGCTTGTCAGTTACTGGAAGGTGTGTGGAGGATACTCGAATCATGACTTTAATTCATCCCTAAACCCAGGTATATGAGAGAAACTGAAAACAAAACCTCTGTACAAAGTGTTAATTCGCTATTTGCTCGTGAAGCAATATACACAGATCAACACGAACTGAAGGCTAAAGAGATCATTCTAATTTTTAATATTCTTGAGTTTTCCCTTTTAATAATCTCTAATAATTCTTTTGATTATTGCTGCAATATAACATCTATAGAATTACTTAAAAAATTTAAAGTCATCGCAATGAATATAAAATTTCTTAAACATAAATTTATGTTAATTAATTAGCATGTACATATTTAATTAATTTACATTACTTTGGACTTATTTAACAAATGCAAGAAATACGCCTTCCTATAAATTATTGTAAAATAAAATAAATAAAATATAATGCAAAATATTATGCAGAATGAAGATAACCTTAAAGGTTATATGCAATTAATTAGAAGGGATTTATAAATTATATAATGTGTAAAATACACGTTTATATCCTAGTGACCATCATTTAAGATTATAAAGAATGAATATGAAGATGTAATACAGAATGGTGCTGGGTTGATAAGTTCACTAAAGAAAATTTGGAGTAGATAATAAAAGTGTTTTGTAAAAGCGTATGAACGTAGACGTTGATGGTGTTAAAAAAGGTTGTGCAAACTTTTTCAATAAATTTCTGAGACTGTAAAGAAGCCGGGTAGACATAAACTCTCTTTTCTGATTATAAATCGGATTAAAACCGAAAAATTAGTCGATTTGGCAATGTGTGTCTATCCATTCATCCATCCGTACTTTAAAGAAGCTATAGGAATCAGAAATACACAACTTTCATATTCTTTTGTATTCATTTTAGGTTGATGATATTATGTTTATATTATATTCGTGCGGGTATTCTAGAGAAGACACTTTCTACTGTACTATATGCTGTAAGTGATAACATTAACATCTTCTTTCTAAATATCCCATCCAATTTTCTTCACCCCCATAATTCAGATATTCCAAATAACTTCCACCATAATCCTAAATCCTTCCCTATCCTCTTCTCTGTAACCAAATTGTACATTTCTATTACAGGTTCCCTCTTAAAGTTTGGTTCGAAAAGGGTGTGCTTTTGGTGTGTTAAATACACTACCCAAAGAAACACCGCATAGTTTCAATGGGTGGCTTTCGAGCTTTCCCTTCCCTCGTAAAAAAAAAAAACATTATAATAAACGATTGAATAGCTTACTCGTATTTAATTTTCTCCAAATATTGAAGAGTAGAATCTTTTACCACCGATAGAAAGTCTTAATTTTTATACCCGTGCATACATATATGACATCGGGTATATTAGATTTGCTCCTCCGTTTGTAACGCATCGATCTAGACGAGCTAGATATAGTGTCAAGGGTACGTATCGGCTCAGAATCGAAAAATTAGTCGATCTAGCTATGTGTGTCTGTCCGTCCGTCCGCCCGTCCGTGTGTCAGCACGATAACTCAAAAACTAAAAGGGCTACAGTCTTGAAATTCACACAAAGTCATTTTTAGACAATTTCTAGCTTCCCTATTGTTTTTGGTTAAAATCGGACCAAGGCTTCGGGGAGCTGCCATACAACTTTTTTGCACCAATATGAATTTCTTCAAAACTAATTATACAACGCGGATGAAAATTACACATGGTTATTTTTATATTGAATCGAGCACTTATATGAAGTTTCAAAATGTTAGGGCCCCATTTTCGGGGGGCTGCCATACAACTTCTTTGCACCAATATGAATTTCTGCAAAACTAATTATACTACGAGGCTGAAAATTACACACGGTTAGTTATATAATGAATCGAGCACTTATATGAAGTTTCAAAATGTTAGGGCCCCATTTTCGGGGGGCCGCCATACAACTTATTTGCACCAATATGAATTTCTTCAAAACTAATTATAGTACGACGATAAAAATTACACACGGATATTTATATAATGAATCGAGCACTTATATGAAGTTTCAAAATGTTACGACCCCATTTTGGGGGGGCTGCCATACAAAGCTTTCGATTCAATAACTGCGAATCTAATGAAGCTACAAGGTTAAAATTAAAATTGGGCAGGTAAAGTAATAGGGCAAGTTAGTTGGCAAAGTCGGACATCACTCGGACCATCGGAATTTTAGGGTGGGCCATTTTTTTTTTTTTGTTTTTTTTTGTTTTTTTTTTTTTTTTTTTGTTAAGCTAAAGTTATGGGACAATGAATGAAAATTTTGTTTTTTTTTTTGTGATTTTTTTTTTTTGTTAATTTTTTTTTTTTTTGTTAATTTTTTTTTTTTTTTTTTTTTTAAGCTAAAGTTATGGGACAATGAATGAAAATTTTGTTTTATGTTTTGTGATTTTTTTTTTTTTTGTTTTACGTCAAAATTATGGAGTAATGAGTTAAATGTATAAGGGAAGTATATTACGGTTTATTTTATACACCATAGTGGGTATGCACGGGTATCTAAAAGTTGACAAGGGCAACTATAATCTTCCTCGTTTTTTTTTTCCTACCAATAGAAAGACTTAATTTTAAGAACTTAAAATTATGGTAATATTCCCCCTAACCGAGGGTTAGTCAGCTACCGACTCCAAAAGATGTGGCTTTTTCCACAAAAACCGTTATTGATGTATCATTCCAGAAGTTTAATTGTAGATAATTTTAATTAATAGTATCATTGTGTTTATACACGTATGGCTTTAAGTCAAAAGGATATACTAAATTTGTTTTTACGTTTGTGACGCAGAGAATAGCTTGGTCGGGGGTAGATATAGATTCAGAGGTATAGATCGGATAAGAATCGAAAAGTAAATCGATCTAGCTCCGTTCCTCTAAATCGATGAAGATCCGTTCGTCTGTCAGCACAATGACCCAAAAAATAAAAGGGCTAGAGTAATCAAGGACGAAGTCATTTTTATCCAATTTCTAGGTTCCCTATTGTTTTTGGTTCAAATCGAACTTTTTTGAACAAATATGAATTTTCTTCAAAGCTAATAAAGCTGGGAAGATGAAAATTACACACGGTTAGTTATATAATAAAACAAGCTCTTTTATAAAGTTTCAAAATGTTGAGGCTTAATTTTCGAGGACCTGCTCGAAAATTAAGCCTCAAAATTTGAAGAATTCAATTCGTTGTCAAAAGTTGTCAATTCGATAACCGGGAATCTAATGAAGGCACGAGGTTAAAATCAAAATTGGGCAAGTATAGTTATAAGGCAAGTTACTCAGCAAAGTTGAACATTACTCGGAGAAACTTTTGGGGTGGGTCAAATTTTTTTAAATTACTTTATTCTTTTAAACAGTTTTTTAATATAATAGAATAAAGATATTAATTAATGGTTTATTTTATTTTGTACATCATAATGGGAACGCAAGGGTATCTAAAAGTTGACAAGGGCATAAAATAGTCTTCCTCGTTTAATTTTAAAAATATTTAAAATAATTTTGTATTAGTATAATACAACTATTTTTGCAGTCTTTAAATGAAAATATGTTTTGCATTTCTGACCTTAAATACATGTATTAACAGTCTGAGATATAATGTCTTCTAAAAATTAAGAAGTTAAATATAATGTTCACGTATTAAAGATATTTATCTATAATGAGTACTTATTTAACTACCTAATTATTTTAAACTACTTTTAGGTATATAAATTTCCCACAAATTATATAAATACTAAATTTTCAATTTAAAATAATGGAGGTGTTTCGACTTTTTTTTTGCATCCTACGGAACATTTTATTTCAAAATAATAATAATTGCATTCAATTTCATTTTAGAATTTACAAAAGACCTTAAATAAATTATCTTAATAAAAGAATATTCTAGTTGCATCATTTATAATTATAATTAAAACATTTTCATATTATTAATTGTAAGATGTCAAAATTTAAATTGGTCTAAAATGTTTTTTTTATGTTCATTCTTCATAATTAAAATCAAAATGGAGAAGATTAGAATTTGAAAGATTAGAATAGGTGACATGTCTGTCCCATATATATATATATATTTTTTTTAATATTAATTCAAATATATTTTGTTTATTTAAACTATTTAATTTTTAGTTTTGCCTTTGTTTAAGCCAATGGATATAAAAAAAAGGATTCCAAATTTTAAAACAGCAAACGATAGAACCAACCAATTATAAAATCAATAGAACCAACCAATTATAGCATAGAACCAACCAATTATAATTGGTTACGATAGACGTAACCAATTATAAAATCTCTTCTAATTCAAAAGCTCGCGTTCACAGGCAGCAACTGAGCCGTAGCCATCGCCTTCGCAAATGGCTCCAGCGCGATCAGAATGTGGAAAATAATTAATGTGGCTGATGAAATTTCCGAATTTTATAGTCGGTTACAAAATTAACGTTATACGCTTTTACCAGAATATGTGCCTATATGAAATATTGAATTGGACTTTTGACTCATTTAAGTTCCCATGGGACTTCTGACATATTAAAGTTTAGTTTAATTAATATAAAAAAGATAAATATTAAAATTGATTAAAACTCACCTGACATAAGTAAAAATTATGACGATGCACTTGATATTCTGAATTTAATTCTGGAAAGCATCTATTCCATATCTTGCTTACCATCATTCTCTTAGTGTTATGTATATCATTTGAACAATATGTATTACGATGATGATATGTATGATGATGTTGTTGTTGATTATATGTAGAATCAATTTTATTACAATTATTTATCTCAGATGATGATCTATTATTTAATGTATAACGATTTTTTACTGATGCTGTATTTGTATTATTATTATTATAATTTAAATTATTTTTGGATCTATTATATGGATCTTCAATACTATCGTCACTTTGAATCTGTATAAAATCACTATCAAGTGCTCCACCAATAATTGAACGTGTTGTATTATTATTTATATTATTATTATTACAATTATTATTAATTATATTATCGCAACTTAAAATCGAACCTCTATCACTTGGTGTACGTGATGCTCCTTCTGTTGGTGATGTTGGTGTAATTGGTGTAATTAATTTAATTGGAGAAATGGCAGTTGTTGAACGTACTTCAAAATCAAAATTATTATCAGCACTTGTTATTATACCACCGTATTGATAATAAATTGGTTTATGTTCTGATTCAATATCTCTTGTTGATGTTTGTGGTACAGTTGGACCAATTGTATCACTATTATAACGATGATATTGAAATGGTTTTGTTGTTTCACAAACGTAAGATTGTATTGAAGGGGGTATTTGATAACTACTATAATTATAACGATATGACGGTATATCATTAATCGGTGGAGGATAATATACACTTCGACCAAATTCAACGCGATCGTTATAAGATTCAAATGTGTTCAATCTGTTGCGGGTTAACTTTGTGTGGCCAAATATATTTGGCTCCGTAGAATTATAAAATGAGTAAGCCACTTCTGTTTAATTTAACGTTTTATGTGAAACGAAAGTCTAATTGTGCGTTGTTGTAATTTTTATTAAAAAAAAAAATAACAAAAAAAAAGACAAACACTTTATTTATATATAAATTAGATATTAATTGTTGAAGAGTTGGTAAATTATTAAATATTTAGAATTAAAATAACTAAATATAAATTGTGCCGTATATAAAAAAACGATAATCTGAAATTAAAAAAGAAAGAAAAAAACAAAGTGGAAAAATTAAAAACACTTTTTTTTTTTTATACATTTCATTGATTTTGAAGGTTAATTTTTGTTTTTTTTCCAAAGTTAAATTATTTTAATTAGAATAAAGGTACATAACATTTATATATACATATATCTACTTCTACTACTACTACTATAATAAACAATATTTGGTGCAATTACGTACTATGATATTTTTATATGATAAACTAAAATTATTTCTAATATCAATTTAAAATCTTTTATTATAGTTAATTGAATTGAACGTACTTTTTTGTTTTTTTTTTTTACTAATTTAAACTAATTATGCATGTTTATGAATATTATTTATATATAAAATTTTTTTAATTAATTTTTATGTAATATTTATTATTATCAAAAAAAATAATGTAATTAGTACTGCAATGCTTGTTTTTGCTGGTGACTGTTCTGAAAGTGATATAAGGAAGTGAATTTATTTGATTTTGCAAAATAGTATGATATAACTTTATCTACAATCTTGTCTGTCCTTTTTATTCTTTAAAATATTTTTTTAATTAAATTTAGGTAATGTGATAAGTCAAATAGAATATTTTATAATATTGAAAATATTAATATTAAGGGCGGGGTGGTACAGTGATTGGGGTGCCGACCTTTCATGCGAAAGGACGGGTTTCGAATCCCAGTGAAAGTGAAAAAAACTTTTCTGGTTTTCGGCTCGACTCGTATAATAAAAAATAAACTAATATAACAATATAAACAATTTCAAAATATAAACAAATAATTAAATTGAATAATATAATCATAATCAAAGATTTAGAATACCATATAACTCAAATACAAAATATTGCAATATAAACAAAAAATAGAGTTGTAACTATTGAAAATGTAAAACGTTATCGTTAAACACTATATCATTTATAAACCTTAATTACTTTTGGCAAAATTTCAAACATAACAGCTTTATTAAGTCTAGTGTGATGCTCATATAAAAGAAGGAGTTGTATGGCAGCTACTCGAACCCTCTACAGTAGACCAACCAAATTTTGCAGAAACTTTGGCCATAAAACTAAACTACTTTTGGCAAAATTTCAGACACACAGCTGTAATAGGTACAGAGAAATACTCATATAAAACAAGAAGTTGTATTGCAGCTACACGAACCCACTGCAGGAGACCAACCAAATTTTGCAGAAACTTTGGCCATAAAACTAAACTACTTTTGGCAAAATTTCAGACACGCAGCTGTAATAGGTACAGAGAAATACTCATATAAAACAAAAAGTTGTATGGCAGCTACCCGAACCAAAATGGCTGGATTTAAATAGCGATGACGGCTATTGCAAACAAATGAATTTGCGTAAATTTCAAGATTCTGGCTCCTTTAGTTTTTGAGTTATCGTGCGGACGGACGGACAGACGGACATACATAGCTAAACCGATTTATTTTTCGATTCTGATCCCATCCATACACTTGAGTCTATATCTTATCTACCCCCTTCTCTGCGTCACAAACGTAATGGCAAATTTATTATACCCTTTGACTATATAGTCATACGGGTATAATAACAATAATAATAATAACAAGAGTAATTGGAAAATTTAGGAAATCTACCAAAGGAAATCTAAAGTAAAACGGATTTTTTATTTATTGACAGTTGTGCTACCATAAAAAAACTTTATTTTTATTAAATTTAATTCATCACTTTTATAATGATATCATAATTTAATTGATTTATAATGAGTTCATAATATTCTAAGATGAGATAAGAGAAAACAAGTACCGATACTTATAACTGGGATTGCAATTAATTACAATAATGCAATACTGACAAGCAATATTAAGCATTTTTATTTTGCAAGTTAACTCTAATTCACTCAAAACAAATCTGCAAATCTATTTTAAATCTAAGCGTGAAATCTTAATGCACCATCTGTGAACCGATTAAAAATTTATAACAACTCATAGAGCTGTCAAAATATAAAAAATTTCCAACACGGCATGAATGCATTTAATTTAACAAAAATTTATTAGAAACGATTTGACACACATTAATTTTCAATATAACCAATTAAATGATTACTGAATAATTTAATTCAACGCTTAATTAAGACTTCAAATTTTAACGTAATAAAAAAATAGACATTAGAAAGTTTGCTCTTAGCATTGTTTGCTTGAGTTTGCTCCGAACTTAGACCTAATTAGTAAAAGAAAAACGTCTATAGTCTATTTGGGAAAAGGAGTGATCACATAAATTCAAATTGGGCCAAATATTTTAACTGTCAAAAAATTAAGATTCCCTCAGATTAACGTTTCTCATAAAATTGATTTCGAAAGACTTCCAAAATTCAAAGGACGTATTATTGTTTTTAGCACATTTTCAAAAAATTTTGAAAAATTTAGCTTATTAGTTTTACTCTGTCCGTACGTCCGTGCGTATGTTTACAAAAACTTTTACATCGTTTGAAATAGAGAAAAGAAATTTAACTTCGGGTAAAAATAATTTCATGGAAGAACTTTTTTCTGTAGCCTTACCCGTTACGGAGCTACAGCTCCCCAAAGTCGGAGAAGCCGTACATTTAAATTGTTATAACAAGAGTTATATTAGGTATATTTTTAATCTAAAAAAACGGAAAAGATAACTATTTTTATAAGCATTATAAATTTTCAAAAGGTAAATGTATAAAAATTGAAATTTTTCTATTTTTAAGCACCTGTAACTTAAATACCCGAAAAATTTTTTTAGTAATATACAAAATTTAAAGCTGGAACATTATGTTTCAATATATGTGAAAGGTTTATCTTAAATTTAAAAAGGGGTCTTAAAATTGAAGAAAGTGTCTGTTAGTTTTAACCATTGTGGCTTGGAAAAAAATAAAATTTAAATTAAAATTCAAAATTTTGGTAGAATTCCCAATTTAAGTCCTTGAACATAAAATAATTGGGAAGAGTGTATGGGCAGCTGGGTGGGGACAGATCAAGAATCCATATAAGTTTGTTCGAAAAAATTTTGGGAACCTTCCCCATTGAAGGGCTATTAGGATTTAAAAATTAAAACATTCCTTTTTTTATAAATCAGTAACTTATTTACCAGTGTATATTTTTCCAAAATTAAACGTTAACATTGAAGCTCCAACATTATATTTCGCACTTGCTAACAGGTTTTCTTGGGTGCATTGGGATTATATTCTAAGTATTGATTTCACTATTATTCATAATTAATAATGAATTGATGAAATAAATAAATTAAATATTATGGTTTATGTTTTTATATATTTTTCTGAGTACTGAGTATGAAACACTATCAAAATTTGAAAATGTTCTGTTTTAAAAACTCTTGGTTTTTTTCATCACTTGTTTTAATATAAAGTAAATAAATTGCAATAATACATATATATATATATATGCATATATATATATGTCTTTATATATATATTTTTAAATTAAAAAAAAATTTCTAACAAAAAATTAATATTTATACATGCTGTTTTAGTCATGGAATTATCCAAATTTATAGATATTTCTAAAATTATTTTATTTCTGCTTATTTTGTTAATATTTTTCAGAGTTTTTATTCATTTGTTATTTTTGGTTTTTATATTTTAATTATAAAAAAATTTTTTAACTTTAATAAAATATGTAAAGTATTTCATAGATTTTATTTAATGCACACGCATTATAAAGCCTTTTAGAGAATTTATTAAAAAACGAGGAAGAGTGTAGTAGAGTAGACTGTGTCAACTCTGGGATACCCGTATGACCGTTATATAAACATTATATCATTATTATTATAAACATTAATTACTTTTGGCAAAATTTCAAACATACCAGCTTTATTAGGTGAAATATAATGCTCATATAAAAGAAGGAGTTGTATGGCAGCTACACGAACCCTCTGCAGTAGACCAACCAAATTTTGCAGTAACTTTGGCCATTATACTAAACTATTTTTGGCAAAATTTCAGACACTCAACTTCAATAGGTATAGAGTAATGCTCATATAAAATAAGAAGTTGTATGTCAGCTACTCGAACCCTTTGCAGTAGACCAACCAAATTTTGCAGTAACTTTGGCCATTACACTAAACTATTTTTGGCAAAATTTCAGACACCCACCTTTAATAGGTATAGAGTAATGCTCATATAAAAGAAGGAGTTGTATGGCAGCTACTCGAACCCACTCCACTAGACCAACCAAATTTTGCAGAAACTTTGGCCATAAAACTAAACTACTTTTGCCAAAATTTCAGACACGTAGCTGTAATAGGTACAGACAAAAACTCATATAAAAAAAGAAGTTGTATGGCAGCCACCCGAACCCATAGACCAAAATGGCTGGATTTAAATAGCGATGACGGCTTTTGCAAAAAAACTAATTTGCGAAAATTTCAAGATCCTAGCTCCTTTAGTTTTTGAGTTATCGTGCGGACAGACGGACAGACGGACAGACGGACAGACGGACAGACGGACGGACGGACGGACGGACGGACATACATAGCTAAATCGTTTTTTTTTTTGATTCTGATCCGATCCATACACTTGAGTCTATATCTACCCCCCCTCCTTCTCTGCGTCACAAACGTAATGGCAAATTTATTATACCCTTTGACTATATAGTCATACGGGTATAATTATTATGAGAACATTTTTTTATACGTTCTAAATATGTATGTATACGTTTTAAGTACATGTCAATTTCAATTTTTTTATATTCTTTTTTTTTTAGTATTTAATGGATTTTTTTTAAATTTTGTGTTTTTTTTAACTTTTTTTGTGAAAAATTTATTTAATATATATTTTGTTGTTTAAAAAATGTTTGTTTATCTGATTTAATCAAAACACTGATATAAAATTTAATTTTATTGTTTAAAGATTGAATATAATGTTAATATGTAATTGAAAATTTTATTAAAAATCAATAAAAATGTGATGAGTGTAATATAATTTACAGTGTTATTTCAAAATGAGTGTTTAATTTTTTTTAATATCATAAGTCACAAATTTTATATTTGGAGGATTTTAAGAAGAAATTGTAATTTCCTAACTCTATAGAAAGAGTTTCATTTATTATTTTTAGTAGAATTCTCAATATATGCTAATTGCTTGTAACAAATACTTGTAATGGCAAATGTAGCGTTTTATGTTGTACACATATTTATACGACGATAATCCCAAGAATGATTGCTAATCACCGGTGTCGATAGATCTAGTCTTAGTAAATTAAACCTGCATAAAAGATATGATTATCGTTTTTAAAACCCTTAATTCTAATATATTAAATATAATCCCGATTTTGTACTTGTAAATTAAAGCACTTTCAAATAACTTATTACATATCTATTATTTATTTTTTTATTATGTCATCGAGATACTGGATTATGACCTTGCAAATTATAAAGACTCTGGTGAGAAAATTTAGAAAGCAATATCAATGACAATACTGTGTGCGTCTTGGAATCTGCTTTTATAGGAATATAATTTTTTCAGAGAACAACGTGGGACATTTGACATTTACATAAATTTATGAGAATACACAACCATCAGTGCAGTTATACCAAGGAGCTATTTACCAGTTTCGTAAGTAAAACAGGGTTATCAATTGTCACAGCCTTATAAAAGTGGTAAATGACATTCTGGATCAAGGGATCAGTTCAATTATCAGGGCAATTTGAAGGAATTTGTAAATGATATCTGCCTACTATCACTTAAAACATTAGTGGTAAGGGAAGCACTAGAATGAAACTCACAAGTAACCCGAAGATAAAGTCGCCAAAAACAACATTTAGTGGCGAACAGTATCAGAAATGCAGATTTCAATTGGAAAAACATCGAAGAAAGTTTGTTTTGCGAAAGATAAGTGCCCCAAACAGTCGGATCAATTTGAAATACCTTGAAGATATCCTTTGCACTCAAAAGAAGTTACTTTTAAAAGAAGTTTTTACCAAGATTAAAAAATTTTACTTTAATTAATATTTTTTATACAGAGTGATAATTTGCAGGTTTTATAACTTATTTTGTTTTTTTTCAGCGCTGTCTCTCTAACTTTTATTCTAATAAACCTGTCATGGAACAGGAGGTCATATTACATTCGTGTTATTAGAGTTGAAACGTCTTAAATTTTCAAAAGGTACAATTCTATTTTGTTTATATAGTAATACATATTTTGTATTTGAGTTATATGATATTCTATATCTGTGAGTTATATTATTTAATTAAATTATTTGTTTATATTTTTTAATTAATGTATTTTTTATTAAAGATATATAATTTTTAATTATTGATTAAGCCATTAATTTAAACCCAATGGCGAAAAGCTGAGTCGAGTCAAATCCAGATAAAAGTTTTTTTTTCACTTTCACTGGGATTCGAACCCGGTCCTTTCGCATAAATTTTAATTATATATATACATATTCAATTTCGGCACTCTAATTACTGTTCCACCCAGCAGTTAAAATGTCTAAAAAATCATATGCTCATATCAAAATTTTTTTAATAATTGGAGTAATAATACTCAAGTGAATATGCCTTTCTAGGAATCCTTCACAAAACAGTTTCATTAAATAAATATTATCCTATTATAGAGTAAAATTTAAAAAACATCTTTTGATTCTATACTTCACTGTTACAAAATAATTTTAAATTATAAATAAATATCATAATTAACTATTAATATCACATTGTTTTGTCATAAAAATTCTAATACACGTTTTTTTCTACACATATGCACACATATATTAAACATTTTATATTAATATATGGTTTTTATGTATGTATTTGTATTATTTAAAAGACATTGATTTCATCTACTAAAATTTAATGTAATTATTTCTGATTTGGTAAAAAAAAAATAAACAGTTATTATGAAAAATAAAAATAAAATAAAAAAATTTCTAAAAGAAAATATGATAAGAAACGGAAGGAAACGCTTTTTCAAGTGATAAATTTAAATTATCCTTTTTTTTTTCCTTATTTTATTTTATCGACGAAACACGTGGTAAAATATTGAAGTTAATAATCAGATTGATGAAAGTCAAAAGGAGTATTGATAGAAAATTATTTTAACCTATGAGTGAACACTTGGTATTTGTTAGACCCTATTTAGAAATTTATATTAATGCTTAACCTTGCGTGTCGTGTAATTGTATAAGTTTTATATGCAATTATTTTAATATATAAGCATTACCTGGTATTATATTTGAGTAATACAATTTTGTTTTAGATACAGGAGAGCTGAAGAATTTCAAGTTTTCATTAAAAATAGAAGAACATTTATTTTAATAGACTCGTGACCTTTTCAAATGTTTTTAAGGAACCAATTCACATGACATATATGTACTCGTATACAAATTGCATTATTTTTTTTTTTTATAAAAATACTTTAATTGTGAATGTGATGCAATCTTATGGTAAAATATAATTATATATTCTAAGTTTATTTTTTTAAATGCTTTTAAAACTAAATCTAAATTATACTGCTGTTATAAAGGAAAAAAAATCGATAAAATTTTACTTGTATTTAAAATTATTTTCTTGGAAAAATATTCTAAACTGTTTTTTTTCATTTTATTAAAAAAGAATAAATTAGAAAAAGGGTGCAGCAAATGCAAAGAAAACAAATATAAGCATATTTGCAATAACATTAAAATCATATTTATATTATGAATTTTGGAATAAGTTCAAAAAATATTGGTACACAAGGAGATTTTAGGCTCCATGGAAGATAATTTGAAAGTCGTAATAACAAAATAATTTGTAAAAAAGGTTTTTTTAATATAATTTATTAGTTTTTTTTTTTACCGATTCCATAAATAATGTTAATGTATATTTTTATAGTTTTATTTTTTTTTTTTTTAAATTAACTTTGTATGTGGGCCAACAAATTAGAAGTAGTTTAAAAGAAGAATATAAATCTGCAGAGTAATATTTGAGAATATATGCCTTCAAGTGAATATCCCAAGGCAATAAAAGATTTGTAGTCCAAATAAAATACAATAAACTAATATTTCTTGAATTAAAAGCCAATAGAAATGCAAAACTATGTATTTATTGGAGTTTAGTGTAAGTTTTGTGCTTCTAATTTGTATGTATAAATTAGTGAACACTAGAAGAGATTATCACCACATTAAATAAATTTTCATCAATCTTTATTTAGAATTTAGAGTGTTATAGATTAAGTTTTAATTGTCAATTAAATTAGGAGCTTAGAAATTAGTTTATTATTTAATTTTTTTGATTTTTAAAAGATTTTGTAAGAGTTTTAATTAATTGGTTGATGTGAAATGAAGAAATAAAAAACAAGTAATGAAACAACTGGAAGTCAATCGATTTAGAAATATCTTACATCGGACCTATTTAATTGACACGAAGCCCCACTTCAACTCATCTCAGGAAATCAAACAGGGTAAAACTGTACCTTGTATCAAATTTCAATTTTCAAACTTTTTTAATTCCGAAGATATGCTGAAAGTCTAAGGAGGCGAGTTGCAACTTTCCCAACTTTCATTCCTCTCAAATTTCAGAAACATAAAAAAAACACTGCAAAAACACTCTTGTACCAAATGTACCTTTACTACCACTCGAATTCACCTCAAATCGCGGAATACAATGAAAATATGGCAGGACACAATTGCACAAAATTTTATGTTTCTATCTAAGTTTATTTCGAAGATATGAATGTTAAATGTTGGGTGGTGCGTGGGAGGTACCCGAACCACTACTCCAATTGATCTAAATTTCAGGGACACAAGGGAAATACGAATAGAAAAACCCTTCTACCAAATTTGAAGGTTCTAATTTTATTTATAAGTTACTATCATTATCAATTTCGAAGATAGGCTTTTAAGTCTTAGAGGGTGTGTGGGTGGTACCAGAACAATCACTTTAATTGATCTTAAATTTAAAAATCACAAGAAAAATTGGAATGAACACTCTTGCTTGCACCAAAAGTGTAAATTTTTATTGGTTTCGGAAATATACGGGTTTGGCCTAGGTGCGATCAAGAGCTTCTAAGATCAGAACACGTGTTCATTTGTCATTAGTTAACCCACAATATACATAAATCGATTTGTATGTATCGATATATCGATCAAATCAGAAAAGTTTATTTGTCATTCTATCCAATGTCTAAAATTTATATAATGTACATGTGTGTAATTCTCCAAAATTGATAGAACATGTGGGTACAAAGTTAATCTGAAATTTCCCAAAATTATTCTATAACACTATATTCGAAACTAAACTGTAGATTTCTATCACAGATCTCCATCTAAAGTTGGTTAAAAAATGACATGGTTTTATTGTATCAATGTTTCACAAAAGAAAAAAACAATTTATATAAAAAATATTTATATTATATTTATATCCAGTTGTTTTCAAATTTTGCTGCCATAAATGGTTGTCAACTTGATACGCAACTTTGAAAAAATTTTGATTTTAATGAACGGAGACTTTGGTTTGTATTTTGAGTTGTATCAATTTCGATTTGAAAAAAGATTAAAATGACAATGTAAATAATTACAAAGAATTAAGTAAATAATTTGAAATAATTAAAAAATAAAGTGAGAAAAACATTTTAACATATAGACAAATATTATATCATAATTTTAGAAAAAAATTAAATAGCCAGAACTATATTATAATTATTAATTTAATTATATTCAAATTTAAATTTTCAGATACTTTTAACATTTAAAATATTTTTCAAACGAAAAGAAAAATTGGAATGATGGTTCGACTATGGGTTGCATAACTTTGTACTATGTTTTGACAAACATGTCCGCATACCAAGTTGATAACCAAGTTCGCGTTGTTTAAAAAATTAAGTCGTAAACTGGCTTTGATCTTATTTACTTAACTCTTATAGTTTTATACTTTTGCAAAGCATTTTTAAAATTTTTTAAGTTGTCAAAATTATTTGTGTCAAAAATTTGACATATAGGTTAACTAGAAGAGTACATTCACGATGGGTATAGTTACGTTTTTAATTCACAATATTATATAGTTTTTTAAAGTGGTATATTTTTTTATGTCAGTGTCCTTATTAATTTTATCAACTTTTTTTTTAAATTATATATTTAAAATAAAAAAATGTATATATTTATAGTACGAGTTAAAATATTGATATAAAAATTAAAAATTTTCACAAGACTATATTTCTGTTAAATATACATATATATTTTACCTTCAGATAAAATTTAAATTGTGAATTGCAATGATTGATGGATGACTGACGAGATGATATCTAATATTGTTTTATTTTACATTACAGAATGAGAGGTTTAAAACTTGAAAAGTATACTTGAATATTTGTAATTTAAATTATATTCATTTCTACATAATACTATGGTAAGTAAAGGTAAGCTGAATAACTTTAATTTTTTACTTATATTATATAATATAAAATAATAAAATAAATTCTATTTATTCGAAGTATTTTGTTTTTTTAAATTAAGACTATATAGCAATGTATAAATTTAGTTAATTTTCTAATTTTTGATTAATTGACTATATTAAGATAAAATTATTTTTAAGATGCTTTTGTAAATTTTTATATTTCTTAATATATTTTCAGGTTTTATAAGAAAATTTTTTTGAAATTGTTTGAAGTTGTCATTAAGTAATGAATAGAAAAATTTTTTTTAAAAACACATTTTTACTTTAACCGAAGACAATTTTAATAAAATTTAAATTTCTTTTAATTTAAATAAATATATTTGTACTTTAAGTGAGCTTCTAAAAACTAGAAACATGACTTATAACATATATAGCCTCTAAAATATAAATTAACCAGAAATTTACTGAAATTTTAATTAAATTACTTTTGAAAGTAAACCAATTTAAAATTACTCGAAGAAAATAAAAACTGAGCACGAAGGGTTTAGTCACACAGGTAGCGGTCTGACAAGCGAGCAAATAGATTTAAAATTTTCGCCACCTTGTCGCTTTTCTGTATGATCACTGGTTTGAAAACCAATATGTTTGAAGTATTATTAAAATTTAACATTAACATTAATTAATGTTAAATTAACAAAGTTCTTTCTGTGAGGGCAAGACCTAAGATAATTAGGTAACTTTAAATTATTTAACTTATTTAACAAATCTTAATATTAATAATAAAAATATCTTCGCTACAGGTAAAAAATTTTAAATTAAAAATATATTTGGTTAAAATAGTAAATTTTCACTTAAATTAAAAAAGTCTTCACTTAAAGTTAAAAAAGTATAGAAATGTCAATGTCTATCTTGAAATTAAGTTATTAATAAAAAATCAATTATTAAATTGGAAATTTTTAACTTAAAATTAAATTATTACATTTAAATTGAAATTGTTAACTAATTAACTTTAGTCTATGAATTATTTTAACAAAAAATAACACTATTTGTTTTTTTAAAATTTAAATTTATTTTTTGAACACTATTTCATTGGATAGTTTGGTAAAGCACTATCTAGTTTATTATTTTATCAAATTGTACTAAAAACTGAAATGGATTCCTACTTTTAAATGAACCTTTTAATAACATTTCAATAAATAAAAATATTCTCTTGTAAATATTAAATTATGTAAGAAAATTATTAAAAAAAGATGAAGACTTATATATAGTTATTTTATATTCAATTATTTAATTTATTATTCGCCGACAATTACTTTAATTTTTTTAATGAAATTATTTTAAGAGTAAAGTTAACATAAAATTAAAATCATATTTTATATTTGTGTATCGGTTATAGTACGGTTTTTTTTTCAAACACATTTATTTTCAATCGTCATCATCCGTCATCATCATTGGAGATTCTCTTATATTATACATTTATATATTTAATATATATCTTATACATATATTTCTCCAATGTATGTAATTGACAATATAATATATATTCATAAACAGCGCCTTATATATACGCATTTAAGAACCCAAAGAAGCACATAATTCAATTAAAGTTGCAGTCAAAGCAAACAATTATATGACTATTGAATTTTACTTAATATCAATTAAGAAATAATTTTTCTCAGTTATTTTTTGATATGTGTATATATATATAAATAAATATGTATATTGAAATATATTTAATAATAGCTAATATAGTATATTTTAATTTTTCTTTGTTGTTTCTTTGAAATTGAATAAAAAAAAATTCCAATTTGTTCAACCTGAACCTTAAATATCATTTGTATATCATAATAATAATAATTGTATAATGTATATGTCATTTATCAAGTACAATAACTTATGCTCTAAGTAACAAAATTAAATCACAAGATCGCAAATTAAAATAAATTATTATTTATAATATTATTAATTGGTCATCTGAGAATTGGGCTGGTAACAATTTACTAATAAGTGATAAATGCTTTATAATAAGGATGCACATGTTTTTTTTTTTTTCTCTTCTTGTTGTTATATATAGGGGTCATTTAGATTCTAATTGAATAGATTATAATTTAGAGAGTATATAGGTATAATGAATCTTAATTTAATAAAATTATGGAAAAAAATATTAAATTACATTTTTTTTTTTAATATATAACTTAAAGATGCACATTTTAATGCTAAATTTATTTTAATTAGGGTTGTGGACATCTATTAAGTAAATTTTTTGATTTGGAGATGCCTTATAAGAAGATGAGTGAAAATTTATTTTAAATTAGTGCCAATTAGATGTTGGCTAAAAAATCATCTGACAAATGGCGTAGTGGTAAAGACGCTGCCTTTCATGTGGAAAGCCAAACTCCGGCCAGATCATATCTAATAAAAAATATCGTAAAATTGTATAATTATATCGTAATATTTAATTTCGTAATATAAGATAAAATATATTTATCTATCTATCTATATATATAAAAGCGAAAGTTTTTTTGTTTGTATGTAGCGATGTATGTATCCTAAGTTGGGGCTGTGCGGCAAGTATTTAAACTTCTTTGTTTTAAAATGAAACGGTTTTGCCGATTAACTTCAAGTTTTGTATACGTGAAGCTCCTTCAGAATTGAGTTGACACTATTAACAGATTTGCAATTTGTTGACGTATGTCGGCCCGACGATTATCAAAAAAATTTCGGAAGCAAATTAATTTTTTTGCAGTACGGTTTTTCAAAAGAGAAAGTTTCAAAATACTTTTGGTTGAGTTCCGCTAATCCTTTGCGGAACAGCGGCTTTTTACAGGTTTTCTTGTTACTTTACTCTAAATTAGAAACAGTTTGACCGGTTGACTCCAAATGTTGTAAGCTCGAAGCACCTTGAAAATGGAGTTAAGTCTGTTAACAGACTTGATGTTTGGTAACAATTGTCGGTCCTACGATATAGAAAGTTTAAAAAATTACTATCGAATAATCCTAAAAAAATCGTTTTAAAAAACTTGCTTTAAATTTTGTAATTTTTGTATAAAAACTTTTTGCAGTAACTTAAATTTAACCTCCATTGAGAGGCGTAGCAACGCGCACTTGGTATTAGCTAGTTTAATATAACTATATAAAAAATTCTTGTGTAGGATAATATATGGCGCACAAAATTGACATTTGTGTATTTATAATTTTATACAATAGCTCCAGTCGAATAATCAACGGCTTAGTGAATATAACGATGAAAGAAAGTGAAGCCTAGTCTTAATAGACTTGGTGAATGAACTTTACTTTAAAAATGTTGGAAACAAAAAAAACTACACGATCAATTTCAAATTAAAATTTGTCTTAAATTTCTTCAAGAAATTTAAAAGGTTCAAATATATTGATTTGTTTTTTTTAGTTATTGGTCAACGACCATGGTATCACATGACATGCCAAATTTTTAAACAAAATTAATTGATTAGGGATTTACTTGCTAAAAAAATCAATAAATTTTGTCAAGCAATTCATTGAAAGATTCGACCTTTAACCGTGCTTTAATAGTTTGAACAAAAATATAGTTTAATTAGTCGATAATCTGTTCAAGATTGTTGACCGGACGAAAAATTTTTACCTGTCAAAAGTTTTATTATGAAATTTTGAAACATTTTTTAGTTATGTAGGTATTAAATGATCACTAAAAGTTTATACAATAAGTAGAACTGGCTTAAGTAACCTTACATTAAAAGCATCAACCAGCTTTAGAAAAAAAGAAAATTTGCATTTTTCTATTCACTTGAATGAAGAATTTTTCTATTCACTTGCCCAGTTTTAACTACCCAAATTTTTTACAACTAATCGTTTAAAAGCCAAATTAATTATCAAACATTAACTACCGCGTCTATTGTTCAGTTAAGTGTAGAAATAATTGATATTTTAGTAAACCTTTGGTAACTTCACCTGCAAACGGGGTTAACCTAGTTAATCATTGGTAACTCCACCTGCCTATTTAACAATTAACCCAGTTTCGGATATGTGCTTATTTAAGGAATTTTAAAGTCTCTTCATAACTTTTTTCGGATAAATACTCAAAAGTTATAACTTCTGAAAGTTGAAATTACAAATTCTTTAGTAAGTAAGAATCTAGAGAGACGACCAATCCAGTTTTAGTCAAAAAAACTCTGGCAACTCTTTTGTAGTTAGTTGGATGAGATGAAATAAAAATTTCATATGGAATATCGTAAACTGGATGACACTTTTTGAGATGACTTTTTTAAAACAATGTAATATGAGTTTATTTCAAATATCAAAGCTTACTTACTTAGTTTAACCAAAGGCTCCGCTAATGAATTTTTAACCAAACTAAATTTTTAACTTAAAATCTTAAAATAAATAACTATATAATATATATGATAATAGAAAAACAATTGCGCGATTCAACACGCTCGAAATACAACGGACGAACTTGTAAAACTGAGACGTTATGTGTATATAAATCACTAATTACATATCAGACGTCACTAATCACCATAGGTAATATATTATGGTCAAAAGAGAATAAGGAAAAGAGAATATGCACCAAATATTGCACCAAATATAAAATTATTTGTTTGGGTGTGAAACCAATTCATTAAACAAATTTACAAAAGATACATAATTGAGCATGAAAAGATAAATATACTATGAATTGATTTATTTTTCAAAAAGGAAGCGAATATTTATTAAAATTTGAATAGTATAAGGTCAGTAAACGATAATGATGATGGACGGCTTGCATTTTTTTCTATATATATAATTTAATTGAATTTATTTAAAATTAAAAGATGATGAATTAACACAAGGCGCTGCCGCTGAATTATTAATAAACAAAACATATTTTTATGCAGATACAAAATAAAACAAGTGATGAAAAAAACGAAGGGTTTTTAAAAAAGCACATTTTCAAAATTATGTAGTGTTTTATACTGAAATTGGGACTTCAATGTTAACGTTTAATTTTGGAAATATATACACTGATTACTAAGTTAATGATTTATAAAAATGGGAAATTTTTTATTTTTAGGTCCCAATAGCCATTCAATGAGGAATTTTCACAAATCTTTACTTAGAAAACATATTGTGATTTTTAAGGAGCTAAACTCACCTCCTCCGTTCAAAATTTTCAGATTCTTAGATTTAAATTATGAATTGTCCAAAAAATTTCATTTTTCTTTGAATTTTTCCAACTAAGCGAAAACGATTAAAACTAAGGGACACTTTCTTCAATTTTAGGGACCCCTTTCATATTTAAGAAAAACATTTAAAATAACAGATACATAAAAATAGCAAAATTTCAACCTTGGACCCCTTACAGCTCCTAAACAGGATGCGTGACAAAAAAATTTCTTAAACGTCTCCAACTAACTTCTTATGATTTAACATCTTCCAAAATTGCAAGTTTCTTGCTTGAGTTGACCAGATGAGATGAGGGGCAAAAATTTTGCATTGCGATATATTCTATACTATCTACGACATACACTATAATTTACCATTTACAAAATGAAAATAAACCTGATAGAACTCTTGCTATAACAATTTAAATATATATGGCTTTTTCCGACATTGGGGCGGCTGGAGCCTCGTAACAGATGGGACTACAGAAAAATGTTTTTCCATGAAAATATTTTCTTTGCAATACCTGTGTACCCATAATTACAACTTCTTCTCTCTATTTCAAACAGTGTAAAAGTTTTTGTAAACGAACGGACGGGCAGACATAATGAAATTATAAACTATTTTATTTCTTCAAAATGTTTTGAAAATGTTCTAAAAACGGGACAGAATTTATTGCAAATCTAAAAATTTATTGGAAATTGTTGGCAATTCTTGTTTTTTTTTAGAAAATTTTGGCAAAAAGGAAAAATAAATTTAAAAAAAAAAAATATTGAAAAAACAGAAAACAATTAGTATTATAAAACATTTATTAACAAATAAATAAATCTAATAAAATGATTTGAAAAAAAAATTATTCAATTATAATTGTTTAAAAAAATTTTTAATGTCAAAAACTTGTAAATGAAAACATTAATTAAATTATTATACATATAGATACAAATAAAACGTGTTCTTATGTATTGTTTAAGTTTTTTTTTTGAATTAAAAAAAAAATAAAACTTGTATATAAAAGTGTGATATACCTAAGATGACAATATATAAATATTTCAAGTGTAAAGACTTAAATACCGTGTCTCAAATTTTGCTTTTTTTTTCTTTTCTTTGGACTCTCAAATGTATAACGTGATCGTTAGAAATTTAAAGAATTAGCAAAACATTTTAACCAACTGTGTTTTAGGATTTCGTTTATAATACTTTTTTGTTTTTATATTAACCTTTCTTTTTGTTAATACAGAAATTTTAGAATTTGATAATGTTGTTTCAGATTCTTCATATATGAGTAATATTTTTGATTAAATCGAACATATAATCGATACTAGAAATTTTTTTTGTGTTTGTATCGGTGCAGAAGAAAAACTGTTTGACATTTAAAATTGACGTTTAAAATTTGAAAATCGTTTATAAATATGGCTAATTTAAATTGTAACAGTTTTTGAAATATTTAATGAAGGATGGGAATAGGGAAAGTTTTTACAAGAGAATTACTTCTATAAAGATTTCTCACATTAAAATAGGCTTATTTAATTCATATCTACAGGTAGGGCTAACATTGACTGACAGTTTCAATAAAATTATATTATTCATATAATTTGCAATATTTGGTTGGTTGGTTGGTATGTATAATTTTTTTCGAAAATGAAATCGACCATCCAGCAACATTCTCTAGAGTTGTATACCGGATAATGTTTGAAAATTTTTAACTTCCGGTAGATCTTAATAATCATGACATATAGTTCCAGCAAAAACTTATTCAAAGTTATAAAAGTACTTTATTAAATGTTGAACTCAATTGGCCACCTTTATTCCTAGATTTGATAGGCCTCGATTTTTTTTGTGGGTTTCTTGATGGAATTGGTCTACATGAACAAACCACAAAACTTTTAAAAACTCAATCAGAATATTCGCATAGAAATTACAAAATTGAAGCCAAAAACATTGTGCAAGTAATGCAAAATGTCTTAAAAAGAGCTATTCAAAACCAACTGTATAACAAACTTCAGAATAAAAATTTAAACACGAGTACACTGTTTTAATTTTGGTGATAAGGATGAGGAAGGGAGCTTAAAAAAAAAGGAAATTGAGAAAATCCGAATATTATGAAAGAATAAAGAGGAAAGTAAAATAAAACTTTATGTTATTGTTCTTCTTGTATTTTATTTTGTTGTACATTCTTCCGGTATATATGAAATATCAACTTTTTTGGGTTTTCCGTAATTGCCGCTGTTTCCGTAAAATTAAGGAATAAATCCAAATTGTCCAATTGTTAATTGGTATTTTTTTGAGCAAGAGAAAGAGTACTGAAAATGTTACTGCTAGTATTTATTTCTGAATGTGTGAGTTATCTTTGTAAATGAAAATAATTTGTTTATGTTTGGTTTTTTGTGGAATTTTTACAGTAATACTTTTCATATTTTTTGATGAGGAAATGTTAGTTATTGCTAACCAGATAATATATTTTTATACCCGTATGACTATAGGTCAAAATGGTATACTAAACTTATAGATGTAGACTCAAAGGGATATGGATCGAATAATAATCAAAAAATATCCGTCCGTCACCACGATTACTCAAGGAGCTAGGATTTTGCAATTTTCACAAACTCATTTTTATGCAATAGCCGTCATCGTTATTAAAATCCAGCCAGTTTGCTCCACGGGTTCAAATACCTGCCTAGTATAGTAGTTAACTTTAATGACCAATATTTGAATAAAAACGAGGACGAGTGTAGTAGAGTAGACAATGTCAACTCTGGGAAACCCGTATGAACATAATATAAACATTATATCATCCGGTTAATTACTTTTGGCAAAATTTCAAACATACAGCTTTATTAGGTGTAGTGTAATGCTCATATAAAAGAAAGGGCTGTATGGAAGCTACTCGAACCCTCTGTATTAGACCAACCAAATTTTGCAGTAGCTTTAGCCATATTACATTAAACTATTTTTGGCAAAAATTCAGACGCCCAGCTTCAGGTGTAGAGTAATGCTCACATAAAAGAAGAAGTTGTATGGCAACTACTCGAAATCAAAGCACTACCCCAACTAAATTTTGCAGAAACTTTGGCCATAAAACTAAACTACTTTAAAATTTGAAGTGTATTGAATTGTGGAAACACTTCTTACAACTTGTTTATAAATTTCTATAAGAATTACCATATGAATTTACCCTATAGTTGCTAGTATAAAAACCACGAAATAGAAAGAGTTTATGTATAATTAAAATAATAAAAAACCGCGTTATTAGAATTTACAAAAAAAAAAAACCATGACTAACCTTATGAGAAAAAAACGAATAAGTTCAATAACGTATACAATACAAAAAATTGATGGTTGATTCACGTCAAGAAAAGATAGCAAGCAATTTATTATTTTTTTTTTTACTCACACGTTTATGAATCTTAAAACATAAAACATCAGATACTATTTAACATTACACTTTATATTATAACTCAATCATAGATTCATATTTTAAATTATATAAAAAAAAAATTATTAAATTTATTCGTCATTTATTATAATTTTTTTATTTAAATTTTTTTTTTTATTTTTATTTAATTTTTAAACTTAGTTTAGAACTTGTTAATATATTTTAATAAAATTTTTATTTATTCATGCATATAATAATTTATTGGTGCGGTATATATAATAATTGAAACATATGGTTGATACATATATATATATATTTGAATTAGTTCGAATTATAATTGAACTAGAACATGCAATAATAAAACATATTTTTAAATTAATAATAAATAATATTTTTAATAATAAAAATACACTTTTTGTACTATGGCACATAGGTTAAATGCTTTATTATTAAATAATTTCTTTCGTGTGAATGAGATTTTCAAAAAAAATAAATAGCAGAAGAATAAAATACAAAACATTACGCAAAACGAGACAATATACATAAACAATACATAAAAAAATGGTTATTAAAGAGGGGTCATTTGTAAAATTTTAAAATAAAGCAATTAGGAGTTTTTGTTATAATAAAATATATTGAGTTTTTAGTTTAATAAATTTATAACGACCAATTTATAGGGGGTTTGCGGAAGGTTTAAGTATATCGTGTATTGAATGAAGGAACACAGATTCGAATACCACTCTTATGAAAGGTAGGTTTCGAATTACACAAGCCAGTCCTAAAATTATCGCAGTGTTACCTCAAACCTTACTCAACTCGGCCATTGTCACTGTTGGGTCACTGACCTCATTTAATAGATATCTTGTAGGGACTAACACCTGTTCTAAAGAAATTAAACAACTTATGCCTTCACTCAAGATTTTCCAACGGGAAACAAGGAGGGAAACAAATGCTCATCCTTACACAGTAGAGCTAACCAGATAGCGTAACACGGCTTATAGAAACTCGTTTGTCAAGCGCTATTCACGCTATGGAACTATATTCCACCAAATGGGTTCTCCAACTTGTATCACAGGTTCCCTCCTAAAATTTGGTTTAAAAAGGGTATGGTTTTGGTGTATTAGAAATCGCACACTACCCAAAGAAACAAGTTTCAATGGGTTGGATTTCGAGCTTTCCATTCCCTCGAAAAAAAAAATAAAAAACAAATTTAGCGTTGAAGGTGCTCAACGCTCTCAACTCATTTGAGATTAGATATCCCAAAAATGTTACTAACTCCTACCGGTGGTATACACCGAGTACTCTGCTCATTTAAAAACTGAAGCCCAACACTGTACATTTTGCTTCTATTCGCATCTTTTCATTTACGTAATGTCACTTGAAGTTTTCCGATGGTAAATTCATTTAGATCAATTTTAATAGTCTTCCACTTTGTTTTAAGGTGTAAAAAATACCTAATATGGTATAAAAAGCCTGTCTATAAACCTATAACTGTTAAACAATTAGCACTTAAGGAAATTATTTTATTTATTATAAAATTGTGTAGTCACTAATATAATTAATGGTACTTTTATTTTAACTTGCCTGTGTCTATGGGTTTATTTTTCTGTACGTTAGTATAATACATTAATATTAGAAATCTGATCATAATTTCATTAGAACTGTATGGGGCAGTGATTAGCGTAGTGGCTTCTGGTGTAAACAGATCTGATTTCGATCCTCGTTAAAAGTTAAAATTTTATTTTTAGGACCTTGCGTGTAATTTGAAAACGTTTGCAAACAGCCCCATAAATTGTTAAAATATATTATACACAATTTTTAAGCTAAAGTTTTAACAGTCCAACATTTGGAAATTAAGTCTAGATCTTTAAAAACTTCAATTTTTAATTTTATTTAAGAAAACTTATGTTCATTTTCGAAAATCATTTTATATAAGAAAACTTCGAAGATTCCGAATCCATAATACCGTATATTAGAGTTCTAAATTAAAAATTGCTGGTCATTTTAATAAAAAAATTCTTCTGACCATAAAGATCATTTACCCTTAACAAATTTGCTATTCTCTTTCACATTGCTTTATATTACACAATCAAATAAGATTTGTAATATAATGTTACGTCATCGAAGTTTCATAAGATGGACAAATGGGAAGAATAATAAGAATATGCACATTTAAAAAAAAAAAAAAAAAATTTTTTTTTAAATTTGGCAAAAAATAAAAAAAAAATAAAAATTTTATATGACTTTTTAAGTACCTATTTATTATCATAAAAAAATATTATAAAATTTATATTGAAGCTTTTAAGTAGACAAATTGGCAACAATCATTATTTGTATTTCTTGGTATTTTCTATTATGTTTTCAACCTATCAATTTATTTTCTAATAGAAATTGTTAATTAGAAGTTTTTAGGTTTTTTGTTTTTCAATATTAATGATTGATTGAATAAAAGTTAAATCATAGTTATAGAAGGGAACCATACAGCTGTTGTAAATTATAGATTAACTCAAAAAACTTTTTTTTAAAAAAATTATTTTAAAGAGTTAATATTCTTCTATAAGCCGGGTATGAGTAGGTCTTATATAAATCGAATATTCATTTAATTTAAAAATAAAAATAGAAAATAATAAATATATATATATATATATATATATATGTAATAATAATAAACTCATGTTTATTTAACTTGAAAACAATTATGGACCCTGGGAAAAATTTATTAAGACTTTTATATTATTACATATATTGTATTTTGGTTTGGTTGGTTCTTCTGTTGTAAGCATTCAATAACCATATTTCGATTTCCCATCATTTCCCGAAATACATGGATTAAGTTTTATTATAAAATATTTATATTTATTTTTTTTTGTTTTCAATAATATATATATATAAAAACTAAATATCTATATATATTTGTACATTTATATAAATTATATCGTATATATATATATATTGTATAAAAGAAATATAGGTATTTTATTTCGTAAGGTTTTGTGTTTTTTTTCTTGTATTATTATATAATGGTATGGTACATATATATATATATATATATATATATATATATATTATAACCTAAAAAAAATTTCCATCTGCATTAACCGGTCCCTAGAAAAAAAAAAAAAAAAAAAATAGGCTCTTATTTCTATATTTAAATGGTTCAAAAAAAAAAAAAAAAAACAACCAAGCGAATATAAACATTTTGTCGCCTACGAATTTTATGAGACACGTGATGAAAATCTGCAAAAATATATATATATATATCCTTTACGAATTATATATATTAACCATCTTGTGTGTACGTACGTATAAAATAATACCAAAGTCGCATCCTTAGAACAAAAAAAATATACGTGTGTCTCTCTGTTTTTTCAAAATTATAATGATGAGTGATAGAAAAGTTTTGTTTATGATATTCTAGGTCAAAAATATTAAATTTATATAGGATTTATTTTTATGGATTTTCATTTCGGGAGCCTATATATTATACTACCTATATATATATATATATACTACATTCATATTAAATAAATATTTATGTTTTCTATATATTTTCTGAGGGATCAATGGATCAGTAAGAAATAGATTTTCTTTAATACACTTTGAAATCAAGTTAATAAATATTATACACAAATATATGTATATAAATGTATATTTTGTATATATATATAAATATTGTGATGTATTTTCTTCAAGCGTGTTTTCCAGTAGAAAATCTTTTATATATATATTATTATATAAGTATATATATCTAAATGTAGGTTTATTTATTACGAAAGAATAAATCGACAACAAAACTTCTTCTTCTTCTTATATAAGATTCTAATTAATTTTCTTATTAATTAGCTTATAATATTAAATAGACTTTTATAGTTCTTAAATTGTATATATATATACATATATATATAATATCGTTTTAATATGATTTATGTGTATTATTATTATAACATACATATGTTACAATAAATAAATATAAAATAAAAAAAAAAAATAATAATAATATTTTTCTTTTGAAAAAAGATTTAAATACTTAAGTTTATTTATATATATATATATGTATGTAATGAGATTTTAAACAGGATGTAAGCATTTATATATATATTGTATATTATTTTTAAATATACATAGTTTTGTAATACACTACATCAGAGTTATCTTTAAGAGATATTGTTAAGGATTACAATAGTTTAATAATACATATAAGAATTGATAAATAATACATATTTATTTATTTATTGGTTTTACATATATGTATATATATCCTATATGTAAATATACAGATTTATATATATATAAGGATCAACATAAGGACAAAAAAAATAAAATTAATTTTCTAAATAAATTTTAAAATTAAATATAGTTTCAATAACGTGCCTTCTTTTAATCTAAAATGCTCCATCATCTGAAGTGGTATTAAACAATTTTAAGATAAAAAAAAAGTATGTCAAATTGTTTGTAAACAATATTTTGGATTAAAATTTTTTTGTTTTTATTTTTATTTTTTTTTTTTTGAAAAGTTTTGAAGCAAAATTTTTGGAATTTATAAAACTTTGCTCTTCTTTCAATAACAAAATTGATAAAAATTGTTTTAAAAAATAAGTGGGGTTAAATGATACTACACTTAGGGTAAAGTTCTTAAATTAGGTTTTTAGTTATACTCGTAGTTTTGGCTAAAATAAATTCGGCAAAATCTTAGAATACAATTATTACAGTCAGGTGTTATGGAATTTTCAATCATTGGAAATTCAATAAAAATTATGAGTTCCTGTCAGGGTCACGATTGATACGTAAGGATGCGTTTATGTTGGAGCTGCGAGAAGTAGCGTCGATAAGAGCATAGCGTAGAAAACTGATGTATCATGTATATAAATAGTAAATAGTGATGTTTATATTGGAGCATCGCTTTGATTATCAATAAACAATATAAATTTTCTAGGTTATGCTCTTATCGACGCTCTTATCACTTATCATAGCTCAGAGTTTGGAGAAGATAACTGGACTTCACGTAAAGCTAAGTTTATGCTATGATATTCGCAAACATCATTGTTGTAAGAAAGCTAAGCTAAGTTCTTTTAGCTAAAAGAAAGGTATTAGAATTTGACAAATATAGGTGTTGCCATTGTAGTAGTAAGATGATGGCACAAAATATCGTTAGCATACATTAACTTTGCCTTACGCGAGGCCTCTTTTTGCTTTAAAAAAGACAAGATTTAATAACGCTAAATAAAAGAGTAAGCATTATTTGTAAAATTTATTAAACCCTTAACTGAGTAATAATAGTGAATACCAAGTTTATTCATATTCCAAAATTAAATAAAGTTTACTAACACAATTAACACTATCTATGTTTGCAGTTGATCTATAACATTTTCTAAGTTTACAAAACAATTGCAATGTGTAAACAAGGCTTAATTCACAAAATTAAATTTTACAAAATAGGAAAATTACTACTAATGAAATATTTTTTTTTCAAATTTCCAAATAGTGTATTCAAATTTATATTCCAATATCCACTTAACTGATGAATTTCCAATTGAAGAAATTTATAAAATAAAACATAAATATGAACTAAGGCTCGTTTACATTATTCCATCAAAATACACCTCTCACCTAAATCAATAATCTACAATTCAAAACTCTTTTGTTTTTGAAAATATAAACAATAAATTTGACGTAAATAAAAGTTTAATATTTTTGTTTTACCACCTTCAAGTCAAAATATTACTCAAATATTCGTATATTAAAAATCAAAAAAAAAATTGAATTTTTAAAATTTAATAAGAGAAGTCATAAAACTTTTGTCATTAAAATTATATATACTAATATATAATAATATATAATATAATGAAAATTATGTGCAGGATAATAAAATAAAAATTGAACATTAAAGATATTTAAAAAAAATATGCTTGAAAAAATACTTTTTTTTTTTGTGAAAATTATTAATAAATCAATTAAAAAAGTTATTAAATACCTTTTTTCGTTCATTTAAACGCTTTAATTAAAATTTGTTTTTTCCTTAAATCCAATTAACACTTTATTTATAGCATTGATTTTTTTTCCCCATAAAAAAAACATACAAAAAAAAAAACAAAAATGTAAAATGCAAATTATTTGAAATTTAAAACATACCCTGACACCATTTTGGATTAGTAGTATGTATATATATATATAATTGAGAATTAGTATAAAATAAAAAATAAACAAAAAAAAGAATTTAAATCGTATTAAAAATTTTGCATGTAATATGAGAAGCTTTAATTTTTTGTAAGAATTTGTTGTAATTTGTAAAAATTAGTACCTTTTGTTGTAAATTGTAAAGTTATATGTAATATAGAATTAAGTATAGGGCTGAAATTAAAGCGATTTGTAAATTGCATACGGAAATTTTTTTAGCTTTTTTTTTAAATATAAACCAAAAATATCAAACTAATTATAACACATCATTTTTTAAATTTTTTAATTCAATAAACAACTAAAGAACCATTATTACAAGTATTCATTAACTTGTAATTCTATCAAAATGAAACAAAATCATACAACTGAAATATGTGATTCAGGTTAATTCCCTTTTTTTTAATTTGTGAATTGTGGGGAATCCAAAAATAACGTTGTATGCAATTTATGAATCACTACAATTTCCGTATAACACTTGAAAAAAAAATTATTTTAAATTCAAAATTACAATTTAAATTAAGCTTAAATTGTGGGGTTAAAGTGTTTATTGTATTAAAAAAAAAAAAGAATTAAATAAATTTAAATAAAAAATTTTTAAAAATTTATATATAATAAATATAGGAAATAAAAAATAAATATTATATATACTACATACGTACATTTATGTCTAAATATATATATTTCACTTCCCTTTTATAGTATTTAATTCTTGAACTAAATTTTTTGTTCAAAAACAATTTTTAAAACCACTTTAAATAAACTGCACTTAGTTTTTTTTGTTTTTTTTATATAAATATTTAATTTGAAAAATCTTTAAATATTTTCTTTATATATACTTATATATATATACCAATTATTATTCTTTATATATTATACCTAAATATATTATTTGAATATATCTGTATAATATTTAAATAAACAACAACTTCTTAAATAATAATTATCATTTAGTAAACATAAAAAAATTTAAATAAAAAACCATATAACTAACTAACTAAAAAAAAACTATGATTTAATAGATTAGAAAATTTACATGTGCTCATTTTTTTTTTTTCTTATATACATACATATGTATATAATAAAAATTACACAAAAATTTTCTTTGGTTGGTTGAATTTTAACATTAAAATTATAAAAAAAAAAAAGAATTTCACCCCCTATTTTAAAGGTATATCCTTATTTTAAATTTTTTTTTTTTTAAAATAAGAACATTCTCTATATATAAAACATAATTATATACAATTATGTATATACATATATGTTTATATAGAACAAAAAAATTAAATATAATAAGTGAAAAATTTTTTTCTGTATATAAATAAAAGATAAAAGTCCTTTTTTTTTTTTTTAAGTTCCTTTTCCCATATTATAGTTATAATAGTTTTATACTTTATTAATAAGTTCACTTATACATAAACAAACATACATTCAATTTTTTTTTCTTGTTTTTGTTTTTTTTTGTACTTTTTGTTTTTTGTTTTGTTTTTTAGTTTTATTTTTCAGAACTTTACATTATCTATATCCTGTATTTTCAATCTATCTATATCCCGTGTCCTTTAATATTAATTTGTGACAAAAATTACAAAAACAAAAACTAACCTATGAAGGAATAAAAAAACAAAAAAAAATATAAAATAAAAAAAAACAACAGCAAAAGCAAAAGCAAAAACAAAAGCAAAAAATTAACCTTGCACTCAAAAAAAAAAAACAAGGCAAAAAAAAAAAAAACAAAATCCAACACAGTGATATTGAAAAAAATGTGATTTATTTTATAAACATATGAAATCTAAAATAATAATAAAAATAAAAAAATATAAAAAAAAAAAAAAAGAAAAATTTTAAAATATCCTTTTTTTTTTATACTCGTTTATTTTTGTTTTTTTTTTTTATTATTTTAAATAAATAATAATGATAATAATAATTATTATTATGATTATTATCTGTTATAAAATAAAATAAAATATAAAAACTAAAGAAGCAAATATATATATATGTATATATGTATATGAATATATGTTTAAAAATATGTTGCAAAATTCGCCCTACATAACTTTTCACCTGAAATATATATGTTTAACGTGCAGATATTTTTAATAAACGTAAACATATAACATTTATATTAAATATTATATATATATATATATAAATGTATATTTATATCTATACGACATATACTAATACTTTGTTATGTATATATATATTGATATACATATATATATATATATATATATATATACATAGAAAAAGAATTTCAAAAGCACCAAAAAAAGAAAAACAAATATAACCTTTGTAACACAACTATATATATACATATGTATATATCTATATATATTCTATTGTTAACAAAATAACAGCTACCAACTTTTAGGATCTCTGTATGTACATATAAAAAAAAAAAAAAGTTTTATTTTATTTTTTTTTCAAAATAAGATAAAAATAAAAAAACAACAACAAAAAAAAAAGGAGAATAAAAATGTTTTTTTTTTTCTTGTTTTCTTTTGCAAATCCTTGTTGGAAAAATACAATATTATAAAATAATTATATATATATATATATTATATATACATGAATAAATATTTTATATACTTAATGGTAATGTAATATAGATAAAATACAGTTAGGGACGTATTTTAAATTTACATATATGCTTTTACTTATATGAAATGTTCATTTTTAATGAATTGCTTTTTTTAGAAAATTAAACTGTTATACTGTCATATTTAGTACATATTTACATATGGAATTGCATGTATAGGGATGTACATTTTTACCAAAATTTGACATTTCATTTGTTAAATTTTGTTTGTGTGTTTTGAAAATAATTATTTTGATAGGAAAATAATTAAGTAAATAACAGACACTTAATTGAATTATAATTACATTATATAGTTTGTATTTACATGTATGTACGATAGTAAATATCGAAAATATTTAATTGATTAATAGTAGGTATAATGTAATTATATTTTTGTTTTTTTTTAAAGCCATATGTCATTTTGGTAATTTTTAAACCACATGTCTTATGTGTCAAATGTTTTTCTAACCCTTGTTTTCCTATGAGATTGCAATGATGGTGTTTACGTAAATTTGAAATTAAAATTATTTGATTAAAAGGACAGGTATATTAATTGGATATTTGTTGGTTATTTTTTTTTTATGGATTTCTTTTTTGTGATTATTGATTACTGACTACTAACGAGTAAGGTAGAAGGTTTATCTGTTAAAGGAAAATAATTTTAAAGACAATAGTTTTTTTTTGAATGTTTCGAACAATAGTTTTATTTGAATTCACTCATAAAACAAGGGTAATGAATTTTGAGAAACAAATAATCTTTTATACTAAATTTTCATAGATTTGAAAAAAATATTAAATATGATCATACAATTAATTTAGATATATATACAAGTTATTTTTAAGTAAACTATTTGAAATATTAATGTGTAAAATTTATCTAAATTCAATTAAAATGTCTCGGACTGAAACCCTGGTCGGATTGTACAATAATTACAATAATTATAATGTGTATATTACAATAATTTAATAATAAGTTTAAATGTCAAATTGGCAAAGTATTAATATTATCAGGCAATATTTACTATTGTCTGGTACTACAAATAAATAAATTTATGTAAATTATATTATTTTTTTTTATGATTGAAGAAAAATTTAATTTGAATTTGAATTCCTGAAAGCTGTGTGTATTGTTTTCACTTGAATGGAAAAGGGGTTTCTAAGAGACCTTAACGAGTAATTACAAAAATACAATCAAAGTATAGATTTGGAGTAAAAGGTTAAAAGAAGTTACAGTGCACTTTAGTTACAAAATACTTTGACATAAATCGGAACCATTATCCGACTAAAATGTTCTGTAATAAAACAGCTTAATATTATATTAATAATTTGTAAAACTCAAAAACTATCACAATTGAATATTATTCAAACAATTTAAATAAGTTGAACAATAAGTTGAAAAATTAAAATATGTTTTTTATCAAAACATAACACCGGCTTACAATAGTACATTATCGATCTAAAAATTTAGTAATGTACAATATATTTCTAATAATCGATTTTTTTCTAATAAAATTTTTTCTAATTCTCTCGGAATACATACTTGTAAGTAAATTATTATTTTTTATATTTTCTATATACTTTTAAACAAATTATTATCAATATAGAGAATAAAATTTCTAACTATGATTATTAATTCTGGCCAAAATTCTCTATTGAAAAATGACTAACCCAGGATTTATTTCATCAAGTTTACAATTCTACAATTCTTACACAATAAATCGTTTTATAAAATACATGTGTAATCTTTAATAAAATTTACAAATTTGTAAAAATATTGTAAATATTTGCAAATAATAGAATTGTAAAATTGGTGAAGTAGATCTTTATACAGTTTATCTACAATGACGCTCTCGTTTCGCTCTCATTACGTAGTCAACAAAATGAATGAAATGTACAACACAGTGTTTTTTGACATTGTGTTGTTTACAAATTTCATGAATTAAAAAATATTCAATAGTTTAAAGTTTAATATATAGCTAATTTGAATAATGGTTTGATATTATTTACCCCGGGTTAGAAAAACACTTAATAATTTTTATTTCTGACAATAGATTTTATTATTTTTTAATAAAAAATATTTTTCAAAGTTCAATTATTTGACATTTGAATACGTAGAGAAAGTAAAAAAGTTGAACAACTTTTTTAATTGGCTTCGTGATGGTTGCGTCAGGGCTACGTCTATTGTAGACACTTTCATATAATTTGATACATTTAACTTAATTTGACAGATAGCTATGTGTAGAGAGCGAAACGAGAGCGTTTATTGTAGATAGGCTATTAGTTTTATCAAATAATTTATACTAAAGGAAATGCTTCAAATTATATGTTCGTAACTGTATCTTAAAAAAGTATCAAATATAAATAAAAGAATCTTCTTCTATACACAGATGAATAAAATTACAAAACAAATAACATTTTTTTTTATTTTTTCATAAATATAATAAATAATTCTATTTTTTCATTTTCTATTATTATTATCTAATTAGAAAAAAATAACAAATACTTATATGTATTTTTATATGTTATATATAATATGTACATACACTTAGAATCATCATATATTAATAATAATATTATAACCTATTCCTCTTCTTACCTTTCTTTTATTCTTTTTTTTTTCTTATTAAACTGTTAATGATTTCTTCATATTTTAATGTGATGCTATTTTTATTTTTATTTAATTTCTTTTTTTTTTTTTTATTTAATTTTTTTTGTAGAATAATATTTTTTTTCCTTTAATTATTTTTTTTTTTAATTTAATTTATTTTAATTCTTATATACTTTCTTGGTTTTTTTTTGTTTTAGGCGTTATTTAATTGTAAGTTTCAGGCAAAAAAAAAACATTATATATGTATGTAGTTTTTTTTTTTCTTTTGTGATTTAATTGATAAAATTCAAAAAAAAAATAAAAAACAACAAAGCAGCAAAATACAAAATTTAAATCAAAAAATTTAACTTATAAACGTATTTGCAATAATATGATAGTGCAACTAAAAATATTTTTAAAAATTAAAATTTAATGTATTAAATAGGTATTTGATATATATTTGATTATTTTGATGAATTGAATTGAATATGAAATATATATATATATATATTTTTTCAAAATATTAGAGAGCTTTCTGTTGTTGTTGTTGTTGTAATTGTTTTTTTATATATTTATATTAAATTATTTTATCCACAGTTACACATCAGTTCCATATATTATGTATAAATATTTTTTGTAATTTAAATTTTATCCCATATTTCATAAGATAATTTGATTATATATATATACTAAATATTAATATTATTTAATATTATTTTGTTTTGGATATGTTAATTATCAATTAATAAGCATTTATTTGTGTATATACTATTTATATATATATTTATTCGATTATGTTTTGAGTAATTATATATATATGTTGTTTTTTTTTTTTAATTTAATTCTTACAAAATAAGTTATAAATATAATTATTAATTTTAAATTTAATTAATTTTACTAATTATTTATATATATATATATATATAGTAACATTTATTGAACAATCATTTATAATTATTTTTTTGATTATTAATTTATTGTATTAATTTTTGTATTTAATGATTTTATTATTATTATTATGATTTATTTATTATTATTATTATTTTATTTAATTTGTTTTATTTTTTATAATTTTTTTTAAATTTTTGCGTTTTTTTTTTAAATATAAATTAATATATAAAAGATATGTGTATATTATTTTAATTTTTTTTTTATATCTTGTATTATTTCACACCATCAATTAAATTCTATAATTTTTTTCTCTTTACTTTCATTTTATACGTTTGTTTTTTGTTTTTTTAATTTTTTGTTGTTTTTTATTTTCGTGTAATTTTTATTGTTTTATTTTTTTTTTTATTTTTTTCGCCTTCAAAGTGAAATAGATTTTCTCAATTCAATTTTTTTTTTATTTTTTTTTTTTTTTTTAATTAAAGTTTAATGTGTGAAAAAAAAATAAGACAAGAAAAAAAAAAAAAAAATCAAATTAAGAATTATAAGAAAGAAGAAAATTTATTGAAAAATAAAAAAAATTTACAGAAGAAGAACAAACTAAACTTTGTATCTTTCATACCGAAATCGAACAGTAGAAGTTCATAAAAAAAGATAGAAAATAAAAAAAAAAAAAAAAGAAGAAAAACTAAAACAAAATCAAAATCAAAAAAAAAAAGCAAAGAAAAAATAACAAACTTAAACAGTAGTATTTTATATATTTTAACGTTTTTTTTTTTTATTTTTTAGACGCAGATGCTGACTGCTGATGCTGGATGCTCTACTGCTCTACTGTTCTACACTTACTATATTATGTGTTGTGTGTGTACACAAAATATATAATAAGGGTATATATATATTTATATGTATATATATATATATATTGAGTTAAACATGTGACATATGAAAATAACTTTGCCTTGAGATTTTTATTGTTTTGTTAGAGTTGTTGTTCTTGTTGTTTTTGTTATTGCTTTTTTTTGCCGTTCTGGTATTGTTAGATGTTGGATACTTTATTTATTTATCTATATATATATATATACATATATATTGTTTGTTATTCCCTTGTATTTTAATTTTTTTTTTTTTTCGCTTTTTCTACCTTCTTCTTTGATTTCGTTTCCTTTATTTTTGCTCGTTTTAATTTTACTTTTTTTTTTTATTTTTTTTTTTCTTGAATTATTTATATAAAAAATTTATATTATAATTTTATTTTGTACTTTTTGTTTGTTTTTTTATTTTATTTTATTTTATATCAAAGTTAGAAAAATATATATTTTTTCATAAAATACAAAATTTTCTTTTTGGAATTTGTTTTCCACCCTTCAAAAAGTAGAAGATGAAAATCAAAAAAAAAATAAGAAAAATAAAAATCAGCACAATTGCAAAGTAATAAAAAAAAAAAAAAAAAATTTATAAATATAAATAAAAAGGTGCAAAAAAAAAAAAATTAATATCTAAAGTGATGTAAATTGTTATAGATAAGGTACCAAAACTCTTTTTTTTTTTTTTTTTTTTCCTTTTCTTAATATCAAATTTTCAGTAAAATACAAAATTTTCATATAAAATTACACCAGTAAAATTTCAAAGATGAAAAAATAAAAAAAAAAAAAACAAAAAAAAAGGAAAGGAAAGAAAAAGAAGAAATTAAAACAGAATAATAATAAAATATTTATTTTATTTTTATTTAATTTAATCTTTTTTTCTTATTCCTAAGTTGTGAAACCGGAGGAGTTACGGACACACAATTATATATATAAATTTATATATGTATATCTTATAAATCTTTATTTATTTTATCACTTTTTTTTTTATTATTTTAATGCACAAATAATATTTTTTTATATTTATTTATTTTTTAATTTTATATTTTTGCCCTTTACATCAAAGTTTTATATATTGGGGTTTTTTTTATTTATTTATTTTTTAATTTATTAATATTTTTTAACCGTTTTTTTTTTTTTTAATTTTATATTTTATTTAATATATAAATTTTTAATTTTATAAACCAAACCAACCAACAAACAACCTTTTTTTAAAAAAAAATTTTCGACTAAACATACATAATGTTATAACAACTTAGAATAAACAGAGACTCAAACAACCCTGCACCAAATTCTTGAATATATTTTTTTTTTATTATACTATGACTATACTATATATTATTTTGTTTGTTATATTAGTTAAATTTGTTGTTGTTGTCATTGTTGTTTTTTGTTATATAACATAATATTTAGAATTTTGTTATATAAAAAAAAAAAAATATACCTACATTCATACATACAATGAAAATTTATTTCTTTCTACTTGAAAATTTTTTTTCTTATTTTTCATTCTGGAATAATTCTGTTAATGTATTTGTGAGTGTGTTTGGATGTGTTAAAATGTAGGGGTGTATATTGTATAACAAAATATAAAAGAAATTAGAGGTATTGTATATATATATATATATATTAAAATATGAATTCAAGTTTAAGTAATGCTTCAAAGCATAAAAGTACACATAAATATATAAAAATGAAAAGAAAATGTAGTGTACTGGAATGGAATTAACTTTCTAAATACGAAAAAAAAAAGAAGAAAAACAAAAACAAAACGAAAAAGAAAAAGAAAAATAACAACAACAAAACTAATAATAATAATAATCAATATAGAACAGAAGAATAGAAGAACATTTATTTTATATACTCGTATAGTCGTATACCGTTCGTTATACTGCTAAAAAAAAAATAATAATTCTTATAACAACAACAAAAACAACAACAACAACACCGAACCGAACCGAATATAGGGAAAAAAAAAGAGAAATTTAAATAACAAAGAGAGAGAGAAAAGAGAATTTAAAAAAGAAAAAAAAAAAAAAACAGAATAACTAATTAAAATAATAATAATAATCTTATGAATTATTCTATGTGAAAAACTTAAACTGGAAAGCGCACAGTCGCAGAATTCTGCAAGACAAGAAATAACCCCTAAAAAAAATTTAAAATTTAAAAAAATGAAAAATTAAAAAAAAAAAAAAACCCAAAAAAAAAAAAAATAAATAAATAAACGTAGAAAAAAATATTTCCAATAAAGAAATAAATTTATTATTTGTCTTTTTTTTGTTTCTATCTCTTTTTCACTACTTTGAATCCAATATCTATTCATTCTTTAATAATAACAAGTATAGGTATATACAGAATATACAGAACAGAATACAGATTCTTCTTTCCAAAAAAAAAAACATTATAGATTCTGTGTGAGAAACAGTTAGATAGGTTTTTTTTTGTTTTTATTTTTTTTTTTTTTTTTAGTACAATTTATGATGCAGCACAATTCGAACCAAGTTGTCTACTTTTATACTCTGTTTTATACACTCATATGTAGGTATTCATGTAAATATGTATGTATTTTTATTTTTTTTTTTGCATAAATTTAAATATACAAACATTTATATAAATGTATATACATATATATGTATATTCAAAATGTATTTGCATTTTTTATAAAAAAAAAAAAAAAAAAAAAAAAAAACATTTATATTCTAAAAACAACAATTATTTATCTACAGATATATTTAATATAGTTACGCATATGTATATATGCATATTTATTTAATTGTACTTTATAACTGTAATACAAAAAAAACAACAAAAAAAATATTAAATAAGCAAATTTTAAAATTATCCAAAAGGGATGGCAACTAAAAGTATAAGAATATAAAAAGTAGTTTAAATTTTATGATACAAATATTTTGTAGTATTTATAGTAAAATTAGCTTAGTTACATTTTTAAGTGTATATAAAGAATGTTAATACATGTAATATGTATTTATTATGCAAATTGTATAAATAGAAACATATGTATATATATATATATATGTATATATGGTATATAGATAATTAAATATAAGGGAAGGTAGTTTTGAATTTAATTGATTGAAAAAATAAAAAAAATAAAAATTTTTAAAATATAATTTGAAAATATATACAAAGAAAATATGAAATTTTAATAAAATAATAAAATAGGTAAATAAAAATTAAAAAAAAAAAAAAAACAATAATAATAAATAAATGAGGAAAGAGAAATTAAATGATATAGGAAAAGAATAGTTAATTTGTTTTTGTATTGTTTTTGTTTATTATTTTTTTTTTTGCATTTCTATTTTAAATAAATAAACAGTTAAAGAATTTAAATGTTATTATTACTTATTTTGTTTTCGTTTTTTTGGACTTTGGAAGTAGTTACAGAATGAATTAAAGATTTTAATGTTATAAGTAGTACCTACAATAGTACTTTAATATTTTCATTTATTGTGGAAAAACTAAAGATTTTCATTATAACCGGAAATATTTATATACAAAGTATAGTATTTATGTATGTATACAATGTCATCTATTTAAACACTTCTATAATTTATTTCGATTCATATTTAACTACAAATTGTTATTTTGAATTTTATTTATTATTTGTATGTAAAACAATATCATAATAAATTAGTTATTCATACTAGATTATAGTTGCAGTTATAAATATACCTAATTAGTCCCTAAAAAAAGATATGTATCAAGGAAAAGTATATAGGGTGAAAAGTAATATATACATAATAAAAATAATGTGCACAACATATTGAAAAAATTGAAATTAGACATTTGAAAATCATACAAATTTAAATCATTGAGTTATAACTAACATTTAATATAAAATGTACTTTAAAAATCGGAAGTTCAAGATAATTAAGGGGGTGAATTTAAAAATACCAAAAATAACTTATATATACATATACAGTTTTTAATATAAATATATATGATAAGTAAAATATATTGATTTGTATTCGATTACCATTCTGTTCGTTTTATTTTTAGTTCTTATATATTGCATATCCGTAAGGATCAACTTGGTTTTTCATAAAATATTGAAATAATAATATTGAAAATATATTTATTTAATTATATCACTTATATTTATATAAGTGATATATTATTTATCTGATTGTTGTACACAACACTAATATAAAGAAAATTTTACTTGAAATAGACTTTTTATTTTAGTTATAGAAAGTAACTGCGACTTGTGGTGCTTTTAAATAATTTTATAAATATTAATTTTATTTGTATATTTTGTATATATGCACATTATTCATATAAATAAATTTTTATTTAATATTAATATTAATGGCAATAACACAACAATACAAAAACAGGAAAAACAATAAACAAGAGGTGAATACTAGTTTCTTTATTTTTAATTCGATCCATTGCAATTTTACAATTTTGTTATTATCCTGTTACTCCACTGGCGAACACAGGACTTGAACTTGAAATTTCCATTACTTTTTCTACTATTTCGTTCCAGGATATTTCTTGTCTACCTCATTCATCCAGCACCGCTCTTCTCAATTTTGTTTTGGGTTTATTTCTTGACTTAGAATCACTTATAGGATTCAAGGTAAGTGCCATTTTTGTTATGCATCCTTCCTTTTTCCTTAGTGTATAACCAATCCACCTCCAATTTCTTCTGATGGTTTGTTTAACTATTGGTTCTTCTTTTGTTAGTGTCCAGAAGTCTGCATCTCTTATTCTGTTAGGCAAAAATAATCGGCATATTATTCTGAGGTGTTCATTTATGAAGTCCTGTTATTTTGTTCTTAATGGAATTAGTGAGCAAGCATGATTTGCTGCCATATGTTGATGTAGGTTTATTTGACTGGATTGTTATTTGCAAGGTGTACTTTAGTTTTACTTATGTTAATCTCAAGGCCAATTTCACGGAATGTTAGCTGTAGGTGGTTTTATTTTAAATTGTGTATCCTTTTGTTTATTGGACGAAGTCTAAGTCTTCAGATAATAATTATTCGACCAATAGATACCTCTTCCAATACTGCTGGTTTCACTCAGCATATTGTCTAGTGAAAAGTAGCGGCGAGAGGCATCCTTGTTTCACACCCACATCCTTTATAAATGACTCACTGATTTATTTTATTTCATTTCATTTTACATTAAAAAAAAGCCTTACAAAACTAATTTTAAATTAAAGTATCTCACAACTAAATCTTAAACCTGTGGTTCCTTTTTTTAGTTTAAACATCTTGTTTATTATTTTTATACATCTTATTTGTCTGAGCATACTTTGAATTTGGTCTTGTAGCCTTTATTGTATTACTCCAATTAAGATCTTATAGAGAGTAATGTGATGTCCCTCCAGTTTGCAGTCCGATAAATCGCCTTTCTTAGGATTCTTCATAATCCTTTCTTCCATACTGTAAACATAATTTAAGTTTATCAAGTGTTCGCAATGTGGGGCTGAATGAGTTCGGCAGCGACTTGTTTATCTAGCTTTAGTATTTCACTTGAAAATCCTTTTATCCTAAAAATAAAAACGACTTTAAATTATTAGGCTAAATATCTTAACATCATCTGAAACTAATCGAACTTTTTGATTCGACCAATTTAAAAAAAATAATTAACCTACGATCGGTCAAAACTACATCACTTTAAAAAATAAAATTTAATTACTAAAATGACAAATAAAAAACATATGTTTTATTGTCTAGACAATTTGCTCAACATGATTACCTTTTCATAGTAAGTTTTTGTAATTATCTTCTCATATCATATTTTAGTCATTTAATCTATTTAAAAAAATAATTTTTCTTTTTATTTTTATTTCATTTAATTTAATTTTTTTTTTTTCATAATTAGTTATTTATAGGTAACAATTGCTATTGATGGCCAATTATTAAGAGTATTTGAATAAAAAAAAAAAAACTTTAGTTCTATTATTTTTCAATAGTTTTTTTTTCCCCATCTAACCTAGGGTCAATAAAATTTTTACTTTAGAATTTAATTAAAAAAAAAAAAAAACAAATTCAATTATGTTTTTTTTTTCACTCAGAACTGACATATAAAGAAGATTTTTTGTTGATTTTTTCAATTAATTTGTTCTCATTTGACCTAAAAAAAAGATTAAATTACATAATTTCATTGATCAGAGTGACATATAAAAAAAGTTTAGTGGTAGTGAATCTAAAATTTTTATTATTATTATTATTATTATAAATAGTTTCACACAGTACCTATAGAGTCGTATTTTACGTAATATGTATATATATGTATATGTGACTTAACAACTGTTATAACTGGATAATTCGCAACTTAAATGTCTAAGTAATTTTTACAAGGCGACATTTCGCAGTCAGCGTTATTAGTTTTTTTACATAATTGTAAATCAAATTGTGCATTAGAAAGGATTTTAAAGATGCATTCAAAAGCAATGTTGCTGCTTTCTCCAGAATGTTTATAGTGGCAGCCTCTGTATATATATTATTATACCCTACACCTATAGAATAGGTAAAGGGGTATATTAACTTTGGTATGGTGTTTGTAACCACCTAAAGGAAGCGAGCTAGATATGGAAAAGTATATATATTTGTGATCAGCGTGACCGCCTTAGTCGATATAGCCATGTCCGTCCGTCCGTCCGTCCGTCCGTCCGTAGGCACGATAACTCAAAAAATAATGGAGCTATCTTGATGAAATTTTAACTGTAGGTTACTAGGACTGAAAGTACGGCGGGGATTGCATATGGGCGAAATCGGCCCATGGGTTCGGATTCTGGACCTTTTAATCGATCGAAGGGCTAACGAACATATATAAGAAATCACGATAACTCAACAACTAATGACGCTTTCTTCATCAAATTTGTGCTGTAGGTAACTAGTAATGAAACTACTTCGGGGATTCCGTAAGGTCGGGATTGGACCATGCGTTCGGAACCTAGAACTTTTTGATCGAATTTAGGCCAAACGAGCATAATTCCGAAACCAATGAAGATAGAACCTCCAAATTTGGTATCAGGGTGTCCCCTCCTATCTCCTAAGTGTCTTGAGAATTTGGGTCCCATTGGACTACTGGGTCGGGGACCAGCCACACATTTCCGAAGACCTTAAACATATCTTTAAAATTAATAAAGATAACAACTTGAAAAAATGTAGAAGCTTCCAATTTGCCACAAGGGTGTTCTTTACTATCTCTTGCGTGTTCCCTTAATTTGGGATCAATTGGAGAGGTGGTTCAGTACCCCTCTCAGACCTCCCAAATTTTAAAAGCTTATAATCGAAATTACTAAAAATAGTTACTTAAAATTAAGATAGATCGTTTAAATTGTGTACAAGGGTTAATTAGTACTATAAGTAAAGCGCGGGCTGTATAAGGGCGAAATCAGCCCATGGGTTCGGATTCTGGACCTTTTAGTCGGTGTCAGGGATAACGAACATATATTAAAAATCACGATAACTCAACAACTAATGAGGCTATCTTCATGAAATTTGTGCTGTAGGTTATTGGTAATGAAACTACGGCGGTGATTACGTACGGTGAGGATTGGACAATGGGTTTGGAACTGAGAACTTTTTTATCGAATTTAGGCCAAACTAGCGTAATTCCGAAACCAATGAAGATATAACCTCCAAATTTGGTATCAGGGTGTCCCTTCCTATTTCGTAAGTGTCTTTGAAATTTGGACCCCATTGGACTAGTGGGTCGGGGACCAGGCACTCAGTTCCGAGGACCTTAAAGCATATTTTCGAAATTAATAAAAATAGTAACTTGAAACAAATGTAGAAGCTTTTGGCCCAGGGTGTTCTTTACTATTTCTTCCATGCCCCCCTAATTTGGGATCATTTGGAGTGGTGGTTCAGGACCTCTCTTAGACCCCCAAATGTGTAAAAGCTTATCATCGAAATTAATAAAACTAGTAACTTAAAATTAAGATAGAACGTTCCAATTGTATACAAGGGTTAACTAGTATTGAAAGTATGACGGGACTGCATATGGGCGAAATCGTACGATGGTTTGGGGTTCTGGAACCCTTGACAAGTTCAAGGACTAACAAACATATATCTTAAAACACCATAACTCAAAAAATAATGCCGGTATTTTGATGAAATTTAAACTCTAGGTTACTAGTAATGAAAGTACCATGGGAATTGGTTCTGGTTGAGTTTAATTTCAAAGCCAAAGAATATATTTCCTATGTCCTATGTGTCTCCGAAATCTAGACTTAATTGTAGTGGTTCAGCTATATTCAAAGGTACTTGCTGCATTTATGTAAAATTTATTTGAATATTTAAATGAATTATATGAAAAGGTCTAAATTTGTAATTGTATTTTAGAAATACATTTATTGCATATTTTGCGTTTGTAAGCTTTTCTATTAGGTATATAAACTAACCACTTCAAATAATTGCAATTTTTAAAAATTTGGATTATTAAATATATTATGCTTTGATTATCTTTTTATCACAAAATTTAATAATTAGAATTTTTTCATTTTGTAATTGAATTGGAATAAATATATTTTCATTTATTTCAAGTTTGCTTGTTTTTGAATATTTTTAAATAGACAAATTAGTAAGAATTTGTAATATTTTTTAATAGATAATATAATTAGAAAATGTTTTTAGTATTATAAAGTTAATTTGGTTAGCTATGTCTTACGATCAAATTAATAACAGCTTTTATGGTGTTAAAATGACTTATGGATATGTCCTTAATTTTGAACCAAATAGGTGTAGGGTATTTCTAAGTCGGTTGCACCGACTGACTGTTTCTTTACTTGTTTTTTAACTAATTTAATTACCCGAAGGTCCTTCAAATTTTCAAAAAAGAAAGACATTTATGTTGGAAGGCTTTTGGAAGCAATATTTTGGTATAAAACATAATGTAGCAAACCCTTAAAAAAAGAAAAATGAACAAAAGCATATTTTGATGACAGAAATATAAAAAATAATTTTGTTCTTTAAGGGTTAATATTTATTATATATAGATAAAATTTTGTATTCCTATCCGAAACATGATTTTTATGATTATTTCTTTTTATGTTTTGTCATCCTTTTTATTTGTTATGTTCTTAAGTTGAGTTTTTATGTATTTTTTCTTTTATGGAACATCATAAACTTCTGATTTACTTTGTTTAACTTTATTTTGTTTATTGTTTTTCCTTAGTTTTTTATTTTTAATTTTTCTATTTTTTGTTTTAAGTTTATTTTTAAACAGTGTAAATTGCATTTTCTAGTGTGCAAAGTTGTTGATACTATTAAGTTGTCATAGTTTTTCTGTAATAAAATAAAGAATTTTTGATACAACAGAAATTTCCTTAATGTAAAACAGGAAAAAAAAATTGAATATAAAATTAAAGTGTCCTATTAAATAAAAGGACTTAAAATTTTGCTTATTTTTTAATATATTTGTATTAAATATAATAATATATGTGTTCGTAATTTAAAGGAATTGATATTGATTGTTCAGGTTCAACAATACCTATTTGAAGAATTTTTTTTTAATTTTGTCTAAGATCAGAAGACAAAATTTAAAATTTAATATATTATTACCTTCGTTTTCCTACAAGGAGCTATTGCAACCCAACCACTAAATCTTGTGGTTAATTTTTGTGTCCTAAAAGAAGGTACAAACATATCTGAGGGAATGGGAAGTTTTGGCTTTCAAAACTGGTTGTGGCCATTGGAACTGTATACTGTTCCTTTTTTTTATTTTTAAATCTACGTAGTTTGATTACCAGGAAAGGTATTTGGAAGGATTTGGATTCAAATTATTTAGAATTGTCGGATTATGTGGGACGGGGAAAATTGGATGGGATTTTAAAAAGAAATATGTTAATGTTTTTCTTAAATTTATCTATATCGCACAATTGTATACCTCATGAACTTTGAGATGATGAAGTTTTATTAAATATTGTTCTTTAAGCGCGACATGCGCATGAGAAATTGATTTTCATAAATCGTGTTGCGCCATCTGGATAACTAAACAGTGTAGGAATAAGCATCGGCATTTCTTCTCGTTACTCTCTGGAAAATTTTTAGTGGACGAATTAATTGTTTTATTTTTTTAGAACAGGTGTTATTTGGTGAACCAATTGTACCGCTATGGCTGAAATGAGGTGAAGTGAAATGAGTGTTGAGTTGACGTTGGAATCATTTATAAGATTAATAATTGTATTTTGCCTTTTTTCTTTGGCCTAAATATGCCCATTATATTTTATTTTTCGCTATATACGTTTTATAGTAATTAAGAAAGTCAGAAGAGGAGAAGTAAATTTTTCAAAGACACAAGAAACTCAAACACTTTTATCACTTAAGCATCTTTAGCTGTACCAAAAAATATGATTTGATTAATTTAATTTTTGATCAAGCTTGATTCCCAGAACGTCAAAGTATGCTGTATGATGCAAAGTCTCTCCATTCCTATCTATATAAATAGAAAATTTCAGGGTAATAAAACTGGTTTGGATGATCATTTAGGTAAAATTTATTAAATTTAGAATTGTTTTCTTTATTTTTTAATGTTCTACTTTGGTAAAAATTAGCTTATGAAAAAATTAGCTATTCTTATAACTTTCAGCTCCTTGTACAAGTATTTATTAGAGTAATAATGCTTGTAACCATATTCGGACTGTCGATGTTTACTTATACAAACTCGAATACATTTTTTTTTAAACTGACGATTTCTTTATATTAGATTTGTACTAATATTATTCTATATTGGTACACCATATAGGAACACGTTGGACTTAATAATGTTTGGTAGTATATAATTTTAATAATATTATTTATAACCTTTTTGGAACCTAGTTTTTTGATGTTATAAAAACTCTTTGGATTATGAATTGTATGTAAATATAATCCGAAGTATTTTTGTAATTAATTTTTTTTTTAATTTTTATAATATCTGTTTTATCAACAGACTTACGAATACATTTGGATATACAATTTATGTGGTATACAATTTAATATTTGTTGCAGTTTGATATCCTAATCTTTTTATACATATTTCAAAATAATGTTTAATCTCTTTTGTACTTTTAGGAAGGCTACAATATCGTTTGTGCAAGCAAATTCATATATATATATTTATAGTCGTATGACTATATAGTCAAAGGGTATAATAATTTTGCCATTACGTTTGTGACGCAGAGAAGAAGGGGGGTAGATATAGACTCAAGTGTATGGATCGGATCAAAATCGAAAAATAAATCGATTTAGCTATGTATGTCCGTTATGTCATTAATTCGTAAGTCCGTCCGTCCGCACAATAACTCAAAAACTAAAGGAGCTAGGATCTTGAACTTTTCGCAAATTAGTTTTTTTGAGCTATTTAAATCCAGCCATTTTGGTCCATGGGTTCGGGTAGCTGCCATACAACTTTTTTTTTATATTAGTATTACTCTGTTCGTATTACAGCTGCGTGTCTGAAATTTTGCAAAAAATAGTTTAGTGTAATACTGTAATGGCCAAAGTTACAGGAAAATTTGGTTGGTCTACTGCGGAGGATTCGAGTAGCTGCCATACAACTCCATCATTTATATGAGTATTCCACTACACTTTATAAAGCTGTATGTTTGAAATTTTGCCAAAAGTAATTAACCGGATCATATAATGCATATGTGACGGTCATACAGGTATCCCAGAGTTGACACAGTCTACTTTCTTCCTCGTTTTTGTTATGGAATATACAGTTCCATATTTCGGAATTAGAATTGAATATACTAAAGCTGCAAAAAGAAAGTAAAGGAAGTCATTCTGATATTGATTTTTTTTAATTCTAAGTAAGTAATTAGTATTTTTTATGTAGTAGATGTCAAGTGCACAAAAGATGAGGAACTAGAACTGTAAAAAAATTGTGAAAAACAATCAAAATGTATAAATATATTTGAAAGCAAAGAAAATTCAATAACTATATATATTTTATTCAATTGTTAAATAATTTATATACCCTGATATTATGTGATTTAATGTTAATATTGAGCTGTTAACAAAAAAATTAATTTTAATTTGTTTCTAATTCTTTTGCTTTTTTTTTGTTTTAGAGTCCCAAAAATTTCGAACTCAGAAAATGGAGAAAAAATTAATGAAAAGATGGAATAAGATTTTTTTTTTTTTAACTTTAAATTTTATTTATCCCTTCATACATCTTACAAATATCTTAACCCAGAAAAACTTACAAAAACGGTTCTCCTGCATTTATAGTTAACATTTAAATTATTAGCTTAATTTTTATGTTAATTTGAATCGATATTTTATTTTTATTTTAAGATTCAATTTGAATTATAAACTTAATATTATTCTTATAAATATTGGAAAAACTAGGGAACATAAAAACCAATAACTATACATTTTTTAATTAAAACCTAACCTAAACTAATTAAAAACAAATTGTATCAAATACTTAATGCTAATGATTTTTTTTTTTATTTTGAACTAATCTTAAGCGTTTTTCAACCACCAATAATTTCGTTTTTGTAATTTGTCTATGTCTCGTATTGACATATCGTATCTCAGATATTCTCCGTTTATATCGCCCGGGTTATATTCTATGACTTTGTATGTAGCCCGTCTATTATATGGAATAAGACTTTTCTATAGTTTCTAATCAAATTTTTTTGTTTTTTGATTGCATATACGTAGGCTGAATTTTATTTCAAACTTTATTCTTAAATTTTAATTAAATACTTTAAAATACTTTAAATACTTATGATTTAAATTAATAGCGACATTTTTAAACATTTTGGAACTAACTTAAAAGCAGACACTTAACTGAAATATAAAAATTAAAAAAAAAATTTCTGAAAAGGTAATAAAATTTTGTTGCTTCAAAAAGATTTAAGAGGCAGCTATGTAATGGATAAGACTACAAAGAAATTGTTTGATAAGATTAATTTTTTTACTTATAATTGATTCGTAGCCGGAATTCATTAGTTTTATTTTAAATTGTGTAGAAATGGTGTGTAAATATTAATAAACACGCTGAGAAACGAAGAAATGGATGGTAAGATGGACAGAGTTAAATTATAAAAGAATTAATCAAAAACTTTTTGCCATTACAAACCCATTTCCTTCTTTTAATAATTATATAATTAGTGCGCTCTAAAACAATGAATACAAATACTTTTAAATGATTTACTCACATTTCCATTGTGTTTTTAAGATTCAATTCAGTTACACATTACAACACATTACAAGATCCCACTTCGTACAAAATTTCTTAAGATTCTGTTGTTGGCTTTTAAGCTCTTCATTGGTTAATATTTTACCAACATGTAGTAATAAATTTGATTTTGGAATTCTGTTAATATGAAAAGTCATATTGAATAATTAAGTTCATATAATAAAATAATTTTTTGAACTAACTTTTAAAACTTGTTTTATTACCTCATGATTTAAATTCATTCTTGTGTAATACCTACTTTACAAGCATCTTCAAAATCCTCTTAAATATCTTCTTTTTAAAAAAATTCAACTAATAATCTTCCGAATATCAAATTCATTTTAAGAAACTAGGAATATGTGATAGGCGAGGAAGAGTGTAGTAGAGTAGACTGTGTCAACTCTGGGATACCCGTATGACCATTATATAAACATTATATCATTGTTATTATAAACATTAATTACTTTTGGCAAAATTTCAAACATACTTTATTATAACTTTATTAGGTATAGTGTAATGTTCATATAAAAGAAGGAGTTGTATGGTAGCTACCCGAACCCATGGACTAAAATGGCTGGATTTAAATAGCGATGACAGCTATTGCAAAAAAACGAATTTGCGAAAATTTTAAGATCATAGCTCCTTTATTTTTTGAGTTATCGTGCGGACGGTCCATACACTTAAGTCTATATCCAGCCCCCATCCTTGTCTGCGTCACAAACGTAATGGCAAATTTATTATACCCTTTGACTATATAGTCATACGGGTATAAAAAGAAGGGTAAAATATGTCAGCGTTCAAGTCCAGAATAAAAACAAAACATTGCATTTTGGTAGAAAGCATTTTTATAATAAAATAATTAATAATAAAAAATAATCGAATTCCAGATATTAATTAGACCAACAATAACATGATAACAATTTTTAAACAAATCTGTAAGCGAACTAAAATCCTTTATTAATTACTTCAATTCATACTATGTCTATTTGTTAAATACACTAATATACAACATTCCCTAATAATGGTAAAATATATGAACTCATATGTATTTTCAATATTATTAAAGAAAACCCTTATATATTCAAAAATTATAAATTAAAAATTATGTTTAAAATGAGTCATTTTTAAAAACACAATTCTTTGGCTATTCGGGAACTGGGAAAGTAGACTGAACAGACATCATGGCGCTTTCTAGTTGTATTTGAAAGTTTATTGAAAAAAAAAAAAATTTGAATTCGGAAAATCAAAATTATTTTGCACATGCGTATAACTTTTGTTTACATCACATCACATGCACATCATCATTCAACAAAATTAAAATAAATTTCGAAAAAAAAATTCAAATTTCGAAACAAATAGAAAAGAAAGAAATAGAGCTTTTTATAATAACTTTTTTTTTGAAAATGTGAATTTTTTCTGTAACTTTTAAGTTTGTGTTGTCAAATTTTCGAATATTATCGTTATATTCAACAGAAAATTTGTTCACTGAACTACCAAAATATAATTTCCTAATTAGTTTTCCATTTATTGATTAAATAATCCCAAACTATTATCATTTAATTGTAAGGTGTTTAATTTTTTTTTTAATTGTAAGTGGTGTTACATCACAACGAATATTTCTATACTTATTTCAAATTTTTATTTTCCTACATTTAAAGGAACAAAAGTTTTGTGACAGATGTACGTTTTAATCTTTCTAAACAGTTAATTTTTTGATTGTTACTATAAATGGATTTTTAGTTACATATTTTAAATATTTATTTAATTTCCTTTGTAATTAAATTAAAATAATAAAATTGTCTTAAAAAAATAAACCATGACCAAATATCCAAGTGTCAAAAACGTAAACTTTTAAAAGCTGTAATAAAAGCTCCTTAAATTGAATTATACCATTAATAAAAAAAGTTTACAGTTTGATAGAAACATAACCTATAAATCTAAATGAATATGTCAAAATATTGTTGCCAGATTTGGTAATTTAAATATTAACAGTTTACATTTTAATAATTATTGTTTGCGTTACAAATTAATTTTCTTTAAGTCATTTTTTTTTTTTTAATTATTTTGAATTAGGGGAGATTATTTTTTCTAAAAATTTTTGTTGTTAATTTTGTATATGAATAAAAGCTTTTATATGAAAAATACTTTATCAACTTTAATTTACCCTTTAAAGCACTTCACAAATAATTAACGGAATTAAACGAAATAAAATTTAAAAGTTCTTAAACTAAATTAAAATTATTTAAGGACAATAAATTTGTTTGAAATTATTAAAAATAATTTTTAAACTAGTTTTGTTCTTGTTTTTTTGAAGTTGAAAATAATGATAACGTTGGGGATGGTGGGAAATTTAAAATTTTGGGATATACTCCCGGTGAGGCGTTGTGAGCTATCAAGATGACCTCATCACATAAAGGTACTATGTATCTCATTTTAATTAAAATGGTACAAGTGAGCTATCAAGATGACGTCATCACATAAAGGTATTATGTATCTCATTTTAATTAAAATGGTACAAGTAGAATGTCGGAAGTAAAAATCGGACTATTATTATTCTTCGTGGTCGTTCTGGAACAATATCTATTTGCAGATTTTGTTTATTTTTGATTTGATGTAAACAAAATATTAAAATATAGTCGAAATTTTTCTGCAATATTTTTTCTTATTCCTAATGATCAATTGATTTGGTATTTTAAAATGCTTGAAATTTCAAGTAAAATAATTTTTCACCAATTTTCCAAAGTTAAGCTTTAAGGATAGTTAAAAAACCCAGCATAACGATGTTTACAACAACACGCAATGTCTATACAATAGGTACATGCTGGAACAGGGAGTCATATTTTATTCCTGTTGCTAGATTTGATCTTAGTGAATTTCACATACAATTTAAATATGAGATAGTACTATTCCTTATAACAGATAGTAATGTCTTAGATTTTCAATAGATGCAATTCTATTTTTGTTTATTTAGTAATATTTTATACTTGAGTTATATATACTATTCTATATCTGTGAGTTATATTTTTCAATTAAATTTTTGTTTATATTGTTATGTTAATATATTTTTTTTATTTTAAATAAAGATATATAATTACTAATTACTGATTAAACCATTAATTTGAATCTAATGGCAAATGGTAGCTAAGTTGAGTCTAAAACCAGAAGAGTTTTTTCACTTTCACTGGGATTCGAACCCGAGCCTTTCGCATTAAAGTTAAGCATTCTAACCACTGTGCCGCTCAGTCGTTTATCATATTCATTCATTCATTTTTAGAGATTAAAATGACGACGTCAAATGCTTAATCAAATATACATATATTTTTTTACTTATTGACATTGTTCTCTTGTTAGAATAAGACATGATTTTTGTTTTAAAAATATATCAATATTTAATCAGATTATGACAATAATTTAAGACTACTTCACGTCTTATTCGTTGGCGGAAGATCAAGTAGATTTTCTATTTATTATTTTAAAAAGATAACTGCCATTGTATATCATACTTCAATAAAAAATTTCAATAAAAAGGCATAGTTAGAGGAGGCCTCTATTTAGCTTGTTTGTAACTCATATTATTATTTCATAAAGCTGTGGTCAGTTGATCGCAAGGCATTGAACATCATTAAAATTGCTTTAATGCAAGGCATTTAGCCGTAAGAATTTAAGGCTAAACACGATATTAATGTCTGTAGATAACGTGTGTACAGTTTATTTGAATCCATAACTTAAAAATTCGACGATTTTCATATAAAAATAAAAACGCAATTTTTTTTTTAACAGATGATTTTGAAAATAAATTTAAAATATATTAAAAAAGTGTCATATAAAAATTGTGCTAAAGTTTTATTCAATTGTTGACTAGAATTTTTTGGACGAAATAACATTTAATTTGTTCAACTTTGCCAGAACATTGACAGACTTACAAAAATTATTGTAGAAAATATTGTTAAAAAGACATTTCCTTCTTGTAAAGTAGCTCTTCCACAGTATGTAAATAACTCCTCCTTAAAATTTTAAAAATTAATTAACGTTAATTAAATTATATTAATTTACAAATATTTAATTGTAAATTTACTAACATTTTCATGATGTGTATAACATTCAGTTAAACGTCTTCTTTCCAAAAAACTTAAATTTAATTTATGACATGGAAATGGTATTTCATACAAAATTTCTTTAGGTTCGGTTGTTGGTTTTCGAGGTTCTCTATTATAAAGCATTTTAACAACAACCAGTAACAAATTTGATTTTGGAATTCTCTTAACATGAAAAGGTCTTGAATAATTTTTTTCTAAAGCTGTGTTATATTTTGAATTGTCCATTAAATCCTTTTGCTGTAATATATATAGATGTGATTCTTTATCACATGACCTATAATTAATTCCTGGTTGTTTCGGTTTTCTATATTCTTCTTCGTCACCGTCCTCATCATGTTTTTTATATTTATTTTGAGTATGGTGTATTGGTAATTCATCATAATCCTGATTTGGTTCTTCATCATAAACTAAACGAAATTTAATGAAGGATTACATAATCTTAGTTTTATAATATTATTGATTTAATAAACTTACATGGCATACCCTGAACCATATAATTTATTTTACCCCAATACCACATTAATTCTGTAACTAACCAATTTACGGTGAATCCCAAAACTGTTATTGGCTAAAAATTAAAAAACAAAATAATTTTTTTAAAATTTTCGAAGTTAAAAAAAAATAAAAAATTTACATTTACAATCGTTGAACATTCGGACGTTTCTTGTATAACTTCTCTACATACAGCTTGAAAATCATATACAATAACTTCTTTATAAATTCCAAATTCAACCATAGCTTCCATCACAGAACCTTCAACATCACCAAAAAATTTCCCTGTATCATTTACACTCTCTGAGAGTATTATATAACCATTATTATCTATAACAAAACATTCATGATCATCAGTAGCACACGTCTTAGTACAATTTCCACACTTTATATAAAAAATAAAATTGTTTAATATATTACATATCTTACAAAATTATATATGTAATTATTTACGTCAACTTTTGATGTGATTGCAGCAAATCTTTGATACATTAAATTATGTGAAAATTGAAAACCCACAACATTTCCAGGTGCTTCAAGTCCACCATCTCTTGGAAATATTGCATGAGAAGCTGTTACTTTTAAATCAGAATCTTCTTCGGGATCTAAAGCATGCGGCACCGAGTAAACAAAACTTTCTGGATCAATAGCATGTTGAAGAATTGCACTTTTATACCATGTTTCATCAATTGCCGTTGTATGATAATCACCAAATTCTTTATCACCTCCAACTTCTACTTCTCCAAAAATGAATTGCCAACGTGTTAATCCACTCATTGTCGCTACAAAACGTAAAGTAGCATTATACATTTTAATTAAAGCCTTTTCTTTTTCATCAGTAAATTTCCATGCACCATAACTTGAATTTGTTACCTATATTGATAAATGAAATTATTATCTTAACTTCTTAGTTAAAATGTGTCCTTATACCTTTGCATCAAAAACTAAAAGTTCAACTAATTCCTTGTTACAATAATACGCATCATCATCTAGTGACTTACGTCCACAATTTGCTGCAAATTTAAAAAGTAAAAAAAATTAAAATACATTTTCAAATATATTTTTATATAATTATTCACATGATCCATTTTCATCAGAATCTTCAGAACCTTCTGAATCGTATTGTTCATATTGTTCATGCCATTCCCAACCGGATTCATTCATTTTTGTAAGAAAATGTCTTAATTCTGATTCTGGGTTATCAAACTCGTGTCCTTCTAGATAATGATATTTACAATAAACCCTAAAATAGATTTAGAAAAATATTCAAATTTTATATTAAAAACTTTTATTTAATTTAATTACTAACCAATCGGGATGAACTTTCCAATTATCACCAATAAAATAATCATTTATATTTACTCGTTGATTCTTATTCAATTTAATTTCTTCACCAACTTTAATCCATGTTTTACCATATTTACTTGGCAGAACTAAACCTAAAGAAAATGGTGTTTCCAATATGGGTGCAAAAAAGTAATCTTGCTCTTCCTCAGAAACTCTTCTCATTTTATCATAATGGAACTTAATTTGAACATTAAGTTTCTTTCCTGCTTCAAAATTAACCATGGCCCTTCGGATCTCTAAGATTTCTTCATTTATATCTCTAGGATCATCATCAAAATCATCATTTATCTGTTCTATTTCAACTAAATCAATACTGTTATAATTTTTTTTTAAACGCTTATGTTTTGGACGATCTAAATCATATTCATCTTCATGAATGTACTAAAATTTGAATTGAATTAAAGTTGAGGCTATAATAGAAAATAAAAAATTATTAAATTACCGATGGTCTTAGATCTGGATGTAAGAGAACATATCCATTATTACTAATAACAAATGAATAACCATTGACACCCAACTAAAAATATAAAATTTATTCTGTGCATAAGTTTAAGTAAAACAGGTTGCAGATTATACCTTATATGGCAAAGTAATTTTATCAACATCTTCTACTGGTATATCAGTACCAGCTACACCCAATAAGCGCGCCTGTAAGTTTGTTGCATTTTCCTTTAGATAGTTACGATTAAATGACGGTATTCCAACAGCAATTAAAAGTCTTGGTTCTTCATCATTTTGTACATCTTCATCACCATCACTTTTAGGTTTATACTACAAGCAAATACAAAAATAAATAATTGAATTTTATGTAAGTTAATTAAGTGTTTAATTTATTACAGTTTGATCAGCAAAAGCATGTGTCCATGTAGCAGGATGTTCTACATTTTGTAAAACTAAAGGTGTTGCTATCACATCTACATATTTTAGAACTTCACTCTGAACTTCATCCAGTGTTTGCACATGCGAATAATAACCACGATTAAGACATGCCATCCATTGTATTTCACGTACTTTTGTTACTTCTTTACCAAGCAAATATGTAAATATTCTAACTCTCATTCCTTTTGTTGAATTATCAGGCGAATCCCAATTATATTCTTGATATATTTCGGTAAAATTACCAGGTATACCATCTGTTACCAACATAATTGCTTGATTACATCCAACTGTTGATTCATTACAGCGTCGTTCAATATAGTACTAAAAAAATAAAGAATGAAAAGTTTTTGTTATTAATTTTGCATAATTCAATATGTGGGGATTCTATATTTAGTATTTCGCTGAAAGGAATCAATTGCTTAAAAATGTTGTTAAAGAGTATCCTAACGACCTTATTTAAAGCTTCAAAATCTAATTTATAAATACACACCTTTTTCAACAATTCAAATGCTCTTGGTAAAGCAATTGATAAATTTGCATATCCTTCAGGTTCTAATTCACTAATAGCATCATAAAAAACTTTTATATTTTCTGGTGTTGCTTGAACTAATGTACCATTAAAACATTCAATAATATCATCTGTTGTCTTTGAATAATTAAATATTGTAAAATAATCATTATTCGAAAATGTATTCATTATTTCATTTATAGTAAATTTGGCAATATGATTACGAAAACCTCTCATTGAACCAGAATTGTCCATTAAAATGACAATATCTTTTGAGCACGTTGCAGTTTCGATATACCATGACCTTTTACGGCAATCATATGTATCAGCCTCAGTTTCTTCAATAGTATTATCAATTTTCCATTGTAAGGCAGGATAATGCCTTAAAATACCGGTATCAGAGCAAAAATATTGCCATGATAATGCTGGATCTGATTGATAATTTTGTATAAAAACATCGTCCAATTCTTCGGACCACATTATTGCCTTAAGTACTTCCGGACCTAAAATTTAAAATTTTTGAATATACTCATTACTTAAATACTAAATATAATTTGAGTATTTTAAAAATCAGAATAAAATAATATATGAACTTACTCCTATCAAATATATTCGCTGGGACATGTACAGAACTATAACTTGTATTTACAAATAAATTAAAAAAATGTGAGTCTTCATTTAATTCTAAATCTTTATACATGTATTCATATTTTTGTAAAGTAGTAAACATTGATATATTTGTTGTTGGCTCTGAATTAAAACTTGAGTATTTGCTATTGTAATATGTAAATTCAGTTAGAGCATTTGTTTCATTATACTCATATTCCATTGATAAATTTTCAGCTTTATATAATATACATCGGATTGCATCAATTTTGCGTGTTAACATACGACGAGCATTTGTTACAATTGATTTTATCAATGCATCTCCATCTTTTTTCTCAACTCGCGCATTATAATGTTTATATTTCTATAGAATATAAGAGTTAATAGTTAACAAAATTATGAAATAAATTTATTTTAATTTTATTACAGCTTTAATTTCAGGAGATTTTGTCATCCTTTTACCAAGCTCCCATAATTCATCACCAATATTTTCAGCCCACTTTTGGATTCTGTAACAGTAAATATTATTGTAAACCAGTTGATTCGTATGAAATTTAATTAAATATTAAAATTAAAAAGCAAAAGTTAAAATTTTAACATATGGAGAATATATTTTAACAATATGAATCAATTATACTAAATATATTCAAAACATCATTCAAACATATATTCAAAGTTATAAATCAGTTTAAGAACATGTACAAAAATTCCATAAGCATTATAAAACAAAATGTCTTAAGTGATAATTTTATTTGTATTTTATTTTCGAATCATTATGAATACCGATGCAGATAATAAACAGATATAGAAAATAGACTGAAACTAGTAAGAGTGACGTTTGAAAGGCTTTGAGGTGGATGAAAGTCGCATTCGTCGGACATCGTCGCATGTGTTAAATTAATAATTTTATATGGTAGTGATGCTAAAGAACAAATGCATTGAAAAAATACAGGTTTTCGCTAACAGGATCCTACGTATGTTGCGCAGAATGTTCTGGTCTAGAATAATTAAAAACATAGTGCTGTAAGAAATGACTATCCCAGAACCAATAATTGTCCACATAAGAAGGACAAAAATACAAATGGATTGGTGGATTAAAACCTTCAGAAAACCTACCAACAATATTTCACGGTAGGTCTTAGAATGGACCGAAGGGAAAACGAAAAGTATGCATATCTCGGGAAACATGGCACAGGTCAGACAGAAAAAATATCAAAGACAACGCTAAGAGTTGGAAGAAAATTAAGAAACTAGCCCAAAACAAAGTCTGATGGAAAAACTTTATAGAAGTTAAACGCTGTTAAAATAAAACATTTTTTTATACCAGTATGACTATTAGTCAAAAGGGCATACTAAATTTGCTATTTCGTTAGTGAAGCAGAGAAGTAGGGGGCGTAGATATAGATTCAAGTGTATGGATCGGATCAGAATCGAAAAATATAACGATTTAGCTATGTATGTCCGTCCGTCCGTCATCATGATAACTCAAAAAATAAAAGAGCTAGAATTTTAATATTTTTCGTTTTTATGCAATAGCCGCCATCGCTATTTAAATCCAGCCATTTTGGTCCACGGGTTCGAGTAGCTGCCATACAACTCCTTCTTTTATATGAGGATTACACTACAACTACACCAAATGAAGGTGAGTGTCTGAAATTTTGCCAAAAATAGTTTAGTGTAATGGACAAAATTACTGCAAAATTTGGTTGGTCTACTGCAAAGGATTCAAGTAGCTGCCATACACCTCCTACAAGCAATTTACCGGATGATATAATGTATATGTTACGGTCATACGGGTATCCCAGAGTTGACACAGTCTACTCTACTACACTCTTCCTCGTTATTAAATAATTCTACCTATAAATGTTTGGTTTTGTGTACAGTACTGAAATTTACGATAATGGCAACATTTTAAAAAATTTCTATCGCCGTTCTTACAAAAATATGCATCATAATTCATTGTATTTTTAAGTACCTATATCAATATACATGATTTATTATTTTTAATTGCCTCATTGATTTGTTATTTTCGAACATAAATGTTTATTAATATTATATGCTGTGTCCTACACACAACCAACCTCTATTACAGAAAAAACTGAATGCAAAAAAGATTTTTTGTCTTCATGTGTAAAAATTTTTATCAAAACAAAATTTTTAAAAAATTTCAAAACATACATATAAAAATTTTATTATCTATGATTTAGAGAAGCGCTTTTTTAGAAACAATACCTACTGTTTATCATATTTCATATAAGCGGTTGGTAAAGAAAAATTAATAAATTTGATTTTATCAATAAATTATTCCAATTCTACTAGCCAGTAGTTGAGGACTTTAAAAAGTTCTTGTCTAAATTAAGAAAAGTAATAAAATTAATATATAAAATAATTAAATGATTGAATAAATATTTTTTATTTAACATATTATCAAAACTTTATGAAAAATAAAAAATCATTAACCGTTACACAAAATAATTGTAGATGTAGATAAGAGGGAGAGAATTCAAAGTGAAGTAGGATTCATAAAGATAAATTTGAAGGTTAATTGGAAACAAGCCTGATTGCAAATTTTAAGATTGATTATTTTTACAGAGGGGAAAATTTAGATGAAAGGATGTACTATAGGTATACAGATTTACGGAGACTTGAAACCTGCAAAATATTGCATTAAAATAGAAACAAACACTATTGCAAGATATCTATAAAAGAGAGATAGTGTTCCAATATTTTGTCAAATGTTTAGAGGAGTAAAGATTGTCAAAACTGTATGGTTGCCAATTGGGGTCGGGCTAGGTTTTGAATTTTAAGAGCTCAACTTATTTATCCAGTTCTTCCAGTGAGTATACTGTATTCCCTCTAAGATCGAAAGAAATTTTTCTTCTTTGAAAAAATAAACTTTATTGAGGGAAAGAAAAACTAAATATATTATCAAAATAATTATTTGTATAACCCCATCAATTTTTTAAGCTTTGCTAAAATTTTTTAATTTATTTCAATATAAACATTTTCAATTGAATACTAAAACAAGTTTGACAAACAATTTGTTTAAATAAATAAAGATAAATAACTTTAATACTCCTAACTATAATAGTCATATGATGTCATATGAACTTTCGATAAACATTCGATAAACAACTAACTATTAATAATAGTTATAACTCATAACCAATCATACGCACAAAATGTCAAACATAAACATTTAATTATTAGAAATTTATCTATTTACTTTTTATGTTTGATTCTGAAATTTGTAAATTCTTTTTAATTTTAGTTTTAGTTATTTTTAATTTCTTTTCAATTTAGTATTATCATATGATATGTAAGCTTTTTTTTGTATGCCTATAACTTAACGAATGATTTCCAAATGATAACGAATGATGGTTATGAGTATTATAGTTAGTTATATGAAATGTCAGATAATCGTACAAAATCATATGATATCATATGACATATGACATGACATATGACTATTATAGTTAGGAGTAATTCATTTATAACTAAACATGTTTTAGAAAAAAAAAATAAAATACAAACAACCGTAGTTTCTTTAAGTCAAATATTTATACACCGGTAGTAAGGCATAATTTGAAATAAGAATCATATCAAAATGGAAAAACTTTTTAAATTAATTAACAGTTTATCAAATGTACTTATTTATATGAAAAATAAATATTAAATAAAATATATAAATAACTAGCTAATACCCGATGCGCGTTTCTACGCTTCTCAAATGAGGTTTAATTTAAGTTGATTTTACTGCACAAAGTTAAAAAATTTAAAGTACAAAAATTACAAAATTAAAAGCAATTTTTTTAAAACGATTTTTCTAGGATTATTCTAGTAATTTTTTACATTTTCTGTAATTCAAAGAAGTACTAACTACTTTCCAAAATTGGACGTAATTTACTTCCACAAATTTTTTTTTTGTCCAATCGTAGGACTAACATGTGTTACCAAACACCAAACCTGTTAACAGACTCAACTCCATTTTCAAGGGGCTTCAAGCATACAAAATTTGGAGTCAACCAGTCAAACTATTTCTAATTTAGAGTAAAGTAACGAAAAAATCTGTAAAAAGCCGCTGCGCCGCAATGTGTTAACGGAACTCAACAAAAAATCAACTGTCGGACCGACATGGGTTAACAAATTTCAAAACTGTTAATAGTGTCAACTCAATTCCCAAGGAGCATCACGTATACAAAATTTGAAAAAAATCTGCCAAACCGTTTCTAATTTAGAGTAAAGTAATGAAAAAACTTATAAAAAGCTGTTGGGACGCAATGGGTTAACGGAACTCAACAAACTTTTTTTTCAGGCTTTGTCAACTCAATTCTCAAGAAGCATCACGTATACAAAATGTTTATTTTTTAAACCAAGTAAATATAAATTCCCCCTATCTTTTGAATCCACCCTAATTTTTTCCCAAAAAAAAAAGTAAATAAGCTTATAAAATAGCCATACTGGAGTGTTACATTTAAATATTAAAAATTTAATTTTTATATTTATTTAAAAAAAAACAAAATATTCGTTCATACAATAAGTAACACACGCGGTAGATATAATTAATTAAAAAATATAAAGTACCTATATAATATATATATAAATTAACTACAAACATGTCAAAAGTTCAAAATATGTGAAAAACAATAAAAATTGAAAAATAAACATTCTTAAGTATATCACTCATAGTCCTATATGTACACAAATATTGTTGTCCTAAGTTCAATTTAATGTACATATATAAGAATAAACTAACAACAAAAAAATATATACATATATAATTATATCTATTTTTATATAAAATATAATATTAAAAAAAAAAAAAAACACATGTTTTCTCTTTATAACAAGAGAAAAATAACAATAGAATTTTTTTTTGAAGTACACAATAAACTTAAATGTTAACAAATACCATGATACCCATGAAACAATACTTTTAAAATAAAACAAATAATACAATGTAAAATCCATATATATATTATGTATACATTAAACTTTTTATTAAAAAAAAATACTTACGCATCATCTTCAGGGGTAGCATTAACATTAGAATTTGACAGTAAGGATATTGTAAAAATTATAAAGAAAATTATTTCTAATATATAAAGTTTTGGCACCTTATTTGAGGCAATTAACTTCATTTTAGTAACATATTATTAATTTATTTATATTTTTAAGTTTATACTTTATTTTTTTTTTTTTTTTTTTTTAATTTTTAATATTTAAAAACACATTCAAAATAAATATTGACAAATAAATACAAAATATATTTACACATACATATAATATGTATATGTTTATATAAAAAATTATATATATATTATGTTTTTATTATATTTTAATATACACCCGGATGCATACCGAACGCATGGTATTACTTATTGTAGTGTATATATATTGTATATCTTGTTATTATTTTGTTGGTTTTTCCTCTTAGTTTTTCCGAACTCCCCTTACACAATTAAAAATTTAGGTGAAAAAATTGGCCCAAGTGAATTGTATTTTTTTTTTTTTTTTGACAATAGGAAAAATCAAAATATAAAAATTATCGTAAAAAATTTTTTTTTTTTTTTATTTTTTTTAGAACACAAGAATATCAGCTGTTCTATTAATAGTTTTCATTTAATTTTATCAAAAAAATTCATTTATTTTTTTTCATATAAATTTTAAAAAAAAAATTTGTATCAGAAAATAATTAACACTTTTATCAAATTCTAATTTTTTAAATATTTTATATAAAAAGTTAAAAAAAAAAAATTGTTATTGTGTAGAAATTGAAAATAAATATTAAAATTTTATAAAATAGATTTTCTTTCTCTTTTAAATATTTCACTTTAAAAAAATATAACAAAAAAAAAAAAAAATTAAAAATATTTTCTCTACTTAAAAAACATATAAATTTGCTAAATATTTTGGTATCTATATATATGTATATATAATTTTTTTTTTTGATTTTTTATTTTTTTTATAGATGTAAAAAAAAAACGTTTTTTTTAACTAAAATTTTAACTTAAGACACTTGATTGAATGTTTAGAAATAACTATTCATTTATGTCGAAAATTTATAAAGTGAAAAATCCATTTTCCAAATGAGCTTTTTTCTGAAACATTTTCGAAAGCTTATTGAAAGTTTAAAAAAAAAAAAAAAATATAAAAATGTCATAATATATGTGTTGTCAAAAAATTTGTATTGACAGTTTAATTTGAAAATTAAAATTTGACAGTAATAATATCCTGGTGAGTTGGGAACTTAAAAAAAGGCGTTGGCGTATACGGTGATTGTCAAAAATGTTGAGAATATATTCACTGAACAAATTATTTAATTTATTTCGGAGTTTTTTAAAAGTGTGATATACTATTTTAATTATTTATTATTATTATTATTATTTTATTAATATATTTGTCTAGAATGAGATGTAACAAACGCATTCAATTAAATGTGTTTTGTTGGATGTGTTCAATTATAAAAAAATAAAATACTAATGTTTTGTTGAATGTGTTTTATTTTACAAAATGAAATGTCCAAAATTATCATAAGCAGGCCAAAAAATATTTTATTAATTTTTAATAAAAAAAGAAAAAAACAAAAATAAAACAAAAACTTTTTTATGATTTTAAATTATTTAAAATCTTTATGAATTAGTTGATTTACGTTTTGAAAACTCACCGAATATTTTCTGGACATTTTATATAAATATTTAATAAAACATTTTATAAATAAAAATTAGGAAGACAATGCTTCACAGGAAAATTGTGTAGTAAGTCTTAATTATTTTCAGTGAAAATCTGAAATAACGTGGCCCTTCGGCGTTATTTCAGATTTTCACATGTACGCTTTGTTGCATTGCTTGATTTTCAAATAGACGAAGCAATGCAATCAAGGTAATTTCAAAGTTTCCCTCATCTCTCCCTCGCCCTTGCATCTTTCCCTCATAATTCTCTAAAAATATAAAAATGGAAAAAAATGGTGTACAGGTTGGCAAAGTGGCTTCGAGTGTACTGAATACCTGAGTTCGGTTAACCAGAATAGAATCCAAACAATACAAATTTTTTTAACTTAATTAGGTTTTTCAAAAAATATTCTTGATTGATAATGCAAAACTCAATTCAAAAATCATAATACAATTTTACGTACATAATAATAGGTACATTATTTAGCATGTTGAGTAGGTACATTATAGAATGTACACACACCATTCTACGAACTACTGAACCACACTGAGAGCCAGACTTTATGCGAACATGAGTAGTACTCGTAGACTGCGACTGATCCAGCATTGATCCAGCAACGCTCAGTTTAGTGGTATTTAAATGGGTCTTTTTATATATTTTTTTTTAACATATATAACTTTTAATTAAATATGTTAATCATTTAGTTACTAATAGCATTAATTTTATTTTGTAGTTTTTTTAATTGAAAACTATCATAATTAACACAATAAACCTTGTAAATAATTACTTTTCAGGTTATTGTGATGGTTCACGAAATGAGTAATATTTACTGATGCTTATTTTGACCAATTGTCTGATACAAATATCAAAAAACCATTTTAAGTAGCCTGTTATACTCATTAAAATTGTTTAAACTTAAAATTCTTACATCGTTACTACTAAGGGTAAGTGTATAAAAAATACTAAAATTGAATTAAACATTCGTTTTAATTCGAGAGTGATGTTTTTCTAGCGTTTTAACGCGTAGAATAAGACAGTGACAAACTTCAAATCAAGTCATGTTGCAATAAACTTCTTTTAAAGTTTTTTTTTCAGTTCTTAGTTTTCTAAAAGATCACCATTAGAAACTGTCACTGGGAGCGCAAAAAAATAATATAAAAACAGTGTATACTTATTTCAATTAGCTTTATTGCAAACTCTATAAATTATAATATTTATTTAAAATGTAAGCTTGTTTCATTAATAGAAGTCTTTTTGGCACCAATATTTAAGAACTCATTGCACAAAAAACATTCAAAACAACCTTCTGAGATTTCTACTCACAAACAAAATAGGATAATCGAGAAAATCAAAACTAGAAAAATTTGGATAGACAAAAAAAGCTGTTGCTCAGTATAATGGCTGAGAAGTAAGAATCGTCGACGTTATATATATATATAAAGAGGCATATTATGATAATCAAGGTTTAAATAAGAAGCCCGGAAGGAATAATGGAGGCCTTTCCCATAGTCTCTCTAATTATCTTTGTTTTGCGCCAATCTCAAATCTTTCGACCATGACGTGTATAGAATATCGCATTCTCTTTTCACTGTTCTCCTCCAGGTTTCTTTTAGCCTCCACACATTTTATCTGTCTTGCAAATTCCATTGTCATATAGCAACACCGATTTGACGCCCGGATCGAAGATTCCAATTTTTGTTTAGTTTATTATGTGTGTTGACTTATACATGTCAACCACAGCCATTATAATGCACCTCTGGCTGTTATTATTCTGTGTTCTATGTCTCCATTTGTACCATCATCTGTTGTTATTATGCTTGTATTTCAAATTTTGATACCTCTTCTTTATATATTTTAATTTTGATACCTTTATGGTAAAAGTACGTAATAGATGTACTTTGGAAGTGCGACTTATAAAAGAGTTCCCATATTTAAGCGTTCTAGTTTAAAGAAACTATATAATTTATAAATGAGATTGAGCTTCTAAGCGAGTATAACGGAGGAAGGGTTGAAATTTTGGAATAATATTTTTAATTTCTTCTGAAGAACAATCTGTAGTAAATATTTATAACTTATAAGTATTCAGAGTTCTTGCAAAAAAAATATAAGGTGCTGAGCTATAGATTTTTTTTCCTTAAAAATTTATTTCCTCTCTTTAGTTCTTTCGAACTGGGAACAGCTGTTGAGCTGACAGAAATGTCGAAAATTTTATTTTCTAAAAAAACAAATTAGAATTTACTTAATATTTTATATTTATTTACTTTTATTTATTTTTCATTTTTTTCTTTTGAATTAGATATAATTTTATCTATATTTATATTTTGTTCTCTTTCTTTTATTTATGAAGACTATCTTTTAGTTTAAGTTTAATTTTAGTTTTTCAAAATCTAATCTATTCTAAATATATATATATACTATATATGTATAACACAAAAATAAATTGTTAAGTTTTTTTTTCAATAAATTTCTTTTTTTGGTTTTAAAAATATAAAAATTTTGTTTTGTTTTTTTTTTTTTTTTGAAGAATCTTGATTTAATATAGTTTTATATATATATATATATGAATCTACTTGTTTTACTAAAATTTATTATTTTTTTTTTTCTTTATACATATTATGAATTTTCTTTTTTAAAGAATATAATGCAATTTAAAAATACATATATATATATATGCATATATATAAATATATGAATATTATGTCCTTGTATATATATATATATTTATGTTATATTCGAATTTTAATTACTAAAAGGTTACACAACCAATATTATATTAAATTATAGTGATGGGACTATAAATTACATCATAAAATTATAGTGTTGGGACTATATATTACATCATAAAATTATAGTGATGGGACTATATATTACATTATAAAATTATAGTGATGGGACTATATATTACATCATAAAATTATAGTGATGGGACCATATATTACATCATAAAATTATAGTGATGGGACTATATGTATATATCTAAATTACAAGAAAAATCAACAAAATATAAGCTATAAATTTTATAACATTCATAAAAATTTTAATAATAAATAACACAACATCTTAAATTATAATTTAAAATATGAAAATTTTTTTTTTTAAAAATCAAATTATTGTTTTACGAAAGCTAATTTTTGTTTTTAATTTAAAATAATTTTAAAATGAAAATGTTGCGCTTAGCAATTTTATTAATTTTGTTTAAATTTAACATTTATAATAATTTTAAAAAATTGGCATTTTAAGAGTAAACCTTATTGAAAATACAAATTTTGTGCCATTTGTTTCATATATTTTTTTATTATTTTTTTTTTTATTTTTTTGTTTTTTGACTATAATTTGATATGACTCATCGTTAGTTAATATTATTATATGTATATAATGATTTAAATCTTTATAAATGTACATATATATATATATTATAGCATGTCATTTCAAAAGAATGTTTATTATCTATCAATGTTTTTTACTTGTTTAATTTATAATTTAACTTCTAAAAATATTACAGTTAATTGTTTTGGTTTTTTTTTTTTATTTAATTTTAATTTTTAAGTTAATATTAATAGACTGATGCTAAGAATCGACGACATATTTAAATATACTTATTTTAATCCAATTTCTAAGCTAACATTATAATGAAATGGAAATATATATTAGAAATATAATACTTATTCTTATTATTAAAATTTATTTTAAAGAATTCTCACACAATTACTGTGTGAGACGCTACTAGGCCTTATCACATGTAGAATATCTTACTTTCTTTTGTTTAGATATCGATAAATTAAATTTATGAGATGAAATATACAATTCGAAGATAATTTATAAAATTTTCTATTTTTCAAAAAAAAAAAAGGGGTAATCGCTAGTACAATGAGAGAAATTAAATTTAAAGTATTCCAGGTTTAAAGCCTCCTCTTAAGGAATTTTCAACATCGAATAGAAGTGATTAAAAATTAAAATCTTAAAGTACTCCAGGTTTCTAGCCTAAACTTACGTATGTTATAAGATCAAAAGAAAGTAAATTGAAATTTTGTATAAAAAATATATAAATAATTAGGATAGGAATTATCTAACTTACATATAGACAGGATAGGGAACCCCCCTTATTATTTGGGAAAAATATTTTCGTCGAAACTTAACATAATTCTATAAATAATATTTACAGAGATGAATTTTTTAAAGTTCTTAAATTTTCCTCTTAAATTTAATATATATATATATATCAATAATAGATTGTTTGTATAATTTTTCTACAATTAATTTTGTTTTTGGGTTATTAAAATTATTTTTTTTTTTTTTTCTTAATTAAAATTAATATTTATTTTTTTAAATCTAAAAGATTGTTCTAAACCTTATAGTTTATTTATTATAATGTTTTTTTTTTAAATTTTTTATATTAAATTTAATTCATTAATAATTTATTTTGTTGTTATTACTTGTTATATGCTTGTTGTTTTGTGTGTTTGGTGGTTTAACTTTAGTGATTTAATTATTGTATTTAAATTTGCTAAGGATTTGATATTAGGTCATTTGTTTGTATGGTTGGTTTACCTATCAAATTAATATTATTTTCATTTAAATGTATATTATTAATATTATTTAAATTGTCACCATTTTGATTGGATTTTATAAGTAATGGTGTTTTAGCATCTTCTAAATCTAAATCTTGTTCCGCATTTTCATTTTCTTTAATATTATTATTTGTATTTTGTATTTTATCATTATTTTCTTTATCTTCCAATTTTGTTTTAGTTGGAGTATCTAAATTTTTTAATGAAAGATCTGAAAATATTTAAGAAAAGTTTAAAATATTATTATTAATAAAATTTAAAATTGTATAATATTAATTTAATTAATTAATTTTCAGAATGAGCCAAAATTCCCTTTAAAGTTGAAATATAGCTTCCCCATTTTATTTTTAAACAATGTAATTTAGCTTCAAATTGTATTTTTAAAAGAAGTAAAGCCGATTGGCGAAATTTGTATATAAGCCTATGTTTTGCTCCTTTCTCTTTTTTAGCTGAATTTTATGTTTATATGTAACAAATAACTTTTATTATATATAAGATAAGGTTTGAGTATCAATTATACATACAATTCAATATTATATCGTATTTATAGCTTTTTTATATTTTTTCTTCTTGAATTTTTTTTGTTATATTTTATTTTCAATGCATATACCATATATATTATAACTCTATACATTTATGTTGTCTATTTTTTTGGTAAAATATATTTTATGATGTACGGACAGTAGTACAGTGCCGACATATTTATTGTATACTATAGCTATTTATATTATATGATCATAGAAAATATTTCGCCAGACCTTAAATTTGATTTTTAATAAAATTTCATACTTACTAGTTTTTATTTTGAAAAAATGTCTGTAAGTATATTCTGAACTTTATAATTTAAGCCTTTTATCAAAATATATGCACTAGTAAAAAAATAAATGTAAAACAATAAGCAAATCAAATAAATAATTTGTTCTTATTAAAGTTTGTAAATTGGTAACAAAATTTTAATTTCGCGACAAGATAATATTCTTGATTTTAAATAGGAATCTAATATAAAATGTATTAATTTTAATTAACGATTATATTTTCAAAAAATAGTGTATTAGTGTATGAAACTTGGCCCATTCACCGTTAATCATAATTCCCCAGAGGCTATTGCCTTTTTTTGATTTATAAGTACCCCTGCGACTTTTGCCTCTGGGACTGCCTCGACTAATTTTCAATTACCTTTTGGTTCTTCATTCAATGAATTTTGTTTTGAAACTTGATCGGCGGGTTGTTTAATTGCTTTAACTGATTGTGGTGAAACTGTAGAACTTACTTCAGTAGATTTTCCCTAAAATTTGAAAATTTTTTTAAAATCATTAAATTAGATATTTTAAAATAAATGTTTACCATTAAATAATAAGTTAACAATTGTCCTTTTCCTTTAACAGCCACAAGACCACGCTGAATAAATGTATAATTAAATTCTTTTAAAATTAACATTGTCTCTTCAGTGACCTGGAACAAAAAAAGTAAAATCAAATTTTAATTTTTAAAAAATGATAGTTTGAAATTAATTAATGAATTTTAATTTATACTTGAATATATCCAGCTTTTCCTGTACTTTCCATTCTAGATGCAACATTAACTGTATTTCCCCATATATCATAATGGGGTTTACGTGCACCAATAACACCAGCAATAATTGGACCATGATTTATACCCATTTTCAAAACAAAATGATTAAATGATTGTTCATTAATACCTTGTAATGTTTTTGTTAATTCTAAAGCAAATTCAACTAATAGTGATAAATGTGCCCATCTTATAAGTACTGGTTCATTTGGTGCAATTTCTCGTGCAGGATTGAGTCCACTTGCAGCCATATAAGTGGAACCAATCGTTTTTATTTTAAAACAATCCTGAAATTTTGGTAATTCTAAAAGCTAAAAATTAAAAAAAAAAAAAATTAAATTTATAATAAAACTTAGTTATAAATATTGAAAAATAATTTTGTATACCGCATCAAAATCTGAAATCACTTCATTCAAAAATCTAAGACATTCTAGACCTTGATTGTTAACTGTTTCTTCTGAATAAAAATCTGTAAAATTAGGCATACTTGCAAATAGAACACCCACTTCAGCATAACTTTGTGAATATAGGTAATCATGTGATCTTCTTCGATTTTTCATAAAATGTTCAGCTACATGAACTGGAAGTATGTTGTACACTAATGCTTCGTTGCGTCTACGCATATCACTAACCTTTTCATTTTGTCCTTCAACTTCATTTTTCCATTTAAATATTACACGATCTTCTTTATCCATCTAAAAATTTATATTGATATTAAAATGTTTTTATTTAAATAACTTTTAAAATAGTGTAAGACTGCCTTTAATTTTTGATTATTTATAGTTCTCAAATGTCTGTGTCAGTGGGTCGGACATAAATATATCAAATAACAAATAATGAAACAATAGTAAATCGATGGAATTAATTGATAGTAATACCCTACACCTGCAACATTTACTTGATCCCATTCAGATTTCATCCCAGATTTCAGGAGCAATAAGCAAATTTTAGAGATGCAAGGAAAACAGGGAGAAACACCCGTGTATCAAATTTCAACGTTCTATTTTTATCTGAGATATGATCGTTTGTCCCTGATTCGATCGTAAGCTTCCAGAACCCGAATGCATGGTTCGATTTCGGGCATTTGCAATCTTTGCCTTTCTTTTGTCATTAGTAATTTACAGTATAAAAATCATTGTTATTTTTTGAGCTATCTCGTTTACGGGCGGACGAACATAGCTTTAACGACTCAGGAGGTGATGCTGAGTAAAAACATGTAACCTTTCTAGATCTCGCACGCTTTTGTTGGGGGTTACAAACATATATACTGGGTACGGGGGTATAGGGGTATACACCTGTTTTAGATGTAAGGTATAATAAATTTACAAGAAAGCTCCTCAATTTTAATAAAAATATTTTAAAATATTTATTACAAGGAAAAATTTGTATACCACTCACAATATAGTGGAAAATTCTATTACAAACTTTTAAAGTTATTTTTATATACATATGTATACGAACAATTTTGTATATAGGAATAATGTGTATAAACATTTTCATAAAAGAGTGTTTATTATAGTTAATTATAAAAGAAAAGTGTTGACTGTTGAGTATTAAAGAAAACTGACAGTTAATGAAATTATTTCTTAACAAAATTATACATATGTATAATTATTTAAAAGTGTCTTTGAGTTTGGTTAAAACAATTCACCGGAGAGAGCTTATTTTTTTGTTTTTTTTTTAAAGGAAAATATTAATTAAAAGCTATCAAGTTAAATAGAGTATTCATTATACACTTATATAATTACGGTTATTCCTTGAATTCATTTTCATTTAATTATTAATGCAAATAATTGAATAATTGAACTATTGATGGTAATAACTTATAATATAATGGAATTTTTTAAATAAATTCTTGTAAGATGTATTAAAAATTCAATCAAACGAAGGAAACTCACTTCCATTCAATTTGTATCAAAAATATGAAGTACGCTAGAGAATTGTGCTGAAAGGCATTTGATAGAACTGAGTGTGATAGGGTTTAAAAAATTGTGCAAGTTATTCAACTATTGTTTAGGAGAGATTTTGTTTAGCTCAAAATTTTTATTTGGGCAGTATGGTTCTAGGTCATTTTTTGGGTTCTGAAAACCGTTATAAGCTCTTTATATATATTATAATTATAATTATAAATTAGTGATATACGAGTAGATTATCATGTATGAAATGCCTTTACAATTTTTTTATATAAAGTCTGCAATATAGATTATCATGTACGGAACTATAGAAAATATTTTAGCACTCTCTACAATTTCAAGTTACAATCGAGTACTCTGTACAAGTCATCTAGCTTGACAGTAATCTCGTTTATACGTCCGTACTTTAAAAGTCAGTGTGGTTCATCAATATGAGGCACCATTAAAATTGTTTGGGGATGATGGGTCCAAGTAATAATGCTTGAACTTTAATTGCGTTTATAAGCCAGTTATATAACAGTCAGTGGCATAATAAGTAGTATAATCCTCAAAAAGGTCTAGCCGGGCTCTAGAAACTTTGATTGAGGTTCATGATTTCAGATCATCGTGTTTGGGTTTTTAGGGGGTTTTTAAATACTTACTCTCCACTTAAAACTATACAATGATTTCTTAATAATATATTATAGCTGACTTAATAACTTTTTTTTTAATACTTTTATCAAATATGTTTGTTAAATTGTTTTTTACTTACATGCCTTGCCAAAAATGCTAAAATTAATGCAGCTAAAAGTAATGTCAATGACACAGAGTATTTAACACATATTTCACTGGAATATCATTAGAAAAAAAATTTTAAATTTAATTGAATATAAGATCAAGAATATGTTATTAATATACTATACTTACGGGAATGATGCATAATAATTTTCAAATTCATATGCATAATCTACAACAAAGATATTGAAGACGCAATGCATTACTGAAAAAAAAAAAAAAAAGATTAAAAAATTTTTTTTAAAAATATTGTTGTTGTTGTTTTGATATGGGGAATGGCATGTGCCATCCTAATACATATAATTTGCGGCCCGTTGTGCACACACTTTTAATACTTTTTATCAATTTATAAGTAATATTATTTATTTTGTTTATATTAAATATTTGTATATTTTAAATTATATTTGGTCATCATGGGGATTTGTAAAGAAAATTTATTTTCCAATAATTGTACGGGAATCGAAAACGCTACCCCTCGGTTAGTAAGCCGAATGCTTATCCACTAACCAACCGAGGCACCTTAAAAATATTATTTGTAATTTTTATATAGAATTTCTATTAAAGACTATATGATAATAGGGCATGAATTCTAAATTTTCGGAGGTTATAGCATTCACAAACATTCAGAGATTTTTTTTTGAAAATGCGACCTATCTTTCAGTTCTAGTCATTGTCAAAAGTCTTTACAAAACAAAAGTACGAAGAAAAGTCCTCACAAAAATAATTACGAAAGAAGGACTAAAGTTTGTATGAAATTTTGCAGACTATTTTCGTTTTTGAATCCAACGGTAAATCGCCTGTAATTTAGAACAACACATTTGTTTATTTATAAATATTTTGGAAATAGTGGTACTCCTGACTTTGAATCGTACTTTACCTATAATTAATACATATAATATTTGTAAAATTGTAAAAATTTGCCATGACAAAATTAGGGAACATTTTACAAAACAAAAAGTCGACAAAACTAAAGACTTTTTTCGCGGATCCTGTGATTATAAAATTTATTAACTATTCAGATTGCAAACGATAAAGCGTTCTTCATTAATAAAGCATTTGGTGCATTACATATATTTCTTTATATATACTTTACTCTTCAATTTTTTGACAGAACATTAACTGTGTGACTACATAGTCATTTGACATAGAGTTATAGACTATGTTATGTTTACACATTCGTTTTAAAATTGTCTTAGAATTAGAACAAAATAAATTTTAAGACTTACACTACCCATTTTAGATTTACTTTAATACTTTTTTGTTTCTAAAAAAATATAGGCTTTAGTATAAAATTTAATTTATAAAATATTCAAAGTAAAAAATTATTGAATTCTATATATTAGAGACTTAATAGTGCTTAAAACCTGAAAACCCTACAAGACCCTAATTATTTTTCAAAATAGTAACTGATAATTTATTAAAATATTATTTTATTCATTATATTATTGCATTATCCAATTAAATTAATTAATAAATAAGTATGTAAATATAAATGGTATGTATTACCACACCCAATATCTTGAAATTCATTCTAAATAAATATTACAACAAAAATTGCATACTTTAAGGATACTTAATAATTCTTTTTATATACAACGAATTGGATATAGAAACTGTATATATGTATGTACATACAAAAAGCGGTATAATAATATACATATATTAAATATCCCATTAAATAAATTAAATTCAATATATTATTAATATACTTACATATACATACAATCATAATATTAATATTTAATTAAAATATATGTATATACATTAGATACTTACTGGATATTAAAAACATTAATAATGTTTTACTTATATGAGTTAACTGAGCAATCACAGCTATTGCAATCAATATTAATATACAAAAATTACTCATATATGATGGAAAATTGAAATTAGTTTCAATTAAATTATTTGAATTTAAATAATGTATAAATTTTTCAGTAAAATTTGTTGTATGATTAATTCCTAATACATTCGTTATATAATCATCATTTATGGAGTTATTAACTGACATTGCTTTTATTGATGTTTTTAAAATTAAATAATCAGTCTTATAGTTATATATAGAAGAATAATACCACTAAAAAAAATTTTAATTTAATTAATTAATTAATATGTATAATAAATTTTAATTATTTTAAATATTTACCATGTCAATTAAATTTGATATACCCATAGCCAATATTATCAGTATAGCTATAGTTTTTCTTAATAAAACAATATCATTAATTTTTTTACTTATTTTATAAAAAAATGGAGGAAACATCTGAAATATAAGAAAATATTAAAATATACTTTTAAAAATATATTAAATATCTTATTATAAATAGATAATATTCTCATAGAATAAAGATGTAAGAGGCTTAGAGCTCACAATACAAACATTTTAGTTTTTTTAACCTTTTATGAAATAAAACCCATATGGATGTTATTTCTCATATATATATATATATATATATGATATTCCGAAGGGATCTTAAAGTTAATTCCAAAACAGAGTAGATATTCCCCTTTTCATTAATTTTCAATCCAACTTTAAAGTCTCTACTTATTCAGAATCTCACGTACTCATTTATAAATATTCTCAAATAAGGGGAATACCTTGATTTCGAATAAAATTTTAAAATTACAAAAGCCCTGGATGGTTATTTCAATTTCAAAATAAGTTTTTGAGTTTTTGAGAAATAAGACCCCGAAATTTTAATTCTCAAAAAGCCGAAAGTATAACTGAAAAAGTAATAATACCCAGAGTATAAAATAACACCCGACGATCTATTTCGGATTGGCTTTCTCCCGGCTTTATTTCCTCGATAATGTTTATATGTGCGTTAGACCCCTCCAGATCTAAGTATGTAATATTACAACTAAACAAATATAAAATTTTTACCTCTTCAAAATTTTCAGCTAATAAAATTACAACTAAAGCACAAATAATTGTAAGTGGTATAAAAACTATAACAAAATGTTGCCACAACCTTAAAAATAATTTTTAAATAAATTAAAATCTTCAAAATACAAAATAAATTCAAATAAAAAAAACAAACCTCGGTAGAACTAAAGAAGAATATACAAAAGCTGTGATTTGCACAATTGGAGCTGCCATTAGGAGATAGGGTGAACATGATTCTCTTTGGGTTACATATAATTTTTCTAACTCTTTATCTTTAAAAGTCAAAAATATCGTTGTATCCTTTGACAAATCCCTATATAGTTTACAACAATTTTATTATACACTATATTTCAAATTAAATTTCAAAAGGTGTACCTAAGGTCATCTTTACTAAATAATTCGTTGCGCAAACGTTGTTTAAATGTTTCTTCTTTGTTTTTGGTATCATCAGAGTTTGCCTGAAACAAGAAGTCAATAACAATCAAATTTCAAATTTTAAGTGTAAAGATTTTTTACCTTGGAATCATCATCACCAGTTACTTCAGTTGTATCCATATCAATTGTTCCATCATTTGAATCATCAAGTTTATCATCATCTGAATCACTAATATCACCAGACATACCAGCATTTGTAACACCATTTATTTGATGTTCCGATGAAATGAACTGAAATGATATTATTTCCTAATTAATATTTTAATATTCAACAGAAGTACGAAGCTCTTTAAATCTAGGGAAATCCCCAAATCAGTTTGAGCAGGAAATAAATTTAAAAAATCCAATTATTAGTTACCGGCTTTATAACACTTGTTATAAAATATGTTTTTAATCCAGCGATTCTAAGTGTTTCTTCTCTCTTTTCACCAAATGCTGGTTCAATACCAAATTCACCCTTCAAGAAAGCTAAAGTTTTTTCTGATATATGAACACGACTAAAAATGGAATTTAATTAATCAATTAATCTACAACTTTTAATATAAATCCAATGGTGTATATACTAACCCAGCTTTGCCACTTGATTCCATTTTGTTGGCCAATTCTACATCTTTTGAATAAACATCGAATTGCCATTGACGTTGACCCAAAATACCCGCTAAAATAGCACCAGTATGTATTCCTACTCTCATGTCTACTGGGGAATTGGTTTTTTGTTGAACATATCTAAAAAAAAAACGTTTGTGGATTAACTTTTAGATACTTATACCGCTTGTTGACTTACTTGATAGCTTTAACCATTGATAATCCCATATGTACACATAAAACAGCATGATCCGGTCTTTCAATTGGTGCACCACTTATACAATAATAGCAATCTCCCAAAATTTTTATTCTTAACTGTTGGTATTTCTAAAAACAGAAGAGTTAACAATTGACTTTAACTGTTAATTGTTAGAAATAAAATTTTATATAATATGTTTTGGTTTTTCCGAAAATTTTAAACTTACTTCAGCAAGTCTATCGAATCGTGCAAATAATTCATTTAACATTTTTACTAAATCTTGTGCACTGTATGTTGATGAAATAGCTGTAAATCCTACAATATCTGCATACAGAATGCTAAAATTAAAATAATAAATTTTGAATAGGTTTAATAATAGTTCGATGGCAGTTGATGGGTTAAAAAGGTCTGGTAATATGGTAATCTTAACTTAATAATGAAATTTAAGCTAGAATTGAAGATTAAATTGAAGTCGAAGGTATGTAGAATCAAATGTTATAAAAGTAATTTATGGATTTTAATCTGATCAATAGGGTAGTGATGGTTAAGGCGCCTTCCAAGTGCAAAATTTCGAGTTTAAACTCCATTTTGAATTTAATACAGTAGCTACAGTCGCTTAATTAATATAACGATTAAAGAAACTGAAGCTTAGTCTAAATGACTTGGTAAATGCCCTGTACTCCTTAAAGGAGTGGAAAAGAAATAAAAAGAAGTAGAAATATTATAGAATATAATGCTCCGATCAGTTTTGTGCATTAAAACCAAAGTAATTTTAATTTCACCTGGAGTGGTCAGCGTTTACCTAATAAACATCAGAGTCTTCTTTAGATATAATAGTTACTAGGTTTTACGACTTAATAGTTATTTTTCTAAGAAACTTTATCAGAATTTCTCGTAGTTTCTTCGTTCTGGTTTAACGGTATTTCCTGGCTACAATTAAAATCTTTTAACTAATTTCCAATATTTACCTTACATTTTCATGACGACTCATATATATTTTTTTAAACTGTTCAGAATTTGCTGTACCAAGATCTTGTCTCATTTTAACTGCTACATGCTCTGGCAATACTGATAAAAGTAAACGTTCCTAAAAGTATGCAAAAAAAATTATATTGAATAATTTTAAAAATTGATTATATTTTAGAAGGTGGCCTCGGTTAGTGGTCAATTAGGAGTTAAGTACATATCGTATCAACCGAGGGAAGGTAGAACGGACTCGATAAATTTCAAAATTACCTGTTCAGCTGATTGTTCTTCAATAATCATTTTAACTTCAAGACTTTTTTTTGCTTCTAAAAATGCACGTTTCTGTTTCCTTTCACCAACAAAGAATGTCATCAAACCAATTGCAGTTGATGCAACAATTAGAATGACACTAGCAGTAAACTAAATCAAAAAAAGCCATATTTATTAAGAGTTACAGATAATTGTATAGTAAATAAATTTGATCTTACTTGTTCTACAAAATGTAAATCATGAATTGCTAAGCCCAACATTAAACTGAAATGTAATAATTTAAAAATTGAACCATAAATTCCTCCAATACAAATTATTTGTAATGGAAATGTAACATAAATAAGAAAAACTATTAAGATTGTCCATCCCAAAACGTCTCTGAAAATATATTTTAAAAAATTAAAATTAAGAATTAAAAGAACATCGTCTTTTAGACTGCTTAAATTTACCTGATTGTTAGTGTACACTTCAGTATTGAAAATAAAATTATTTGTAATACAACTAATGACCAAATGGGAATTGTTAAAAATTTCCATATTTTTTTACTTAATTTTGAACCCAAAATATAAACTGTTATTAAAAATATTAGGCTTGTTACAGCATTTATAGCAAAAATAACTAAAAATAAAAAAGAAAATTGATTTGAATTTAATATTTTAAGAATAAATAAGTTGTAAATATTTGGTTTTAAATTTTAAGAATAAATAAGTTTTTATGATATTTGAAAACAAATTAAATCTAAGCTGAATGGGAATTCAAAAATAAAATTAATTAGGAAGAGTGCAAAGTATGACTGTGTCAACTCTAGGACACTCATAAACGTAATTTAAACATCATATCATTAGGTTAAGTACTTTTGACATTGACATTTGTATTTGGCACAAATTACTAGAATATGAGTTATATATAAAAGAAAATATAAGTTGGGTATCAACCTTACCCTTAACTCAACCACTTGGGAAAATCGTAGGCATCAATCTTTATTAAATATAGAGTTGGGTTTCAAAAAAAAAAAGAACTTGTTTGATAGCTACTCGAACCCGTTGATTTTGCTCTGACTGAATTTCAATAGCAAAGCGGGTCTTGTATAAAAATTCTTTTGGTGAATTTTCAATCTCTAGCTTTCTTAGTGTTTGAGATATCGTGTGGGCAGGCGTACAAACAGATGGACATTACTATATCAACTCCTTTTCAATTGTGATCCTTTCCATACACTTGAGTCCATCTATATCTGCCTCTTTCTTTACAGTATCACAAACGTAATGCTAAGTTAAGTATACACTTAGCACAACATCCGTAAGGGTATAAAAACTTATCATTGAGGAAAATAAAATATAAAATAATAATAATAAATTTTACAATAAAATTTATTATCTATTTTTATGTGTATTTACTTTGTCATAATGTCAATATTTAGATTGTATACATATATAATAAAAGAAGATATTTGGATTCTTTTGTTTAACAAGTTTCAAACAAATTTTACCTTCGGAAGCTCATACAGTATATGTATATTGCATTGAAACACTTATAATAATAGGATAAGTTTTTATATAGTTAACTTCCACTGAACCCCCTATAGTTTTTTCATATTCATAGTTATATCTCCAATTCAATATTATTTTAACTTTGAATATAAATATAGATATTAATTGATAGATATACTGTATAGATATGTCTATTATTTCTTTAAGTTTCAAGTTCAAAAAATTAACGCAAGCATAAATTTAAAAAGAGAAATATTATTTTAACTTCAATAAAAGGTAATTTTACAAGGATATTTTAGGTAATTTTAGCAAAACCTATTAAGTGGGTGGAAATATTAGAGAATAGGACCTAAAAATATTAAGTCCAAAAATGTATGAAAAAATTGTAGTGGAAAAATGAAGAACGCATAACATGACGCTAACTGGGAACCCTCTAGGTTAGGTAGATCTAAAACAATATGGAGAAGGTAGGATATTTTGTGTCCAGTGGATGAATTAAGAAGAAACGAACTATTCTGGAAATAGTAGAAGACTATGAATATAAATGAATGAAGACTTCAAGTTAAAGTCCTGTGCTCCCAAGCGGACAATCAGCAAAAATAAAACCTCACCATAATCCGAAATTTTCTACACCCAATGCCCCAACCAAATTCCGCGAATCGGATTGCATAACATTCATCCCAAGTGTTGCATCCTAACTTTGGTTTCCGTCGTACCCAAAGAAACTCATTTCAGTTTCAATGAGTGGTTTTCGAGGCTTCCCATCATTGATCCCTACAGAGCGTTAAACTTAATTTTCTCTTCTTCCTTTGAGATTTATTTGTTAAATTGTAAGTCGCAATTTTATGTTTTATTACCTATCGACTTGCAAACTAATTCGGCATTAGATTAAAATATGAACCTTTCATTTGAACAAAATAAAGCATAAATCTGGGTCAGGTAATTCAGTAAAGTCTGGGTCAGGTAATTCAGTAGTAAAATTGTAATATTACATAAATAAAAATAATATGTAATTATTTTTTCAGTACAGTTAAGAGAAGGGGTTATATACTAACTGATGACTTTAATCCAAGAAGATATTCTATAAATAACTAAAGCTTTAGGCAATAGCCCCCCTCCCCATTACAAAAGTTTCTGAATTTGTGTACAATTCCTTCTCCCTCCTACTTCCTGAACAATATACTATAATAAGAGTAAAATTAACCAGTTGCAATTTATATCTAGCAGGACGATTTTATTTGATATCGTAAAAGATTAACTTATGGGAAATTATAATACAAAATACGGCTGGGTGGCACAGCCGTTAGAGTGCCGAAGCCCAGATTACATGCGAAAAACCGGGTTCGAATACTAGTGATTTCGAATACTGGGTTTCGAATACCGGGTTCGAATACTAGACTCAACCAGCATTAAATATTTGGTTTAAAATAAGGCTTAATTCATAATTAATAATTATATATCTTTAATAACTAATAAATTAATGAAACAATGTAAACAAATAATTTAATTGAATAATATAACTCACAGATATAGAATAACATATATAAAAATTAATACAATATAAACAAAATAAAAGTAGTATCTGTTGAAAACCTAAAACGTTTCTACATGTTATAAGACCTAGCTAGTTGGTTGGTTTACATGGCTGGTGCTGCCAATCGTGACAGGACCTCAATTAACGGGTTAGCACCGTTAATGCTTCCACTACCGTGACTACAAAGCTTAAGTTAGGGCTACATTGGTTCTAATTTTTAGAACCAGTTCGCGGTATTCAGAAACCTTACCATTTCTGCAGGTTGCTTAGCTGCCAGATCGCTAAGATCGTTAAATTCATGGCTACCCAGAGCCGCTCTTTTGGCCCTGGCCAGCGCTGGACTTTTACACGTGAAGTTTATAATGCTCTCTTTCTCATTCTGTTCGCCACAGCTCCGGCATGATGTGTTGAATGGGATATCTAATCTGGCCGCATGTTCGCCAGTTGGCCAAAGTCCCGTGATCACGCCTATTGTTCTTGCTATATCCCTTCGGGATAGTTTCAATAAGTAAAAAAAACTATCTCATGTTTAAATTGTATGTAGAATTCATTAAGATCAATTCTAATAACACGAATATAATATGACCCCCTGTTCAAACATGTACCCTATGGTATAGATAGGTTTATTGTATTTGAACAGTTATGACTTAAAAAAAAAAATAATAAAAAATTCGATTGGACCCTAAATAAAACACATCTATATACAGAAACTAAATTAATAGTAACACCTGACAATGCAAAAATAGTTTTCTGAGAAGGAGACAATGGCCTCTGTACATTAAAATGTCACAGCGGAAGGTTAAAGAGTTGAAGATGACACGCAAAAATCTAATTATAATATTAATTGAAATAAAATAAATAAACTAAAAAATTATTGAATATTATTTCTAATTAACCTTAATAAAATGGTTGGTCTGGAATGGTCTTAACATTAGAAATGGATAAATTATATAAATCTACTATATTTATTTTAATGGAATACTCATACATATATACTTACTTATACATTTCCAACAAAATACTTGTGGTGTTACTATAGACCAAATATCAAATAAAATGATTGCACTTAAAAATATTACCATGGCAGGTTGTCTTTGTTTAACTGAATATGTTACAAATAATTTATCTAATACTTCTTGTGATAATGTAACATCACTACCAACTGGATTGGTATTAACATTACCATTTTCTTGTTTATTATTACTAATCATTTTATTATTTTGTAATTCTTTTGGTTTATTTATTTCATCATCAAATGTTACAGTTGCCTTTGAAGCCATTTTGAATGGATTTTTTTTTAATTTTTTTAATTTAAATTTTTAATTTATTTAAAAATAAAAAAATTGGGAGTTTTAATACAATTTTTTTTTTTTTAATTTATGTATATTAATTTAATTTGGAGTTTAATCAACTATTTTTTAAATTAATTGAACTTTTAATTTTAAATTGAAAATATATTTGATTTTGTTTAAACATATTAGCATGATTTTCTATTAAAAAATATTATTTAAATAATTGTTTTATTTTTTTTTTTTTAAATCGCCCTTTAATTTAGTCTGAAAATTAAATAAAATTTAAAAGAATTGAAAAGAGTTGAAAATTCTGTGAAAGATTTAATTGTAAAACACAAAAAAAGAGTTATAATGACATCATTTATGACATCATTTTGTTATAATAATGTTTTAATATGATATGTATATATATATAGACTATCCACAATTTGATCCACAAATTACTGTCCAAAATTAAGATAATAAAAATAAAAAGTTTATTTTTAGGAAATTAAATCAATTTTAGACCCAATTAAACATAATAAATGTACTTAAACACAATTAAAAATGTTATGTTGTGTTATAATAAATGTATGTATAATGTGTGTATAAACAAAATATATCCTTAATAATTGGAAGAAATTGTAAATTCAAGGTTTTTAATAAAATTTATGTCCTTGTGTTTTAAGTACCATTCAAATAACTATAGTGATAGTCAAATAAAGGATAAAACTTTATGATAAAAGGTTCTGATATCGCGAGATCCTTTAGAAATTGATTTCTATATTATCTTTGTTATGGATCTTTCAGAATTGTAGATAATAAATGTACAGGGTGTTCAGAGCTCAGCGGATCATAGACCTGGAGATGATAGAGGGAGTTTAAACGAAAAAAAAATTTTCACATACGGGGGATCTATTTTGCCTCCTTCTCTAGTTGTAGGGTTTCGAAGTCATGAAGTACGATTTGTCATTCGAACAAATATAAAATTACATAACTTCTGAACGGTTAGCTCTGCAAACCAGTTATATAGCTCATTTTTGAAGCTCTAAATTTGAGCTTTCTATCATTGTATACTTTATTTTATAGTTCGATGAATTTAGCTTTAAGTATAAAATTTTTTATATTATAAAAAAACTGATAGAACTGGAGATGATAGAGGGAATAATAACGGAAGTTCTAGACTATTAAGTTCTTTTAAATAATTATTTCTATTTTTTAAAAATTTTTATGGGACTTATTGGTATCAAATTAAAGGTCTGGCGGCAAGCATTTTTTTAATATTATAAATTGTAGCAGTTAACGTAACGGTTTTTTAAATAATGAGGTTTAAAGCCAAAAACGATTGACTTGACCAGGTCTATGGAAAGATATTGAGCTCTAGACACCTTATATATACTAATTGCCAAATGTTTATTGTATCAAAAACCAATTGGGCTCAAATATTTCAAATAAGAATTTTTTGAGTTAAATTTTAATTAGTCGTATTGGTAATTTGTATCTGATTGTTGCAGTTATATCAGGTTAAACCTTACTTAATAATTAATTAATTAAGTTTAATTGTGATATACACCTTAGTTTACAATTTTGTAAGCTCCATAAGATTAGAATAAAAGTAAAATTATAAATATTTGTAAGTAAGTATAATAAATTAATAAAAAAGAAGTGAGAGTAAGAAGTACAAGTAAGATTTCAATTTAAATTATTCCACTTTTATGAAAATAATTAAACTTAGGACAAAATTTAAAGAACTTAAAATTCAAAATAAATAAAGAAATAAACTAATGAACAGATACTTAAAAGAGTTGGTATAGCACATTAATTATAGGACTTAATTATAAAACTATTTAAAAATGGGTCTAATATGAAATCTCGACATTTTTAATCTCGATCTTAAAAATCTAGCCTAGCCTGTAAAAGCTGATAATTCTGGTTTTGTATCCAACTCTAAAATTATTTCAAGATTTTGAAAAGCGTGATTTTAAAGAGCAAGATTATAAACATCGAGATTTCGTACCGCTCCCTTTAAAAATAAAATCAAATTTAAACAGATTTTAAGTAAAAATTTAAAAATAAATGATAGCATGTCTTTTATTATATGATCTATATTAATCATATACTTTAATACACAATCTATTTAAGTTTCAATATAAAACAACTTTAAAAAAAAAAATATTAAAACTTCATATATATATATATATATGAACTTGAAAAATGTCCTTTAGTTTTATTATTTTTTATTTTAAATCATAATTTTTAACTTATTATTATTATTAATATTTTCTTTTTTTTATTTTATAGCAATAAAAAACTTTTTTTATATTACTTCATTTCATTATTTTCTTTTCTTTTGTTTTTTTTTATAATTTTTGGTTTTATTTATGGTTATTTTTTATTATTTCATTTTATTTTAAATTAGTTCGGATCACATCATGAAATATCATTCCATAAATTAAAATGTTCTTCCATTGTTTAACCTCCCCGTACATACACCTTTCTTATTCACTCTCATAATACAAGTATAAGTACCTTTTTAGTTCGCTAGCTACCTATATATATATATATATATATATATATATATAAATATATACTATAATATTCTAATTTAAATATATATATACATATAATATTATAATATTAAGGTATATAATATAGAACAACTTAAATCACACCATATTATCAATTATCTTTAATATTCAATTCATTAAAAAACTAATAACGCCTAAATGTATGCAATAAATTTTTAATATTTTTAAATTTTTATACAAATCTTTTTTTTTTTTATTATTAAATAAATTTAAGTTTAATTGAATCAAAAGAAAAATGTTTTCGTTTATTTTTAAAATTGAATATTTATATATATATATATGTATATATATTAAATTTCTTAAAGTACAAAAAAAAAGTATATATATATGTATATAAAAAAAAAAAAGGAAAATTCAATTTAAATTGGAAGGAAAAAGAAGAACCAAATGGAATCAAAGAAGCTCTAATAAACTAAAACACAAATATTTGTATACTGATTTACTTAGTTTTGTGTTTTTTTTTTTGTTTTGTTTTTTATTTCTTTTTTAGTTTTCCTTTTTGGTAATAATAATTATATATACAATACAATAAATATATATATATATATATATATATATATATTATTTAAAGTGGTTATATTATAGTTGAAGGCAGAATTTCATACAAAAAAATAAAAAAAAACACAAAAATGATATCCTTATTAAGGATATTAAATATACATGAGAATTTTTTTCAATATATATATTTAAATATATATATATATATACAATAATTATGTATGTACACAAATATTATTCAATTTTTATTTGATTTTAATAACTATAAAAAAAAAGTGAAATAGAAAAGTAGAACAGTGTATCATATAGATATACATTTCTTTCTTATTTTTTATTTTTTTTTTTTTTAAGTGATTATATTGTCACTAACTATTTTTTTTTTTTTAAATTAATTAATTATAACATTTTATATATTTTTCTTAATAAACTTTTATATAATATACACTTCAATAATTTTAATTGATTATATTTAAATAAATATTAAATTTAAATTTTATTATTAATTTTTCATAAGTTAATCATTTTAAGCTTATAATCTTATCAATATCATAATTATGTATATATATATATTATTTACCTTCCTTCTTCTTTACATTTTAATTTAAAAAAAAAAAACCAAAAAAATTACCATTATTTAATTTCTGTGTGTATGTATGTGTTTGTGTATGTGGGGGGAAAATGAATAAATTGAAAATGAAATATTAAAAATCTCAATTACTTTACAATTTAATTTTTTTTTTTTTTTGAAATATATATTTAAATCAAAGTTTTATTCAATATTTTTTTTTTATTTTTATTCAAATAACACTCATACCGTTTTTTTTTACCCGCAAATAACAAATCAATTTTTTTAACTTATTTATTTATTTAATTTTATACTTTTTTATTATATTATTATATTGTTAAATATACATATTTATATATATATATATATAGGTATACAATATTTATGTATTAAATAATAAATTTGTTTAAAGATACAAATTATTAAGATACAAGTAAACAATAAATGTAAGTAAAAAAAAAATACAAAAAAAATAAAATGAAAAAAGGATAATAATAACAAGGAAAATAACACTGTGTATATGGGGAATACAAAAATCCGGTGCAAAATCGATTTTTATTTTTTTTTTTAACTAATTACATCTAAAAAGAAATTTGTATTTGTTATTTTGCTTTTATATACATTTTATACACTGTAAACTGTCTGTAAACTCTGAGTAACTGGTATATACCAAGCTCCTTTTAAAAAAAACATTTAGACATTTATTACAAAATGCTCCCCCCCAAAAAAAAAACAGGAAACTAACTTTAAATACAAATTCTAATACTCATTTTTTTTTGTGGTTTTTTTTTTTTTTTTTGATTATTACTTTTCCTTGTGCTTCCTTAACTTTTATCACAATTTTTTTAAATATAATTTCTTTTGTATATTTGTTTATGATTACTTTTAAAACTAGTAATCACCATTTAAAAAATAAAAAAAAATATAATATATATATGTGTGTAGGTATATAACTTAATAATTGAATATAAAAAAAAATATCCTTTATTTTAAAAAAAAAAAAAATTTTATAACACAAATTGCCTTCACACTTCTTAAAATACAATAGGGAAAAATCAGTAAAACACACACAGAAAAAAAAAAAAAAATAACAAAAACCAAATACAAAACAAGTTAAATACAATTTTAACAGTTATTCATACAATATAATTTTATTTTATTTTATTATTTTTTTTTTTTTATCAGAACTTTTTTTTTTTTTCATTAAGCGTTTTTACTTTTTGCTTCTTTTTTTTTTTCTGTTATATTTTTCTTTTGTATTTAATATATTTTATCCGTTATCTTCGTTCGTTCTTTACTGTTAGCTTATCTATCAAGGACTAAAAGAATTTTTAGTGTAATCATTTACACACAGTACAGCACAGCACACACGCCACACAGTAGTTAATATAAAACACAGAAAAAAAAAAAAATTGAATTTGTTTTATAAGACAACACAAAATAAACTTTGAATTTTTTTTTTTATTTTACTTACACACATGTACAAATACAAAGAAAGAAGAAAGAGAGAATATAAAACAAACACACAAACTAAAACAAGTGAGTTGCTAAAGTTCTCTAAAAAAGTTTTGTAATTTGAAAGATTACATTACAATACAATTACTTATTAAAGAAAATGAAAAAAACTTTCCCCTGTATTGTAACTGTCAAATGTGAAGGATATTTTCTTGTGTATGATTTTTAATGTATGGGTATGTATGTATAGGTATGATGATGATGATGATGTTGATGATAAATGATGACGTTTATTTTGAATACCATTTATTTGTTTGTAAATTTATATGATATTTATTATAATTTTTTACCGTTATTTTAGCGGGAAAGTTTGATGAAAAATTAATATCAAATAAAGTACCTAGTATATTTTATGTAAGTACTAAATTGATTTTTTTGATTAATTTATAATTATTTTGTTGAATGAATAATTTCATTTATTTTTAATTAAATTTTTTGAGTATTTTATTTAATTCATTTTTAATTTAAATATTAAATTAGATAAATAATACCAGAAAATCTCTTGATCAATTTTAAAATGTCATTCAAAATTGATTTTAAGCTTAGATGAGGAATGGTTTATTATCAAGGTTCTAAAAGTCTATATTTTTATAAGCTTAAAATAAAATTGAATATGTGTATAAATTTGTAAATTTCACATTTTTTAAAATTATATAAGTTAATTAAGGACGCAACATATGTAATTTGTTAATTAAGGATATTTGCAACAAATTCAAAAAAGAACTACAAAATTTAAAAAATTATGAATCGGAATGATATCAAACACTAATGAATCAAATAAGGATTTTTAAATTCAAATATAAAAATTCGGTTGCAAGAATAATATTAATGGATTAGAAATTTGAATACCTATATCGTGTATTAAATTTTTTTATCAATTCTTAATCTTTAACATCAAACAGTAGGTAATTCATTTATTTTGGAAATTAATAATATACGTATGTAATTTACAAAATTACAATTTATAAATATTCTTAAAAGGATAACAACTTTTTTATATTATGTATGAATTATGATGTAATCGTATGTCATATTATTAAAATTTTATAAAAGCTTTATTGTAATTGAATATTATCGTAAATATCGTATTTTTATATTGACACGTTATTCAAGACATGAACCATGTCAAATAAGTATATTTTTTAAAATTCAAATTGAAGTACTTTATATTTCTATATAATAACTGATATAATAAAGTAATGTTATTTTTTCATTTTTTTAAATAAAAATTGAATCTATGTATTAATATTTTTTGTATTTTCTTTGTAATTATTACTATTTTTTCAGTTAATTATTTATAATTTTATTTTTAAATTTATCAAATTCACAAACCTCTTGAAAATTAAAATATTTTTTAGTACTATTTTGACAGTTCAATGCAAAAATGTCAAAATAGTCGCCATCTATATTCCATTGTCAATTTGTTTTCGGCATGTTATGTTATTTTAATACTTTTTAACATGTGTATTGTGTTTATATTAAAATAAAAGTAAAATAAACAATTTATAATTATTAATTGACAAAAATACAAAAATAAAAAATGAAAATGATTGAAAATAAATTAAATATAATGGAAGTGGATAACACAAATGATTCTGATAATGAAAATTCTGATAAACAATATTTATCAAAAAGTTTATCTGTACAAAATCAAATACAAAAATGGGAGAAATTAGTTGAGGTTTCAATACATTTTGAGAAATGTATTCAAAAAGCCAATATATTACCACAATCTGACAAATTTGATGAATTCAATAAAAATGAAGAATTTGCAAATAGTGTAAAAGAAACTAAAAATGCATGTAATACATTAATTCAAAATATGATTGAATTACAAAATTTGGCAAAATCAAATATTCAAGAAGAACAACCAAAGAAAAAAATTATTTTCAATAATAAAATTTCAGTGTCGAATAATTTACAAAAACATTTTGAAAATTATCGTCCATACCGAAATAATATCTTACAAAAATGGTATAGTCGAACATATGTAACAAGTGATAAATCAAATTTAAATATAAATAAAAAAATTGAAGATTTATTAGCAAATAAAAGTACTTTAGTAACAAGATCACAAACATTAAATCAACATTATTTACAAAAACTTGTTCCATCATTGGTGACAAAATTGAACACTGAAACTGAAAATGAATTAAACGAAAATGAAAATCAACAAAATCAAAAGATTATTAGTAGTGAAATATATGATGACACAGATTTTTATCTTAGTTTATTACAAGAAGTTATTGATTTTAAATCAAATTCAAGTGATAAAAGTATGAAAGATAAAATAAATGTATTGAATTTAGCAAGACAAAAAATGAAACGTACTGTAGGTTTAAAAGCTTCAAAAGGAAGAAGAATTAGGTAAATTATTTTGTAAATTAATTAAATATTAATTTTTTATATAATGTATTTGCTTTATGTTTCTTTGCAGATTTACAGTTCATAATAAACTTGTTAACTTTATGCCTGCAATTAATGATAGACAAGAATACGAAGAAAATCAAAAAAATGTACTTTTTCAATCACTTTTTAGTTCGTAATTTCTTTTTGGTTGTTAAGAATAGGTTAAAAAAAAAATAAAATTGTATTTTTAACTTAAAATATTTTTGTAAATTATTTTCTATTTTCATCATTAAAATGTTTATAAAATAGGAATTCAAGAGGCAAATATCAGAATAAAGATATACAAAACAGATAATTTTAACTACTTATTAACTTAATATCTTGGTTTAAATTCAGAAACAAAACTACATGTTAAGGAACATGAGCATTTCTTGATGGATGTAGTCGTAAGAACTTTGTGTTGACTTGTTGCCGCTTACTGGATTATTGTAAATTAAAAAAAATTTCTTTTAACTACAAATTAGAATTTTATTCTTTTCTTCTTCTACTGCCAATCTATTACTGGATGTTAAGCGACCACTTTATTCTGTTTATTGTAGGCTTTATTCTGTTTCTGATTACTTTATTTTGTTTATTGTAGACTTTCGATGTTATTAAAATATTCTTCTCTGCATCTTGCACTGTGAACCAATTCTCCTATTGTTCTAATACCCGTCAAGTTGCGAATATTTCTCAGCTACGACATTTGTTTCCTCGCGATGCCCCTCTTGCCCGGGAATTTAAACCAAAATGTAGGTAAATTCATAAGTAGTTAATTATTATCTACTTATTATATAATCTGTTTCCTATATTTTATTCTGTTGAAGAAGGTCAATTGATGTGGACATAGTTTTGGATTAAAAACCAGAATAAACTAAACAAATAATTTTTTTTTTTATTTTAAATGAAATTTAGTAAAAAAAAAGTTTTGTAACCGTACAAAATTATTATTAGAAAAGCAACTATGGATATTAGTATAAAAAACGATTAAAACTTCTTATGCTTCAATTTTGTAGCCAATTGGGAAGTTCGCGATTTTTTCCAAAAAGCATTTCAAAAATGTCTGTTAAGTTTTTAGAGTTCACTTGCTTAAATCTATCCTGTATCCATTATCGAAGAAAAACAAGTTTACGCAAGTATTCTGTTTAGACTTCTAAACACTTTATTTAAGGTGGTGTCGGGAGAATCAATTCAACTTGGTTGATTTTGACATTTTTCAATTCCACTCAAAAATTTCCCTGGTGTCGGCTAAGCCAATTGAATTAGTTCCAATTAATTGAATCAAGTTGTTTCAGTTTTGATTTTTTGACAACAGAAATGTCAGTATTATAAAAATAATTTAAACGAAAATTTTTTTTTAGTTTTTAGACGGTTTATTTTGTGCTGCATTATATTTACTACTAATAATTTTTGAAATGAGTTTTTTGTGGTTGCTTCCATTAGATTGATTAATTTTTCTAATTGTTTCCTGTTGCTGAAACATTTTTTCCTGAAAATAATAAATAAAAATTTTCATATTTATATAAATTATTTATCTTTATTTACCTTTCTAAATTACTCATTTTAATTTTTCTTTAAATTTTTAAACAGAAACAACGCCAATAACAGAATAAATTTAACAGAATAGATTTAAACATAAACAACGCCAATGCCATAATGTAATTTCAAACACAAAAATGTATTTGAATTTCAAAGTCGACTCAGACGACTTTAAACAACACAAATTGATTTCCCCGACACCGATAGTTGACTCAAATCGACTTAAGTTGAAAGTCAAAAAAAAATTGATTCTCTCGACACCACCTTTAGAAGAAAATTGAAATGATTTTTATCTCGTTGGTTAAAACCAAAAACATAATACAAATATAACAAAAAATTTTGATTTTACTTTTTATTATTTATTTTGTTTTTTTTTTTCACTTACTTTAACTTTAATATTTGATCGTTAATATTGATAACAATCATGTATACAATTTAAATCGGATTAAGATGACGAAAAAATCGTGAGCAAAATTTACCCTCAACCGAAATCAATCCTAATTTTATTTTTAAAAAATTCATACATATGATCACATAATGGTTAATTTGGGATATCAGTAAATTTATGATATTTGGTTTTAAAATATTTTTATCTTTAAATTTTTTTTGCTTTTTGATTTTTTACTTTTTATTTATAAAGTCTTCTTATTTAATTGATATTCATTCCATATTAATTTGTCGAGCCAATTCGTAACATTCAATCAACATTACCAAAACCATACCTAATTATTAAAATTTTACTGTGTTCAATTTATGGATAATATTAAATGATAATCTATTTTTTTTCCTTTTGTGTGGACATCATTATATTATTATATTAGGGTAGATTATTACAAGGATCTGTTCTTCATAACAATACTGTATCTCTTGTTTTATCTGGTATTTTTTACAGTTTTAATCTTTGGAAATGATAAGTGCATTACGGATTGGAAGTGAATTAGCATTTTTAGGAATGTAGTATGTTCATTATTATTATTAGTTTTCGTATGTAATTTAGGAAATTTTTAATGGTGATTTCCATTGAAGCAAATCAAATTTATAATAATATATATTATTAAATACAAGTTGTGATGGACATACGGATTAAAAATCTTATAAAAACATAACTGTTTGGTTACATTAGGATTTAAAAAAAAACTAATTTTTAGTTGCAATAGTAAATTGTAAACAGTATAAATATTATTGAATGTCCTGTTGTTTGGTAAAAAGAGGCATCTGTGTCTAGCTGTAGTATTTAGAATGTCATTTTGAAATAAGTGTAGAAAAGTCAATTTTTAGGAAGCTTTTTATAATTAAGAAAAACTGAAAACACATGTTAAAAAATAATGTTGGAGGATTTAGTTGTTGTATATCTATTATTTCATAAAAAAACTGGAAAAGTTTTTAAAATACATGTATTTAAAAATTCGTGAATTTTCAGCTTTTGATTCCTTACGTAGATCAATTAACTAGATAAAGGTATTCAAGTTCAATAAATTAAAAAATTTGTGAATTATGTGGAAGCTCCTAAACATAGGGTAACACAAAAATACTTTTAAATCAGAGTTATATACTGTTTTCAAGAATCTTATTAACTTTAAAAATTTAAAGATTCTAACTTAAATCGTTTATAAGATATGAAGGGTCAAATTTTACAAAAAATTGAGTTTCGTCTCATCTCTTTTTATTGATTTTACATATATTTATAAAGCTATAAAAAACAACTGGCGTTGAGCGTTTCCAGATTGGAACTGTACGTTTTAGAACTTTTGCTTTAACGCATGGGACTATAAAAAAGTTTTCCAATGAAATTAAATTCTTTTACAATATCTACGCACATTTAAAAGCCCTTTGGGCGTTATTGCGTCGATCGTTAATTCACCTCACCGAGTTAAACTACTGTAATTTGTATTAGGAACATTTATAAATATAAGAACGTTTTTTCAAAATTTTTTCAAAGTTTAGAACTGTTTTCCTACTTTATGGGAAGTTAATCTGAATGTTACATACACATAAGTCTATATGTATTAAAATATAAATATATATGGCATAAGTGGCTAAAAGTGATCAAACCATAAAATAAAGTTTATAAGTCTTAAAATAAAATGTTAACCCAAATTGGTAAAGATTTTTAGCAGATTTTAAAAAAATGAACAGTATTTATATTACAATTCATATTAATTAAAAAAAATATATATACATATATTAAATAATATATTGACATTTTTTTTTACCGGAATAAGGAAGATAAATTCACAATTTTCTAAATCTTAATTATTTTCTAAATAAAATTCCAGAATTTTAAGAATTGATTTAATTTTTTTAATATAAATGAGCTCAAAGAAACATGTCACATAATAAAAATGCTATTCACTGTGGTTTCCGTTGATTCATATAAAGAATAATTTAATAAGAACATCCGATCTTCCAACCGCATTTTCTTCCTTCATCCCAAAATTTCCAACCCAAGTTAAAAAAATCTCCATGTGTTCAAGTGTTAGAAAGAAAAACTTTGCCATAACAAAAAAAAAAAAAATAAAAAATGACAGCGTAATGATTTTTTTATGATTTCCTGTAATATTATTAGGTATTAGTCTAGTAAAAAAATCCTGTAAGTTCCTCTTTTTTGTTGTTATTTTTTTTTGGGAAATCTGCAGACCGAAACAAAAATAAAAAAATGTAAATAGAACACAAACCACCTTTACACTGGTTATAATGAATAAAGCAAAGCATATATTATAAAATTTACACACAAATGAAGAGTATAACAGTTAGCAGGGCCGGCGCTTCCATATGCACAGATGGCACAGTAAAACCGGGCGCCAGAATTTTGGGGGCGCCAAATTTATTGTAAAAATTATGTACCTACCGACCTAAAATAATTTTTTTTTTTTTTTGAAAATAATTAATAAATTTACATACCAAAATTTAAAAATTAAAATTATTCCTTTGAATTAATTCTTTCAAATTCTGTTCAAATTAATTCTTCTTAACTCAAATCAGATATATTTTATTTTATCATTCATTTTATAGGTACCTACCTACTGTTTAAGTTCTTCTTGCTTTGATTCTACTTAGTTAAAATAACAATTTAAAAATATGCTCCATACACATAAACAAAATCATATAAAGCAAAATATAAATGTTTTTCGGTTTTTCCTATACATTTTTTTATTTAAGGTTCAATCATTTTTTATTGTTCCTTAAATTATTTATCTATTATAAAAAAAGAAATAGAAGAGACCATAAGAAAATAAATTCAATTCTCTTTTTTAGTCTTCTTTCAATAAAATCAAATAGTTTAAATATACCTTATGCACAGTTTAAAAAAGTGCTCCATATACATAAGCAAAATCATATAAAACAAAAAAATGTTTTTCGGTTTTGTACTGCATTTTTTTTATTTAAGGTTCAATTATTTTTGACTGTTCCTTAAATTATTTATATATTAAAGAAAAAAGAGGGGCCTCGGTGGTGCAGTGGGTAAGCATTTGGCTTATTAACCGAGGGGGTCCGGGTTCGATTCCCGGTCAGGTCATACAATATTTAATTTAAAAAAAAAAAATTATTGGAAAATCTGTTCCTTAAACTATTCACCTAGGTATATAGAAAATAGAAATAGAAGAGCCAAAGAGAATAAGAAATAAAAAACGTTCTCTTAAATTTTTCTTTTACATTGATTTGCATTTGATTTATATATTATAAATACATACTTAATAATTTTTTCTCTTATAAAATTATTTCTAGTATGTAGTAGAGAAATAAAGAGTTAATAAAATAACATATATTTATATGTTATTTTATTAACTCTATATTTCTCATCGTATTGAATAAAAAATTGTAAAGTAGTATTGTATTGTAATGTTGTATAATGTAAAATAATGAAATTTTGAATATGTGCACTTGTTTTTTCTCAATTTTTAAAGCAGTTTTTGCAATGGTCGTCAATAAAATATATATCTATGTATATTACATGCATAAAGTAAATGTACTTCTACCTATTTATATTTTGGACAATCCAATTTTGTTTTAGAAAATAAAATTTATGACCATGGCCATGAAGTATGAGATTTATGTATAGTGTGGTTGAAATTATGAATTATACGAAAAATACAAACTTTATAATAATTATGTTTGTCTATAAAAATAAAAACAATCTTATCTTGTAGAATAGGTTTATTTTAAAAGAATTTATTTAAAAAAAAAGATTTATTTGTTCATTACTAATTTGGTTTAAAATTTTAGAAAAAATTAATATAGTTAGTAAATATTTGCAAAGTCCAGGAATTTGTTTAACGACTGCTGTTAATATTTTGCTCACAACTAAAGAATTTTTGAGCAATTTGAGAACGGACGAACATTTTTATGATTTCATTGCGCAAGCTAAACAAATCGCTATAAAATTAGATGTAACAGCGTCGTTTCCTCCCGTTTCAACACTTAGAAGTCGTAAAAAGCCTCGGCTTTTTTCATACGAAGGCAGGGATGAAGTTATTGAGAATCCGGGAGTTAGGTTTAAAGTAGAATTTTATTTTAAAATACTAGATCAAGCTCTTCAGTCAGTTACAGAACGGTTTGAACAAATTTCCGCGCATAATAGTATATTTAAATTTTTACATGAAATTTCCATCATTTCGTCATATACTTCAAGTGATCTGTTTAATTATTGTTCCTCTTTAGAGAAAAATCTAACACACGATGGTTACTCTGACATAAATGGAGTAGAGCTATTTGAAGAGCTTAAAATATTTCCTACTTTGGTTTTGAAAAACCACCTTCATCCCCTCTTGAAACTTTAAACTTTATTTTTGATAAAAAATTAGAAACATTATTTCCCAACCTTGTTATTGCTCTAAAAATTTTATTGATAATACCCGTTACAGTAGCTTCTGCGGAACGTAGCTTTTCAAAATTAAAAATTATTAAAAATTATTTGAGAACTACAATGACTCAAGACAGATTAGTAGGATTAGCAACTATATCTATTGAAAAAGAACTTCTTGAAAATTTGGACTACAACGATTTAGTTAACGATTTTGCCAATATAAAAGCGCGAAGAATTAATTTTTAATATTTTCGTTTTATTAAAGTTATTAAATTATGTGATATATAGTTTTTCCTCGCGTTTTCCTTTTGAATTAAATTTCTTTCATTCAAGTAAAGCGCTATTTCTTCTAACTAAATTTTTTATTTTCAATCTAAAACTATTTTCTTTTTTAAATTAACTTATTTTTTAAAGAGGTTATACCTCCGTGGGACTACCTCTATAAAAAAAATGCATCGATAATCCTACCTCATGGGTGATGTGGAAATGGATTTTTTAGGGCGGCGTTTTAGAAAAGTGCACCGGGTGACAAAATGCTTAGCGCCGGCACTGACAGTTAGTATAGTAACCAAGAGGGTTTTCATGTTTTTTAGTTTTTCTTATTACTATCATTATTATTGTTATTATTATTATTACGTAAAATTTAAATGCAAAAAGCGCAACATGTGCATAAAATTATTATGTCTGTCAAGAGAGGAGTGGTGATACCCTCTATAAATTTTAGTGAATCTCTTCATATAAAAAGGGGTGCATATAAGTTTTATTTACTTTTCTAAGGGTAAAAACAAAAAATATATACACAGTATCGCACAAAATTTACTGCACTACTGTTTATATTTTTATTCGCAATTCTTGAAAATTAATTAAAAGGATAAACCAAAGTAAAGATATTTTTGATTGCTATTTTTTTGAAAGATTTTATTTGATATTTTCAAATTAACATCGGACATGATAATATGTCAAAAGACCGAATTAATAGTGTTTCGGAATTGGGTGATTGAACTCTATATAAACAAATACAAAATATAAATAGTTTTATTGAATAATATAACTCACAGATACAGAATAATTACCATATAAACTCGAATACAAAAATTATTACAATATAAACTAAAAGAATTGTATTATGTAATTGAAAATCTAAGACGTTCCCACATGTTATGCTTGCCATACACCATGGACCAGCTTTTCAACTTGGTGCGCGTACTTGCGAAGTTGAATCGTGTATGGGCAAGTTGAAATACCATTTTGAAGGTTCAAAACTTGCTTGGAAGAAAATTAAAAAATTTTGATTTTTTGTGGGAGGTTTGGTTTGCATTTTAGTTGTATCGTGTATGGGCAAGTTGAACAACTTAAATGTCATTTTGTTTTCTTTTTTTCGTTTTTTTCATTTTTTGACACGAAACAACGTTAAGATATTCCGATTTGAAAAAATAGGAAAAGTATAATGTATAAAATAACAAATAATTAAGTAAATAATTTGAAATAATTACAAAATTAAGTTAGAAAAATGTTTTAAAATATAAAAAAATATTAAATATCATAATTTTAGAGGAAAAAAATTAAATAGTAGAACAACATATTAAAAAAAAAACTGTTAAAAATTCAAATTCAAAATTGTCAAATACTTTTCAGATTTAACATATTATTCAAAACCAAATAAAAAAATTAAATAATGGTTCGAAGATAGGTTGGATAAATGTGTGGTATTGTTTGTAAACATGTCCGCGTTCCAAGTTGAAAACCTGGTTCCTCATGTATGGGATGCATTATATATAAGATATAGTACTATCAAATGTTTGAATTCTATGTAGAATTCATTAAGACCAATTCTAATAACAAGAATAGAATATGACTTCTTTGTTCCAAGTTGTACTTATGTTATAGTAGAAATGGACAGGCAGAAACAGGCTTATTAGCATATCCGTTGACCATTTATCAATTAAAAAAAAAACGAAAAGTATATTAAAAATTCATCCTTGAACTAATTAATTTTATTTAAAAAAATAATAGAGCTATTTTTAAAAGTATATGTACTAAGTAAGACAGAACTTCATCTACTACAGAGGAACCAAAGCTAGATAGCAAAATTGCTACAAGAGAGCAGTATACAGGAAACTGGACAAAGTCATTAAAAGAAATCGAAGGAAATATAGAAATTTAAAAGAGCTGAAGAAATTTACATTCTCGCCTACAAGCGTTTTTTTTTTAAATCTGAGCAGAACATGAACTGTTAAAAACAAAATCGTGTTTTATTTTTAGCTCTGAGCGCTCCGAGCTTGCGATTCGTGTTTTTTTTTATACGTGCTTAAAATACAAAGACATTTTAATGTATGCTGAAGATTATACTTGTAAAATAAAAGTCAAAATGTTTTGTTTGCTCTGAGCATGCTCTGTTCATGCTCTTCTCAGAATGTGCTCATTTTGTTCAGAGCTTGCTCAGATCTAAGCTCAGGATAAAAAAAAAACGCCTATATATTTGTATTTCAGTAGTGATTCCAACTAAATAAGGATTGTATGGTGTACTGTTGAGGATGATCAACTAGCTTCATATGAAAAAAAAACTGTATGCTACAACCCGCTTCGTAATCATCAAAAACAAAAACAAAAATATTTTTTATTATTTTGAACTTTATATATATAAAAACTATATTTAATTAAGTTATTTTGAATTTTAATGAGACAACTTCATTTTGTTATTTACAAGTACACCTGCAAGAACATATAGTTTTTAATACCCCTAATTATAACAGTCATATGATGTCATATAATATCATGTGATTTTGTACGATTGTATGACATTTCATAAAGCTAACTATAATAGTCATAAACATCATTCTTTATCATTAAGAAATCATTCGTCAAATCATAGGCATGCGAAACGAAGCGTACATACCTTATGATATCATACATACAAGCAAACTAAATTGAAAAGAAATTAAAAGTAACTAAAACTAAAATTAAAAAGAATTTAAAAATTTCAGAATCAAATATAAAAAGGTAAATACATAAATTTTTAATAATTAAATGTTTATGTTTGACATTTAATGCGTATGATTCGTTATGACTATTATAATTAGGGTTATGATTTATCATAATGTAATCATATCGAATATTTATCGAAAGTTTATATGACATCATATGACTTTTATAGTTTAAGGGTAATCATGCATTGCTTAAATACTGCCACACTAACTATAACTTGGTATCGATAATAGGCATTGCCAGCTTTTTGACATTTCTAATTAAATACATTATATTTAAAAACAAAATTTTATCCAATACTGTTAGTTCATCTTTTTTGTTTTTAATTCACATATTCCTTTGGGTGCTTCATTTCTTTTGACATATATCTCCTAAATTTTTACCCTTAAATTTTTAATTTTTTTTTTTTTTTTTTTCTTGATTTAATTTTACATTTTTTATGTTTCAAAATAATTTTATTGCTTTATAATATGTTTATTGAATGGTTAAAAATAATTTGAACATATTTTTGAACTGGATTTCAATTAAGATTTTCACCAACAAAAAAAAAAAAAGAGCATTACAGATTGACAATATAAGATTCAATCTCAACTCAATCTGAATAAATATAAATAAAGGACGAATAAAAAAAAATCTGTTATTTTTTTAAATTCAATTTTTTGTTTTTTTTATATTTTGATTCCTTTTTGCCTTTCGGCTATTTTTTATTTCATCAAATCCTTAAAAAATAACAAAAACAACTTAATAATCACTATGCATACTGTTTTTATGTTATGGTTTAAGGTTTTTTGAAAGGTTTGATTTTTAAGGTCAATGATTTTCAATTTACTTCTTAATAAGGTGTAGAATTTCTATGTGAAATAACAAGCTGCTCTGAAGTTTGTGAACAAATAGCAAAGGAGGAATTTATTTCAATCAATTGGGATTTTAAAAATATGTTTATTTTGGTTGAAATTATGAAAATGGAAACTTTGTCCAGTAGTTTTTGGATTGGGAGTTTAAGATAGTTTTTTTTTTAAAAATGGGAATATTTTTAATTCTTTTATTTTGAATGTGTATAGTTTTTGTTTTTGTAAAGTATAATCCTATTAACACTATACAGTATATTTTAAGGAAATAAATTTCAAACTCTATTCAGTGAATCTTTCTCCAAAGAGGGTAACTAAATTTGTAATACATGTAAGTCACAAATTTGAAACGTTTAATATAAGAACATAAGCCCCTATATTCGTAATACCTTCCGATTTTTCCCTTTAATCCCATATCTTGTGCTTAGAGGCTTTCAATGCTTTTCACCTACTCGAGTACTAGGTTTTCTTGATTAATTTTCAATTTATTTTACAAATTTTTTTCATAATGTTCTTAGACCTTGGCCATGCAGACAACAACACTTTTTAAATATATGTATTTCAAATACATTGCCTCTTCGTTGCCGATGCTTAGCGATATTCTCTACCTTATTTTGATTACATTAAAAAAATCTATTGTTCGCATAAAGCATTAGTAAATCGCCCAGAAATCCACACACCAGTCCAATACTAAGAAATTACAAGGGAAAGTGTAGAGTAGGCTGTGTCAATTGTAGGATATCCGCACGAAATATTAGAATATTAGAATCAGTTATTTTTAAAAGAAAATATAAGTTCTATGACAGCTATTCTTAGAACTATATAACTTAGCTAAAGTTATAACTATATTTTTTGCAAACTTTAGACATTAAATAAACTTAACTGCTTTTTGTAAAATATTAGATATTAGCTATTAATATAATAATATTAGCTATTAAGCTTTATTAAATATACAGAGTTATCTTCGTATGAAAAGGAAATTTGTATTTTTTTTTTGTTTTTATTTATTTACAAGGAACAATGGAAAGCTCGAAAGCTACCCATTGTTACTGTGCGATGTTCCTTTGGGTAGTGTGCGACTTCAACACACCAAAACTATGCAGTCTTTTTTTAACAAACTTTACGGTGAGACCTGTGATGCAAATTGTTTGGTTACTCAGCAATGAAGATTTAGTAGGATTTTGGAATTTTGGTTAAGGATATTTAGGATTGTTGGATTTCGGGCAATGGACAAAATTGGAAGGGATATTTAGGAGAAATATATTAATGTTTTTCTTGAATTTAGCTAAATTGTCCACATATACATTATTAATTTTGCAGAACACATTTGTTGAAATATAGTTCGGTATGACAGCTACTCGAAACCTTTGAGAAAACTGGAACCTGGACTGAAAAAATTAAGATCAAAAACTTTATGAAAATATAAGAATCCTAATCCTCCTTCAGTTTTTGATTAATCTAACGGGTAAGAACGGACAGAGCGAAGGACATATATGCCGAATTTTGTATAACATTTGGACTACGTTCATTAGATTATAAAAATTTAAAATTATAAATCTTTTTAATTAACGAAATATCTTTTAAATCATTATCCGAAATCATACTGCGTAAATTGACATCCTTCTTATACTAAACGAATTATTAAAGTTTTCTGAAAATAAAGTACTTAGAACAATCTTATTAATATAGAAAGTTTTGTTTTATTTCCCCTCCCATTTCAACATATTTAATTTGCAATAGCCAATTTTCTATAAAATTCGTAATTTTATTTATACTCGTATAATTCAAAAAAAAAATAAGTCTTTACCAATCTATAAAATATTTTTTTCCTGTTTATTTGTTTTAGTCCCAAGATTTAACCCGGATTTCCTGACATATCAATGCGCTTAACTCGCCACGTGCCTTGTCCATCTTGACCTTTTTCTAATTTAGTTGTTTTTTTCCTATTAATTCAATAACTATAGATCTAATTTCTATATATATTCTAAACTCATTTACTTATTTTATATAAAAATCCAAGTAATCCAATTCCAAACATATTTAAATACATCTTGTCCACAAAATCATTTTCATTAATTGAAACCACTTCAATTGTATAGCAGATGACAATAAAGTAATTTTAGGTTTATGAATTTCTATTGTGATGTCCTTTTTACAATTTTGGTTCAATAAAATATTTTAATACTTTGGTATTTTTACCATTTTCCTCAAATAAAAAAAAAAAAAGAAATGTTTGCTCTTCCTTATGTCAATATCATCTTTGGTACATTATGCAATAAATAAGCTTTAGTTAAAATCCTATATGCATATGTTAGAATATGCTTTCAACAATCTTATTAACGAATTAGATTCCAAAAAAATAAAAATAAAAAAAAATGTGGTAACACATATATAAATCTTTTTTTGTTAAAAACGTGGCTATTTTTATTTTATGCTACTTAAAATGAAAAAAAAACTTGGTTTTATTATTGTGTAAATATTACAATAATAAATATAAAATAAACTAAAAGCATCTCATATATTTGTATATAACCAACCCATCATATTTCAACCAACAGATCTCTGATCTTTCCCTCTTCTAATAAAAAAATAAAAAAAAACAAGGAAAGAAGTTAGAGTAAACTGTGACAACTGTAGGATATACAATCGAACATAATATAAACAAATATCATTCAGTTAAAGAAAAGTTATTTATTTATTTTATTTGTAAATATTGCCTGATATTATAATAGTCCTTTGTCTAAACGGACTTCTTTTGAGCGCCTTTGGAACTTCTTATGAAACTATTATAATACGCACCATATTTATACCCGTACTATATAGTCCAAGGGTATAATAAATTTGCCATTACGTTTGTGACGCAGAGAAGGAGGGGGGGAGGGGATATAGACTCAAGTGTATGGATCGGATCAGAATCGAAAAATAAATCGATTTAGCCATGTATGTCCGTCCGTCCGTAATCACGATAACTCAAAAAATAAAGGAGCTAGGATTATGAAATTTTCACAAATTCGTTTTTATGCAAAAACCGGAAGCGCTATTTAAATGCAGCCATTTTTCAGCCAACTTCTAATTTTATATGAGCATTACTCTGTACCTATGGAAGCTGTGTGTCTGAAATTTTGCAAAAAATAGTTTAGTGTAATGGCCAAAGTTACTGCAAAATTTGGTTGGTCTACTGCAAAGGGTTCGAGTAGCTGCGATACAACTCCTTCTTTTATATGAGCATTACTCTACACCTAATAAAGCTGAATGTTTGAAATTTTGCCAAAAGTAAATAACCGGAAGATATAATGTATATGTTACGGTCATGCGGGTATCCCAGAGTTGACACAGTCTACTCTACTACACTCTTCCTCGTTTTTTATTAGATATGATCCGACCAGGGTTTGAATCCGAGACCCTTCGAATGAAATGGCGACGGCCTAACTACTATTTGCCATCGGTCGGATAGTTAAAGGAAAGGAATCTTTAATTATATTTCTAAATTTCATTACAATTTTTAAGATACTTAAAAGTTTTATTCCCCTGTAATTCGAAAGTACTTCTGCACTACTAAATTGAAATATTTCTTTTGTTTTACTGAAATTAATACAAAAATAATGGGAAATAATTCATAACTTTTGAAATAATATATTCAAAGTTCTTCTCCTTGCTTTCATATTTTTGCATCAATTTTTCAGTACTGAATGGAAATAGTTATTTTAAGCATTATTTTCAGTATCTCTTCAATACTGGATATAAGTAGTTCTTTTTTGGGCTGATTCGGAACTATTTCATATTTAAAATTATTAACACTTTAATTTAATAAAATAACTTCCGTGTTTATATTATTTCAAGTTATATTTAAAGACTAACGGTGAATGCTGGAATAAAGTAACATTCAATTAAAAAAAAACGTAAAGGTTTTATTAATTTTATAACACTTCAAAACTAATTAAATACTTTTTCAGTACTGAATTACTTTTTTCAGGATACCCAGTTTTATTTGACACATAAATTATCCTGAGTTATCAGACAGCTATTGAAACCTCTTGCGCTACAATAAACTTAATTTTTGTTTGTTAAACAACATTTTGTTTGTTAACAAACAAACTTCACTATTTTTGACATGATTTCAAATATCCCATTTTTTTGATATATAGAACATATTCTCACATAATAAAATCAGTTGTATGAGAACTTCTCAAGCACTTTGAATTTCTTGAATTTTAATAGCTAAGATGAATTTTATATGAATTTTTAAGTTAAAGTCCGAACAAATTGTCAAATAAATGAATGAACTGACGAACACACTTAACTCAACAAACTGAAGTTAAATCAACTAACTTTTCGATTTTAATCCCGTCCATTCACTTAGTCTATATATCCATCTTACCTTCTTTACTTCCATCTTTTGCAGTATCATAAACGTAACGGCAAGTTTAGTATTCCTTTTAAGTACTTACCTTCCTTCATACGGTTATAAAAACTTTTTATGTATGTTTGTGTCAAAAAAATGAATCATGAGTCATGATTATAAAAATGTTAAGGAAGCTGAAGAAGAAGAAGAAGAGCCAAAAAAAGCTGAAGAATATATATCTAGAATATAGTTTTTGTGTGTAAATATTGGAACTTTATATACATCCCATAACATTTTTTATTTAAAGTGTTTTTATTTTTATTTAATAAAATTTATATATTGAGTGCATCTGTGTGTGTTATCAGTATACATGTACCCAGTATATATGAACCCTATTTGATGATACCATACTCCGTGTGTAACATAAAACAAATCAAATAAAAAATTGGTATAGTTTTGAAGTTTGAAATTTCAAATAAGACAGAAAAAAAAAACAGAAACTAAGAATTAGTAATACAATACCAAGTGTCAAAGACACACGGTACTTATGAATACCATAGATTTTTTTTTTTATTTTTATTTTTAATTCATATATCTTTTTAGTGTCATAAGTTTTTCTCTTGTTTTTTTTAATTTTTTTTTTTTTTTGAAATGGTGAAAATGAAAAATTTTTTTTTTGAGAAAAGTTGATGAAAAGTATATTTGCACAATTGCTTGTATTCCCATTAAATTATTAAAACAAACCGTAATCTTTTCTTTTTTTTTTTATACAAATACAAAATATGAAGATGTTGAAATTTATTTAATTTTAATACTCTTTAGAGGCGCTTTATTTTTTTGGAAAGGTCCTTAAATTTTTGTAACAGTTTTAAAATTTCAACTTATGTTTTAACTAAAAATATTTCTCAGCTCTAAGTATTTAAAAAATTATTTACATATATACACACATACATATATTTATTGTGTATAAATAACAAGTACTTTCGTTTTATTTTGATTAAGTGTTAACAATGTTAAATGCACGCCTCTGGAAAAGAGTTCTATCGTTCTATATTAAACAATCTGTATAATGCCTATTATATGTATATATATATAGATATATATATAAAACAATCTGTAGAATGCCTTTTAAATAAATATGAAACAAGAAAAGAAAATTGTTAGAAAAGGAAAACAAATATTCTTATACTGAAGTGCTGAAGTACTGTAGTGGAAATATTACATTTTATTGACACTATAAATTGTATTTAAGATGAACTTGGATTTTTTTTTTTTTGACATTTTAATTGAAACATAAATAATTGGTTAATTGGTTAATGCGCTTCTATGAAAAAATAATAGTATTATTTTTTTGTATTAAAGTTGTCAGATAAGTTGATGAGTATATATTTATTTAAAAGATTCTCCAACTTGAATTGACTGATTTTGAAATGCTTATAATTTTTTTATTTTAAAATTTTTTATATTATTAATTTTTTTCAAGCTAACTGTGAAAGACGACATCCATTTAAATGGCTGCCAATTTCGTAAATAGCTGTTTTTAAGAAATGTTATATTAGGTTGCGCAACATTTCTAACTCAAATTTTGTAATCTCTGCCAAAATATTCTGCTTTAGTTCCTGAATGTTTTGTGGTCAAGAATGACGTTAAATTGTTTCTTCAAGAAAAGCCACAAAAAACAATCAAGAGACGTCAAATCAGAGATTGTTTCAAAAAGTTTCGATTTTTAGTTGCAAGCAAAATACATCTATTGCTATATTGTAGCCATTGTGGTGCATTTCTAGAAAATAATTCATGGGTCAATTGAATTTTATATGGAAACATCACCAGGTTGACCTTTGTAACAATGTTGCAGCTGCAGCTGCCCAATTCAGTAGCATATCGACGAGTAGATGGATTTGTGTGCACACTTTCTATAATTTGTATAGCATCTATAGCTTGTTCATAGCGAACAGGTCGAGCAACATTTCTCATCTACTGCATCGCGATCCTCAAAATGGCTTTTTTCTTATGCTTAAACACTGTGAACCGTCGAATTCTAATATTGAAGTATTTTTCTCCCAGAGATCTGTCCAATATCTATAAAGCCTACATACGAGCTAAGATGAAGTATAACTCTCACATTTCGGCTGGCGTTCCCCAAACTTTAATAAGTTACCTGGACAAAGTCCAAAATCGTGCCTTACGCCTAATTGGCGACCCTTCCGTCCAGATTACTTTCACTCCCTTAGTACTAATTTATTGTGAGAACTGCTAGAATATGGAACATGCTTCCATCTAATGTGTCCTCTTCTGACAGTAATAGACCTTTATACAATTTCAACGTTTTAAAAAGAACTAAAATAAATTGATCGTCCGAAAACTTTAAATTAAATTGAACAATTTTTGTGTTATATTTAAGCATAAGTTATTTGACAAATTAATTTTTAGTTTTATATATTTATATTTACTTTAATGAAGCAGTTTTAAATTCCTTCAGATTAAAATCTTCTTGAAAAACATTTAATATCTTTTATATAAAATGCAACCACAAGTTATATTTAAAGGAATTCTGGGTACACTGTTTAGCCTTAATAATGAAATGCACATTATGTTATATCCTGAGGAATGTTACAATTAATTAAGGGAACAATTACAAATGGACAATTATAGTCTTCTATCTATATATATAAAAGCAAAAGTTTGTTTGTTTGTATGTTACGCACAGACTCCTGAACTGCCCAGCCGATTCTCTTGAAATTTTGTATATATAAGTTTTTGGGCACGAAAAGAAATCGTGGGCCAAAAATTTTGCTCTAACGGACCGCCAAGTTGGGGCTGTGGTGCAAGTATTTAAACTTTTTTGTTTTAAAATGAAAACGGTTTGACCAATTGACTTCAAATTTTGTATGCTTGAAGCACCTTGAAAATGGAGTTGAGTCTGTTAACAGGCTTGGTGTTTGGTAACACATGTCGGTTAAACTATTGGCTAAAAAAAACTTTTTGGAAGTAAATTACGTCCAATTTTGGAAAGTAGTTAGTACTGCTTTGAATTCCAGAAAGTTTAAAAAATTAATAGAACAATCCTAGAAAAATCGTTTTAAAAAATATTTCTTTCATACATTTTAAAATTAACATTTACATCATGTTTAATTTTTGTGTTAACTTTTTGCAGTAACATCAACTTCCATTAAACCTCAATTGAGAGGCACAGCAACGCGCACCGGGTATTAGCTAGTATACTATATAATTGAAAATGTAGTAAATATGGCAAACTAAAACAGAATCATAGGTATAGGTGGCGAAACTATGAAAATTAATGTAGCAAATAAAGGAATGTATAGTAGTGAAGCCTGATGCCTAACCACCAACAAGCTTATAAAAATTTTCTTTTAAATAATCAACCTTCGAGAAAAAAAGAGATGATCTTAACGAAATACAAAATAGAAGATACAGATATATCAGTTATATGGAAGCCATAACTTGGAAACCAGAAAAGGAGTTCTAGTTTAAGTTATATATTATTTTAAAAGTTCTTATATAATTTACATTTTGAAACCAACTCTAAAATCCCGAAGGATTTTACGCAATCTATAGATGTCAGCTAAGGTATGTACTTATAAATTTTCCAATCGCCGCTAAACAAGTAATAGGAACTCTGATGACGAATATAACCTTAAAAATCGAAAACCCTTCCTTAAATACAGATGAATGAGATACAGGCAAACGATAATAGGAGCAGATGAAATACAAACATATGATATCCTCCTTTTTGAAGTAAATATTTTTAAGTACATAATATATATAACATACTTGATCTGTTATTTATTTAAGTATATATAAAAAGGGTATCAAACATCTCTTCCTTTACAAAACACAATAATTAATGAAAGTTACCTTCAATATTGTAACTGCACTCAATTCCATAAAAAATCCAATTTTTTACACATCCACTTTGGTAAAAGAAGTACACGAGTAATCCATATATTTTTTAAAAAGAAATAATGATTGATATTTTGATTGATCAGACTTTGCGACTAATTCAGACTTTACTTATTCTGAAAATTGATTTTTTTTCTAAATTTTTTGCTTTTGCTAAAATATCAAATTCTTTTAAACTCACCCCCTTATTAGTTTAATATTTGATTTAAACATCTTTACAAATGTCCTATACTTCATACATAACTTAAAAAAAAATTATTGTTTTATATACAAAACCATTGTTTGGCAATTTTTTTTAATCAATCATTTTAAACGGAACCACATATTAAACAAAATCTGTCCTTTTTATTTTATATGTTATCCCATAATTTACAATTTATGGAATATGGATTGCACCCTGCTGAATATATGACATAAAAACAAGACATCTATATCAATGGCATGAAATAATTATATCCCATTGTTTGGGTTGAAAATAGAAATTAAAAACTGGACAATTGTTTAGGGAAGTACTTTATACTATTATATTATTTTCAAAAAAAGTTCTGTTATTTTTTGGAATAGTGCATTTTTAATGCAATTATTCTTAGTATGTTTTTAAAATTTTTTTTTTAATAAGTGGATTTTCAGTCTAATCGTGGTTATATTGTTGTATTTATCAAAAGAAAGTAAATATTAAGTAATATATATTTTCGATCGGTCTCACCTCCTCAGTCAATTTAACTTCGTCGACTCATCAGTCCGTCCTCCAGTTCGTTAATACGATAACCCAAAAAAATAATGAAGTTATCTTGAAAGGAAGAAGAGGATTGTAATAATCGAAAAAAGAACAATAGTTTCGGGTTGTAGAAGTTTCCGAAGATTTAAAAAGTACAGGACCTTTAAATTTTGTGCAAGAATGTTTAATCCTGTTTTATTTATGGTCTTCAAGAAATAGTTTTAAATGTTCCTTCAAAGAGCTATCACTGACTAAATCATCAGTTATCATTAATCGGGTAGCTGCCATACTCCTGCCGAAAATTTAAAAGCATTATCTTCAAAATTAATAAAGAGAACTAGATGGCAAAAATATTTTTCATATATTTTTAATGGTCCTGAATATAGAATTGAATAGGAGATGTGGTTCAGGTGAATGCTGCACAAGGACCTCTCAACGTTAAACAAGTAAATCAACGTAATTAAACTGTAAGAAATTGTATCAATATATTTTCGTCATGTTTCCTTTAGGTCCGTCAAATTTGGAAAGCCTTCCAGTGAAACTTTGGGTGGTTGTATAACACCACTTATAATGTCAAACCTACATATTTAAGAAATGAACTAAACATTTAGTGCTATAGATAAGATATTCTATCAAATTAAATTACTCCTTTACGTGTTACAAACCTAATACAACTTTCTATATTTTGAAACCCTGGTCAGATCATATCTAATAAAGAAAATATAAATTGATATCGTAATAGTTTATACCATAATATAAAATAAATTTAACTAAAATTTAATACATTTCAGATTCACTCACTTATCACATTGTATGTGGTAGAGGACTCTACATAATTTGTAGATTTGTATTCATAAGGGTATGGTATTAATAAGTTGGTTGCATAAACTTGCTGTTATTCTATTACCTTTTTAAGCAGAGAAAAGTAGAATATATAGAGGTTCCTGAATTCTAACAGAATAGAGCTCATAGTTTACGAAGATACTTTTATAAAAATTTTCCTTAAGATTTAACTATAAATCTTGATAATAAAATTATTATTTTGAATAATAGGTTATAGAACAATTTTTTAATTTTTATTTAAACTGGAATAACCGCCTGGAATGTAAGCCCTATGGGTGGAACACGGTATATAATGATCAAAACCTGAATTCAGAGCCCTTTCGTATCACAATTAACTTTTTACTTTTTTATTGACATTCTAATAGGGTCTTCACAAAACCCAAATTAGATAATTATTTTAACCTACACTTAATTTTAAAAGTTTTTTGATTTTTTAACACCTAATTTTAAAAAACAAAAATTCATTAATTTTATTAATTTCTATGTTGTGAAGTCACGGATGTCTAATGTGATGATGCATACACATTTCAAAATTAATTTTTTTCGATTCTTATGTAAAAACAAAACTAAAAATAAAATTTCCAAATCAAAATATAATTTTTCTTTTATAAAATGACAAACTCAAAAAAGAAATTTGATATCATATCTCTGTATATTATTTTAAGTAAAATTCAATGTAAGTCACTTGAGTTGCCACAACATTAAATGATCTTTTTTGTTTAACCAGTGACTGATAGATGTAAACAGAGATTTTTTTTTACAGCTGCTGCCCTCAGTAACCTTTTGCCATTTATGCTTTCACTATTCAAACATTTAAAATCCAGTTAATTGTGTATATTTAAAAAAAGAAATTTGATAGAGAACACCTTTGATTTTGTCTTTTTTGTAAACAGAATTTAGAAATTGCAGTTATTTTGACGTTAATGCTCAAACAAGGCTGCTTCTGGAAAGATAAAATATAAAACTCAACGTGATTTTTGATTTTCTATTTGCTCCTTAAAATGTACATATCACTTTCCTCTCAAACATCTTAGATATTAAATAATTATTACGTAATTATACAAACAAGTTTAGATGTATATTGACTTTGGGACGGTGTTTGTAACCCCCAAAAGGAAGCGGGCTAGATAGACAAAAGTATATATAGTTTTGCTCAGTGTAACATGCTGAATAAATCCGTCCATAAACAAATTAACTCAAAAAGTAATGATTCTATCCTGCTACGACCCGGATTGAAAGCATGTGAGTTTGGGCCATCGGTTCGGATTCTTCAAGCTTTTGATTGAAACAAGGCCAAACGAAAATATTTCCAAACCAATATAGATAGAACCATATATTTTGGTAGAAGTCAGTTCTTTCTTACTTTCTTTATGTTCCTGAAATTTGGAATCAATTGGAGCGATGGCTCAGATACCTCCCAGACACCTCTTAAGATCTAACAAGCATATCTTCGAAATTAATTAAGATAGAAACGTTAAATTTAGTAAAAGAATGTTCTGTGTTGTTACCTTTATGTTTCTGAAACGTGAGAGGAATTAAATTAGTTGTTCGGAAAGCTACAACACTCCTCCTTGAATCTAACCATCATATCTTTGGAATTAATAAAGTTAAAAAATTGAAATTTGATGCAAAGTAGTTCTGTTGTGTATCCTTAATGTTCCTTAAATGAAAAGAAGCGTTGGTTCTTTTAACTATCGATTGAATTTGTTAGATGTAAGATATTAATAAGTTGAATGCATTGACTTACTGTTGTTTCAATACTTGTTTTGAATTATATTTAATAAAATAAAAAATACTGGTTCACTGATGAAATGACGACTTAACATTACGTGTATTACAGACAAAATTAAATTAACTTGTTTTATGAATTTGTCAAGCGTTTAAAATAATGGTATATATTTGGTAACTATAGTTTTAATAATGCTTAAATTTCATGATTTTAATCTTAAATATTAAAAAGGTTTTTTTATCTTGTAAGGCAAAATATGAAATTAACTTTAACCATACTTCGCTCTGCTCCACTTTTTTTTTAATTAAAGTGACTTTTATTACTAAAAAAAATGTTAAATAATAATTTTCTTCTTCACTTCCTTTTTTTGTATTTCAAAATTGTTTTCTAATTAACCCTTTGATGACTGCATGATTTTAATCCATATTTTCCCTGTTCGGTAAAAAAAAATTGAACTAAAAATACTGTAAAAGGTTACGTACTTCAAAGTACATTTAAAATTTTTTATTTCATGAAAGATTTCAAACATATGTAAATAATTAAATTTTGAAAAATGGTTCAAGTAGCTGCTACAGTTGATGATATCTTTGATTTGAACATATGTATTAAGTGAAAATAAGGAATTCTTCAGGCAATTGAATTTTTCATCTACTTATGTTTACTATATTGTATTGTATTATGTCCTTAGGCTAGATTTTTTTAAATCATCTAAATAAATATATTATATGAAAATTTATCTAATTTTATTGAAATTAAATAAAATGAAATTTAGATACAAAATTTATTATTAAGTTTAATAGTATTGAAGCAAACCAACAAAATACTTCTTATAGGTCCACAGGGCCTTAAAGAATTACTGAAACATTTCTTACAATTCTTTTACAAAAGTATAAAGCAAATGCATAAGTAAATATTTTTATTTTACCTCAGGCGGTAACTTATTATTCAATTAGAACGCAAAATAAAAACGATTTACAGATTCCAGAAAATTATATCTCTTTGTAGAAAATTTTAGGAGGAATTCGGTGGAAATTAAATAAGCATAAGTTTCCTCAGAAAAATACCCAAACAATCAAAGGGTAGTGGTTAGGATGTCGGCGAAAGGTTGCGGGTTGTGACCCTTTTTTGGTGATAACTAAAAAAACAATAACTTTATAATTTCCTGTTTTATAAATATCTTGTAGGAGGTAATGACACTTGCTCTATTGAACTAAAATCAATTATGAATCCTCTTAAACAAATCCCAACGTAATATCAGAAGGACTGTAAAAGCTCACTTCTAAACTGTGAAAACTCCATGATGATTTAAAAGTGGCTATGGAAATTCATTTGATGTCAGGACTGCTAAGATGTGGAACATGTTTCCGTCTAATGTGGTCCTCTCTGTCAAAAACGTTCCATTCTACAATTTGCAAATATCAAAACGGATCTTTATTGGTTCGTTTCCCATCTTCCCGCTAATTCTGCTTTAAAATCACTCTTTTCCAAAATAACTTAACTTATGCATATAAAGGAATCCGTTCTTAGCGTTTAGTTAACGTGTAAAAAAAATGAATATCATAACGGTATATATAATAATTCATAATATTAAAAATATGTAACTGCCACACCTGAAAAATAAGCGCTGAATCACTCACTTATCACATTTTATCCTACATTCATTATAAATAAAAAAATAAAAATTTCGAGGCCTGACAATATTCAAAGGCTATTGCGACGTACAAATAAAAAATTTTAATATGTTTAAACACCAAAAACTTAGGTGTCTATGTAAGGTCTCTTTGCCAAAGTTCCTCGAAAATATTAAAGCTGTAATTAGCAAATATAGATAGTGTCACTGTTAAATGTAGAAGTAAACTTAAGAGTTAAGGAATTGATTTAAATTATTAAGTTAATTTAAAATTGTAGTTTTTAAAGTAAGTAATATGTGTAATACTTGAAGATGAATTTTAATATTCCAAATGCTTTCTTTCGTCAGCAGTCGCTTAGAGGGTTAAAACGTTAATATATTCAATGAACGACAAATCTTTTCAATTATAAATAAAAAATATTTATTATTATATTTCTTGTCTTTTAATTAATATTTATATTTCAATTTTAATATTTTCCACATCAAATCACACATTTATGATTTCATTTTACAAATGATTTTGTTTTTGTCTTACAAAATGCAAAAAAACAAAAAATTGTTTTCTTTTCTTAAAAAATTAAAAAATTTAAATTGTTATCGAAAAATTTGTTTTATATTTTTATTTCGTTTTGTTTTAAACCATTTTTTTTTTTTTTTTATTATTTTTGTATTTTTTATTTAATTTTTAAATAAAACTGAAGTCATTCCAAAGTTTAAATGAGAAACAAAAAGAATGAAAAATGTAAATAATAATACAAAAGATAAGAACAATATTTATATTCTTTAAAAGTGAGTAAATCAATTGGTATATATACATATATATATACAAATTTGCACAATACTAAAAACGGAGTTGAAAAAAAATAAAACAATAAAAATAAACAGAAGAAGTTGAAAATGTGTTTTTTCTTCCTCTTAATTTAAAAATTTTAACAAAAACGTAACATTTGTATTGACTGCCTTCAAAAAATAATTTGATGTACTTGAAAATTTTCTAAACAATTCCCTTATGCAGTGACACAAAGTAAAATAGAACAAGACTCAATGATAAAAGGCAAAATTACACAATAGCAGGTGATGAAGTACAAGTATATTTGGAATGGTACAGGGTTTCTGGTTTAAGGTGACTTATAGGAAGTATAAGTATATAGATTAAAAATTGAGCAAATATCAGAGCTATTTAGTCACTAATATAATCTCCGAAACTCATATAGAAATCGTGTTTATAATTTTAGTAGAAAAATTGTTGAACAAATGTTTCAACAGGAAGACATGCTTCGTAAAAATATATTCTAACCCATGGTGTTCTTCTAACTGTTTTATGAATGGACTAATACTTTTTTTCCTAAATGAGGCAACAAATTTCGTAGCGATGATCTGGAGATGCCCAATTTAGTAGTAATCCAATGAGTAAATGGATTTGTGTGGACATTTTCTATAGATTGTTCAGTGTGAATAGGTCACAATTTTACTACAAATTTCTTCCATTTTCTACGATCTGCAGGAGTTCTTAATAATTGTGACCATGTTTAGTTTTGAGCCTCTGCTTTATTAAGTCTTTTACCATTTTTTCCATGTCCGCTAGCTCGCCACCTCTCTTGTGGATTTCTGTCAAAACATTATTCGTCGGCAGCTTTTAGGTGATATTGGCAGCTGTAAAGAAGCCTCGAGTAAATGCTTTTTTTAAAATTTTAATTTTTCCACGCAGTGTGGCGTTATTTGACTCCCATGTTATATTTCAAAGCATTTCCAAAGCAAAAATATGTTCATTCTTCTACAAAAATGAAAATGTAAGTACATATGTATAATCTTAAATTGTAATGTAATTAGTTTTAAGTCACTCAAATTCTCTTATTTTTTTTTTCTATACATATACTCGTATATATACGAAATAATATTATTAAAAGAAAAATTTTCAAAATTCATATGCAAACTAACGCAGCAAACGTATAGTAACTAAATTTTTAAATATATATGTATTCAATTTTTTGATATTCGACCGATGGAGTATAGTTATTAAGATGTCGGTCTTTTTATTCGAAAGGTTTTTGGTTCAATACCTGACTAAAATATAAAATACTTACCTGCCACACCTGAAAAAGAACGACTGACCTACTCGCTTATCACATTCTATATTTTATAGGGAGAGTTTTATGCCGCTGATAAAAATTTTTTGAAAAACTTATCAATGGTAAAATTATGAAAAATATGACTTAAGTATACCTATATGTATTAATATTTCCTTTCCGCAAATCCACGCTTAAAAGTAAATTATCAAAATGGTTAATGGACGTCAGTATTCCCTAAAACTCATGTTACACCACGTCGTCCATTTGAAAAGAAACGTTTGAATCAAGAATTCAGAATAAATGGCGAACATGGTGTTCGCAATAAACGTGAAAAATGCATTTAAAATACCGTCAGTATTCCCTAAAACTCATGTTACACCACGTCGTCCATATTTAAAGGCACATTTGGATCAAGAATTAAGAATAATTGGCGAATATTGCCTTCGTAAGTGAAGTGTTGTCTAGCAATTACCCTTGAAGGAATGGAAGAAAAAAGATTATTCCAAGGTAATGCTAATTTTGCTTAGATTGGTTCTTATTGGAATATTGGATGAGTCTCACATAAAACTTGATTACGTTTTGGCTTTCAAAATTGAAGATTTCTTTTTATTTCAATTCGTCAAAGACATATTTGTGTTCGCAAGCAGGTTGAAAATATTCCATCACACTTTGTCACATTTGATTCACAAAAACACTGGGTTGGCACTGGTGGTGGTGGGCGTCCAGGACGTGTTAAAAATAAGAACTTGAAGTAAAATCTATGTGGTGGTGGTGGTGCTGCTGCTGCTGCTGAAGAAGCAGAACATTAAACTGTCAAAGGTTCGTTGATTATTTCAATAAATTTTTGAAAAATTTTATAAAGAATTTTTGTAATTTTAAATTTTAAAGAAAATTACAGAAAATAGCTAGTGAGCTTGAAACCGTTATGACACAATATAATCTGACCATTCCATAAATGCAATAAAAAGAATGTTTTTAAGATCTTTCATAAAATTGTAGTATTTTTGTCCCATGTTATTGCGCTGTTTTTTCTCAACAGCAATTTTTCTAATCATGACATTAAATTTTTATTATTTTCTTTTTTTTCTCTTTTTTTTTTGTTGTCTTTTAATTTTGCCATATGGATAATAATTTTTTATCCTTAAAAAATAAAAAAAAAAAGATGAAGAATAAAAAAAAACAACAAAAAAAAATCAAAACAAACAAAAATATTTTAGAATTTGATTCAATACCATCATATATTAGAAAATATTGTCATAGAAAGTTTTGTACAATTGTGTACCAACAAAATATTGTACGTACTTAAATACATACCTATATAGTTCGTATAGCAATGGGACATTTGTACCACAAAAAGAACTTCAAAATACACAAACAAAAGAAAAAAAATACGGTAAAAAAAAATATAAATAAACAACAAAAAAAAAAATTCACAATCACTTTTTTTTTGTTTTCTTTTTTTAAAAAAAAAAGAAACAAAGGTAAAAAGGATAAATAAGAAAGAGATAGAGACCGAAAAAAAATAAAAAGAATAAAAACAAAATAAATAAAAAAAAAAACGTTTGTTTTGTCATCCTGTCATCACCTTAAAAAATACCGTAAATCATCAAAATTTTTGAAAGAAAAAATAAGTTTTGATTGTAAAATGTCAAAAAAAAAGAAGAATTTATTTTAAAGTTTAATTCAACATTGTTGGTAGGTAGGTATATAATGTATATATATTACATATTCTTTATTGACTGCCATGTAACTAGTTTGTGTTGTATACACAAGAAGACAATGAAGTCATCCTTATATGTGTATTATATAGTAAATAAACAGTAAGGAGTTTTAATCATTATGCGGTACTACTTTAATGTATTTTTAAATAAAATCTCCTGTTGTTTAATTTTAGTACAGGTTTTTTTTTTTTCGTTTTTTTCTTTTAAATTAAAAAGGAGGAGTAGTACCAAAAGGAATTACAAAAGTTTTGTAAATTAATTTATTTATTTGCAAAATGAGAAATTAAAAATAATACCTAAACATGGGCGGAACTGTTTAGAAATTTTTGTAGTATATTTTGATTAAAAATTTTTATAAATTAAATGTGCTTATCATCTTTCAATTTTTAATCAAAATTTTTAATTAAAATTTTAAAAAAATAAGACATGAACTTGAAAATATATTTTTTGCAAATTTGTGTGACTTGAATAAAAGAATAATTTAATGTCAGAGAACAAGTGAATGTTGAATCTAAAATTGGAAGATTTATTAAAATTTTAAATTTGCTATATTTGGTAATAGCTCATGATGGTACGTAGGCATATGAACTTTTGATAAATATTTGATATGATTACATATGATATACAAAATCATAACACTAACTAATAATAATCATAACTCATAACCAGTCATACGCATAAACAATTAATTATTAAAAATTTATGTATTTACCTTTATATGTTTCATTTTGAAATTTGTAAATTCTTTTTAATTTTGGTTACTTTAAATTTCTTCTCAATTTTGTTTGCTTGTATATCATATGTTATGTACGCTTCGTTTCGTATGCCTATGACTTGACGAACGATTTCTAAATGATCACGAATGACTATTATAGTTATGTAATACAATCGTACAAAATCATTTTATATCATATGACATCATATGACTATTATAGTTAGGGGTAATTGAGTTAAGTTGGGCAAAATTTTGTTTAATGAAAACTACAAGCGTTGTACATGTCCAATTGTTATACGGAGAACCAATTTTTCGTTTTCCATAATAGTGTGTACAAAAATGTCATTAGTAGAGAGCCAATTTAATATAACGCTTCGGGGCTTTCTAAGTGTGTACCTTAAACACCCAAATTTTTTCCTTATGATTTTTTTTACAATCTGGCAGAGGTCCTTATTCTTTTTGTGTTTGCTCATTATTATTCAATTATGAATTCTTGGAAACTTTTTTAGTGATTTGCTATAGGATTCCTGTTATGCTATTTTTTTGTAACCGGTTCAATGTCTTAGTTCAATGTGGCAGTGGTGGTTTCAAAATTCCTCTTGCTAATCTGATAAAATGTATTAGCTCAGCTTCCGTACAAATTTTTAAATGACAAAATAGATAGGTATGTATATTTGATTATCAACAAAATCGAAATATTGTTTAGTTGGTTGATTTAACTTATAATCTAAAGTATTTTTATAATAAGACATTCAAATATGAACTTTAAAAGACTAATTAAGGTTTGACTAGTAAATTAATTTTTGGCCAACTTTAGAGACTTGAAATTTGAGAGCCTTTAGATCCTTTAAATTCAGAATAGTTTTAGAAAATTTTTTGCAACGCCCCTCCTGTTGAGGAGCTGCGAAGTGTGAAAAATTGATAGTTTGTTAGTTTTAAACATCTATAACTTAAATACATTTTTTGGAAGTAATAAATGAAGATTAAAGTTCCAATTTTATATTTTAACATTTCTTAAAGGATTTTTTTAATTTTAAAGGACTACCTTAAAATTGAAGAGACTGCGTCTTAATTTTTAGCTAAGAAAATATTCAAATTTTGGTGCTAGTCACAATTGAATTCATAGATTTTAAACATTTTGGATAGAGATAGATTCTTGACAATCAGCATAAACTTTCTAAGAAAAAATTTGGTCTGCATAACTTTTTTTCCAAATTTTAGATTTGGGACTGAATGAACTCTTGCAAAAAAAAATCGTAACAGATAGGTTAACGTTCTTTCTTTTGTGATTTTAAAAGCACTTCTTTTAAAAAATTAAAGAATAAAATAATTAAATCGCATATTGAATTACAACTAAATTAACCCAATTTTATCTAAAAAAAAACACTTAAAACTTTGTTTGTTATTGAGGGATTTTAATTTTAACAACCATTTGGTATATGTAAACTGATATCAGTTATCTATTATCAATTGATTGACTTGATATTAATGTTAACATATTGGCGCAAAAACTTTTTTTTTTATTTTATAAATCTAGTTAAGTATACACACTTAATAATTTTTAATAAAATTACTAATAGTTATTAGTTAGAAGTACCGTAAGTACATACTTACTTTCAATATTATATTAAGATAACGTAAAACAATTTTCTGATTTTCCCATATGCTTTTAAAATAAAGTATAAAAAAAGGGTTGCTAAATGTAAATTATAAAAGACTGACAGAAGTAATAAACTTTTTTTTAAAAATGCGAATATATACTACATAAAAAATTTAACAACCCCTTTTAAAATAATTTATATAAATTATTATGATGTATCTTTTATATTTTCTTATTTATACCATCAAATGACATCACCCTTTCAAAAGGCTCATAAAAAATTATGGATGGTACTTATGACCACCGCTTCTAAAATTATTTTCAAGATTGAAAAAAAGTTTTATATGATTTTTTCACTAAATGGATTTGCTTTTATAGTTTTTTGACTTAAAAGAGTTTTATATGGTGGATATAAATTATTTATTATTATCGAGAGGAATTATTTTGAATATTTTTTATGTTGAACAATTTTTAACTTTAAAAGCAAGCCAAGAGAAAGGTTGGGTGTGGTAATACTATAATAAAAATTTAGGAAACTCTTACTTTAAATAAATATTGTTAGAAGATGCTACCAATTATTTTAGACAGGATTTTATAAAGTAGTTCCTATAATGTATGTCTATTCGCGACTCTTAAAGTTCTATTATAATCCTTACAAGTCCTGTATGCGGAGTAACAAAAATGTATGTTAAAATACAGTTTAAAGAAATAGCTGGAAAACATATTTCCATGCACGTTAAAGCATTATGTAACAATGGTTAGTTAGAAGAACTCAGTCCTATACAAACGGTAAACCTCGTTCGTATTATCTTTTCTTTTCGAGGACTCTGGAAAATCACTGGATGTTTTCCTAGTTGCCTCTCATCTACGCCTACGGTTGCGGTTAAGATTTCGTCCATCACAACCAAAAATAATATAGGCCTTTGTTGCCTTACACCCTGCTGCACCTCAAACGAATCAGTCAGTTGTCCATTGTGTAAGACTCGACACCTCGAATTTTCGTAGGATTCCTTAATAATAGCAATAATTTGCTGCGGGATAACCCACCTACTAAGAGCTCTACATATATACTCGCGGCTTACACGATCCAAAGCTTTCTCGAAGTCTACAAACATTAGATGTAGTGGCGATCCGAACTCTGCGTTGATTGCTCGAGTATTACTCGTAGGGAGTTGATATGGTCAACACAAGAGTGACCACTGCGAAAGCCAGCTTGATGTATTTTCAATGTATTTTCAATACTGCTTTTCATTCTTTCGAGTATAAATGTTTGCCATTATTTTCGAGAAAACAGATAACAGCGTTATACCGCGCCAGTTATTGCAATACTTCAGGTTACCTTTTTTCGCCAGCTTAACAATAACTCCTTCTTTCCACTCACTCGGGTACTTTTCTTCTTCCAGATTTCTTCTTTCCTTTCTTTCAGATTGCTGTATAAAATTTTCGTTTAGCAAACGGCAAAAGTTGTCTTACCACCTCCGTAATTGATCATCCATCGACACCAGAAGCCTTTCATCTTCGTCCAAGATAATATCTTTTTGCTTTGTTGAATGACCTGAAAGAATTTTTGTTATCTTATATAAAGTTTTGCCATCACCTCTTCTTGCTGCTATCTCTGCTTCCGTAGCAAGGTTTTCTATTTGTTTCCTTCTGTCTCGTCTTACACTTCTCTGCGCGATTTTATGTGCTCTGTTATACTCGCAGCGAAGTTCACCCAATAGCCACAGATCCTGTTCAGAGTTTATTTTGTTTTTTAGCTCTTTACGCCTGGCAATGTTGTCCCACGCAATTTTTGAGATCCATTGGGTTTTTTGCTGCGATTTTTGAGTTATTGTTTCTCTTCCAGTTTCTTTGAATACTTGTTTTACTTTATCCCACTTTTCATCTATAGAAACTGCCACGTTCTCTCGATAATTTGCTTCATTCAATGTTGATACCCTTTCTCGGAATTTTTGTACAAAATTTCCACATGTTGTAAGATTTTTTAACGCTTCAACATCGAAGAGTGCTCTTCTGACAGGAACTTGATTTCGTCTTTGGACAGCTGCTGTTCTAAACTGCATTCGCCTAACAACTAACTGGTGATCGCTTCCAATGTCAGCGCTCCTCTTATTTCGAACGTCTCAAAGAGATTTCTTCCACTTCTGCTGGGTAATGAAATGATCAATTTGGTTTTCAGTTTCACCATTTGGAGACACCCATGTTTTCTTATGACATGACTTATGTGCAAAAAGCGTACCGCCAATGACTAGCTGTCGGAAATTGCAAAAAACCACGAGCCTTTCGCCATTGTCGTTTCTTACTCCAATGCCATGCCATCCCATGACTCGTTCTAACCAAACTTCTTTACAAACTCCCAAATGTTATTGCAAATTTAGTATTCTCTTTGAACTATGTTCATACGAGTATTAAAATCTTAATCGAAAAGTATATAAACAAGTGATGAAAAAAGCCAGGGGTTTTTAAAAAAGAACATTTTCAAAATTATATAGTGTTTCATACTGAGTTTAATTTTGAGAATATATTGGTGATTAAGTTACTGTCTATGAAGGGCTATTAACTTCAAAGGAAAAGGTTACCAAATTTTTACTAAGCAAATTTATGATGATTCTCGAGGGTCTAACCACACCTCCCCCTCTAAATAAAGGGGTTTGAATTAAATTGTGACTTCCTCTAAAATTTAAAATTTTTCTTAGAATTTTATTATCTAAACAAAAATGGTTAAGACTAAGAGACAATTTCTTCAATTTTAAGAATTACCTTTAAATTTAAGGAAACCTTTTAACACAGCTAAAATTTCTTCTGTCTATTTTAAACGGTGTATAAGTTTTTGTAAGCATACGGACGGATGGACACAGCGACAGAGTAAAACTATATTGGCATATTTTTGCAAAATCTTTTGAAAATGTGCTAAATATGCAATATGCACTAGTCCATACTATGAAGTTTACACTGAAAACAATTCAATCCCAAAATTGGAATAAATAAAACTATACCCTTCTTCAAAAGGGTAAAATTACCTTCTTTTATTTTAAATTATTTTTTTTTTTAAATTTAATTTAAAATTTTAACAGTTTTTATTATTAACTTAATAAATGGCATGGTCTTCAACATTACGATGCTTAAAATTCAATAATTGGTATACTAAAGTAGAAGTAGTTCATAATAATGATTTCAATTTTTTTATTCAAAAAAAAAACCAATATTAATTGTTTTATTTTATTTTTTATTTTGAAAATCATTGTAAATATTTGTGATTAAACAATTGTAATTAACATAATACCCATTCAGTGTACATTTAAGTATGAAAAACAAAAAAAAAAACAATATGTATAAAAAGTAAACTTAAAAAAAAGTGTTTTGTTTTTTCAATTTTTTAGTATATGAATTTTTTATGTGTGTATACGCTTTACGCTCATCATCATAAGTACAAAAGTATGCCCAGATTTTATTTGTTCTCTTACCGAAAATTGGTAAATAGAAAATACTTTTTTATTAAAACAATTTTTCAATTCAGTTTGTTTTAAATTTTCGGTTTTGATTTTGGGTTCTGTACAGTGTACATTGATGCTGTTGGGTTATAGTTTGGTATATGATTTACTTTTACAAAGCACACGTTTTCAATTTTGCTCATTTTTGTAGATATTTCATATACTCTGGTACGTAAAGTGGAGTTAAAGTATTGAAATCATCAGAAAATTCAATTTTAAACTTATTAGAATAATGCTTTGAATATTATGTTTAATGGGTGAAATTGAGGAAGGAAGTCTAAGTGCGGCGCAGTGGTTTTTTGTTACAAGGGGAAATGGAGAGGTTCGTAAGCCGCCCATTGAGAACTGGACGGTGTTCTTTTAAGTAGTGTGCGACTTTAACACGCCAAAACTGCACCATTTTTGAACCAAATATTAGGAAGGAACCTATTTTACAAATGTGTAGTTTGGTTTCAAATGTAGGAATTTGAAAGGATTTATAATGATTAAGAATTTCTTCAGAAGGCCGACCTTTCATTCGAGAGGCCCTATAGTTTCGAATCTCATTAAATATAAAAAAGAACTTTTAATTACATATCTTTAATAAAAAATACTTCAATATAACAATATAATAATACCAATTCAAAATATAATCAAATAATTTAGTTGAATAATATAACTCACAGATACAGAAATACTTTATAATTTAAAAATTAAATTTATACCATATATAACAAAATATAGTTAATTGTATCGGTTGAAAATCTAAAACGTTTTTCCAAGATCAGTAATAATAAGAATAGGTTATGTACTCGTCTTTTACATGTACCTATACACGGATCACCTTATTACCCTAACAGTTCAACAGCTAGCTCATAAAAAAAAAATTGTAAAAAGTGTGCTTATTGTTAAATTATTAGGCCAATAAGCTTGTCTGTACTTATAATATTCTTATTATTGGGATTGGTCTTAAAGATTTCCACACACAATTAATAACTGAGATAAAAAAGTCTTAGATTCAATCCGTGTTCAAGACGATTTTTATCAATTGTAATAATTTTATTTTAAAGTAATCACCAACTGCATTGAGCCCAATGATCAATGACTACTGAAATAATTCAAAATCCATGTATATTTTTAATTTTGCTGGAATTCTGTGCCGTCATGTAAATTTGTCAATTTAGTGTCCCGACTAAAAAGGCCGGCCAGAGTTAGCAAAAACCAAAAGTTTAATAGAAATTTATTAAATTATCCTAGGGCTTTTATTTGGATTTGATTCTTTTAAATCTGAAAATACAATTTATCTAATATACTTATATAGTTACATCTTTATAGTTTAAAAAACAAAAAAAGACAAGGGGAAAACACTGCCAATTCCAATGCCAATGTTTTTTGAATAAAGAAAAAAAAAGAATTTTAAATCAATATTAGATTTTGTTTAAGTAATCGGCTTTTGAACGCATTCACTTAAATAAATGTTTATTTATAAAATGAAATTTTTCAGTTTATATTTAATTATAATATATAAATATATTATGTACATATATACTATATATAGTATATAGATATATAAAATATTATACATCATAATATACTATAACTATATTTGTATATTACATACTTATAAACAATACGATTCTTCTTTTTATCCTTCGAATATTTTCAAGTACGTTTGTTTAGTACAAAAATTTATTTTTCAATCTATTGTACTTTTTTTCTTATTATTATTTTATTATTATTTCCATATTATTTCAAAGATTTTCCGGTTTCTTTGTATTAGTACATGTATATTTAAATGTGTTTACTATAATTTTATACGTATTACATTTATACATATATAACGTACATATTAAATTGATTTTCTAAAAAGTAGTCAAAAATTCATTTTAAACTTAATTTTGTTCAAAGCTTTTCATCTTTTTTTTTTTTTGGAAAAATAAAAAAGATTATTAAAAAATAATATTTACTTATAAAAAACAAAAAAAAAACAAGTTTGTTTGCACATATATACATATATATTGTATTTTGTTAGATTTTCCTTTTTTAAAAACAAAAAACAATTTGAAAATTTATTATACTGATGTACAATATTGAATATTTATAAAGAAGTTTGTTTTTAATTAGGATTTTTTAATCTAATTATAATTTTTGCATTTTTTTTTTTTTGAAAAAGGAAAATAGAGCGGGTGTAATGTAAAGTGAATATATATATACATATTTTCTAAAATAAACAGTTACATAAAAGCAAAGTACATACTTGGAAGGAGTAAAATTAAAGTAAATTTATAAATGACACCTTAAAACAAGAATGCCTTAAGATTAAATGAAAAATAAACACTGTCAAAATATTTTTACAATTTTATTAATAAATTTTTTTAAATATCGTATAATAGAAATTAATATTTATATACTAGAAATCAATTCACAATAAATGGAAATATTATTCATCTCTAGATTATTTTAATATAGTGTTCTTATATATGTAGTTTATAATATTCATATATTTTTGGATGTTAATTAAAAATTAATAAAAACAAATTTTTAATAATTTTTTAATTAAATTTAAATTTATAAATTATAATATAAATCAAAGATATACACATACAAGTTTTTTTTTTTTTTCTTTTTACACGCTGGTCAAACTCTAGGAAAACAAATTCCTGTATACATAACTAAAAAATAGATATGTAAGTTTGGCTATAGGGCTAAGGAGTTCGAAGGAAAATAGGATAGAAGAGGAGAGTTAGATGGTAGATTAGAAACGTACTTATTTAAGTTTTTTTTAAAACGTTGCAGATTGTATAAAGGTCTATTCCTATCTGAGGGAAACACATTGGATGGAAGCATGTTCCATATTCTAGCAGTTCTCACAATAAATGAATTTCCATAACCAGTTTTGAGCCACCTAGGGATTTCCACTGTGTAGAAGTGAATACTTGAGGCCTTCCTGGTATTGCGTTGGAATTGTCTAAAGGGAGGCATTATTGATTTTAATTCAATAGAGCAAGTGTCAATACCTACAAGATATCTATAAAAGAGAGTTAAAGCTCCAATATTACGACGAGTGCTAAGAGGAGTGAAAGTAACCTGGACGGAAGGCTCGCCAATTAGGCGTAAGGCGCGATTTTGGATTTTGTCCAGGTAATTCAGCGAAGTTTAGGGAGCGCCAGCCCTAGTGTGAGAGTTATACTCCATCTTAGCTCGTATGTAGGCCTTATAGATATTGGACAGATCTCTGGGGAAAAAATATGCTTTACAACAAGAGAGAGAAAACCCAAACATTTGGCAGCGTTATTAGCTACATCCAAAAAAATGTTCATTCCATAACATTTTTTGGTTAAGCTGAATACCTAGGATGTTTAAACTTTCAGACCGCTGTATGACTACTCCCTGGAATCTTAGAATAAGGGTTATTTGATCTCTTTTGCAAGAGATGCGACAGCTTTGAGTCTTGGAAGTGTTAAACTCAATTCTGTTAGCTTTACTCCAATCAGAAATTTTTGCTAGATCATGATTGACTGAGCTAGCCATAAGACTTTTCTTTAAACTGATTGCGGCAGAAGTGGCATTTGAATTTTTTAGAAAGTCGTAGGATGCCACCAGAGTACTGTCATCGGCGAAACTGTGGATTGGATTGAGGGTTGAAGAGAGCAAATTATTGATAAAAATCAAAAAAAGAGTGGATGATAAGGCAGAGCCTTGTGGAACACCAGCATTTATTTCATGAGTGTCGGACATATGACTGTCGAAAAGACCCCGAATACGACGATTCGAAAGGAAATCCTCAATCCATGTACAAAAGGGGCTACCCAAATCGATTGCCTGGCATTTACTCAAAAGAGCACAATGACATACTCGATCAAAGGCTTTTGAAATGTCTAGAGCCACAACCTCAGATTCACCAGAGAAGGGAATGGGAGGCAAGTAAAAGATCGCCAGTAATGGAAAACAAAAGGCTTTTAAAAAAGAACATTTTCAAAATTAAATAATGTTCCATAATAAGATTTGAGCAAAGATTATATATTGAAAATCCGTTTATATTTAATAATTTTTTTGAACTTTTTTTAAGAAATTATATAATAATCAATAAAAATGGCTGCCTTCTTCGATTGCCAGAACTTCATTGATTTATTAAAATTAGAAAAATACATGATTAACAATATTTTCTTAAAACTAAAATCGGTACATTTATGATTAGGAATGGGCGTGTGTTTAAAATAATGCGTTATGATCATACAATTTTAGGAAGCAATACAATTTAAACATGTCAATTTATTTGATTATACGATTTAATTATTTACATTGTCTGGATTACATTTAGCATAAAATTATATAACATTATGTAGTGCTTCCATTTGTAGCATTATGTAACATTACATGATGCTTATACGCGCGATTATGTGACAATATAAAAATAATTGTACACTTTTTCAATTTTAAGAAAACATTAAATAAGGAAAACTAACACAATTTCAAAATATTATGTTGAAGGTTTAATTTTTGTACATTAATTTAAACAAATTCAGAGAGGTATTTAAGCTGAAGATTTTTAAAAGTTACAACTTCTAATAAATTTACCGCTAACATCTTCTAAATGGAAAGCTGGAATAAAAAAATTTCTTAAAAGACTCGTATTTATTCCTAAGGATCGTGAAGCTTCTACCTTAAACTGTTTGGAAGATATTTAAAGGTTCAAAAATTTGACAACAAATTGGGTTTCGCACAACAGTAAATTAAAATATCGTTGGCAACACTAAATACTTATTTGGGTATAATTTTTTTTGTAAAGCTTATGGAACTAGTTGTTGATTGACTTCCAGATTGAAAATATTTATAGATAGATTTATACATTGGGCATAACCGAGAGCCAACTTTGATGCAAAAAGCGCAGGTTTGAATCGCAATCCGAAAGTGAAAAAGCCATTGGGTTCAAATTAATATAATTTAGTTGAATTATAAAACTCACGGATATAGAATACCATATAACTCAAATATAAAATTTTTACAATATCAACTAAATAAAATTACTGAAAATCTAAGACGTTTCTACATATTTTAAGGCCTTCCACTATATCATGTTTAAATTATATAGGGAATTCATTATGACCTCAGCTGTAACATGTATCCTGTGGTAAAGAGAGGCTTATTGGTCTAACAGCTGAACAGTTATCACTTAAAAAAAAATATTTATTTTAAATATTTATTTTATTGAAGATCATTACCTTGAAATTCAAGATTTTCTCAAAAGAATTTATTTGATGACATTTCAAAGAAGCGGCTGTATTTGAATTATAGATATTTTAATTGTACTAATATTCCAAAAGAAGTCTTTTCTGGAAGAAAGTTGATGTAAATCATTTAAAATTTGTTATCCATCCAAATGACACATGATCCAAAGGAAAACGCAGAAGCAGGATAAAAAGGCTATCTTTTCAAAAAATCCAAGAACTAATAACAAGTAGTAATCAACATTTTTACGAACATGAATTAAATCGTTAATTTTTAATCGGTAATGAAAATAAAATTGAAGTAGATTCTGTGAAATTTACTAGTGTTGTTTAAAAAAACGAAAATGAAAGCGATTAAAATCCAAAAGTTGTTGAAGATGCAATAGGTAAAAATTCAGAAGAAATGGAAACTGAGATATTATCAGATCCTGATTATATACCAGATGTACCAGATTCCACACGCTCGAGACGTAAACAATTAAATTTATTTAATTTACTAAATTGTGAATTATTACTAGGACCGTCACCAATAAAAGAAGTAAGTAATCTGAAAATGCAGCAAAAAATTAAGTCTCAATGAATAAATAATACTTGGACATTATTTGATTTTTACTATTTGAAAGCCCATAAAAGCAAAATGCGTGCTTAAGGCAATATGTAGTGATGAAGGGAACACAATCCGGTATAAAATACGTTTTCTAGATATAGGTTACTCATAAAAGTTGAAGTTGTTCTTCAGGTCTTAGATACACCTTTATAAGAAATTTGGTAGCTAATTTGGTAGATTTGGCAGCAAAACACAGTATGATTATTCATCAGCTGGATGTTGTAATAACTAAACGAAGAAAGAAATATTTATGGAACAACCAGAATAATTTAGAGATGGTTGGCAAAAGTATGCAAGTTAAACTGTTCAATATGTAAATATGTAGACACTTGAAATTGGATTAGGACCTTAAAAATCATGCACTAAAGTCCAAAGCCGATCCATCGATTTATTTCAATGAAAGTAAAAGTTTAATACTGGCTCTATACAGCTTGAAGATTTTTTAATTTTCTAAAAAAAATGATGATTCAAATTATTTAAAAAAATTTGCATAATAATTTTGAAATAAAAGACTTGGGGATGGCAAAAAATTAATTATTATATCGAATTGGACTAGTCATCGTATATTTCCAAATTTTAGAAAAGTTTGGCATGAACGACTTCAAACAAGTTGGTACAACGGCTATATTCAGGCTATATAACAGAGGTTGATATTCCATTTTATTTTTCACATACAACAAGGCCCGATATAACTTTTCAAATTAATAATGTTAGACATTACAAAAATTATGACTTAGACAAGATTGGCAAGCTGGGAAAAAATTTTTAGATATTAAAAGGTCTACACAAGCTAAAATATTAAAACTGAAATACTGAGTGTTTACTTTATGTAGTAAGCAATGCCGTCTTATTCCATAGTATCAGAAATAGATAAAAGAACCTCTTGTTAAGCATTTTTGATAAAAATATAAGGGACAGCAATTAGATGGGAATATTCAAAGCCAGTCAAAAGTTACTCTTTCAAGTACGGAAGCTGAATAAATAGAAATAATCTATGCAGTGCATCAGATAATTCAGATTCATGAATTGGTTCGTGAAGCTGTAAAGACATAAAACATCAACAATATATTATTTCTTCTGATAACCAAAGCATCTTAGTTATTCAAAAACGATGGGAACCAACCACGTACCAAGCATATACATAGATATTTGATTTCATCACTACACGTCAACAAATTTTAAATGATACATTAAAAATAAAATTCATATTAACCACTATTTACTTTGATTCATTAAAAAAAGCAATTACCAAAGAAAAACATTTATTATTAACTAATCAAGCTGGTTTAATATTATGAAATAAAAATAAAACAAATAAAAATGCTCTAATTATTAGTTTTACATTTTTAGTTCTGCGTAAACAAATGGGTTAAACAGAAAGAAGTTAAGAATCAAAAATCAAAATAATAAATAATAATTTAATCATCTAAGAAAACGTTAACATCCAAAATCAGGAATTTTTTGTACTATAAAAGTTATATTGAACTGTTGTATTATTATAACTGTTATGTGTAAAACATAACATGCGTTTTATAATTAAAAAAATATGTACAAATGCAAGTAAAATGCAAGTATTATTTTTTAATTAAGATAATTAAACGGAGGTATTGTAATAAATTAATATATTCATATTTTTGCGGCATATAGTTTTAATAACCAATTTTTGTAGTATTAAATAAACAAATGTCAAATTTAGCATAGTAGACACTTATTCTACTACACTATTACGCATAATAGACACTAATTCTATTTATAACATTTATTTAATTATATTATTCTGTTGTTATATTAATCAAATTGTATTGAAAACAATTTTTCAGTAAATTTCCTTGAAAAATAACTTAAAATCTGTTCGGGGATTGAGCTCGCCGTCATTAGTTGATTGCATACACCAGCTACTTACCACAAAGCCACCGAGGATCATACAATATTAGAAGTATATTTTAATAAACAAAATTTACAAATGAAAATTACATACTTAGAGGTGTCAAACTTTTATTTTATGTTGTATTTACTGTATTTTATATCAAACTATCCGAAATGGTGGCGTATTGGGGCGTCAGCCTTTCAATCGTAGGATCTCGGGTTCAAAATCTTGTCGGATCATCCCTAACAAAAATAAAAATTAATTTATATTATAATATAAAATATATACCTGACACACCTGAAAAAGAAAGACTGAATAACTCACTTATCAAATTGAATTGTTTATAAATAAATAAATATTAAACTTAAGTGTATACGTATAGTATGACAGAATGTTGTTTTGGATGTTGAAAAGGTATGTATATAATGTTGAAAAGGTATGTATTCAGTACTATATAGTACTAAGTATTAAGAGGTGGCACAGTGGTTAGAGTGCCGTCCTTTCATACGAAAGACCCGAGTTCGAATCAAAAAATCCCATTGAGAGTAAAAATTTGTATGTAGTTTTCGACTTGACTCAGCTACCATTCGCCATTGGGTTTAAATTAATGACTTAATCAATAATTAATAATTATATATCTTTAATAAAAAATGCATTAATATAACAATATAAACAAATACAAAATATAAACAAATAATTTAATTGAATAATATAACTCACAAATATAGAATACCATATAACTCTAATACAAAATTATTGCAATATAAACAAAATATTGCTGTATCTTTTGAAAATCTAAGACATTTCCACATGTTATAAGGCGTAGTATTATCTCATGTAAATTGTATGTAGAATATTAATAGTTTCTGTGTAAAATCAATTAGGTATTCTACCGATAAAAATTTGCGGAATCAAAATTTATTTTGTTTTTTACAAATTCACAATACGTAAGACAAATGTAATGTGAAAAGCTGGAACTTGCAGTAATTATCCGGATCTGTCACTGATCAATATCTATTATTTTAGTATGGCATAAGACATGCAAATGTCAAATGAAATTGTAAATTTTTAATTTGACAAAAATAATTTTAAATATAATTCATAGAATATTTATAATAAGTGGAAATTTCCTGTAATTCCACTTCACTTCTTAATAAAAATGCAAAATAAATACTTTGCCTTATGCTCACATGTAAATAAAAGTGTCATTATTCATACAAGTTTTTTAATATATATTTTGATTTTTAAATTTATAAATTTTTTGATTATTTCGCAACTGATGAAAAAGTTTTTTCTAAATAATAATAAAAGAAAGATTTTCTTTAATTTTTGAATATTTAAATGAGTACTAATGGAATATAAATTAGAAAAGTTATCAAACATCAGGTTTGAGGTTAAGTAATATTTGCGAATTAGTAATGCGAATGAAATGTGAATATCGTTATTTGGTTTTAAATGTTAAGCATATTTTGAATGGCCAGGTGATAATAAAAATGATTTAAGACGACTCTTACAATTTTTTGCAGTATTTTAGTGTGTATATAGGGCGAACAATTTTTATAAATGAGTTAAAATTAAGTTTGACAACTAGTTTTGTCAGAAAATACTTTGAATTTAATGATAACTTGACGCTAACGATGATTTTTATGACTTTTATTATTTTTGAGATCAATTAAACTTTGAACTTCCATTTTGTTGCGTTTTTTTTAATCATATGATATTTAAATCAAATATTCAACGATCTTAATTATCGAATCAGATAAGAAAATTAAATCCTGAACTCAATTAACAATCACATTAGCGTTTAAAGTGAAAAAAATTTATTTATACTATTGAAATATGATTAAGTTGAAATAACCTTGAAGATTATAGTGCTAATTTAAAACTAGATTATTTATATTCTGAAACGAACGTAGTTACAAGGATATACCAAATTTGTATTTACGTTTGTCACATAGTAAAGGAGATAACATAGATTTAGATAGACTCAAGTGTATGAAGTTGATTAGAATAAGAAAGAAAGTCAATCTAGTTATATGTTTGCTCGCCAACATTATACTCGTGGGCCATTATACATGCTTAAGGGCCAAAGGTTATTTAAAATTTGGTTTGTCTAGCGCAAAGGTTTTAATAGCTTCCATATAACTTTATTCTTTATTTTTATGAATAGTTCATGATCTAATTTGGAAATCTGAAACTTTGTGTAAATTAGTTAATAGTCAGAATTCAGGGTCTAATTAAAAATTATTTATTTAAAACTTTGACAAACGGAGCTAATTACAAACATGTAAGGAGTGTTTCCTCTTTCCAATATTATTCGACTCCAAAACTACAAATTTTTATTTTTTAAAACAAAATTAAATAAATTATATTAAATAAGTATTTTATAAGTTAACAGGTTGGGTCTGAAATCTCGGTTAACTTAATCTCGTTTTATAAAATCTAGTTTAGAAAATCTCGTTTTTACAAAATCTCATTTTAGAAAATCTTGTTTTTAGGAAATCCTTTTATTATATTCTGGAAAAAGCTGACAATTCTGATTTTTTATACAACTCAAAAATCCTTAAAAACCAGATTTTTCAATTAAAAAGAGATTTTCTTAATAAGCGAGATCTTTCAATAAAAAACGACATTTTCTAAAAACCAGATTTTCTAAAAACGAGATTTAAAAAAAAAGATTTACTAAACCGAGATTATGGAACGCTCCCGTTATTAAGATATTTTGTAAATCATAAGCTATTAAGTTAATTTCTTTCCAAGTTTATATTATGTTCGTTCGTGTATCTCAAAGTTGAGACATCCTAATCTTTTTTCTTCCTCGTTTTTTTTTTCATAAATGAAACTTTTAATTTTAAAATTATTAATAAATTCCATAGATAAAATTAATAAATTACTAATAGTTTATGTTCCTGTATTTCAATTATCTTAATTTATGTATCCATAATTTCAAAATTAAATTGAAAGCTTTGTATAGCATGATAAAAGTTTCATAACAATGCCTTGTGCTGTACATAAGTCAATGTTTATTGACGAGATAATGCATTTTAATTACATAACAAATTTTTTTTTTATTAACTCACGTTTTACTTAAGTTGAAAATAAAAAAAAAAAAACTTCAAACATTAATATAAAAATGTGCCCTTGAATAAAACCTTTGATTTGATTCGATTTTTTAAAACAATACCTTTTTTAGCCAGAAGAGTCACTTATAAAGAGTCATTTAAGTGTTTTAATGGGTTTATTTTTATGTTATTGTATTTTTATTTTTTTTCAATTTATTTGTGATTTATTGAAAGTGTCAAAATAGGTTTTGATTGACTGTACCGCTATTAAAAAGTTTTGAAATTATTTTAGCTTCTGTTTTATTTTTTTTTTGTTTTTTATTTTTATATAGAACTAATTCAAATTCTATTTCAATAAAAATCATAAAATATGTGTATTATATATATATATATATATATATTTAGGCGCAGGGTATACTAAATATTTCCATATATAAATGTATATTAGAGACATAAAATCATATATTAACATTAAAATATATGAAGTGTACGGTGCAGGGTCAGAACTCCCAGGGTCATAAGTCTCTAAGGGACTGATAGCAGTAAGCCATAACTCCCTAAGGAACTTATGAACCTGGGAGTTTTGATTCAGCGTAGTGGGTCATAACTCCCTTATATAGTTCTCAGCTTAAACATTATTAGTAATATTAAAAAAAATTAATTATAATTAATAATTATATAATATCAGTGACGTGTATACATTTTGGGGTTGGATTCGAAACCAGAGTATTCCCTTTTTCCAAAATTAAAACAACCATAGTTTTACATTAGAACTACATTTTTAAAAGCTATTTTGCAAAAAGGGTAATCCTGATTTTGTAATCAAAGTCTCGCATACATGAATTCATACTCTGGAAAAAGGGTCAACTTTGATTTTTAACAAACCTAAATACGCTTCCTAATATAGTCTCTCGTATAGATAAATATGAATATACATATTGTTGTACATCTTATATTTTACTTATGTATATTTTTGTATTATCATACCTTAAATTATAAAGATCAAAAACGACTTTCAGATTTTATTTCAAAATTTTGACTTTAATATATTACGTAAGTCCCTAAAAGGACTTATTACCCACTTGTAAAGGGACTTATGTCCCACGTATATATTTTAAAGTGGGTCATTAACTCACTTGGTGAGACGTAAGTCCCTAAGGGACTTATAATCCTGGGAGTTCTGACCCTGCACCGAAGTATACATATTGTCGTATGTGTATACATATAATAATAAAAATGCAACAGAACTGAAGTGGCACTTTCCGTGAACAAGAAAATTATATTTAAAAAAATCGGTTTTCTTCCATTTATAGAAGAATTGTTGTTGTTGATAGAACATAAATTAAGTTTTTAAAAAGTGGTATTTTTAAAAATGAAGATGACTGAAATACGCAACAGAATATTGTTGTTTGCAGATGGATGAAAATTATTAACAAAAGTAATTCTTTTATCGGTGAATATAGAATAGAACGGTACTAGAAAAGAACAACCAAATATAATAAAACAATAATAACAAAAAAACAAAAGTTAATTGAAAAATATTTTAAAGTGGTTTTAACAACACAAAACAAAAAAAAAGTATATTTTTGTTTCTAAATCTAATGAGTAATTTCATTTAAAGTGGTTTTATTTTTGATATTATATATATACATATATGTAAAAGACGGGTTTTTCTTTTATTCGGCAATGGATTCTTCCATTTAACACCCAAAACTTTACATTCTTTGTACACTAAATATAAGTGCGAAGCAGCAAAGTTTGTGTGAGCGTTTTCATTTTTATTTTGTTGAAAATTTTAAAAATATTATAATTTACGCTTAAGCAGATGTTTATTTTTTGAAAATTAAATTAACTTAAGTTATAATTTATGCCAAATGTAAATATGACATTTAAAAGAGCATCTTTAAGTGTTTGCATAACATTGTATAAATCTTAGGAAAGGATTTAACTAAGAAAAGGATATGGTAAAAAGGATTTTATGAAAAAATAAAATAATATAGAATCAATTGGAATCAATTATCATTAATGAATATTAAATAGAAAATGCACTTAATTAAAAAATTACATTATCTATGTAAAATTACAAAAAAAAAATATACCTATTTGTTTGAAAAATTGGTAAAATGCAATTTTGAAAAGGTAGTAATATGTTAGTAAAGAAATATAAAGTATTGAAATGTTAACATCAGTTTATTTGCTGATAAATATGGCTGGGAGGCACAGTGGTTATAACTGACAGATATAGAAATACCATATAAAAAATATAAAATTAATACAATATATTATAACAAATATAATTGTATCTATTGAAAATCTAAGATGTTTCTACATGTTATAATGTCTAGTACCATCTCATGTTTAAATTGTATGTGGAATTTAATAAGATCAATTATATAATAAAAACAATTATATAATAATAATAAACATATGACCCCTCTGTTCCGACATGTACTGAAAGGCTTATGAGCCTAACAGTGGAACCAAAAAAAAAAATTGATTATTTTTCATTTAATAAAAGTAAAAGTATGATAGTACCGAAATTAAGTCAATAAATTGCGCAGAAGTTTGAAAATAAGGAGAGCAGGGATTCAAACTTTGCCATCTACCTAATGTTCAGAAACTTCTTTTGATAAAACTTCAAAAACTCAACTATATTAAATATTCAGTTATGCTCATATTAACAAATAAATTGTATGATAGCTCCTCGAATCCTTTAGGTAAACGTACTCAATTTCAATAGCAAAGACCATTCTTATGTAAAAACGAATTTGAGTAATTTCAGAGTTTCAAGTCATTTTAGTTTTTGAGTTATCACGCAAACTGACATACGAACAGACAGACAAAAAAGTAAAATTGACTCTCTCTTGGATTGTTATCTGATTCATACATTTGAGTCAATATCTACACACGCTCTTTTACAGAGCCAATGAAATGGCAAATTTAATATACTTTTTACAACCTCAAGTGCAACCATTTTATCTTATTTTATTTTCAGGAAACAATAATAACATGTGATTATATATGGTGAAATATCAATAATTCAAGGTTATGTCTCTACAGTTTCGAAACAGTTTAGGATTACTTTGAGAATGATTTTTCCAAAGAACTCAGTGAATAATTAGCAAGTATAATAATAAGAGATTTAAAAATTGGCAGTGAAACGTAAACTATGCATTAGTATAGTCAGCACTGGGACTAGATTATTTGGCGCCCGTGGCAAACTGAAAAAATACGAACAAAAATATGACAAATATAGAAGCACTATTAAAATTTTATTTTTCTTGCTTTGAGGCTGGAAAATTTATCGATTACATCGTCAAAACTTAAACTATTAGTTACATCAAATTCTATAGACAAAATACTTAAATTAGTTAATCTTTCTTGGCCTATTGCCGATCTTAAATAATTTTTGATTATTTTCATTTTGCTGAATGCTCTCTCGCAAGAAGCAGATGTCACCGGTAATGTTAGAAATATTCGTAATATTATTTCAACATTTGGATATGATTCTTTCATATCCAAATTGTAAATAAATTGAAGAAGCTGCAGTGGTGTTGGAAAATTTTGTTTAAAATGTTCTGCTGTCAGATATCTAAAACTACAAATTTCAGAGCAAAATTCTTCAACATTTAAATCATTTCTATATTTTAAGGCAAAATTTGTTGCTGCATTTTGAAGGTCTTTAGAATCAGCTTCAAAGAGATTTTTGGTGACTAAAAATTTGAAGTCTTCATTTATAAGTATGATTTCTGAATATCTAGAATTTAAATTTTCCTGTAATGTCTCAAATACCTTGTCAATTTCACAAAAAAATACTTCTTTTTTAGATAATATGCAGACAGTATCTGCATTTGTATATTTCGGATTTGGCTTTCTAAAGCGACTATCTATGAAATTCGGTAATATGTTCAAACTCTTTGCTTTTCCCTCAGCTGTTTTAAAAATTTGATCCTTCTTATTTTGTTGAATATCAGTTAAGGTTTCTGATAAAGCTTTCAATAACTCCAAAGCTTGAGATAAACACATAGATTTACTTTGAAGCAATGTATTGACTCGGTCAGTATTATTAAGAATCAAGTTCCAATATTCCAAGCAAAGCAAGAATTCAAAATTAACTTGTTTCAATAAATTTTTAGCTCTAAATATTGTCTCACCAATTATTTGTGTTACTACTGATGATAAATTTTTAGCTCTAAATATTGTCTCTTTGTCAGTGGAATTTTGCGAGATTTGTGTTAGAGCTTCACAGACACCAATTATTTGTGTTACTACTGACAGCTTTTGCTTTCGATGACCACCTTGTAGAGCTGTGACCTTTGAGAGCTATTTTCAAAATCGACATAAGAACTTTCCAGCGATTTACAGAACGTGAGAAAAAATTAAAAAGTTGTTGAATGTTTGAGAAAAATGTTACCATGCACGAGCTGGTAGTAGCTGCCTTTTCACCACACAAATTTAGACACTGTGCCGAGCACCGTATAAAACGTGCAAACACATTTTCTTTAATGATTCGAGCTTGAACTCCTTTATGAATTCCTGACATATTCGCACAATTGTCATATGATTGCCCTCTTGCATTTTTTATGTCAAGTCCATCTTTAGCAATTTTTGTCAATATCTCAGCGGCCAATACTTCTCCAGTTTTCTCTTCTATCTGAATAAAATCAATAAAACTTTCTTGAATAGAAACTTTGCCATCTTCAATGTAAACGTAGCGGATAATTTGAGACTTCTGTTCCTGATGGGAAATATCAGGCGTTCCGTCGAAGAGTATCGAGTAATATTTTGATATTTTTATTCTTTTTATAATTGTGCTTCTTACTTTATCTCCCATTAAATTAATAAATTCGTTCTGGATCTTGTTTGATAAGTAGTTCACCGAGCCAGCTTTGTGATTTTTTAAATGATTTTCCAATGTAGAATTGTACTTACTAAGTAGTTTAATGAGAGACAGGAAATTACCACAGTTCGCGTTGTCAATTTGATCACTAGATCCTCGCAAAGCTAGGTTATATTTAGCACAAAAGAGAATTGCATCTAAAATCATTTTTAAAATACTACGCCACGTTTCCTTTTCACTTAAGTAAGCTATTTGCAAACCGTCGTCAATTAAACCTCCTAATTTAAGACGTTTTTCCATTTGCTTCCAGCTTAGAAAATTTTCACGGTGCTCTTGGGAATTTTCGTGATCTAAAATTCGAGGATTTAATATTTTCCAATTGTTAAAGCCTTGTTTTGGGTCGCCTAATTTTGACATTGAATTGCATTTTCGAAATAAAGTACATGGAAAACAGTAAAGTTTCTTTTCCTCTCTAGAATATATCAGCCAAATCCTTTCTAAACATTCACCATTAACTAATTGTTTTATAAACCAGTTCTTTGTAAATTTTCAACCATCTGAAGAACAACTTTCAGAAAAATTCGAATTTTTACCCTGATCCACTCCATTCTCAATCAAATAACATCTGACTTGATTATTTATTGATGGCCAAGAACTTGGATTATTTTTATTTATTTTCGATAGTAATGGTTTTTCTTTGGTATTATTTTCTCCTGTTATAATTAAGGGCGGTACATTTGTCTGCTCAACCTCAACTACTACGCATTCAGATTCCAGTGACTCAAAAGCAAATTCATGTGTGCTGTTGACTTCGGTCACTGAATCTCGCACACCTGCGGCATCATTTGATTCTAAAGCTCCTCCGTTTCTCAGCCAGCTGGACAGTGTATGAGATTGAATTAAATTTTGTTCCGTACGAATTTTCTTTAATTTTCGATTTTCGGCTCCAGATGTTTTTTTTTTCATATTTTGTTACTTTAAATAAAATAAACTTTAGTGTACTAAAATAAAATGAACTTTAGAGTATGTATATTTATTTTACTTACTTTTGTCAATTTTTATATAAACAAAATTCAACAAAATATTTTATAAAACCTTCTATAGCTAGATGAATTTATTTAATGTGGAAAATCTATTGGTTTTTACAATTTTTCAACATATAAAATTTACAAACCTTCTAGATGAATTTATTTAATGTGGGAAATCGATTGGCTTTTACCATAGAATAGGTAAAATATACTTTCAAAATCGATAAATCATTGAAATTTTCCCTTTTAAATTTTGTTTTAAATTTTTGAAATTCGCCTCCCTAAACTTTCATGAAATCGAATTAATATTAATGCCGCTTTAATTTTTTTTACTAAAAAAATATAATTTTTGAACAAAATTCACATATTTTTAATAAAATTAAAATTTTTTTTTCAAAAAAATTGCGCCCCTTAGCCGTTTGCGCCCATGGCGAATGCCATACTTGCCACCCCCTCGTCCCTGGGCTGAGTATAGTACTAACACGTTACCTTGGATGGTAGAACAAAAAACTAGACTGACTACATCTGCATAAACAAAACATGCAAAACTTCCTTGCCATATGTTAATACTTCGAGGAATGCAGAAGTCAATTCATATGACAAATGAAGGGGTGTATTATAATAAGCGGAGATGTACGACTTAAAATACCAAAACCACAAAAAAGAAAATATTGACATATCCGGAAACTTGAGTTAACAGATTTAAATTGGCCTTAAGTAAATTTTTTTAATATTTAAGGTTTTTCATTTTATTTTTCTTGCAGATATAGAAGGATTTTATAAAATTTTAAAATATCATTATACTCATAGCAAGCACGTGTTAAAATTATTGAATTTTGCTTGCGACAAAAAATACCAACTTTTCGAACAATCTTTTGGGCGTTGAAACAAATTTTCATTTAAATCGATATGCCAATAAATAAAACTCCCGAATTTTGGGTACAGAAAATCCGAAAACAATGCAAACAAAAGCACCTTCTCAAATACACTGTTTAGTGAGGTATTATGGTGGTAGAAGAAGCTAAAGTATCACAAAACTGAAGGCCCCGACAGTGTAGCGGCTGAACTTCTAAAAATCGACAGCCGAATAACAGTCGATGTATATTATTAATTATTATCCATTCTGGATCTGGAAGATGTATGAGATAGTGAAACAATACCATTGTCCTGGAAAAGGGCATTATAGTCCACAACTGCAATATCACTTTGGAAATAACTTGGGATTTATACGACCAGCAACAATAACTTCGTAATAAATAATACTATAATTGATAATGTAGAGAAATTTAATTACCTAGGTAGTATAATCTCTAGCGTAGGCGGCGATGAGGAGAATATTGCAAAAACGAATAAAATAAGCTAGAGCGGCATTCAGAAGGTTATGGGCAACATGGAGATCCCCACAGTTATTATAAATAAAGTTAATATCCGAAAAATATTAATAAGATCCAGGCATTTCTGAACAAATGCTTAAGATCTATCTGCAAAATCTTCTGGCCTAGAAGAATCAGTAAATGAGAACTATGGCAAATAACAAAAGATCAACCTGTGATAGTGCAGATAACAAGACGAAAATGGTAATGAATTGGTCATACCATAAGAAGGCCTGCTCAAACAATTAGCTGACAAGCGCTAGAGTAAAACCCTTAAGGAAAACGAAATGTCGGAAGGCCGCGCAAACCAGTGCTCAGAGCTGTAGAAAAATAAATATTAAAAAGCGGGAAAACTTGGGGGCAAATAAAGCAGATGACCAATAATAGAGTAAGATGGATAGGCTATGTGGAAGCCCTAAGAGGGTAAGAGAAGGAAAAAATAGTTGGTAGAGTTATCGGTCCATATTTTTTTGAATTTGAAACTGAGCATCCAGAAACTGTCTCTGAGCTTTCACTACTCTAAATAAAAATTCAATCAGGAAAGCACTTGAAAAAAATGGGCTGAAAAAATACTCCACAATATAAATAATAGATAAGAACAACTTGAGCCCTTGAATTTTTAAAGTTTTACAAGTAAGAACCTACAAGTTTCTTTTAATAATTTCCATTATAAATTCTATTATGTACTTTCAATTCTATTTTTCTAAAAATATTCTTAAAAAAAACATTTTTATGAATTTTCTTATCTTTGATTAAAAACATCTTAATCTCATTGACGCCTAAAACAAAACTACAAAAAAAAAAACCCATATAAATCTCTTAATGTAATAATTATAGTGTCGGGACTATAGTGTTCTTAAAAGTACATTTATGTATTACAAATTAGTTAATATCTCAACTAATTGATATGTATATATATTGAAATTTTATATACATACATACTTAAATATACACCTATTATAATCCCATTTTCTTATATATTTATATAGAAATTAATAATAATTTTAACAAAGTAATTTGTGACTTGCAAATATTGCAACACTCAATATATAGGTACAAAATAAAAGGTAACATACAATAAATACATACCTACCTATATACTCAATCGGTACAATCTTATGTTATATAATATTCTGTCAAAAAAAATATATAAATTTTTATTTTTTCGATATAAAATCAAAAAAAAAAAAAAATATTTGACAGTTTTAGTCCATATCTAATGTTGGTTGGGCTAATCAATAATTAAAAAATTATGGGCTAATCAGAAAGAAAAAAACCCGCATTTATTATTAAAAAAATTTATTTTTATGATTATTGTTCTGGACATTGTTTTACATTTGATATTTTTGGTCTGATCGGTAAACCAACCATTTCCTAAAAAAAAATGGTTTGATTTGGTTTTCAATGATTAGTTTCCTTTTTTTAAATTTTTACCTTTCGGCTGTCATAGAATTTCAGAAAAATATAAAATCCAAAAAAAGAAACAAAAAATGAAACCTCTGAATAATTTTTAATTTGTCGAAAAAGATAAAAGGGGCAATTAGCTGATTCAGCTATTCTTACATTTTTTTTATATATGTATTTTTTTTGATATTTTATTTAAACGTAAAAACACTTAGCTCAGCCACTTAACATAACGCTTTTCTGATGTAATTTTTATACACATTTTTTTTTTTTTATTATTATGTATTATTAAAATATATTTTGAAAAAAATTTTTATATACAATGTATGTATATTATATATATATATAAGAGAGTAATATAATTTTAAGTATTGGGACAACCAAACCACAACATAATAATAATATAAAGATATACAAAAAATGTGTCTTCAATGCATTTTTTGACTTAAATCAATAGTCTTTGATATCTATTGTAGCCATCTTGTCGTCCTGTTTGATGAAACAACAGAAAAAAATAAAATTTAAAAAAAAACAACTAAAAATTCAAAAATACAAAAGAAAAATAATATTAAAAAAGAAAGAAATTACTGGTAGACGTTACAAAAAAAAAATGCAATGAATGTGGCGACTATAGATATCAATTCATTTGTTTCGTTTATTCGACAATTCGTCGTTACGTACAATACGACGCGTTTTACTCTGCGTTTACTCTGCACTCCGTTTTAGGTTCTTCCCTTCGTTTCGTATATAAATATACAATATAAATTTTGTAACGTATAAGTGTTCTAAAACATTTCTATCATTTCTTTTGGGGCACTGATCTCCTGCCATACCATTAACGGAACAAAAACAAAAAAAAAAAAAATTTCAAAAACAACCGAAAACACCGAAACAACAATTAAGAAATTATTTTGATTAAGTTCTATTGATAATTCGGTAACTTAAAAAACTAAAAAAACCTCTTAACAACATTTTTACAGTACAATTGTACTTGTAAAGATTTAAAGATTTTTGTTAACAGAAATAAAAAAAAAAAAAAAAAAAAACAAAATTGTGGTAATAAAAGAATCAAAACCCAAAACTATTGAAAAAAAAAAAAAACAATTTAATCGGCACCTTTAATATGGCGCATATTATCAATATTTTGTATAGTTGTTTTTTTTTTTTTTTTTTTTTTTTAAATTGTAAAGAAAGTGTAAGATTCCCTTTATTGTATAGAATGGCTTCAAATATATATGTATAAACTATATGTACCTACATATATACTAAATTCTTCTGTTGGTGCTTTTGATGTATTATTATTTTGAATTGATCGAGACTACATTTGTTATATCTTATGTTTAACATTTAAGACTATATGTTAATGAAATGTCCCTATAAAATACTACAAGAATTTTTTAATTTATTGACAATGATAAAGAAAGATTGGTTTCTTTTTTTGTTTTTCTCTTTTTTTTTTTTTATTTTACTTACGAAATTTATCAATATATTCATATAAAGCTGTATTATATATAGGTACATAAATATTTCATATGCATATGGGGGCAAATGCATATATATTACACATAAATAGGTATTACGTACCCAAAAAAATTGAAAAAATTTGTCATACAAATCAGTCATACACTGGAAAAAAAAATTCAAAAGATAAAAAATTAAAAAAAAAAAAATATTATTTTTAAGTTGAAAGAAATATAAAATGAAAATTAATTTTTATTTTTTTGATAATCAAAAATTCCTTTTTAAACAGCAGATATTTTTTTTAAATTCTCATTTTGTAATTTAGAATTTATTTTATTCATATATGATATACCTACCTTCTTTACAATTTTGTACTAATATTATGTATATTTGTTATCTTGAACCTGACGTGTGAGGTCATGGGTACAAATGCTTTTCTTATAAAATTTTAGAAAATTTTTTTAAAAAACTAAAAAAAAATTAATGTTTTTTCTTTAAAGGTGTAAGAAATGTTAAGAGACACTGAAATTTACTTCAAGTCCTTCATTTAGAAGTTTTGGGCTTTAATTATAAAAGTTTTAGAAAGCACTTTTTTGATCCAGTCAAACATTTTCGAACATTACATTAAATGACAAAAAATTAACTAACGAATTTTCTATCTTTTCTTTTTTGTCTAATATACCTTTTGTGAATATTAAATTTAAACGTATAGTTTGTTTGAGCTCTTTCTTTCTCTCTGATGCCTATTCGCTATTGGATATTACCGGCTACACGTCCTGGATTCGGTTAAATTATTGATAAAAAGCATTAGTATTTGATAAACATACCAAGTTCCTGATGTTAAGTAACCAAAACATTTGTTTTTGACCAATGCCTCTTTTACCTTCAATAAAACTATAAGAGTTCGTAATGTTGACCTTACATCACATGACCAAAATATGATATTTTTTTTTTATATTTGTATGGACCTCTATTAATTTATCTATTCTTCGCAGAACTTCAATATTTGTGATACGGTATACCTACAAAATTCTCAGAGCTCTTTTATAGAATCACATTTCGAAGGTATATTTTATAGGTTGACGATACTGCGTGACGCCTAAATTAGCACTAGATTTTGTAATTTTGAACCCACTGTTTTCATGTGATCTGCGTTTTTTTCAGTTTTATACCCAAGTTCAGAAACTCAGTTAAGATACACAAATCAGTTCTTCGTTTTTGTGTTTCGAAAGCTCATTAAGGTATTAAGGTAGTGGAAGAACGATTCTATTACGAATCTAGGTATTAACGTAGTGGAACAACATTCGAGTGTCTAGTTTTAGCTAAAGCTGAATGTTGTCAAAGAAAGTGCTCGATGTATTCACTTTCGTATGCTTCTGTACAGCTACTGTGGGAGGTATTGCAAGAGATTCACAATTTGCGCACATGGACTCCAACTGGTCGAGAGTGCGAAAAAAAGGTTGATTCGACTTTATAACCAAAAAAAATGAAAATAAAATAGAACTCCCAATTCTATATTATTTCCAAAAAATGTCCAAAAAATAAAGTTGAATGCAAAAAAAACGAAATCAATTCGAACTTGCCAGTACATTTTATTTGAAAAATATAGTTCAAAAAATAAATCAAACGGAAAAGAGGCCACTGATTTCAAATCCAACTCTTATATCTCTAATAAAAAATTTCGTATAACAGGTAGCGATACAAATATTCTGGAAAAGGGAAATACACTATTTTGCACCTAACTCTTAAAAACAAGAATTTCTGGAAACTTTTTTTTAACTCTATAGAAAGGATTCTTTATAGTTCGTTACTAAATTTGGGTTACCCCCTTTTCCGGAATATTAACATATTTGAATATGTAATATTGTTAATATATAAAAATTTAATTCCAAATCAGGATTTAAGTAATTTGCTTAACACGAATTTGGAGACGGTATCCAAAAATGTATTTCAAAAGAATCAATAAAAAGATTTTATCGTTATCAAGGAAAAAAATCAGGGTATTCCCTTTTCCGGAATATTTTCATATTTTAGAAAAAGGTGATTATTTTTTATTCAGTTTTTGGGATTCGATTTAACTTTTTTTTGATAAATGGAGGATAAGTTGCGAAGTTAGTTGGTTATACCGTGAACACTCTTTTGAATTTATATTGATATCTGTCTGTACCTCGAAATTCGAGGACGGTGGATAAATTATTGGTATGTATATATTTTTGGATGGCTGAAAATTAATATTGGTAATTTAAAATTGAAAAATAATGAATGAAAATTTTTATGAATATATCAGAGTTTTACGCCTTTTATAGGATATATTTTAGTATATTTTATGCAAGATTAATATTATATTCGGCATTCATGCACATTTATTATTCAATTTATCTTTCTTAATTCTAAAGTTTCTGTTTAATGCAGATATAATCATACTTCAGACATATTTTTATCGAAGATCGGTCAATAATCATTATTGTCTTACATTTTTCAGCTAGTATGAATCTTTTAATATAAATTTGTGTTTTAAATTTCTTAAAAAAAACTTTTTAATTTAGAATTGTGTAGATTTGTTCTTCCGTGTTCGGTTGACGTTGGAGAACTCAAATCCTTATAACAAATAGAATAAATTTATAATTTTTCATCAGTCTGTTTTCTTTCTCATATAATCTTTTGAATTATACTTTATAGTGTACTATTTTTCCATATTTTTATTCACTTAAAACACTTTTAACATTTTGCTGAAATTTTAAATACAATTACATATTATCTTACTATTAAACAGAACAATTTTTAAAATCTTGGAAATTTTATTTTACAATTTAATTTTTATTTTAAAATCTTTATGATTTTTTTTAACAAAGATCATCTTCTTATTCATCTTAAGAATAAGATAATGCTCTACTAAAACACGATTTATTAAAAGCATTTTCCTCGATTTTTTTTTTTTTTTAATTTTTCCATTTTTAAAAAAAAGACGGAACTAAAAACTTCACATTTCCATTTTCATTTGTCAAAGAATGAAAATATTTTTATACCCGTATGACTATATAGGCAAAGGGTATAATAAATTTGCCATTACGTTTGTGACGCAGAGAAGGAGGGGGGGTAGATATAGACTCAAGTGTATGGATCGGATCAGAATCGAAAAACAAATCGATTTAGCTATGTATGTCCGTCCGTCCGTCCGTCCGTCCGTCTGTCCGTCCGTCCGTCCGTCCGTCCGTCCGTCCGTCCGCACGATAACTCAAAAACTAAAGGAGCTAGAATCTTGAAATTTTCGCAAATTCGTTTTTTTGCAATAGCCGTCATCGCTATTTAAATCCAGCCATTTTGGTCCATGGGTTCGAGTGGCTGCCATACAACTTCTTTTTTTATATGAGTATTTCTCTGTACCTATTACAGTTACGTGTCTGAAATTTTGGCAAAAGTAGTTTAGTTTTATGGCCAAAGTTTCTGTAAAATTTGGTTGGTCTGTTGCAGTGAGTTCGAGTAGCTGCCATACAACTTCCTGTTTTATATGAGCATTACTCTATACCTATTAATGCTGGGTGTCTGAAATTTTGCCAAAAATAGTTTAGTGTATTGGCCAAAGTTACTGCAAAATTTGGTTGGTCTACTGCAAAAGGTTCGAGGAGCTGCCATACAACTTCTTATTTTATATGAGCATTACTCTATACCTATTGAAGTTAGGTGTCTAAAATTTTGCCAAAAATAGTTTAGTGTAATGGCCAAAGTTACTGCAAAATTTGCTTGGTCTACTGCAGAGGGTTCGAGTAGCTGCCATACAACTCCTTCTTTTATATGAGCATTACACTACACCTAATAAAGCTTTATGTTTGAAATTTTGTCAAAAGTAATTAATGTTTATAAATGATATAATGTTTATAAAACGGTCATACGGGTATCCCAGAGTTGACACAGTCTACTCTACCACACTCTTCCTCGTTTTAAATGTTTTTACATAAATAAAAGGAAAAAGTGCATTTGTGTCACATATGTGGTAGACATGAAGAAGATTCTGTTAATGGATTTGTATGATATATGATTATACAACAATGTTACGATGAGGGAGTTTTTCATCTTCACATTATTTTTGTTTGTTTTGATAGAAAAATGATTTGTTTATTTCATCAGATGGCCTGCGGTTGTATTTTAAAAGATAAAAACAAATATTTATTTATGTTTTATTTTGTTTGATTTTTAAATTAAAATTGAACAATTGAAATTTTAAATTTAAAAAACAAATAATGAAAGAAATGATGATCTTATTGATTTATAAATATATTATGAACAACATTGTAAAATATTTGGTTTAAAATTTGAGATATAGAATAGAAAATTCATTTAGTTCAAGTTTCTATATTTAAAAATAATTGAGGAAATTGAGTTCAATGATGAAAATTTAAATTTTTTAAAAATGAGTAGATTTTTAAAACAACAATTTTAGAATTACGATTATTGTACCCTTCAAAGAAATGCCTAGGTTAAACCTTTTTATTATATGATGTAAAGTTGCCTAAGCTTATTTTTCTTCCAATAAAACTACTTGAAAAACTTTGGCGTTATTTCTTCGGTATATTTGAAGAATTTTACATCCATTACTATTTAGTTTTTTATAAGCTTTAGTCAGTGTCCGTTTTCAGATTTATACTTAAGTTTTTTTTTAAAGTGCTCACTGTTTAACTGTCAACCATCTTGACCCTAGGCTAATAAATCTGTCTATGCCTTAGGTACATTTTGGAACAGGGGGTTATATTATATTAGTGTTATTAGAATTGATCTTAATGAATTCCACATGCTATTTTGTTTATATTGTAATATTTTGTATTTGAGTTATATGGTATTCTATATCTGTGAGTTATATTTTTCAATTAAATTATTTGTTTATATCTTGCATATTCTTTATATTGTTATATTAATTTAGTTTTTATTAGAGATATATAATTGTTATGTATAGATTATGCCATTAATTTGAATCCAATGGTAGATGAGTCGAATCGAGAACCGTAGATAAAAGCTTTTTCACTTTCACTGGTATTCTAACCCGGGTGTTCTTTATAAAAGGTCGCACTCTAACCACTGTGCGGCCCATTTAATCTGTAAGAGTGTGTTTTTTAGTTGAATGCAGTGATTTCTTTGACCCAAAGAAGCATCGGTATTATACGCCATAATTCTATGCCGATATTGACAGCGTTGCTAATGTATGAATGTATAGATAACTTACTTAAATATTTTGTTACGAAAAGTTGTATTTAGCCATTTTTGGATTTGGGATCGTTCAAAAATTATTTGCAAATGTACTTAATTTTGTTATCTTCACACAAAGTGCTAGTGCAAAGTAAATCTGCTTGCCCTTTCACAATCCTGTCGAAAAAATTAGAACCTTTTGAAAATCAATATAAAAACCACTTAGATATAAAATAAAATTATATTAACCTCCTTTAAAAGCAATGATAAGGTCATCATGGTTTTATTACAATACCATCTTGACCCTCTTAAAGTATAAAACATTAAAAATATTTTTTTAATAATATTCCATTATGTAAAACTTTTTATAATTATTATTCACATTAACGATTCAACACTTCTTTTTAAAAATTCTGGACTTATAAGTATTATAAGTTATATATATAAAAATTTTTATATACATAAATTTTACAGTAGATTTACTAACTACTATTCACATTTTCAATTATAATAATCTTTTGTTTTTCCATTATTTATTAGTAACTTCTATGTGCAAATTAAATGCAACAGTTTGAATATAAATAAGATGCTTAAGATTCAATTGATTTTTTTTTCCAACTTTAAGCACTAAATCACTCTATAAAGTCATAGTAGTTAGTTATGTACTTTCCAAATTAAATAAAAAGAAATTTTGTTTTTTATTTCATCATAAAGCTATTCATCAAACAATTATTGCGTGACACACCCTTAGCTAAATCATTCATATGAATCTTTACTCTACTCGATTCTACAATGCTGATACATTAAGTTCCTTTACTTTAAATTCTTGCAAGTCCTCTTATATTTCTTTCTTTTTTTTTTGAAGCAGTAAGAAATAAAATTAAAAATCACGATCAGTAGTTAATAACAGTATAGTTAAATTCTAAAGTATAAAGAAAAAAAAAATACCCGATAATCATTATAATGTGTCCTGTAATCAACTAATAACCTACATTTTATTCCCCCTTCATATTTTTTTTTTCATTATTAATACCGTAAAACCTTGTTGCGCTACTATTAACAACCCCTCAATTTTCCATGTATTTTATATATTTTTTCGAAAAAATATTATATTTTTATAATAATGATAGTTATATTTTTATAACCCTCGTTTTCTTCTAAAAAAATTTTATTTCTTCTTCTCAAATTAAGGATAAACAACACATGTCACTTAAAATAACCAAAAACTGTTTTTGGGTTCGGAATCGAATCAAAAATGTTTTAAATAAATTGCAACAGGATGAAAATCGGTTGATGATTTTCACTAAAGATGACAATCTAATGCAATAAGTTTTTCTATATTTTTCACTTACTTCAAAAATTTATTAACCATAGACAAAAAAAAAAAATCTATTAAGATAACTATAGGTAGATATCGTTATATATTAAAGTGGTAGAAAACATTTTCTTAATAACGTACCATATATTTGTCAGTGTTAAACAATAAAATAGTTGCACCCTGTGCACTAACAAATATATGATACCAAAAATGCCGTGAATTTTTATTTAAAAATTTTCATTTAACTGGCGCACCCTAAAATTTAAGTAATAATAAAGCCATCAAATCATATTAACACAGTTTTACGAGAAATATGATATTTCTAATAAACAATAGACTTAACACTCTGCTCGTACTTTAAATATGACTTGAGACTAAGTAAAGAAAGATATATTATATAAATGAAAAACCTTTAATTTTGGATGGCTTATAAAATCTTGATCAAGACCCTAGTATTAAATTCTCGAATCCTTTTGATAAATTTCTCGTTAGATTTAAAATTCGATTGTAATTTATTTCTACTTAAACTTAGGTACAATATTTTTAAAAATATCAATTTTGTGGATATTTTTTTAAAAAAGCTGATTCGATGGAATGACTTGTCCAATAAGAAGAACCTATAAAAATTTGAGAGTTTAACTGCCAAGTAAGAGAAGCTTGACAGGGACAACTTTGATGAAATACTATACCATATTTTTTTCTAGATTATTAAAGGTAGTTATTTACCTTAATTTTCATAAATAATAATGGGAATAGTCCTGGGTAATATATAGTGTAGTGTATAGTCAGCAGCTGGCAAGGCAAGCAATTATCTCATAACACTTCACACAAAGTAAAAAAAATTACATAACTTTTACAAAAGAAAATCACCAGTTATCGCGTGCCACAAGTTTCCTAACCATGATATTAAAATAGTTCTACTCTAATATTTTATACATAAAACTATGTATAATAATAACAACTCTCCCAGTTTATTTCTAAACAGAAAAGGACATAAAAATCAATCAATTCTGATTAGTTTTGCAAGTACACCCCATCATTGAATTTTTATTGGAATAAAGGAAAACAAAAACTATACCGTGACGAAAAATAAGAGGATATTGTCGGAAATTCCGCTAAAAAAAAAAAGAAAAAAAAATTTTTTTTTTTGGGAAAAGCAGGAAAGAAAAAAAATATTGTGTAGGTAGTTGAACCAAAAGAATGCACCAAAATTTTACCATAATATATAAAAGGGATGAATATGGATACAAACTAAAAACATTATGATTATTATGATGATGACTTTAATTCTATAAAATAATTTACTTAATGCTTATAAAGAATACCATATGGCCTTGTATATATATCTTTTTACATACTATATTATGTTCTATTTGGTTTTGCTTATTTTAATTTTCATTTTTAATATTTTTCACCCTACCCTTATTTGCACTTTTCTTCTTAATTTATTCATATGTTATTTTATATTTATATATATGTATGTAAAATGTTGAACTCTTCTTTGCCTGTAAGCGTGAGTATTTTGCCACATAATATAATTTTTTATTTGTATATGTTGTTCGATAGGTGAACATTTCGAAAGGGAAATTGAAAAAATATTTTACTACGAATCTAATAAAATATGACAGGAAAACCCTAAAGAATATTATTTTTTAAATTTACAGGAACACGACTAATACTATACTATCTTTTTTTTAACATATTTTTAAAAATAAATTTAAAAAAAACTATGGTTCATTCGGTCAGTCTATCCGTCCGCCCGTCCGTACGAGTGTTCACAAAAGTTGAACACCATTTGAGATAATGAAATAAAGACGTTTCTACATGTTATAAGGTTTAGTACTATCTTATGTTTAAATTGAATGTTGAATTCATTAAGATCAATTTTAATAACACCGATATAATATAATCCCCATCTCCCACGCATAGGTAAAGACAGGCTTATTAGCCTAAATGTTGAGCAGTAAGAACTTAAAAGGAATAAAAAAAGTCCTCGACGCTCACTCCACACAGCCATCGTCGTACTGTTGGGTCACTGACCTTGTTTTATAGATATCTTGTAGGGAATAACACCTGTTCTAAAGAAATCAAACAACTTATGCCTCCATTCAAGATTTTCCAACGGGAAACGAGGAGGGCAACAGATGCTCATCTCTACACAGTTGAGCTAGCCAGATGGCGTAACACGGCTTATGGAAATTCATTTGTCATGCGTTAATCTTGTTTTTGGAACCATATTCCACCAAATGTGTTCACCAAAGTTGATAATGTATATATGCACGATTTAACCAAATATAACAAGAACATTAACATCTTTCTTCTAAATATCTCATCCAATTTTCCCGACCCCCCATAATCCAGATATTCCAAATAACTTTCACCATAATCCTAAATCCTTCCATATTCTCATCCCTGTAACCAAACAATACATTTGTATTACAGGTTCCCTCCTTAAGTTTGGTTCAAAAAGGTTGTGGTTTTGGTGTGTTAAAATCATACACTACCTAACGAAACACCACATAGTTTGAATGGGTGGCTTTCGACCCTATACTCTTTACAAACGTCAGCCTCCCTTTACTTCTTATACCAATTAAGTTCTATATTTTTAATCAGGAAACGATAAACGACAGTTGCTTTAATCAGCTGATGTTAGATAAATATATTTAATAACGGTTTTAGTTACAGCATTTTAAAAAATTTTAATATTTGGAAATAAGTAAATAAAAAATATTTTCATAGTTCACCTCCCCTTTTTCTAACTGTAAAATATTCTTAATTACAAAAGGTTTCCTTAAAATTGAAGTAAATTTCTCTTTTTATTAATTGGTTAAACAATAATATACTAAGCAAAGTTCTAAGAAATTATTATAAATATAATTTTCAATATACTCTTTATACCTAAAACTTTTATTGAACATTATTCAATTTTGGAAATGTGCTTTTTAAAAACCTTAAATTTTTTTCATTACTTGTTTAACTCTTGTTCCTATTTATAATTTTATTAATTAAAAAAATAAAAAAACTTGATATTCCAATTTAATAGTGTACCTTAGTCCTTACTAATATTCTAATTCACAGAAGTTCAATATGATTATTATCTCGACTCTTTTATACTTGGCCAGTTATATACAGTTTCTATTAGAATAGTCTAACATATGTACACAAAACATTTCAGATGCAATCAATTGTGATAGGTGTTTGGAAGAATGAATAAAATGATAATAGATATTAGACTAGAGCAAAAAAAAGGGATCCGTATAATATATTAAAAAGTATACAATATATATATATATATAAATTTAATGATTATATAATTAACAGATTTAATGTTGTTTTTATTATCGTTTGTATGTAAAATAATATTTTTGTTGGTAGTGGCTTTAGTGAGTCTATCATACAGGTATTAATTACTTCCATGTGTCTTAACAATTTATACATTCAGATTATTTGTATTTTATGGTATATAGGGCATGAATATATATTTAATTTAAATGTTCATTTTAGTGTAACAGATATTTACTTAAAAATAAACATGTTTATAACATAAGATTATAAATAAAAATATTCTATTTAAAAATTGATAAATAAGAACATCTCTTTTATTTATTGAATCGATTTTTAAAATTTAATCTCTTGAGTATTAATGAGTTTTAAATTTCAAATGTTTTGTTAGATTTTAAATATTAAATTTGACCTTTTTTTTTAAATTCGCCAAAAGGCATATTTTTTTTTAAAGTTCTTTTAAACAAATTTATATAGAAAGTGAAACTTAAACTCTTTTTAATTAATAACAAATCTTTAATAAATATATAAGTTTTAGTTTTAAAAGGGTGTTATTAATTAGCTTCCTGTAATATTGGTAGATAAAGAGAGTTTGAAGATGTATAATAAAAAAAGGATTAGAATATTAAATTTCTTAATTAACATCTTAGTTTAAAGGTTAATTAATTAAAATTTTAAACTAAATTATAAAATTAAAATTCCTATAATAGTACAAGGCTCCAGGGTGGCCTTAATCTTATAATGCTTCCAACTAAGGTCTAATAAAATAGAATATACACTTGACGTTAATCAATACTATATCACCTGCGGTTTAAGGATATTTTACATGTGCATCCTTAATTTACATTCATATAGGATAAGAAATTAGTCAATTTAATATCAGGTAAGATTTAACATTGATATTTATTAGAAATTCATCTGGTTTAGTTTGAATGTATATAGATTTGAATTATATTCATAAAAATTTGTACTGTAAGTAATCATATACAGGGTGGTGCAAAACGACCGATATGGTTTGAATGTTTAATAACTCTTTTATTTAATGGTTAATTATTGTTATTATTTTTTTGTTATACAAATGGGGAATATTTTTAGCTTAAGTAAAGAAATTATATCCTGCAAGTGGTGACCATTTTCGGACCCGCACATTCGTGCTTTTTCCAGTATATTTTCCATAACTTTTCGTAATTTCTGATTGCTGTTCTGTTGTGTACTGTTCCATTTCCAATTCCCCAAGTTTTCTTCACAAAATTCTGAAATAAAAATAAAAAATATTAATAAATTTAAAAAGTTATTAAACATTCAAACCATTTCGGTGGTTTTGCATCACCCTGTATATAGATGATTTTTTCCTAGGTTCTAGGGTTTTATTTTCGATAACGAAACTGTGAGAACATTTACGACACTATATCAGTACATCCGTTTCATACCTGAAGCTAGTTAACTGAACGTATAACTTTCTATTTTTCGTTCACATTAAGTTAATGATTAATGCAACAATTATCTATGGAATTTTTCCTGACTTAGTAACATATACTATTTATACTTCATAAACAACCTTTTCAAAGTGATTCATAACCCTTTAAAGGGAATCACATCTTTTTACAGTTTTGACAACACCGTTTGAATATTTTCGATCACTTCGGTCAACAAATCAACTGTTGCTAAAATCTACATTTAGATATAAAAAGCAAGACCTGTTAATCAAGGAACACACTACTGTGAAGAAGATTTGAGAGTTGTAAAGCAGGTGGGGAAGATTGTGGTTTTACTGCGATAACTAAAATGTACATGTTTTAAAATATAAAACATAAAATACTTACTAACTGAATTAAAACCAAATCTGTCTTAATTAGAATATCCTACAAATCAGGTGTGCTAATTTGTTGCTGGCTCACAATTCATCCTTCAATTTTCTCGCTTTAGTGGATATCTGCATTTCAAAATTTTCATTTAAGCTTTAAAATTTCAATTTTTTCTTTCAATATAGGATTAAATTAATTTTCATTAATACTTTACTTGGTATAGTATTGTCAACTTTTATTCCTTCTTTCAATTTCAGCAACGAATACACTAATTAAGTTTTTATCGATTCTTCTTTGCTTTCAGATAAAGTTTGTTTGAGATCCGAGTTCAGTTTCCTTTGTGGAGTGTTTTTGAATGCTTTTTAGAGTAATATCTGATGTGAACTTCCCTAATTTTCTGTCCACCTTATCCCTTTTAAAAATATTATTCCCTATAAATGTAATAAAACAGTTTTCACACATATACATAATACAAGAATTATAATTAAATAACAAATTTAAATTTAATACATTATTTTAGCCACCTTTGTTAAAATCTGTTCTGTACGACATTTAGTCTACAAGATTTCCTAACATCATACTTAACCTATAATTAATTTTAATATTAGACATATCTCAATACTAGATTAATTTTAGAAATTTTAGTGCAGATTTTGATTAATTATTAGAACTTTTGACATTTCCGATACTCTTAAATTCTTTTGACCTCATGGTTCTAAAATAAATTTATGAAAGTTATTCTTAATGGATACCAAACAATGTTAAAATCTGTTCTGTACGACATTTAGTCTACAAGATTTCCTAACATCATAGTTAACCTATAATTAATTTTAATATTAGACATATCTCAATACTAGATTAATTTTGGAAATTTTAGTGCAGATTTTGATTAATTATTAGAACTTTTGACATTTCCGATACTCTTAGATTCTTTTGAATTATTGGAATGAGTTAAATCTTCGTACCAGATTCAACTCATTCCAATAATTAGAACACAAGATTTCTCGAAAAGTCTGGTATTTTTGTTGAAGCCTCCCGATCCCGTGTACGATTTGAGCTATCTACGAACTTAACCTTACTATTAACGAAAAAAAATTTGCATAAAATTTCACCGAAGTCGATTGAAATTTACGTGGAGAAGTGTGTTCACAGCCACACATACATACATACACACGAAAACACAAAAAAAAAATTCGTATTTAAGCTTTTCCTACTAAATGGAACAACTTTTGTTAGGACAGTTGTTGTCTTAGCTTTTATTTCTATTTTAAATGTAAAGCGGTGGATTTTATATTATGTAAGAAATTTTACTTTTATCTAGAACTTGTAAATTATCGTATTGGAAATATTGATTTATTAAATACAGCTTGCTTTACATATTATGTGTACTTGTTTTCTCTCCCAAACCCCCATTTTCCTGATAAAATTGTAGGTACATAACAAAGTTATAATATTTATTCGTCTTCTGGAAATATTACATTAATGTTGTTCTATGCAATCTTTGCAGCCCATAAGAACATAATCGATATAAATATTAAAATTAATAATTTCCTTTAACATAATAAAAATATTTTTAAATGGATTCAATAATATTATTAAATTCCTTTTAGTTAACGTCAGTTTTAAGTCAATTTAACTCTTCATTTTTGTTAAATATTGCATTAATAATTTTTGTCTCATGTTATCATTTAACCGATTATGCTTGTATTTAATCCTGTAGATTACGGTTTCTTTAACAAGACTAATTTATTTTTGAAATTCCAATTGAGGATTAACATTATAATTTTATTTTCTATATATTTTCATTTAATTTTTTTTTTTTTGGATTTTGAAGGTCTTAAATATTTTCTTAATAAAATAGTTTTGTTTTTCCCCTTTTGTATAATTTATTTAAGTATAAATAACACAGCTTGATATCAAATTTGCTCATGTTTTTTATCCGTAAATTAAAAGTGGGATTGCATTGTGTTACACCCTATGTTTTGCAATTAAAATTGTATAAATCTAACATGATTAAATTAAAAAAAAAAAACATTTTTTAATATGCTTATGACTTTTATTCAAAATTTTTCATCTTAATAGATTTTGAATAAAATAATTTGACTGCTTTATTAACTCTTTTGTCCACATTTTAATATATAAAATTATGTACTTTTTCTAATAAAACTTTAGTTCACAATATATCCTATAATAGTGTTCCATCGTGATTTCCGATTAATCACGCACCACATCCTCATCAATTATTCCAATAAAATTATAGTCAAATACCGGAGTTAACAACGGTGTCTTTATCTAGTTTTTCTTCTACTTCTTCTTTATTTAAGGTAACAAGTAACACCTAAAAAAGTTCGGTTTGTTCTGCCATTTGGTAAGAAAATGACTGCAGACAGCAAGTAGAAATCAGTTAATGTTAAAAATTGTAATTAAACAATTGCATCAACAAATTTAAGTTACCTCTTTATTACTTTTAAGAAGCTAAAACTAAAAGTTATGGTACTCATTATTCCAAGGTTTTTGCATCTTTCACATGTCATGGTTTAATTTGCTTTTAATTGAATGGATTTTTAAACCATTACTAGTACATGTTTAGTATAAGCTATGATACTATCTGCTTAGATTCTGGAGTTTGTGTGTATTTTTCTCTTAGTGATTCTATTCTCACTAAGTATGGAAAATAATGTCACTTAAGTGATTCCCGTTTTCAGCTTTGCAATGATGGACTCGTTTTAGAGTATTTTCCATTATATCTTTTAAAATTTGTGGCTGTAGCGCTCGAATTTCTGCAACAATGTTGGCTTTAAGATCAAGGATTATGTCGAGCTTGTTCACGTATACTGGCTCCTTCAAATAACGCCAAAGAAAATAGTCGAGTGCTGGCGAAATTTGGCGAACGCGCTGGTAAATTAATTTTCGAATTTCTGTAAATTATTCGCTCTCCAAAAATGCCTTAAATGTGTCATTGTGTCTCGAGAAGTGGCTCCATTCTGCTGAAACCATATCTCAGGTATGTAACTGATACCGATTTCCATTTATGGTTACAGCTGGTGTTTTGTTAACACTTTGCTCTGCATATTAAATTTTTGAACGCGTGGTCCTCCGGTTCGAGGCACAGTGAGACTCATGAGGGTCAGCAAAGCAACGAATCAGGTGCTTCAGAGAGCAAAATTCTGACATTAAAATGGCGATGATATGCTCTTTGCGTTAAAATAATTTATCACTGATTTAAATATTAAAAATTTATTATTCTGGTTCTTTGTTTAGTTGTGAATCTCTCCATTATTTATTCTCCAGCTGTTATTTAGATAATCTGAAAAAAAAAATAAATAAAATATATAAACGAAATATATTATATATTCTCTAGTTATTAAATTTGAACCGCATGGTGACTTTCGGCCTACCCTGTAGTACTGAATTTTTGTTTTGGGAAATATAATATAAAGGGAAAACTTTTTTTTGCATTCCACCAATTATATTCAATTTAAAATTACTACGAAGTTCAGTATTTGTAATTCTTAAAAATCCTGTACTCGCTCCTCCAAAAATTCTATTTTATATTAACGACTAATCTATCTGATCTGGTTATTAATTTTTTTCTTTCTAATTATATTCCAATAAATTTCTGAATAATAAATATGAACTAGAATCCTATTTATTTTGTCATTTATCTATTTTACGACTCTTCTACTCTAAACTAAAAACATATTGACCTCTTATTTAATTTAAAAAAGATACAAAACATGTTTTACAGAAACGTGTGTAGTTAGTTGGTTACAAGAGTCTTCCAGTTTTCTTGTACACAAAAATTACAAAATATATACATATATATTTTGTAAATAATAGTACAATAATTAAATAAAAATTTAAAAATTTCCTGAAGCACTAAAAAAAAGCATATGAACATAATTTCATAAGTCTATCAAATATCAACTTCATTTTCAATTTTTATAACAAACCTGTCCTGATTAATTCAGACACATGAACAAATGTTTCAAACAATGACAATTTTAATTTACTTCAAAAACCTTAACTTACTTGATATATATATACATATACTTGTTTATAAATAAATTTAAAGCAGTAATACAGTAATAATTTAAATAATCATCAACAGTCAACTACACATTACCCAAAATTTATACATTTTTTATTTCCAAATTATATTAACTGTGATTTTGTTACTGTGTATATATAAATTTTGAAAAAATTGAAATATATCTTCAATAATGCATTAATTATTATAATGACAAGTATATAACATGAAATTACTTAACGCTTATAAAATAAGATCAAGGCATACTGTACGTACATATTTACATTACACCGTATAACCCCTTACAAAAAAACATTGAAAAAAAATTGAAATCTGTCCAACAGGAACACCAAAACACAAAAAAAAATAAAATTTGAAAACCTATCCATAGGGAACATGTTGACTGCCAAAAAGGGGTGAACTTATAAAAAAAAAATTGAACAAAAAAAAGGGAAAATAAAAATGTCAAAAAATTGTGAAGAGTGATTTTTTTTTTTAATTAAGATAATATAAACCTTTTCATAAGCAATTTTAATGTTAGAATTTGACATAAAATATATATATATATATATAGAATAAAAAAATACGACATATGTAATGTACATGCAAAATTAAAATTATAAACACTCAAAATTTTATAATATTATGCGAATATTAAGCGATAAAAATGAATTGAAAATAAAATTAAAAAATACAAAAGATTCACTTGATTTTATTTTTCTTGTTATAAAAAATACAAGTTACTAAAAAATGTTACATACTACATACTACTGAAAATATTGAAATGAGCAGCAGACTAATATTAATAACATAATAATAATAATAATAAAAAAAAAACTGTTACAATTATAAGCAATAATGAATATGGTAAAATTCAATAAACTAAACATCACCATTATGTTGCATTTTAAACATAAAAATGGTTATTCATATTGTTTCAATCTGTTCAACCCTGACTTTTATAGATTTTTAAAATATTGGATTACACGAGCTTTGTTACAAATCTAACCCATTCTAAAAATTGTGTAAAACTAAAAAATTCCGAGTCTTATTTAGTTTAAATAATTTTTAACTGTATTTTGTCGCAATCATTCAAAATTCTTAACTAAACTCATCCCTGAAAATCAACTATTTAATAATGCTGTGAAGTAACCTAATCCCACCATTTGGAAGAAAATTACGATTTGCGACCAATTTCGAAAAAAAATATTTCCATAATTGAAATATTCTTAGTAATGACAATAATCTACCAGATCTAGCGGATGAAATGTTAATAGAAGGTAGGATAATTCCAAAACAAAAATTCTATTTCCGAAATACCATTTACATAATTCAAAAAAAAAATTCCATGAATCCAACTCTAAAATTCCTACTAGTTTAGATTCTCATGTGAAATTTTTTTCATTATTCGGGATTATTCGGGAACTTTCAATTTTTTTATTTGGAATAATGACACCATCCTGATAATAAATTCTAAGATGTTATTATTACAATAATATCTAGACTAAGACATAATCGGAAAGTCGGAAAGTTGTAAGTTTCATAAAACAACTTTAAATCTAATTTAAATATGAAATAGTACTACAATAATGGGAAAGTTTATTATAAGAGTCGAGCACTTCGAATGAACGTCAGCACTCAAATCACTGTGCCACCCATCCTTTTAATAACAGGCAAAACTTATATTTTAGTTATTTGAACGTAGCATAAGTATCTATATAGGCATCCATGCGTTACAAATGATACAAGATTGCTTTAATATTGTTAAGTAAATATGTATAGATCAAGAACAATATTTTAGACAACACATTGGATAAAAGCGTGTTCTATATTCAATACCAGTTGTCCCGAAAAAGAGTTTCAACAAGCTGTTTTTAACTACCTAGGAAATTTCATATTACAGAAATGGGCACCTGAGACCCTCCTGGCTTATTATCAAGTAACCTATAAATAACTTCCTTCAATATTCTTATTTTTAAATCAAAAATTTCCACTACTAATTACATTCTATAACAACAGGTTTTAAATTTATAAACGTAATTTAAAAACAGGTGGTCTACCCATTACAGTCTATATAAAAATGACACGCGCCGATTATTAAACTGTAATAAAAAAAGTAATTGTTATATTATATCACTTTAATCTATATAGCCGCCATCTATTAAAACAACTACTGTTTCAACTTTCAACTATTAAAATATTGATTTATTTTTTATGGAAAATTTAATTACTAAAATTAAAATAAATTTTAAAAAGCACAAAAATACACTTAACAAAAATTTAATTATATTATTTTATTGTATATAATTAAATATTCTTTGAAATTCAAAATTAATTTATTAGATTAGATAAAAAAAAAAAAAAATTTTATTGATATCAATTCACCCTTTCAATAATAATAATAATAATATGTTTTATTAACTTTAATATAATTATATACATCAAAAATTTTTAATCAATATTATTTTAGTTTTCTAAGAAATTATTCTATAAGATACAATAATAGATAATAATAATGTATAGGATAGGGTATGAAAAGTTCAAATAAATCTCTTCTACTCAATAAAACAAGACAAAGAGTTAAAATTGAAAATACCAATCTGTTCATTAAATTGTCAACAATAAAACAACACTTACACTAATCATAGTGTTAAATATACCATATATTATATAATAAACAGACATCAAAGGACATTTTTGAAAGAGGAATAATATAAGTATATAATAGAAATAAATTTATATAATATATATTTTGAAATTCAACAAAATATATGGAATATAACAGATATACAGAGGTACATTGTATTCTTAAAATATTGAGGTATTGAGGCAAATTTTTGAATAAATTTTTCTTTGAAGTTAATTTAAAGGATGGTATTCTGTTATAAATATTTAAAATTGAGGTCTTTTTGATATTACTCGTATATGTGCAAAACTTATACAGCAATTTAAGTTACTTGGAAGTAAATGTTTTTTTTTATTTATTTCAATATTTTTTGTAGAAAATATATACATATGCTGCAATTAGATTATCAGTTCTGGAAGCTCTTTATTAAAAAGAGCCAACGCAGTGATAAATAGACCTTCAATCAGCATATCTACATTCTAAAATCTTTAATATCATAAATTTAACGTATTGTAATAGCTTACTTTTTTTCTCACATATCACTCCATGAGGGCTTCCATTTGGCAGTGCTTCCATTTGGCATCTTCATCTCACAAAGTGTCCTGTTGCCGTTTTTACATTTTCAGATATGGAGTTGCATTGGTTTAGTGCATTTTGTAATGTGCGCCTTTTGGTATTATTTGTATGTCCGTGTTTTTTTTCCCCTTTTTGAGCGTTGCATCCCAAGCCCATGTGACACATCTTGTTGTGCTATTTTCTTACGAAGTCCAGCACTAGCATGTCTTCTCTTGTAATTCTTCTTAGATATTATGAATCATATGCAGAATATTCTGGCATTTGTTAGTAAATACTTTCATTTTCTAACTTATTATGTTGAATATCAGCCATGTTTCGCTGAGATACATAAACACAGTTTTTACACAAGCATTGAAGATCCTTAACTTTGTTTTCCTGGAGATCAGGGTGTCTCTACATACTGAATATCAAGTTGTCGTTATACTACCAAAGTAGTTAACTGTTAAGCGTATTCCACTGCGGTTGCATTTTTTTTTTTTAGTTGGTGCTATTAAATTTCATCACCTTGGTTTTATCGATGTTTATTTCGAGATCTCCGTCGATTTAGACTGTATATCGCTGACTCTATGTGCTGGAAGTACTATATATCTTGTGTGCATAATCTAAATCTTGGTGGTGAGTGAAATTTCCTTTTCTTTTTACAGACTTCGGGCATTGTATTGTTTACGACGTTTGTGAATAGAAGGGATGAGAATGGACGCCCTGTTTGGCATTTCTCTGGAATGGTTCACTAATGTTTCTATTGCGAAGGACCGCTAGTTCGGAGTTTTCGAATTGTTATTTTATCTCTTTTATAGATGGTGTAGAAGAGGTTGTGTTGTTTTCTTCTAATATTATTTCTTTTTCTTCTGCTTCTCTCATTTTACTGTTGTTTATTTCTTGGAACTCTTATATCCATCTTCTTGTTTGTTCTTGTGTATTGATTAATTGTTTGCTAATTATTGATGATTTACAATTTGGTGGTGATTTCTCATATCATTCTGATTCGAGCCTGACTTTGTATTTGCGACGAGGTTTTCAAGGAACTTTCTATTGTCTTTCTTAATGTCTCGTTTTCCGCTTTTAGCTAGCGCTGTGTATTGCTGCTTAGTCCCGATTTTTGGTTGCATTGTAATATCTCACTAGAAAGATTTAATATTAATTCAATATTCAGTTTTTAAGTCTTTTATAATAAAGGTTTTTCAAAATTAGTTTTTATCCTTAATATATTTTAATATTAAAAGTCGTAATGTTATTTTAAAAAACTCATCAACGGAGCACAAGTTTCATGCACTTAACTGTAAGCTTTGATTTAAGCCACAAAAAAACATTATTATACAATTCTTTCTAAACTTTTAATTCTTCTAACATTTGTTAAAAAAAAAACTTACGTAATTTTACACATGATATAAACGATAACCTTTTCCTAACTTCATTAATTACTTTTATTGTACATGTATTTGGAAATATTCTAATTTCATTGTACCTTATAAACTACTTATAAATCATTAAATTCATAATTATTATTTAATTACAATACTTAATTAACAATTAAATATAATTTTTAATTTTTTTTTTATTTTCAATCTATTATGACTAATTTAATTATCAGTTACGCTGATTACATAAGTAAAATTATAACAATTTCTAAGTATTATATATATACCTACACTCAAATAACCACCCAATGATAACTTTTATTACGAAAATTACTCAAAAGACTTTTTCTAAAATTTTATTTTTATTTATTTTTTTTTTTTTGGAACTTTAAGTTGTAGATTTAAACTTATATTAGAGATAATTTTAATAAGTTTTGAATTATTTTGATTATATAAATAAAAAATTTAAATATCTTTTAAAGAATGCCGCATTTTATTAATCTGGGTTTAAACTTTTAGAATTACATATAAAAAAAAAATTTTTAACAGGTTTTCTAAAATTAATCAAAATATGAGTGATTAACCCAGTTTATTTGAATATATTCCTTTTTATATTAAATATTTACTTTGAATATTAAGAATCTTTGGTCTTCACAATGGAACATTTATTAGTATGCAGAAATACTTGTAGTTGTCAATAATTCGAAACATAATACAAGCCCTATTACAGTCTTTCTGATAGTAAAATATTAAGTGATGAAAATCAAGAAGTATCTAGAGATAAAATGACAAGAACAGATAAGATAATATGTCAAACATGTAATGCAGTAAGGACATCCGCCAAAATATAACATTTTTAAGTCAAATTCAGGTATTTCCCAAAAATATTCCGGTACTTGTCAAATTAATTCAGGTATTTACTAAATATATTCAGGTTTTTCATAAATATTTTTAAATATTTACTTTCAAAGTAAAGAAAAAGCCTTTCAGATATAAATATTTTTTGAGAGAATCTGTGAGTTAAAAAAAAAATATTTGCATTTTTAAAGCTTAATTTTGAATTTCAAAAAAAAAACTTGAAACTATTTCGTTAAAATCTGAATTTTAAAACAAAATATCTGAATTTCTGAAGTTAATACCTCAATATATAACTGAATGTTATAGCAAAATAAATTTTATACTGAATACATTTGGGAAATACCGGAATATATTTGACAAATATCTGAGAATATCTGATATGAGAAGCTCAGATTCAAACCGTGCAATGTCCATATAAGACAATTTTGTCAGTATTCAAGAAAGTTTTAGATGCCTCTAAATATTAGCAAAATCCTAAAAAGAAAAATAAAATTATTTTTAGTATAGAAACTCCACTTTAAGCTTTTGAATCGCAAAATGATAAAAAAAGATAGAATTTCTAATTTCCTGCAAAAATCTATCATAAAGTCAACTTATCGGAATATGGACATTCCACGTTTTGAATCGGAGCTCCTCATATATAACCTTTGAAGGCAATTATTATACTAACAAATTTTTACATAAATTTCATTCACAATACCAGAGGACAGGTTTTATTTGAAGACAGTTATTATTTATACCAAAATTCTATAAGATTATTTTTAGAATGATTTTAGGGATTTTACGGATTTTAAGAAAAACTGTTAAATAATATTCTTATAGAAAATTGTTTGAAACATCAGTTTAAAAAAAATATTTAATATTTATTTTTTTAACATTGTCACCAGTTGTACAATAACCTAAAGGTTTTTCTAAGTACTTAAGTACTTTAAATACCAATAAAGTATCCCAATGAAAATAACGTCCTTTTTTGTTTTTTTTTTTTAATTTCATGGAAACCAAATGCTCAAATAAAACCATCAACACTATTTTATAAGACCATTTTGAAAAATATGAATTATTAATGATGGAATAATGAAAAAAAAAAGTAATGCATACACGAATGAATGGAATTAGAAAGAAGTAGAAGAGAAAGGGAAGGCAAAAAAATAATATAAATTTAAAACTATCGTACAATATCCACAGATGGGGATTAAAATTTCCGTGCTTCGTAAAGTTTTGAATGATTAATGCTTTCGCATACTATTGCACTATAAAGGAAATTAAAAAAAAATACCATCCTTCCTTCTCCTCCTTTTTCCACATTTTCTCCTTGATGAATTGATTGCATTCTCGCAATATTTTGAATAAATTTGTTTCCGTAGTTAAGAACGTGCATAATAATAGTTACAAATAGCTTATATATACATATATATATATACTTTTACTTTAATCCTCTTCAAAGTTGAAACGATTTTTCCCAAAACAACAGTAAAAATAGCAATCTTAAAGATTATTTTCTTTTTTAGTGTTTATTTTAATTAATGGTATTAAAAATTTTTGTATCTAAGAGTAAAAATAATTTTCATATAAATTGCAATTATTTGAATAAAAACTTAAAAACTTTGAATACTATATTCTATAGGTTTTCTTGTTTTGATATTATTGAGTGAAAAATTAAAACAGTGAAAATTGACTTTAAATTCCGAAAAATGTCGCGTGTATTGCACATGACATTATGTGATAGACACGTGCTTTAAACAATTGCTACAATTTTCGGTAAATTTTTAACTTCCTTAAATGATTTTTCACAAAAAATAATTGTTTCTTTATTCTTTGTTTAATAAATATTGATGCAATTTCAACAAAACATATACATATATATATATATATATATAAAAAATAAATAAAATATTGAATCAATATTAGGGTATGTATTGGAGATATATATACATATATATAAAAAACAACAAAGCAATCAAAATAATAATAGAACCCTTGAATAAGGATAATATTTAATCGTTATCAGAGTTGCAAGTTATATATTTTGGACTGGCATTGTAATATTGTATTATATGATGGTTTGGAAAATTGCTATAATTCGCTCCTTAGAAAGCATAGATTATGTCTAGAAATTTCATATTAACACCTAACGATAGCTCTACTCGTTGGGCGTTATACAATTTGAGTACTTTTGTGTATAGTTCTTTGTCATATGCATAAACATTTTTGATAAAGATAACAAATACACTTTGAGTCCTTCTTTTAGTCCTATGCGTCACAAGTAATTTTTTTTTACGAACAGTTTCAGTCATTGAGTTTTTTTACAAATTTCTAAAGAAGCGGTCCTGTTAAATATTCCAACATTTCAGATATTAAGTAAAGAAGTTTTTAGGAATTCTTCAATAAGTGTGACTTTTCAATGTAAATAATATTTTCGAATATTAACTACTCACCGCGGGAAAATTACGAACAAGTTCAGTCATTGAAGCTCAGACGGTCCTTAGATTTGGTCGCTATACGAAATTCTTGTATCTCGGTTATTGTCTTGTTCGAAAAATTTTTTTTAGAGCGCAAATTAATTTTTATTAATTTCTTAAGTTGTTCGTAAAAAAAATACGAACAATTGAATGGTCATAACTTTTCGAATATTTACTACTCACCGCGAAAAACTACGAACAAGTTCAGTCATACAATGCATTGAAATGGAAAGGTCCTCAGATCTAATAACTATTCGAAATTCTTGTATCTCTAATAGTCTTGTTCGAAAAATTTTTCTACGAGCGCAAATTAACTGATAGTAATTTCTTAAGTTGTTTTAATTACGAACGGTTGAATTGTCATAACTTGTAACTTGAAAAGGACTTTATTTAACTTGTTAGGACTAACTTGTTTTGGAAAGGACAACCAAAAATAGAAAACCTATCTATAACAGACGGTCAACCGTTACTCAACAAATGACAGTTTAAAGAAAAAGGAGAAGAAAAAGAATAATGAAATAACACTTTGCGGAAAATAAAAAAAAACGGGCGTAAACCACATGCATTAAAATCATGATTAAAAATCATTTGGGAAATTGATAATTTTCAATTCGACTTTTTTTTTCTCATATACACATATGAACATATATACATACATATATATATATATAATTTTTTTTTCATTTATACAAATAATTCCACGAAAAATATTATTTTTACAATCCATTCATAAATACAAATAAATGTTTATACATATTTATACATATATACCCTTTATATATGCGTGTAAAACTTTTAATTTTTTTCCTTCGCTTCTTCTTCTGCTCCTTTGCTTCCTTTGCTTCTTTCAATATTTTGATTATGATTTTCCTCTATAGAATAGATCAACGTCGTTATATTGTTCATTGTTGTCGTCATCATCATCATCATCGTCGTCATCATAGAATTTGTTTATACTACCCCAAATTGTTATTTGTAAAGATGAATTCAAATTGCCACGTGTTATATAATTGTTGTCGATAATTTCCACTTTGAAACAAAACAAAGTTGGAAAACAGAAAAAAAAAACTAAACTAACTTTCTATATATTAGCTTGAATGTGTAGAACATCTGGTTGGTCTGGGTGCGGTCACCAAATGCGGTACAATTCATATATTAACTTCATATATATGCAGATTTAAAAAAAAAAAAATTTTTAATTATTGTGGGGGAGAGAGTAAAAAAAAAACAAATCAACTAAAAGTTCCTAAGTCACATATCGGACAAAAAAAAAAAAGACAGTTCCTTTTTTTTACCAAATTCTTTTGTGGAAAAAATAACTAATTGAGGAGTAGTTGTATGCATTTTGTTAATTAATATCATATTTAGAATTAATCAAAATAAAACAAAAATAAAAAAATAAAAAAAAAATAGAAAATAAAAAGGACAACCCTTAAATCAATAAATAATCATAATATTATATTTTGAAAATAAGGTTCAATGGACGCATGCACATGCAATTAAATATTTAGAATAAAAATAGGTTTTTTTTTGTATATTATGTTTTATTTTTTGAATAGTGTATGGAAATAAGTATTTAGTGTGATCCTGTGAATTCAAATTTTAAATTTTTATGTAGTAAAAGTTGTAGTTATATTTTTTATAGATTTATTAGAGGGCAAAACTTAAAGTTGTTATTCCGCCTTGCAATTCAAAGTAAGTAAGTTTCAATTCAAATATAATTGTTTTTGGTAGTACATTTCTCGAAATATCTTTACATTAACTTTTGTATTCAGTTGATTGATGAGTCCACCCGTCAGCCAATTCCTTCATTAACAAAACTTTTACACTGTTTCAGATAACTGAATAAAATTTGAAACGCAAAGGGAAATCTCGTTACGTTTAGATAAATTCCTCAACTTATGCTGAGCAATAGAGATCTAACCTTAGTAGAGTCCTATACAACTAATAGTTGTAAATATGTTTTTATATTTTAACAGATATTTTTGTTTTTAAACTTCCAAAGTATTAGGGCCTCTGTGGTGAATTGGATGAGCATTTGGATTATTAGTCGAGAGGGTGTGTGCTTGATTGCCGTCAAGGTCATGAATTAATTATAAATATATTATAGGTATTATTAAAAGGTATATACTATATAGGTATTATATATATTATAGGTATTATTAAAAGGTTTACCTGTGATAAATTCATGACATGGACCTCGACCTGCAGTCATGAACTTGGACCTACAACAGGTATTATTAAACTTCTGGAGTAATTAATAGGCATTATTAAAAATATTGACAGTAATAAGGAGCTAAAAATTCAGTTTGATAGTTGAAGACACTTAAAATCAGGACAACTGTTAACTGTTTTTCAAAATGTACATTTTTTTATGTAATTCTACTCATTAATATAACATGTATCTAATATCTCTAACAAAATTTAATTATCTATTTAAAAATGTGTTCCTTTAAAAATATTTTGTCTCCCATAATACCCTGTTAAAATTCTGTTTACTTAATAGCCGAAGACCGTTAGTTGCTAAGTGCTAGTAGCAAGCAATACATATAACCATTTAAATTAGTTATCATATAATCTAAAATAAATAAATCTGTTGACCCAAATTTTATTTTTAATTCTATTAAATATTGCTAAATCATTATGACAATTATATTTTTTTGTAAATTATCTACTAACCTAAGTCACATCTTATTTTATAACGAGTTTTAAATAATCAATGTCAAATTAAACTTCCAAAATATACCTATACATTCCTTCAGTTAACTAAAAACTAACATACACCACCTAAAGACCTAAAAGATGAATAGTTAACTTACTGAAAAAATAATGTAATATGTATATAGCACTATGTACCACACTAAGAGTTTGTTAACACTATAGTGCTCTGTACTTTCATTATATTTAAAATCTTATTTTAAAATTTCAAAGTGAATTAGACTCCGGTAGCCTTCTAGTTAAAAAAACATATTCTTCCAAATTTTTCATTATAATTTATTTTCAATTAACTTATGATGACCACAGTCTCGTTTTCTAATTAATTAAACCAAATAAAATTTCTAATTGATGATTCGCACCAACTACTTTTTCATCGCCCAGCGTGTGGCATTTTGACTTACAAAACACGCACAATTGCATGTTCTATTCTAATAACAGTTAAATTTTAACTTTATTATGTATCTTTATTTAAGAAATCAATTCGAAACCCCTGTAATTATATTTAAATTAACTATATAGTAAGCATATACATACCTATGTTATGTGTGTATATGTTTTTAAAGGATTTAAACGATTAAGAAATCTATAAATTTAGAAAATAAATTTCTAAGATTCTTTTTGTAAAAAAGAACAATAACGTTTATATTTTATGTTAGATTAATTAAAATTCTTAAAAATAATAGTTATATACATATCTAATTATATTTTTACATAATGGTGGCGGCATCATCAAATAAAATGGTTTTATTTAAAAATGAAGTAGCAATTTAAATTTTTTTTACTACATTATTAAATAATTTTTTAAGAAAAAAATGTATAAAAACCATTATAATTTAATAGTTTAATTATAAATTTTATATTGGTTTTTTTTTATTTTTCCCTTCCAAGTAAAAACAAAAAAAATGTAACAAAATGGCATTTTACATTACAATAAAAATAAATTAAAAGAAAATTATGCATTGAAAGTGTTTTATTTCAGATTTCTTGAAATGTTATCGTATCCAACTCAATTTACTTATGATTTTTAAAAAATTTTTATAAGTAATTGACACAGCATATCTTTGAGTTTAGCTTGAGCTTAAGTTTTGTTGAAGAAGCTTATTCGGCATGTGCAGCTAATTGTTCTTATAAGCCTTTCAATACCAACTTTACATGTTGAAACAGGGGGACATATTTTATTCTTATAATTATAATTGATCTTAATAAATTCCACATGGAATATAGTAATAGGTTTTATTACATGTTGAATCGTCTTAGATTTTCAATATATATAATACTATTATATTTAAATTATAAGGTATTTCTGTTTCTGCGAGTTTTAATAGTCATTTAAATTATTTATTTATAATGTTATATTTATGAATTTTTTATTTATTTATTGATAAACAGTACCATACGTCATACAATATTATAAGGATGTGAAGCATGGCTTTTCTTTTCAGGTGTAGCAGATTATACTATCTATTAATTTTATTAGTAATATTATTTACATATTTTGTATGATATAAACAAAATTTCATGTTTTACTGTATATATTTGGTTACCATGGAGATTTCGTAAAGAAAAATTATTTTTCAATACGGGTAATAGTCGAACCCGCACCCTCTTTACTAGGAAGCCAAACGCTTACCTACTAACCCATAGAGAGATTTTTTATTAAAGATATATAATTAATTATATATTGGTTATGCCATTAATTTGTACCCAATGCCGAATGGTAAGTGAGTCGAGTCACCCAGCTGTAATTCGAAAAATAAATTGGTATTCCCCATTTTAGGTTTCCAAAGTTTCAATCTTGGTATTTATGGCCATTTCTTCAATATTAAAGGTATTAAAGTTTATATTTCAATTTTACATTTTGGCAATTCTTAAACGTTTTACCTTTCTTAACTAATAATAACTTCTGAAGCTGAAGAAAGAATCTTATAACATTTTCAAAACAAAATCATAATAGAAAACGTATAATAATTAAATGAGTAATCATGTTGACTATGAGGCCTTTCTTTTATAACCTTTTCCTTTACAAATTAATTTTATCAATTTGATTATAAAGTAGTTTTTTATAGTTCGATACTTTTTGTTCAGCTATTAAGTTATCTACATGTGTAATAAACTCATCTTTAAAGTGCTTATACTATATTGAGTTTACATGGAATTAATTTCGAAAAATAACTTAATATGTTTTAGATTCTTTTACGACTTTTATATAATAAATTGGAATTACATTAACGGCTGGGTGGCACAATGGTTAGAGTGCCGACCTTTCATGCGAAAGGCCCAGGTTCGAATCCCAGTAAAAGTGAAAAGACTTTTCTGGTTTTCGAGTCGACTCACCTATAATTTTCCATTGGGTTTAAATTAATGGCTTAATCAATAATTAATAATTATATATCTTTAATAAAAAATACATTAATATAACATTATAAACAAATAATTCAATTAAATAATAAAAGTCACAGATAAAGAATACCATATAACTCTATAACTATAACACAAAATTATTACAATATAAACAAAAAATAGAATTCTAACTATTGAAAATCTAAGACGTTTTTATATGTTATAAGACCTAGCACTATCTTATGTTTAAATTGTATGTGGAATTCATTTGATCAGTTCAAATATATGAATATAATTCACCCTGTTCCGACATGCTCACATATAGTCAGGCTGGTAAGCCCTTAACAGTGAACACGTAAAGCATTAGAGCATTAGCAGATAGAGGTGCCGGCAAAAACACAAAAAAAAAATAATAACACTTCAAATGAAAATAAACAATAAAATTCAACAAAACATTGGACAGTAACTATTAACAGATTGCATTTTAAACTAAGAGTAAAGTTATAAGTGTGCACTATTATAAAAATCGGAAAAAATTGTTTTTTAAAAGCATTAAAAACTTAAATTTTAATAGATTATAAGTTTAACTGCTATCGTTCAGTTTCACCTGTTCATCTACTACTAAAAAGTGACAATCATAAACAAAAACTTTACTACAAAAAAAAAAGCTATTAAAAACTACAGTCTCCATCAAAAATTTTCAAGGAGCTTCAACTAAAAACCGATTATTGAATATTTAAATTGCTTTATTTAACCGCAATATACTCCTTCAAAAATAAATATCTAATGTTAAATGTAACAAGTTTTTTCCTCAATTTTCATAATGTTTAAAATTTAAATGCGATTGAAACTTAAAACAAGTGATTTTTTTTTTTAAATCACTTTTAACATTTAAAACAAAACAAAAAAAAAACAATTTTAATCACTACAAGTAAATGTCCTTAACATCAAGAAATCACATTAAAACATAAAGTGAACTTACAAAAAAAAATTTTTCAATTGTTTTATAAGTATATATACATATACAAATATTTTTTTTTTTTTATAATACAAGTATAAGTGCTATAAACACATTAAATGGTAACTTTTAATGAATTTCTACCATTTTGCAACAAATGTATATATATAAGCATGTATGTACATATATATTTATGAATAATGTACATAATAATAAATGAAAATGATTTGTGCGCATGAAATACAATAAAAATGTATATATACAAAAGTTTATATATATATTTTACAGAAAGAAATATGTATAGAAAGATTTTATATATATAATAAACATATATATATAACATTATATATAAACCGACATACCAAAGAAAATGGAATCGATTATTTTCACTTGCTTTACAATGGTTCCATTTAATGAGTGAATAGGAACATAAAATACAAAAAAAAAAAACAAAATAACGTCTGAAGTAGAACATAATATTATAAATGGCACCTTGCAATTAATATTCAAAGAAAAACAAAAACAAAAATAAAAAAAAGTAAAAATTTTATTTTAATGTATTTCAGCTTTTCAACCAGATGTCACGCGGTACATAATTATCCAAAAAGATACCCTTGAATTACCTTAACAAATTTTAATCTAAATCGTTTTCACTGAGTAATTTGTGTTAAAACGTTAAAAGTCTATCTAATAAATTTTTTTTTTTTTTTTTTTTTTTTACATACATCTACACTTTCATTGCGTATATAATATACTCGTATCTACCTATATTATTATTATGGTATATGGTCTGGTTTTTTTTTTTATATATTGTTTCTATTTTTGCTTTCTGTTTTTATTTCAAGGTGGATGTAAAAGAAAATGTTTAAAGATTCTCTAGAGAGATTAAAACTTTTTAAAATATAAAAAAGTAGAAGTTCTATAGAAAATCTAAACAATAATGTAAAACTTCTATAAACAAGTACAAATCAAGTGATAACGTATACCATGTTTATATTATATATGCAAATGTTGTTTGATATTAAAAATCTATACTTGACTATCTGAAAGATACATATATATATATATATAATGAAAAAGAAACAAAATATTTGAATCATTTAAAGCAAATCATCACTTCTTTATAATATAAAATGTTTTTCATTCTATAAATTTTATTTTGTTTAAATCATCATAGAGCAAGGATTAGAGTTGACATCAAAGATTGGTAGCGCTTGATGGATTGGTTGAAAGATGAATAAAAAAAAGTGATTCTTTGCAATAAAGATGCAAGACAGTTATCAACATGGATTAATTTTTATTCAACAATTCATATGCCTAAAAATATCAAGTCCTTTAAAGGTTTCATTTTTAAGTTAAACACAGATGGGTTCTATTTTCTGCAACTCTTCGATGGAACAATCATATTGTGTCTGGAAGAAGGCGATTTTAGATTGAATTATGAGTTCTTCTTAAACTAAATACTGTCTTAGTCAGCTTATAAACCATTACCCAATGGAGGAAATGGTTTCTCCCTTGGCTGCGTTTAGTTTTAGGTGAAGGACACATTAGTCTCTGTACTAACAAATCAGCCGATCCAAATGGAATACGTTGACTCTCAAAAACCTATTTCATTATTTCATAACATCTAGGCAATCGTGTCTACATTTCTTTCTATACGATTCTTCATCCTTCTAAAAGGGTGCTTTCATTTTCCTCTAACAATTAAATGAAAAAAGCATTTGAAATATCAGGACTGTGAGAGTCTTTTTCATGTTCGACAATATGAGTTGACAGTCCGTTGTCTGCTTATCAGTTTCTATCGCTTTGGTAAATTCGCAAATGTTGATGCTTTAGATATTTCTAAAGCTTCCGAACTTGTAAGCCTTAACGCTAATAACAGATCTAGGAAAACTTTTTTTATGGAATGAAAATTTGCTTTTGAATCACACGATTCGTGTGTCTCTTGATGGATATTTACCCGATAAATTCAAAATAAAGCATCTGTAATATAGGATCTGGGATATTATGATAATAAAGTATCTGTTCTATGTCCCCCAACTTTCTTAATTCTTATCAATGATCTACCTTAACTAATCTTTAAACAAATCTTTATTTTCGAGGTTGGTAGCAACCTTGTGTAAAGTATAAATTATTTACCATAATACCATAAATTATTAAACAGCAAAAAAAACCAATATCAATGTACTTAACAATTGTTTGAACCCAAATACATAAAGAAAAAATCATTATTGCTTGATTTTGGGAAAAACAAATTCTAGGAAGAAGGAAGAGTTCAAAAGAAAAAGCATAATATGAGAATTTTTACTCTTTTAAATAATGCCCTCTATCGTAACTAAAATAGTAAAACCAACACCTATTCTACTTACGCCGAATAATTCCTGAGGAATATGGATGTGGAAGGAACACAAAAGGATAATTAGTTTTATTAAAGATTTAATGGAGAATTAAAAGGGAAAAGTTAACTCTTGAATATGGCGTAGGATAGGAATAGGATGGTAAGCTGTTCCTCAATTTAAAAATCATGAAAAGTGAGTACCTATATATATGTAAACAATTTTTTTTTAAGCGCTATCTGTTTAACTGTTAGGCTAATAAACCTGTTTATACCATAGGTACATGTTGGAACATGGTGTCGTATTATATTCGTGTTATTACAATAATTGATCTTCGTAAAGTGCACATACAATTTAAACATGAGATAGTACTAGGTCTTATAACATGTAGAAACATTTTAGATTTTCAATAGATACAATTCTATTTTTTCTTATGTTGTAATATTTTGTATTTGAGTTATATGGTTTTCTATATCTGTGAGTTATATTATTCAATTAAATTATTTGTTTATTATGTTATATTAATGTATTTTTTATTAAAGATATATAATTTTTAATTATTGCTTGAGCCATTAATTTGAACTCAATGGCGAATGGTAACTGAGTCGAGTCAAATGCCAGGAAAGTTTACAAGTTCACATTCACTGGGATTCGAGCCCGAGCCGAAGCCTTTCGCATAAAAGGTCAGCACTCTAACCACTGTGTCACCCACTCGTTTTAAAAATACTTTGAGCCAAAATTATCCTTCCAAGGTATGAAAGTTCTTAAGCCACGCCCACATTTTTTAATTTATATTTTAAACTTAAAGCTTTTAATGGCCTTTAAAGTTATAAATTTTTCTTTTATTAAAAAACTAAAAACTTTAATTTTAATAAAATTTAAAAAAAAAACGTTCTCCACAAAATTTTATTATTAAATCGTATCTTTGTTTTTAAAAGTTTTCTATATTCATACACTCTTTTCATTCCTTTTAAATTGTAAAAAAAAACAAAAACTAAAAACATAACGATTGAAAGTTTAACAATTTTATACAAAACTTTTTCAATTGAAAACACATTAGAACCTGTAAACTTTTGCAAAATAAAAATAAAAAAAAAAAGCAGAAAAACATTAATCAATAACAAATAAAATTTACAAAACGTGTAGACCACATATATACTTTGGTAAACTATATACAAGGAAACTCATATACAAAGTTTAGTTTAAATCGAATTTATTGTTTGAAAAGAACTTTTGAAATTGCGAAAACTTTAATAAAAGAACAAAAAAGTTTCTTTTGAGATTCAATCAAAACAAATAAATAGAAACTTAAATATGTTTTCTATAATAATATATCATAATAACTATGATAAATAAAGGAAAAGAGTAAGATATTTTGATTTTACTTATGGGATATATAATGGGATATGTAAATAATTATAATAATTCAATTTTATGTAGTAATTACTTATTAGTAATAATTTGACTTATACTTGAACTTAAACCCTATTATAATAATTTATCTTTCATTTTGAGGAAGCTTATGTGTATTTCCTCTTCCAAGTTCTCCTTTTCATTGCAATATTCCCACTAACTTTTAAATCATATATTCATAGAATATATAAAATCTATTACACGAACCACCCCAACCACCTTAATGAAGACAGCAACCTTATATCACTTTTTATCAGTGTTAATGACTTAATATATATAGTTCAAAAGTACATAAAGGTACCTATTCTAAATGATTATGATATAAACAGTGTACGCCACAAGATCATACCATATCAATAATCCCTTCAAACGATATCAAACGCGATATAATTTTTATTTTAAAAATTTACCGCTCTAAAAGGTTACCGCATTTCTGCTGGAAAATTTAAAAAAAAAAACAATTTTCAACATAGTTTTACTTTTTGCAAAAATATTTTGAATGAAAAAAAAAAAAACTGCAATGAATAAATAATACCATTTGCATACCCATATACATAAAGTATTTAATATTATATTTAATTCACCGTCGGAAAGATATTTCTATTTAAAAAGTGTTGCAAGAACGATGTATAGTTTCAGGTTTAAAAATACTTGGTAAATCAAACAAAAACTAAATTAATATAGAACTTTGGTGTTATATCGAAGCTATCGCTATCGAAGGAAAAACTATTTTGAAGAAAATCCAGTTAGAAAATTAAGCTTTTCAAGAAAATTAAGAAAAGAACGAAAGAAAGTCGTAAATAGTTAAATAGGTAGGTAAAAAGTGCTAAAAGAAAATTAGTTAAATTTTTATCTAATTTGATATAGTATATAGGCACGTGATAAGGGGTGTTATTACATGCAAGAGCAATTTCGCTCTGTCTTCATAGCTTGTTTTTTTTTTTAAGATGGACAGTGGAAAGCTTCGAAAGCCATTCAGTTTTTTTGAGTGTATGTACGAATTTTATACACCAAAACTGCACCCTTTTTGAACCAAACTTTTGGGAATAGGATCTGCGATACAAATGTACAGAATAGTTTAGTTTAGAGGATAAAGATGCGCAAACACCCTAGCTGGTCTACCCTTCTTTTAACAGTTGCTTCCAGCCAATCCCAAAAAAGGGTGCACAGAGCAATCCTGAAAATTTTTGGCCAATTGCTCTAACATCAGTTCTATCAAAGGTTATGAAATTAATAGTTAAATAAATAAAAGTTATCTGGAGTAATGGCCTCATAAGTGACCTCCAATATGGTTTTAGGTAAAATAGATCAACAGGTTATCTGTTGACTTTTTTAACTAAAAAATGGAGTCGTTGCTTAGAAAAATATGGCGAAAATACATAATAGCTCTAGATATATCCAAAGTCTTTGATCGATTTTGGCATTCCGTGCTACCTTAAAAATTTTAAAGCTTTTGGTCTAGGAAAAATTTTTAAATTATGGATAAAATCTTTCCTTTCACACCGTTTAGTACAAGTTGTATAGGATGGCTTCACCTCCAAAAATTTTGAAATCAACGCTGATCCCTCTAATATTTATCTTCAATGATCTTCTATACATTTTCTCGAACAAAATTCATAGCTTTGCAAATGGCCGCATTCTTGATTGTTCTTACCTTTTTGAGAGGGCAGCTGATGCTACTACAACATCAGTAATTAATGAGCAAACTAAAGTTTTCAGTTTCTTAAATTAAGATCTTCAAATAATTCAAGAGTGGGGAAGCTTAAACATGGTAAGTTTTAATGTTTCAAAAACTGGTATGGCCAAACGAAGTCTGTTATCAACCAAGCGAAACAATTCTGCAATAAAAATTTCTTTTTGGAATTTGGGTATTCAAAACTTCGAATCTTTAAAATTTTAGACATTGAAATAAATGCAAAACTTTCGTCAAACGACCGCATATTTTGGGTCGCAAACGATGTCGCGAAATGCCAGGGAATTTTTGCAGAAGTAGGGAATACTTTAGATCTCCAAATCTACTTCAAATTTATAAAACCTAATTCCGGCCGAGACTTGAATATAATTCTTAAATATTTGCTGGAGCACTCAGCACCGCTCTTTAATATCTGAATAAGATCTAGAAAAGAGCTCTTTGTATTATCAATGATACTAACGTCACGTAACTAACGTAGGAGTTGCTTGTCTATTTAATAAATATCTACTTGGTAATACTACAGAAGAAATTAAAAATATTATCAAAAATCCAACCCTGCCGCCGTAATACACGGTTAGCATCTAAATCACATTCATATACAGTTACGCATTTCCGAACAACAATTTTTAAAGTCGTGCCTTTAAATTGTTGAACACATTATCCTCATGAAGAAAAGTTGAAGAAATAAGTGAACTTACACCTTTTGGTTTCCCATTCAACCCTTGATAGACATTTATGTCTTATTGTTTCTTTTCAATCATTATACGTCACAAACAGTTAGGGTGCTTATCCTATTTTTTTGCCAACGGGAGGAGGTTATTTTAGTGAGTAGAAGTCTTACACTTCCGCGGGGGTTTAGTATTTCAGGTGCCTTTTTAAAGTTTTTTCCTCCCTAAAAAAGATATGGAAGGACTAAGGAACTTAGACTTAGGATGTTTAGGGTTGTGGAATTATGGGGGAAATTTGATTAACTATTTATAAGAAGATGTTAATGTTCGTTCTTCTAAAATTGAACTAAACCGTAAATATATACATTATAAAATTTGAGGAAGGCTTTTGGTGGAATATGGTTCCTGTAAAAATCATTTGAAAGAACTTTTCTACCGGCAATTTGACTATTGAACAAACTTCAAATATTCAATAAATCATAAAATGCAACGAACTCAGCAATGACATAACAACCTAAATAACCGTTAGTAATTATTGTGGTTCATAAGCGCTTCAAAAAAGTTAAGTTTTGAGGTTCTTCAGTATTTTTTACTTGTTTAATGCAATTTAACATTTAGCCTTTTTAAATATCTTATGTTTAAATAAAATCAATATTTTAGAATAAATTTAATTATTTAACTTTTGCTTTGGTACTCTCATACTGAACTTAAATTAGATAATCATTATAAAAAAATTTCAAAATAAATTAAAATTAAATTTAACAAATATTGATTTTTTCAATTGTTTAACTAAAAAAAAAAAAAAAAACTTTTTCTTCTTTCTTTAAATTTCAATTTTTTTTTTATAACAATTTTTCGTATGTCTGGTTTTATTTTATTTATTTTTTTAATTGTTTTTGGAAAAGTTCCCAAATAATTGCAATGTGTTTTCAAAAAGTATTCAGGGCATTCATTATTTATTTTAAATTATATGTATTTTGCATTTATATACACTTATATATATCATAACACTGTCTGTTCTGAAAATAATAAATAATATTTATTGTTATAGCTATTCAAATGTTATTTTAAATTTTTGGCAAAAGATTTTGAAAAATATTTTAAAATTTTAAGCTTTAAATAAATAAAGGTGCAATATTTTATATTTTGTATATTTTTTTTAATCTAGTTAAAATCGTATTTTAAATAAATAATATTGAATTTTCAAAATATTTAATTAACTTATTTGTAAAACGGTTAAAAAATAAATTTTTTTATTAACAAACACTTATTTTTAATAAAGAATCTACCGACAGTATTCAAATTAATATTTTTTTTTCTAGGTGCTAAAAATCTGACAATAGATATTTGAATGATGGCGATAAGCACCTTATTCCTACACGCAGAATAATGATGAGTTTGGCAGTCGGCTATGAACTTAACTTCAGTGGCTGAAACTAGAAATTAACAGTTCTTAAAACTTCATTGAGGTACTCACAGCTGAAAGTTTGTTATTATTTTTAACAGTAAGCTAAGAGAATTTTCTTACGGTGGTAACTGCCAAAAATTCAGCTGTTCAAACCGCATTTTTTTGTCGAAAAATTCATTCCAAGTATTCAGTTGTTGTAGCTTCGTTGAATCAGCTGTAATAACTTTCTCGTTCAGCTACCACAACTTCTCTTTTATTACCACATCACTGGAAAGTCAACACAGGAAACATTCTACGACCTTTCATCCAGAAGTTATAAGATCAAATTAGAAAGTGATTGTGAATATTTTTGAATATTTCCGAATGACGGTTACTATAACCATAAATTTAGCTGTGATATCTGTTTAAATCAACCTATTTTATCAAAAAAAAGTTCTAATTGCCCCAATTGATGTTTTTGTATTTTGCAGAATAGATTATCGCTAGAATTGCTTATAGCGATAATTCGTGATCACTACTAAAATTTCGGATTTTTCATGTAACCAAATTTTTGATTATTTTTCATAATTTTTAATAATTTTTGACAATTTTTGTCTTTGAAAACTTTAAACTCGTTTTTGAAGGCTTTAGAAGCGTCCTAGAGCAATTCTAGCGATAATTCGTGATCACTACTAAAATTTCGGATTTTTCAAGTCCAAACCAAATAAAATGTGCAGTGATTTTTTTTTCGTTTTGTTCGCCACAGCTGCGGCATAATGAATTAAATGGGATTCGTATTTTAGTCGCATCTTTTCCAATTGGCCAATGTCCTGTGAATACTCTTACTACTCTAACTTTATCCCGGCAACATATAATCTTTTACTGTCAAAAGCGGCCAAAACTTTCGTTCCCTCAAAGATAAAAAATTAAGGAAAATATTTCTTTAACACTGCTAAACGGGGATCCATATTCTCCAATTAAGTATTTAAACTGGAGCCCCTACTTGCTAGATCATTAGCATGTTAATTTCCTGAGATATTGCTATGTTTCGGAATCCACAATAATGTAACATTGAGTTGGTTGCTTATGTAAGCTAATCAAAATATTTTCTGACATCAAATGAACTGCATTTTTACCTGAGTTTTGTTAATGTTTTCCTTGCTCTTTTAACATTCAAGCGGTTGCTTTATGTTAGATATCGTGGAATCTATTCGTAAGAGACATATACGTTTTCTACACGTTGATTCTCAAATTTCTGTAAGAAAATCCGTCTTACAGAAAAATTCACGCCTCCGTCTAACTCAACTACTATACAATAATGCACAGTATTGACAAGTGTATGCATACTTGTTTAACTCAGGTATCATTGTCACATATTTTTGCAATTAGTACAATTCTGTATAAGTTTTTTTAGAGTCTATGGAATCCATATAGAAATAGAGTCCAGGAATTGTTGCGATAATTTTATAAATAATATTTACAAGAGTTACAGCAGACCTGCAATGTAAACTTGCTGGTTCATGGATATAACTTCTAGACTATTCGGAACATTTCTTCTGTCTATCGTGATGCTGCTTGTTACCTGAAAATCTAAAATACAAAAAACTATAAAATTAAAATAGTTTAGAAAAAAACGAAGTTAAAATTTTTAAGTTATTTTAAGTTTTAGTTAAAAAAATGAAGATATGTCGGCGAATGCCGATGAAGATATTGTTAATTATCAACAAATTATTACATTTTAAAATGGACTTTTTAATACATTATCTTAAATTTTGTTCGACACTGTCAATTGTTATACAGGGTGTCCAGTGCTCAGTGATCCATAAACCTGGAGGTAATAAAAGGAGTCCACTTCGCCCATACCTTGTAGAACCTATTTTTCAATTTGTCTGAACTCTCTCTATCACCTTCAGCGTTATAAAATACTGCAAGCACTGGATAATTCTTCAAAGTTTTTGTGTTGTTAATCCTAAATTGTTAATTTATTTACTAATACTAATACAATATATATAAACAAAATTTTGTTATATTACAACAAATTAACTATTCTTTTTTAAAAATGTTAAATTAAGTTGGGATAAATAAATCTTTAAATTAATTTTTATATGGGCCATTAATTAATCTTTATAATATAATTAGGTGTAAAATATATTTTCCAGGACCTCGGTGGGTTAGTGGGTAAGCATTTGGCTTACTAACTGAGAGGGTGCGGGTTGGATTCCCGTACGGGTCATGAATTTTTTTAATTGAAAAAAAATAATTTTTCTTTACAAATCCCTATGGTGACCAAATATTATTTAAATATGCGAATATATAATATAAACAAAATACTTAATATTGTAGTTATAAATAAATAGAAAGAATTTAATTTAAGAAACCCAAATGCTAAATAGGCAAGGACTATAAAATATCAGGCAATCTTTACTTTTGTCCTGGCATTTACTATAATTAAATAATAAAATATATTTTCCAAGTTTTTGGAAAAGAAAGCGAATGAAAATTATTGATGATTCAAAATAATGTCCGTATCGAAATGTCCCCGCATCAGAGGGCAAATACAGTGAAGTCTCGAATTAGGGAATTAAAGATTAAAATTAAGAATTCAGTCTTATTACAGTTTTCAAAAAGAAATAAAGTCGAATGCCGATTACATCAGAGTTATGTAAACAAATTAGTAATTAAAACAAATAAGATATTTTTAAATTTGTTAAATACTTTAGAAATCCCTTTCATACAACTGATGAAATATCAAAAGAAAAAATTTGATTATTTGAAATATTTATAATTATAAATTTAACATTTTTTAAGTCTTCTAATAAAATTATAAAAAGTATTTTATAAAACATGTTGCATAATTCTGAAATCAATAATATAATTTCTTCAAACCATTGGATTGAAACTTATAGATAAATAAATGCAAAGTCATTTTAAAATTAGTTATTTATTATAACTAAGTAATCAATCCAAATTGTATTCATAATTATTGAGTACAAAATTTATATTAAATTACCCAGGTACCTATCTATTTATTATTTATCAAAATAATTAAAAGTACCTAGATACAATATTTAAAATATCTATTATATATATACATATATAAATAATATAAATGTAATTATATACTAATACCCTTTACCTCCAAAGGGTAAATAAAAAATTCAAAAATCATCCAAAACAAAATTATCGATTACTTTTAAAATATAATATAAAATTTAATATTTTTTTGGAATAAAAATTCTCTAAAAAGGGAATTAAATTTCAAGCTTTTAAATTTTATGTATACAGTATGTATGTATATATACATATTTTCTTATATTTTAAATATATATATATCTGTTTAAATTGATAAAAGTGTATCAAAGCTTAATAACCGATTAAAAAACGAGGAAGAGTGTAGTAGAGTAGACTGTGTCAACTCTGGGATACCCGTATGACCGTTATATAAACATTATATCATTATTATTATAAACATTAATTACTTTTGGCAAAATTTCAAACATACCAGCTTTATTAGGTGAAATAAAATGCTCATATAAAAGAAGGAGTTGTATGGCAGCTAGTCGAACCCTCCACGGTAGACCAACCAAATTTTGCAGTAACTTTGGCCATTACACTAAACTATTTTTTGCAAAATTGCAGACACCCAACTTCAATAGGTATAGAGTAATGCTCATATAAAATAAGAAGTTGTATGGCAGCTACTCGAACCCTTTGCAGTAGACCAACCAAATTTTGCAGTAACTTTGGCCATTACACTAAACTATTTTTGGCAAAATTTCAGACACCCAGCTTTAATAGGTATAGAGAAATGCTCATACAAAAGAAGGAGTTGTATGGCAGCTACTAGAACTCACTGCAATAGACCAACCAAATTTTGCAGAAACTTTGGCCATAAAACTAAACTACTTTTGCCAAAATTTCAGACACGTAGCTGTTATAGGTACAGAGAAATACTCATATAAAAAAAGAAGTTGTATGGCAGCCACCCGAACCCATGGACCAAAATGGCTGGATTTAAATAGCGATGACGGCTATTGCAAAAAAACGAATTTGCGAAAATTTCAAGATCCTAGCTCCTTTAGTTTTTGAGTTATCGTGCGGACGGACGGACGGACAGACGGACGGACGGACATACATCGCTAAATCGATTTATTTTTCGATTCTGATCCGATCCATACACTTGAGTCTATACCTACCCCCCCTCCTTCTCTGCGTCACAAACGTAATGGCAAATTTATTATACCCTTTGACTATATAGTCATACGGGTATAAAAACGTACATATTAAATGTTGGAAAAAAATTATGTAGCAACAATCAACCAACCAAATAGAACCGCGTTGATAGCCAGCTATTGTATGTTAAGGCATTAATATATACATATGCATATACAATAAATATTTAATTCATATATAAATAAATAAGGATACTATTATTTAATTTTATATATTAAAATGCATATATGTATAATGTATGTACATATAATTATTTTAAAATATCATTTAATAATATACAAAAATAAAATAAAATACAAAAAGAAACAATTGATTTGCTTTCCTCGACTTTCAATATTGTTCCATCTTTATAAAAATCCCTTTGAAATCTTCTTTCATCCCAAATATTATACTTTAATATTATACCTATATGTAGACTATTTTATTCATATAAAAATAAACTTATAAAACCATATATAAATACTATATATATGTTTATATAAATAATATATATTGCTATGTAAATCGAAAAAAAAAACAAACAAAAAAAAAATACCAAGCGTCCGTCTTTTAGAACAATCAATTTTAGAATTGATTTTTTGTTTCATTCTGTTTTTTTATTTTTCAATTTATTCCTTGTTTTTATTTTCAAAATACACAATCATACATACATCCATACATTTCATTTTTCATTACAATAAAACCCAAAAACAAAAAACCAAAAAAAAAAAAACACAAAACAAAGAAAAACAATGAAATGATACTTTTTTTTTTAGCCAATAAAATAGTTTTTTCTTATAGGATAAGTGGGCGCAAGCGTATTATACAATTCTATTGGTTTACCATAACGCCATTATGTGTTTATATACAAAAAGAATATCAAAAAATTACAATAACAAAAAAAAAAACCGAAAAGCTATATTGTGCAAACGACTCCATACTTACTTCAATACAAATGCGAAATACTCTTTTTTTTTTTAAAAATACAATACAACTTCAATTTTATAAAACCAGTTTATTTCTTTTTATGTTTGACAGAAAAGCACACACACACATGCAGTCACACTGATATTAGGTACAATTGTACAAAACAAAACCGTATAGTATCGTAAAGTAATAGAGAGCTCCTTTATTTATGCAATACCACAAGAAATTATACTAATACCGTTAATCTATTATACATTTAAATAGAAAAACGAATTATATATATATTTGGAATTGTTTAAGTGTGTGTGTATATGTAAAAAAATAAATTAAAAAAAAAAAACAAAAGGTATTGAAAATATTTTCTTTATTTCACGACGGTCTGGTAGTTATTCGTCATACCTTGTTGTGTTTCGTTGATGACGATGAACAATTTATGATTGCGATTTTTAAGATTTTTTCGTGTTTAATTTTTTTTTTTTAATTGAAAAAAAAATTTTATAATTTTAATTATTTTATTTTTTTTTGGAATCTCAGATGGTGGATTAGATTGGATTGTTTTTTCTCTTCCTCCTTGGGTAGAACGATATTTAAATTTCCAAAAAAGAAAATATATCATATATATATATATTTTATAAAATAAAAAAAAAAAGAATAAATTTAAATAAAATACAATAGTTCTAAAATTAAAAAAAAAAAATGTAAATCGCAATAAAATACAAAAAAAAAAAAGAAATTAATATTAAAAATAAAAATTGTAAAATTAAAAAAAAAAAAAAAAAAATAGTAGTTATTTAAATAAAAAATAAAATAAATAAAGCTTTTAAAAAAAGTTAAAAAAAAAGTGCAATTAAATAACATTTTATTTTTTAATTCTTTTGTGTTTTTTTTTGTTGTTGTTTTTTTTTTTCTCTCAATTGTACCTACAATACTACCATTTATGTACATACGTACATAGATGTATATATATGCCTAAATATATAAAAATGTATATAAATATAAAAAATATATAATATATATTTCAGTAAATCAGTACGTATATATATTATTACATAAATATATATATAATATATATTTATTATGTACTGTTTTGTGTATATTTCAGCCATGTTTAATAATTGTGGTGTTTTAAAAGTACTAAAAAAATATAAATAAATAAATATTTAAATGAAAATAAAAAAAATTAAATTTAAATAAAATAAATATTAAGATTAAAATTTAAAATACAAAAAAAAAAATAATAATAGAAGAATAGAATCTAAATATAATATAATAAATATAAAAATATTATACCTATACCTATAAATTTAGAAATTTTATATTATTTTTTAAATATAATATCTATATGGTAATGGCAGATACCGGTGGCCATTTGGCACACCAATTACCAATGCATACTCATCAAAGTGGATTAGTACAGCCTTCATTGGTTATGAATCATCATTTAGATATTGATTGTCATGGACATGAAATATTATCTAGTAAGTGTGAAATTTTTTTTCATTTGATTTAAAGGATGACTTTAACTCTGTACATATAATATATATATACACCTAAGATATATAATTAGTTTTAAAATTTATATATATATATATGTCAACTTACAAGTATTTGAATTAATTATATCTTTTAAAGATATTTTTGGGTAAATTAAAGTTGTTATTAACACAACGTTGGATAATAAATGAAAATAATCCATATGCATACGTATAAATATAAACAATAGTATGTAATGTTGTTTATCTAAAAATAATTATTTATTATCTTGAGGAAAGTTTACAGGTTCTATTAAAAATTGAATTACATATACTTATGGATAAGATTCAATTAATTTTAATAAAATTCGTCCTAATAAATTAAAATTAGTTAATTCCTTAAGGATTAATTTTTTTTTGGTTACTACCTATAATTTTAAAAATAATCTGATATACAAATTAATTGTATTATTGTAACCTTGATTAAATTATATCAAATGTCACCGGTAAGATTTTCATTCACAATAACGTATATGATAACTATTTCATTCACAATGTTTATAATTAATAGAAAGTTTATTTACTTAAAATTATTAAATTATTTATTAATGTTTTTTTTTTTTAATTTTTTATTAGTATATTTGATATACAATTTACATATGCAACAATGTATAGATGATATATTGTATTAGAAAGATATACATAATTATGTATAGTTATCTGATTATGAAACATTGTTTTTAAAAGTTTCTAAATAAATATTACTTTGAACAATCTTGATAATTTTGCTTTGGAGGAAGGCAATTGAAAAATTAAAATCGACTTTTATAAACATTATATTAATTGAAAGATGATTGTATGCATGTACCTAAGATCAGATAGGGTATAAGTATATCTGTAGTAGGAACTTACAATGTCTTTAACAACTATGAAAATATTAGATTGAATTTAATATTTATAACAGTTATTTATATATAGATTAGTTATGAAAACGGTATATTGCGGTAAGGTAAGCGGTGTTATACAAAGTCCTGAGTAAATAAAGATTAAGTCCTAACTTTGTTTTAGTACGCTCTAATCAAATGACATTTTCCTTCTCTTCAATTCTATGATTAAATTTTTTTTTTTCCTCCAATCATTCTGTCAGTATTTTCTAAGTCAAATTCTATTTTCTTTAATATTTTAAATTTTTATTATTATACTATTTAAATATGATTAAAATATCCAAACTATTATAGTGATTGCATTATTACTTCTAATTAGTGATTGATTACATTTAAAAATTCATATTTAAATATATAAGTAAATTAAAATTAACTATCACATTCATTTTAATTGATAATTAAATTTGTTTTATTAGCATTAATGATATATTTATATATATACGTAGGAGTACACTTGTAAATTGAAAACTTTATTTAAACTTTAGGTACCTACCTAAGTATACCTAATATATTGAAAGACTTTAACTTAAATAAAAAAGTTTGTATAATGATATAATATGTATTCTAAATAAAATATATATAAAATGTAAGCATTTAATAACTATGACTAGTACTTATTAAAATTATTATTTATTGAAAGTAATAACAATATTTAATTAGTTAGTTATTATATAAAATTAATAGCTATTTACAGTTTGTTTATAGAATAATAAAAATTTTAAATTTCACTAAGTAGTTAATAATATATGTACTTAAATATTCTATTAAAATTTAATTATTAATTTTTATTTATACATATATAATATGTAAGTACTTAATAATTTATGTTAATATAAAATGTTGAAGCAATTATAAATTAATTCTAATGCAAATTTAAAAATGTATATTAAATTTTTATAAATTGCCATCGTTAATGAATTAACATGTATATAAAATATCTGTAATTAAAAATATATAAATTATATTATTAATTATTACACGCATATACAGGGTGTTTATAAAGTAAATGCAACAACTATAAATTTTCTATAATTATAATATCTTCATTATCAGATAATTAAATTGAATGAAATAGATTGCTTATCAAAAATTAATTCATATCTTTCGAGTATGAGTCTAAAACTAGGATCCTAACATTGATCTTCGCCTTTTATGTTATCCTTATATTTTAGTGTACATATATAGACAGTCACGTGTTTTTCTTTTTAAATAACTTCTTTGTTGTAAATTTACAAAAAAGGTTAATAAAATTGTGATAAAAAAGTATTAATCGTTCAAACAAATTTAAAGAGCTTTAAACAGACTCTATGAAACCTTGCAGACGTTTGTAGACGTATGTTTATTTTTAGTAAAATTATTATTTTATTATATATATATATATATATTCCATTATATAAAACACAGTTTATGAAAACTTTTTAAAGCCTCAATTTTTTATTTAAACCCCAATTGTCTCGGAATGACTGGTTGACACAGTGGTTAAAGTGCCGACCTTTCATGTGAAAGGCGCGGGTTCGAATCCCAGTGAAAGTAAAAAAACTTTACTGGTTTACGTCTCGAATTAGCTACCACTCGCCATTGTGTTCAAGTTATTGGCTTAATCAATAATTAATAATTATAAACAAATAATTTAATTGAATAATAATTATAACTCACAAATATAGAATACCATATAACTCAAATACAAAATATTACAACATAAAACTAGTACTATCTCATATTTCAATTGTATGTGGAATTCATTAAGATTAATTCTTATAACACGAATATAAAACGACCCTCTGTTCCAACATGTACCTATAGTATAGACAGGCTTATTAGCCTCACAGTTAACAATTAAAACAAAAAAAAATATTAAAAATTTAACTTTTGACACATACAATATGTATAAACATTTTACCTATATACTAATGCAGGAGGGTACTGTAATATACATATACTTGTGAAACACCCTGTACAATAATTGATTTTTTTTTTCTAATAATGTAATAAATTAATATTTATTAAAATTTATGTAAATGATTTTATAATAAATTAATTATAGATAATTTATTTTTTTATTACACAAATTAATTTAAATTTATAAAAAATTTATTAAACATGCATATAAATAATAAATAATAAATATAATAAAAGAAATTTATATATGAAAACAATTCACGGAAATTTTAAATATTTATTAATATAAGTTATTAAATTATATTTATTTTTAAAATCATCTAATCATAAATGTCAACAACTATTAGATTAATATTTATTTTAATATTTAAAAAAACTACAATATAAATTAAATTAACACTTTTAATTTATTTTAAGTAGTTAAGTAAATTAAAAAATAAAAAATTCCCCTGTGTATTTACATAATTATTAATAGAAAAGTTTTTGATTAACTTCCTGATAATTTGTTTCGTAATATTAAAGTACATTTCTAGCTACATAATATAGTCTTAATATACGCACGTGGTAGATTTCGTGATTCTTTTGTAATGTCTATAATAAAACGCATGTATATTTCTATATACTAGTGTACATTGTATTGTCCTCAGGAGTCAGAACTACTCTAATTTTTTTTTAGAATTTTTCTAAATTAAATTTCTAGATATCAAAATGAGTGTTAAATTGTTTTTAAACCTATTTTGTCCTATTCAAATTAGAATTGACTTTAAGAATAAAATGACCTATTCACGAAAAGTACAAAAATGTCCAATTAGAAATTCACCTGGAATTTCGGTTTATATAGTTTTCAACAGGTACATTCTTATTTAAATAAAATGCAGGTATAATAACTTCCTATCTAAAAGATAAATATGACATTTTTTAAGTCTAGACAAGTTCATACCGGAAATTAAACAAAAACAAAAATACCCTTTGACCAAAAAAAAAAAAAAGGGATATTAACTGTATAAAAGAGCGTAAATAATAAGTTAATCCAAATTTTTAATCTTTAAACCAGTTTAAATCAATCCTGACTATTTGATTTGAATTTTTCTACTGATATATAATCAATTTTTTCAAATTCATTTACTTTTAACTTATTTTAAGTACGCACATACTTATACATACTCATATGTTTTGTATTTTAAAGGAAGGTGCGCTAACGTTTATTTGTTTAATTTTTATTTTTTAATTTTTTAACTAATTAATTATCTGACATCTACTTTAAAGCAACCGAAATTTTGTTATAGTAATAAAACGAATAAAAAAGTAATAAAATAAAGGACAATAAATAGTTTTAGTGTAACATTTTTTAGTGTCACAATGAACCTTTTTTTTTACGCTTAGTTGTATATGGTTAGTGCCTATAGTATGTGAAAGTATAGTTATACCAGGTTTTCGGCTAAATATTCAATCCTATAATAAAGTTATATCTCATCATCCATTTTTCAGCACAATGATTTAGGTATGAGCCATTCAATTAACAGGTTTTGAGTTCTAATCTTGGTCATATGTATTATTTGTTGGTTATAATGTAATAAGTATGTTTAAATATAAGTAAGTTACAATAATTTTTCAAGTTCTATTTCCACTCATAATCTTGTAAAATCCCACGATAGTTCAGCGTTAAAGTGGCCGCTTTTCAATCGAAAAGTCACATGTTCAAATCCTGATAGTCGAATCATTTCTAAAATATAGTGTATATTATGATAGTTTAATAAAAAGTTCAAATGTCAAATAGACAAAGGACTATTATAACATCATGCCAATATTTACTATTGTTTAGTATTTAAAATAAATAGTAAATAAATCTTGTAAAATCTGAATAATCAAAAAGTTTATTGAAAAAGGAAGTTTTTAACGAAGCTTATCCTAATTAAGGAAGCCTTTAACGAAGCTCATTTTAATTAAAAAAGGGAAAAAAAATTGTGAATGCCCTATGTTTCTTAGGACATAAGGGATTAATAATCAGGAAAGACAAAAAATCATACCTATAGATTGCTAAAAATGCTTAAAACAATCCAAATATTTATTAAGCAGTTTAAAAAATTGAGCCATTGAATGTACATTTGAAACAAGTTCTATTATCTAGGAAATATTATCTCGCCTACAGATAGCAACAACGAAGATGTACAAAACAGCCATCTGTAAACTTCAAATATCATGACGGACTAAACTAACTAATATTAAATTTTTGATCTATATTAACATATGTTCGGCCGAATATTCTGGCCGAACAGAATAAGAAATGTAGACTTGTGGTCACAAACAGACTAAGAACCAATAGTTAAGCGAATCACTAGAAAATATTTTAGGTGACTTGGCCAAACACTTAGGAAAAATGAATAATGCATAACAAAAATGGCACTTACCTGAAATCTCCAGGTGGATCCAGGTCAAGAGGTAGGCCCAGAACAACATGGAACAACAACTATGCTAGATGAACTAAAAAGACACTAAATATCCTGGAACGAATTAGTAGAAAAAGCTATGAATAAAAAAGAGTGAATGCCCCCAAGTGGAGTAAGAGAAAAAAATTGGATTTGGTTATTTCTAAAAGTTTTTAACCTTCCTTGTAATTAATTTTAAAATCATTAACAAAAAATCAATTTTCCTTTCCTGAAAAATTAAAATAATTGATGTTTGAGTAGCCTTTAGAGACAATATTTGGTTTATACAGCCTTAATCTTTGATTTAATTTACATCCAACTTCTCCAAAAATGTTACAGCCCTAACTATAATATTAGCCTTAACTTTAAATATAACAAAGATGTATTTAACCTTCAACTGAAATACATAATTTATATTGTTTTAACATTCGATTCAGAGACTGTCCCTCATAAATAAAGCCTTAGAAGAAGCAATATTAAGTCGGCAATATTTTGTTCCACTAAGTCGGTATATCAATTAAGGCTATTAAACTAAGTTCTTTGTCCAATTTTATAATTTGTATTTTATTGCACGTATATATAAAATCAAATTTAAATACGTGTGTATTAAAATTTAAAAGGGCGCACCCTAAAAATCTTTGTTTTTTTATTTTTTAGTTTAAACTAAAATTTTAAGATAAAAGAAGGGAACTTAAATAACCAACGTATTATTCATAAGATGATCATAAGAATTTCAGGAGATAATTTAAACAAAAAATTCTCAAGTTTTAAAAAGCGTATAATAAAATCTTATTGGTTTAATTTTAAAATTATTGAATAAAACTTTTAAGCACGTGATAATCCCACACATATCATCATATATATATATACTTACGTATAAGTTCTCAAGAAGATTGATTACATAAAATTCGTATAATAAATCAGAATTTTTGCTTCTCTTTCAAATTTAATAGACATTTAAAGAGTTTATTTATAAAAATACTTAAAGGAAGCGACTGACTTATAGACACTTTTTCCATATACGAGTACATATTTTTATTTATAACCATTTTTGTCTTCTAACATTTAACCTATACAGTTTTTCTTTAAAATGTGTTTTAAATAAATATTATACAAGAAGTTTCTTTGTTTCTATCAGATAATGTACTTATATAATATATACCATACATATTTATATACTTTAATATATACTTATAACTCAAACTGACCTTAAAACTTGTGAATGAAATCTGAATTTTACAATTTTACACTTTTTCTTAGTTTTGTTTTTTCTCCAGTTTTTCACCGAAAGCGAAAAATAAAAACAAAAAAAAAAATAAAGCGGTAGCTAAAGTTCTAAAAATGATTGATGTAATCCGCTTCTTAAAGTTTAACCATCATTTTTTTAATGTGTTGTTGATGAAAACATTAAAAAGAAACCGCCTTAAGGTGCCACTTAGTTAAATAATGTATATAAATATTTTAATGTTTGATATATATATATATAATCAAATTATAATAAATTTATTTTATATTAAATAAAATTAGTTGACGTTTCATATTTAACAACCGTCTTTAAATTAAAACTACCGACTAAATGATTAAATCAAAATGAAAAAGATAATCAGAAAATTTTAAATATACATATATATATGATAAAAGATGTATAGGTGATAAATATGGATGTTCGATAGACGGGGCAAGAAAAGTTTTAATTATGGCTAGCTTTGTATATGATTAAAATTAATTTGATTATAATATTAAGTTTAAAATACTTTAAAGTTGGGATTGGGATTACTCACAAAAAATTTGATATTATTAGAATTCAAAAAAGACAACAGCATGAAAACCTAAATAAAATTAAAGAGCATTTTCTTCAAATTTAAGCAAACCTATTCTATATAAAAAATAAAAAAATCAATACTTGTATTAATATTTGATCCATGATTTTAACATCTTAATAAAGAACTGCAAAGGAATCCATAGATCCAATTGTGTACAAATTTAAAAAAAATTTTAAACTGTCATTGATAAAATTTATATTGAGGTAGTCAACATATATTAGTCGGTGACCTGAATTAAGGCCCTACACAATAAAGCCCTCGGGTTTAATGAGAAATAAAGCCCTCGGGGTTAATGAGAAATAAAGCCTTAGGGTTTTATTTGTTACTATAGTAATTGAGATTTAAATCACCATATTAGCCATTACCAATTATTATATAGTGCTTCAATTTATGGAAATTTTAATTTTACCAAGGCGCCAATATAAATTCATCAAAAATTTGCTGCATTTTAGTTATATCTATAGTTACTTTAGGTTTTCTACAAAAATTTTTGATCTTAGATACTTTAATATTTTTTTTTTAATTTCATTTACAGGCCCTACAAAATAAAGCCCTCGGGGTTAATGAGAAATAAAGCCTTAGGGTTTTATTTGTTACTATAGTAATTGAGATTCAAATCACCATATTAGCCATTACCAATTATTATAGGTATAGTGTTTCAATTTATGGAAATTTTAATTTTACCCAGGCGCCAATATAAATTCATCAAAAATTTGCTGCATTTTAGTTATATCTATAGTTACTTTTGGTTTTCTACAAAAATTTTTGATTTTCGACTTTCCCAAGTTGAAAGAAAATGATAGTATACAATTAGAACTAACTATAAATAATAAAACAATATACAGAACTTCATATATAACAATGTGATGCTAAATATTGAAAATCAATAAATATAGAACTATTAAGAAGTATAGAAAGAACATCTTTACTTTTTTTAAGTTTCCTCACAGAATAGGGGTTTGTGCATTAGCAGCATCAAATGCATGTATTAAGATATACTGAGAATTATCCCATTTTTATAGTTTTCTTCTTTTCTTTCTAGTTTTTATACCCATCCTTCATATGACATTTTCATAAAATTTCACGTATCTACGTTCGATATATATATATATATATATATATATATATATATTTATATATGTGAAACAACATTTTACTTAATTGTAATGTAATACTTACTCAATTTATTTAAAGTTATTTAATTAAAACATAAAATTTCATAGTTGTCAAAATAATGATTGGTTTATTTCAATGCTAATTTGTATTTTGTTCCCCAAATTTTAAATATAAAGTTTACAACAACATAAAAATGTTTCGGATACATTTTAAATTTGAAAAATATTTCATTTATTTATTTATAAATATGCATTTATGTTAATTAAGATATAATATTTTTTATTAATTATAATAAATGCACCCATATATACATATATATATCCAGTATAAAATAAAATGTAAAAAAAATTTGTTGAAATATTTACCTATATTATTGTACTTATGTAATAAAAATATGTTTTTAACTTTTAAAATTATCTCCGCTAAGACCCAAAATTTGTTGATAAAAATTTTAAAATTAAATATACTTAAAATATTTGTAAATTTAAAATTAAATTATTGCATTTTATATCTAAGTATCGGAAATGCACTTTTTGAAATGCATTTAAAAATTTTTTTTAATGAAATGACAATTTAAAAATGAAATGACAGTTATGACATTTGAATTTATAAGTATCATTATTGACATGTTATGAAACAGTACAATAATGTTACAAAAACTAATTACAAAGTACTTATACAATGAACGCGAAAACTTCAATTGCCTAAAGTGTTGTATTATATAAAATTTGACAGTTAAGTGTTGAATAACCAAAGTTTTCATACAAAATATTTATAATAGTTGTTCGCTTCATATAACAGTTTGGAAAAACGTATAAATAATATAAGTTTTATTATATTATATAAATAAACTAAAAAAAAATATAATTACATAAATAATAAAAAAAAATTTATTTTTATATTGAATTATCATATTAAACAATTTGAGATGTAAAAAAATTCAGTTAAGTAAAACAAACAAACAATCGCAAGATTCAAATACCGACGGATATACTCTTACTATTTTACTTATACTCCTAATTTGCACTAATTGTATAAAGTTATATATATATGTAGGTATAGGTATATAACAAAAAATATCAAAGCTTTGTGAAATGCAAATTAAAAATTTAAAAAAATTTTCTTTGCATTTGACACGTAAACTGATCATAAAATATGAATTTTATGTAGCTTTAAAATACACAAAATGAATAAAATTATAAATTTATTCCCAATTAATTCAAAATTTAAAAATGCAATTATAATATATCAAAATAAAATGAATTTTCAACACGATATCTATTTAGTGGTAGTATATTTTTAGATTTTTTGTTTTATTTTTTATTATTCTTTAAACATTATTATATGGTCCACATACAATGTAAATAAGATTTTTATATTATTATTATTATTTTTGCATATAATTTTGTTATTTTAGTCTTAAAAGTAGAGTAATTTTGTATTGTATAACTATTTATAAGATTTTGTTAATTTTGTGTTTCTTATAACAGTGCATTTTAAATCGAATAAAGAAAATTTGTAGTGGACTCTTGTTGTTTGATGCATCATCTTATAGGGGATACACATAGAAAAAAGTTTTTCAACAATTTGTAAAACAAAAATAAGTTTTGTAAATTTGTAAACAAACAGAAGGACAGGCGAAGAAAGTTCTACTATCTATACTAATAAAATTTTATAAAAAGTAAAAACCACTTAAATTTATTAGACTTAGTAATACTCCACCCCTGTAAAATTCAGGTACCTGAACAACCGCTCTAATTGATTCCGAATTTCAGGGACACAAAGAAAATGGGAAGGAACATTCTTGTACTAAATTGGAAGCTTCTGTATTTATTTTAAGTTACTATCTTTATTAATTTCGAATATATGCTTTAAGGCCTTTCTGGGGGGTACCCGAACCACTATTCCAATAGATCCTAAATTCCAAAAACATTTAAGGTTCTATCTTTATTGGTTTCGGAATTATGCTTGCTTGATCTTAACTCAATCAAAAGCTTCTTATTTTTCAAACCCCAGCCAATGATTTGATTTGGCCAATTTGTCCAATCGCCACCTTTCTTTCGTCGTTAGTAACTTTCAGTATAATTTTCATCAAGGTAGCATAATTTTTTTTGGTTATCCGACAAACGGACGGATGGACATCATTAAATCGACTGAGAAAGTGACGTTGAGGTTCACTTCTTTTAAGTGTTTACAAACACCGTACCACAATTAGTAGTACACTCCTGTACCTATTTTAGGTGTAGAGAATAAATTCTGCTATTCTCTCTTTTTACCCTTGTTTACACCTTATACTTTTTTAAAAATAGTGTTAAGATTATTTTACTTTTAAATTATTGACATAATATCAAAAGCTACCTGTTAATGTAACATTATATTCAAAATACCCTTAATTCACAATTATTCACAATTTATTAAATATGAAGTTCATCACAAGTCGGTGAACAGTTTTATTCCAAGGTGTTACCATAATTAAAAAGAAATTGTCTTTGTTTTACAGTCAAAACAAAAAAAAAATGCAAAATATGTTGCGGTTTATGATTTCTCCTACAAATTTTAAGGAGCGGCAAATTAAATTTTTTTTTATTATAAAAATGAAAACAAAAAATAAATCTTGATAAGTAAAATGATTTTTAAACGATTAGCAAATTCCTATTTAAAGTGAATTTTTTTAAATTCAAAATTTTATTTCTCTTTTTATGAATTTATCTTTGGGACTTTTTAGTCCCACTTGTATCAATATTTTATCATTTAATCAAATTATTTTTCATTAGTATTTTTTTTGTCAAAATTAATCAAAAATTTAATGAATATAAAAGTGGTGACTATAAATCATAATAGACTATATTACAATGATCTTTGGTCGGACGAAATCTGTCTCAGTGGATTATACAACCATATGGGGCATTGATACCATGAATTGATTTTTTCTGAAATATTCAAAATCCTAGAATAAGGTGGTTCTAAAAAGGGTACCATGACAAAAAGGAGTTGAAAAAGTTGCAGAGGCAGTTCAGCTCTTCCACGATATTACAAAAAATAGAAAAGGATTTCCTACTTAACTTTATTAAAAGATATACCACAACTATTGTAGCTTTTATAAGAGGCCAGAGCCCTGCAAAATTCTACTTTAATAAAATACGAGTATAGCTGCTAAGGAAAGAGGTCGTGTCTGTTTATATGTCAAAGAAACAATAGAATTTCAATCCTTAAACTAAAAATCAGAGCCGGCTTGATAGGGTGTGCGAAGGTGCGACCGCACCCGGCCCCGCACTTTGGACAGTTTATATAATATTATTATTAAATTCAAGACAAAAATTAGAAATTTACACAATACAATTAAAATTTCCTTCAATTGAAACAGTTTCTTTAAAAACTTTTTTTTTCTAAGATTATAGTTGCCCTTGTCAACTTTTATATACCCGTGCGTGTATTAAATAAATAAGAATTTCATATATTGCAATTGAACTGTTTGACAGAAAATTCAAATTATTTGTGTTTTTATTTTAATGAAAAAATTAAAATAAAGATACTAATGATTTCCATTTTTCAAAGTTATAATTGCATTGCAGTTTTCAAAATACTGATAAAAAATTGTTATATATATGTATATAGCTATGTATATTTTTATTTAAGTTATGCAAGTTGGTAAATAACTTATTGAAATATGTTATAGGTTATAGCTATATGCAACAATGTGATGTTAATCATATTTTATATTAGTAATTTATTATAGCAGATTCCAATGTCTTAGGTTGAAAAAAAGCAAAGCAAATTAATAAAAAAAATAGCCCCGCGGTCAACCTCGCACATGGCCCCGCAAATGTTCAAGCCGGCGCTGCTAAAAATACTCTATTATCTTGGAAAGGGTTTTCTCACCACAGGTGAAATTACCACTTTAAAAAAGCAATAAAAAAATGTCCATTTACTATTGTATAAAACAATCTGCACATTAGTATTATCAAAACAAATTATTATTACCCAATTACTTAAAAATTTATTTCGCAAATAATAAATAACAATGCCTTTTGGCTAATTGTAAATAACTACCAGGTGCTCCTTCAATATAAGATCAGTCCAGTTAATATAATTATGTGGGTATTTAAATGGCGCTATAAAATAACTAAAACTTTTATGATGCATCATCTTTATTTTTTTTTTTTAAAGGATCATACAAATTTTGTTGGTATCATAATTTCCATTTAATTCCATTTAATATCTTTTAAATTTTAACTTTTAAATAAATAAATTTGAAGATTTGTTTTAAATTTGTTTTCTTTAAAATGTTCTGTATTTTATTGGTATAAAATTGTATTAATTAATTAAAAATATGCATATATTAATTAATTTGCAATAAAAATCATAAACACAAAAAGGAATTAGTCAACTTTTGGGTTCATATTATATTATATTCATTTTGACATTCACGTAAAAATTAAAAAAGAAACTTAAAGTCAAATTATATGAACATTATTGATTCAAATATAATCCGATTGATGGCGTGATGGTAGTCGTCGGCCTTTCAATCTAAGGCCCACTATAATTTATATTATAATAGTTTGATATAATATAAAAATAAAATACCTGCCGCACCTGAAAAAGAAAGGCTGAATCACTAGCTTATCACATTGTATGTGGTAGGAGACTGTTTTTTAATAAATAAATATATAATAATGAAAATAAAAGGAAATTATTTCCACGAAAATGCAAAATATGTGTATAAAAGCCAAAAAGCCTCCGAAGTCTAAGGGAAATTTTGGACTCTTTATTCTTTTTTGGTTTTGGAAACTTTTTTAATTAAACTGAAAGAACTCGAAGTTTGAACTCTGTGGGTGGAGACAGACTCTAAAATATTTGAAACCGAATACCTTTATAAGAAGATAATTAATTATATTGTGTATGGGGTATAAATATATATATAGTACTCGTATACCCCAAAAATATGAAGTTATTTAAATATGGAGCCCACTCTCATTGTTGCTTTTGTCAATGTTAGAAAAATTAAATACTACAAATTTTTCCCTAATTAAAAAATTTTAGCACCAAACAACTACAAGTAGTAGACGTGTATATTCGATTTGTTTAAAATAAAACGAACATATGATTTTGACAAGTGTCAAGTATGACTTGACTAATTTTATCAAATTTAAGTTATTGATAATAAAACATTGAATCATAATATTCTGACAATTAAATCAAAGAAAAAATGGTTTGTGCGATTGCTTTAATCCATCATTTGCAGTTTAAAAAGATATGAATATGTATTAACTTTAAAATAAAATAATTAACATATTTCTAATGAAAATAAAATATTTTAAGAAACTTTTATAAATATTTTTTTATTATTTGATTGTTTTTTTTCTTTTGAAGATTTGACGGATTCAATTTAATTACTTTGCCGTAATAACATCATAAGATTAATTCAATTTTACAATGTGTGGCATTTCCGAAACCGAAAAATTGAAATAAAAAACATAAAATAAAAACAAGTTACCACACAAAAAGGTGCATTGCAATAAATTTAAATGTAATATGGTCACTTTATATGTATATAAATATATAACTATTTTATACTTACTTTAGTGTATGAACACCTTCCACTTTTTTTGTTTTAAATGAATGAATTGTAAATGGATAAATTTATTATAGACAGAGTTTTAAATGGACGTAGTATAATTGTTTTTATTTTTTTAATTCATTCATTTCATTCATTTAACCGACTACTTAAGTAGGTACCGCCAATAGAACTTTTGTTTTATTGGAAAAAATTTTCTAGCGGAAAAATTAAACAAAAAAAAAAAAAAATAAAAAACGAAAATTTAAAACAATTTAAAAATTATGGACTTTTAATTTAATTGTTGTTGGTATATCTAATACTTTAATATTTTTTTTTTAATTTCATTTACTATTTTCTAAGAATAAATCAATTTAAAAAAACCAAAAGAACCTATCGGTGAAATAAATAAACAAAAATTAAACTTTCACACAATATTATACATACTTCGTTTCAATCTTTAATTTTCACAGAAAAAATTAAAAGAATTTAAAAAAAGAATATTTAATTTAATTCACACAAATTTTATTTTGATTATGATTTTTGTTATTTTGTTTTTTTTTAGTAGGTACTTTAACCTTACTTAAGCTGTCTTGATCAACTAATTTTTAATATTTCTTCCAATATAAATAAAAAGGTTGCCATATGGGATATAATAATAGAATAAAAAGAACTTTATATGTCAAGTTATACACAGCATTTTTTTTTCCAAGGTACAGGTGTTCTACATAGCTACACAATCTTACTTTATTTTAGGCTATTGATTTGATTTCTGCCCCTGTTTTTGTATTTATTTCTCTATTGTTCTCCAAGTTTTTTCAGGTCTGCCTATTTTTCTTCTTCGCGAGGATTCTAATGTAGCTCTTGTTTGGCAATAGAATCTCTTCTTAGTATATATACTTTCCATTTCTATATTCCATTTCTATATTGTATGAATCTTTATATTCTCCATAGAATGCCAAAAGCTTTTCTAGTCAGGTTTAGCCTGTTTGTTATGTATTCGCTTCGATCTCCATTTTTTGTTATTTTGCTCCTCAGGAAATTGAATTTTGCCACATCTTATTTTTGCGAGTCTCCAATATTTGTTTTAGTTGTATTTTTTATAATCCCTTTTGTTTTACTCATATTTATTTGAAGCTCCACTTCTACTGCACATTTTTTCTTCTTAACTGTGATGAGTGTGTGAAAGTAAGGCATATATCATCAGCATTTTCCAGGTTTTCAAGTTTGTTTGTGAGCTGCCACTTTATACCTCCGAGGAAGTTTTTCGTCTTTCGCATTATTTCATCCAAAACTATATTGAATAGCATTGTGGGTAGTGGGCATTTTTACTTGACTGCATTTTTCAGAGTTATGCGTTTGTTCAAGTTATTTCCATAAATTATTTATATTGCTGTGAAACTGTCGTAAGTATAAGTTCTTAATGATGTTTCACAGTCACCATTTATTTCAAGTGCTTTCCAAAAGGAGTTTTTCTGTAGCGTCTTTGTTTTTGATTCTTTTCAATATGCTATATGTATTTAGAAACCTGATACTCCTCCATTTACTGCATAGATTTGGGCTTCCATTCTTCGGGGTCTTGAAGATTAAGTCTTTTTCCAACTGGGATCGATTCTTTTGTTGGTTCAGAGTTGTTCGATAAGTGGTTCCATGATTCCTTCACTTTGAATTGCGTTGGCTTTAATTAATTCTACTTGGACTTCAACTGTTCGTTCGATATCTCTCATTATGCATATTGATTCAGCGCTGGTTAACTCTACTTTTATTTTCCCACTTAATTTCTGTTGCTCTACACTTTCTTCATTTGCTTATATTCATAGTATTGTTTCCACCGTTGCAGTTGCTCTTGAGGGGATTTTACCATTATTTCTTTGCTCCTAACCGGATCTTCAAATATGTCGTTCTTGTCTTAGTTAGTCTTGATTTCATATCATGCTGTAAACTTGCTTTCAAGATACAGTGATACTAATGTAGTTAAATATATGCGACCGTATTGTTGTAAATTATGATTCTTTGTTTATTCTTATGCATTTTTTTTGTTGTTAATATTTAGCCCGACTAAAGCTGTTCTATTCGATCAACTATAATCTTCCTCGTTTTTCCTTCTTTTAATTTTTGGATGTTTTCTATTCACTATAAATGATATTAAATCTTATTCAAATATTTATATATTTATCTTTTACATATATTTTCCTTTTTATTAATAGTTTAATAAAAGCGTCAACTGTTCAGAGAACAATGAAATTAAAAATTTATTTAGAAATAACATAAAAATTACATTACAAATCAATTTGTACATATGCTTAGAAATTTAAGGGCGCACCATATTAGATAGATATCGCGGAAGGCGATTATAATTTTCCAAAATCATTATTCGTAACAAAAAAATATTACTGAGTTGGCAATCTTAATTTTATACATTATTTAAATACAATATTTATGGTATGTATATGCAAAGTAGTTCTGTGCATCATATAAGATACACTGGATGTGTGGAAATTCATTTTTGAATTTTTTTTTATTTTATTTTCGGTATATGTTTAATAAAAAGCTCTAATAAAATACATCTTAAATTTTTTTTTTATTACTTAACGCAAAAAGAAAAATATTACAATAAATAAATAAAACAAAACTGAAATAAAAATTCAATTAAATACCTAACAGGGTGTTTGTTTATTCATATCTTCTATTCGTATAGGTATACTCATTATACATTAAAGATATTCTTTTAATATTAAATTTTTTTATCCTATAAAAAAATGATTTACGATATTAAAAATTTTAATATAGGTATACATACACACAAAAAAATTTTATATTAAAATATTCCAATAAAATTTATTATTTAAAATAATAAATTCATTGTCACCCTGTCAAATTAACCAAACAGCACACAAAAAACCAAAAATAATAAAAACACAAAGAGTACAAAATAAAAAATAAAAAAATTGTTATCCGAAAAATTCTTCCAATCCATCCGAAAATTTCAATATGTACCAGAAAATAAAAAGCGGCACAAATGAAGAAAACAAATCAAAATCTGAAGAAAAAACAAAAAAAAAATCTCAAAATGAACAAGGAAAAGAATAATAAAAATAAAAAAAAAAAAAAGATAAAAGAGAGATAGAAGAAATGACGAAAAATTTTCAAGGCGCCGCTTAGATATCTATAGCTGCTTTCCTCAAAACTCTGATAAGAAAATTTATTTTTTTTTTTCGTTTTGACACTATTTTTTTTTTTTTTGTTTTTCTTTTTTTTTTTTCAATCGCGTTGTGTGACACATTGGACAACGCTTAAATGTTAGCAGCCAGCAGCGCGGCTAAAAAAACAAATAAGAAGCAAAAAAAAAATAAAAACAGATATAGAATATAGATTCAGAATCAAGTAAACTGTTAAAATTAAAAAAAACAAAAAAAAATTATGGAAAAGCAGAATCAGAATCAAAAAAGTTGATGAAAAATAAAAGTAAAAACCAAATAAAAAGTACAGAATTAAATAAAAATAAAGTTTTAAATAAAAAAAAAAAAAAAAACGAAAAACAAAAAACTGACAATAAGTTAAAGAATTAGATCGGCATCTTTGAAATATCTTGAAGTAATTAATTAAAAAATTTATTCCAGTGAGTATTTATATTGGATATAAGCGTTTTTTTGTTTTGTTTTTTTTTTTTTTTTTTTAATAAAATAAAAAAAAAAAAAAAAATTAATTCAGTGCTTACATCGTTTGTTTGCCTATAGGTATTTAAACAGATACTACACTACAGTCGAATAAAGGTTTTGGGTTTGGTTTTAGTTTAATTTTTTTTTTTTTTTTTTTTTTTTTTTCTTCTTTTTATTTCGGCATTCCGTTCTTGATATAAAGATAAGTGGTTTAAAGATATTATACTTCTTGTATAGTTGTACAAATATATATTTATGTATATATAAATATATCTATACAATATGAATGTACTTTTGATTTTTGGTGTTTTATATTTTTATGATTTTTATATGTTCTGTATTTTTTTTTTGATACACCAAGAGATTTGTTTGATTTTTTTGTTTATTTTTATTTTTTCTCTTTTAAAACTTTGAGTTGAGTTGAGTAAGTTGAGGTACACTTTTAACTTCTTTAAATCTTTACTTATAAATATTTTATAATATAAATATACAAAAATCTACACTTGAGAAAAATGTGTGTTTTTAGAAAAAAAAAAAAAAAAACTCTTTTCTCGTATTTTTAAAAACTTAAAAAACAAATGCGCGATGTTTTTTTTTTATAAAAAGAGTTCCATATTATTGCTCGTTTATTTTATATTTTATTTATATATTTTGTATCTTCTGAATATATTCAAACTAGTTTGTTTCTATTTATATTTTGCCAAAAAAAAAAAAAAAAATTTAAAAATAAAATCATCATTATGCCGCTTTTTGGTCAAACGTTTGTTTTTTTTTTTTGAATATAAAATTTTATTTTATTTGCTCTAAAAGAGTGTTATACCAACAGGTTATTAGCTCTTTTTTTTTCTGTGTATATTTAATATTATATTTAGAGTACGGTTTATTATTTTTATTATTTTCAGTTAAATATGTTTTTTATCCAACAAAGATATCGATTTTGTGCTTGTTACCTGCCTGGACATTACAAAAATTGGTAAAAAAAAAAAAAGGAAAAAAAATAAAAAAAAACCGGAGGAACCCATGCTATAATGAGTATCTTCTTATTCGGATTGTTTGTTTTTGAAACTTTTATATAAGTTATAACTATTATATATTATGTATATAATTTACCTTTGCTTGTTAAAGAAAGAAAAAAAAAACCCCAAAATAGGCTGTAAATTAAAGATAACAAATTTTTTTTATAAAAAAAAAAAAAAAAAAAAAATTAACTTAAATTGAACTGAATTAATTATGCGCGGAATTGTTTTTAGGTTGTGGTCCCATAAAAAAAAAACGCAACATCCAAATTGAAAACCGACAAAAGGTAAAAAAAATCTGTCTTTAAAACATTGAAAAAATAAAATTTCTTATAAGAATTCAATAGTTTTACAAATGTTGTCGGTAGAATTTCTATAATAACTATATTAGAACTAAATTAGTATAGGTGTATATATATATGATTATATGATAACTAATTAAGATGTCTTTATTTAATAATTTACTAATAAGAAGCCTATTAATTGTATGTGATCTTCTTAAGTTAATATCCTTCTAATTCTAATGGTAATACCTCTAATACCTTGTTATAGTCATAACGTTTTACCGGATTAGAAAATTTGATGATACTTCTTCCTGTTCATGTATTTAAAATGAGTGTGAAGTTTTCAATTAAATTAAAATATTTATAAAGCACAACCTTGTGACTCTTAAAATGTTATTATTAATTGTTTTTAAAGAACTATAAGCTTTACTTAATTTTAATAACTTAAATTAATCCTTATTAATCTGTTAAAAGTCCACTTTACGTTTACTTATTCGGCGTTCAATAGTTCACCTTTTTGCCAACTGATTATGTATAGCCTTAATAATAATTTTAACAATTTTTTTCTCATTTAATAAATCAAATCATGGCATTGTGATATTTTAAAAATTAATTGAGCTATTGGTTACTTATTAAGACAATTAAAAAGGATATATAGGTTAGGTACCTACAAGAGCAAAAGGTTTCAATATTGCAATAAATAGTATAGAGACTAAATCCACTAGTTTACAACCCTAAAATAAGTAACTAATCAAAAAATTTAGATTTTATTTTTTGTAAGTACTAACTGTCCAACTGTTATAAGGTAAAAGCCTGGCTATGTATGTACATATTGGAACAGGGTTGAAATATTATATTATTATTATTTTATTTTAATATTGCTATTGATTTATACCAATTAATTTTACAGTTATAAATTCTACTATTTATAGAGATTTACATATACCACAAGCTTTGTACAACCTGTTTTTCTACAGTAATTTAAATGACGCCAATCAAAACACGCATTTTTATTGGCAGTTTTTTTGACAACTTCCGTAAACATTATTAAATTAAAGTTTATACACTGATATTATACAATTTCAAAAATCAAAACTAATATTTTTTGTTAAATCACAAAAAAATCCAGTTGTAATTTTTAACACTTCCTTATTTTTGTAATGTCACTATGGTCACATCCTTAAAATTGTAAAAAAAAAATCCAGTCATACAATTTATTAAACATAATTTTACAATTTGTAATGAATTTGCAATAAATTCAATTTGAAAGTGTAAAAAATACTATATCATTGTATATAAGCATATAACTTTATATTTACATACAAAATAACATTTATTTGATACTGATGAATTAAAGTTATCTTCAATAAAAACTGAAAATTCATCGGTAATTTCAAAAACTAAAAATCAATTTTTATTAGGTATAGGTAAATTGACGTAAATTTGTAGGATTTTATATTGTTGAGTGTTTACACGTCAATTTTTTATCCTTTGAGATTATAGAAATAAATATTAATTTTTATATTGTGCAAATGATAGTGATTCCTTTTACTTAATAATAATCAATAGAATTTTAACAATGTAATTTTTAATATACGCACTTTCACATATATACTTATATGTCTTACTATATTAAAAAGTAATTAATATCATTTTTCGCTTATTACCAAAAATTGTTTAAAAATATTTTTTTTTGACAATTCTCAAGTTAAAACAATTTTATTGTTTTATCTGAACAAAGGCCAATGGCGTAGTGGTAAAGACGCCCCCTACCATGTGGAAGGTCTCGGGTTCAAACCCTGGTCAGATCATATCTAATAAAAAAATATCGTAAAATTGTATAATTATATCGTAATATAAAATAAGATTTAATAAAAATACATAAATAATTCTTGTGTAAGATTATAGATGGCGCACAAAGTTAACATTTGTGCATTCACATTTCATAACCTTATACAATAGCTACAGCCGAGTAATCAACGGCTTAGTGAATATTATGATTAAAGAAACTGAAGCCTAGTTTAAAATAAAACCTTGGTGAATACCCTATAATCCTTAAAGGCAAACAAAAAGAAATGCTCTGTTAAAAGTTGTGCGGTAAATTCACTAAATATCTTTGTTTATTTTTCCTAAACTATTAATATCATGTTGTAAATTAGAAAAACTGTCCCGTATTATTCGAAGAATACTGCATTCTTAGAAATATGTATGTATCTTCCAACTTCAACTCACTTATTGGCGTGGCATATCTAAAATGGAAAAATTTAAACACATACATACATATATTATAACTTTTTAAATTTATTTTTATTTACCGATTTCCTACTAAACTTTTTTTTTACAAAATATTTTTTTAAATATAGTTTTGAAAGAAATAAACTTCTTCTAAAAATTTCAATTATCCTTCTTACAATTTAATTTTGTTTTGTTTTGAGAAATGTCAAAACCGGCTTTTGACAGATTTTTATTAATTGTCAGGAAGAGTTCTATTTTGTTATTGTTTTTAATAGGAAAATAGCATATTCTTTCCTGTAATTTAGGTCTTGCGACTCGATGTGCAATCCATTGCCAATGCTTTGTATCAATTTATAAGTATATGAAGTAAATAATAATATATAAATTAACATTTTCCATAAACATTGGTATATTTCATATTTTACATTAAATCTTTAATCACTGCGGGGTTTTGCTAAAGAAAATTACTTATTTTTTATACTAATTAAAATTAATTACCTGTGCAGAAATCAAACCAACTCTCTTGGAATCACATCACCGATGCCCCTAAAATTATGCATATGATAATTTAAAACAAATTTATTTAACGAATATCAAAAAATGGGTGCAAATAAAAGGAATGCCGAAACGATTAATGAATACAAAAATATAAATACAAAAAAAATCCTGGACCATACTAGTACTAACTACTAGGTATAACCTTATTTTCTAAATATGTACTAAATTAGAAGTAAAATAAAAAAATAAAAAACTAAAATTACTTTACCGTCGGAAAATCATTACCATCTCACTTTAATATTAAAGTACAAAAAACTTGAATAAAACTGGATATTTTCTAAAATTAGATTTTTAATATATTCTATTTTTATTTTACCTATAAAAATTTTAATCATTAATCATTCAAATATATAGGTATTAATTTAATAATGAATTTAAAAAGTACTTTTAGTTTCAATATGTACTTAACCTTTGCGGCGTTGTTTTTTATTGCAAAAAAATAATTAATGCATAATAGAAAAATAAATAAACAAATATATAAGAAAAAAAAAATGATTATAATGTATTTTTATTTCAATTTAAATCACAAAATTTTAATTAAATTATAAACTAGACAAAAATACAAGATACACACATGTGTACGCACGTACCATATCTATACATACCATTATTCGTAGATACCTATTATACATAAAATAACAATTATTTTCTTTGGTTTTCAATTTTAATTTATTGGTTTTTCATTTCTTTCATTTTCTTAGTTTATTGATTTTATTATATAGACATTGAACAATGTATTTTTTTATACCTATGCATAAATTTTGGCTACAAATTTAAGAAAAAAAAAAAAAAGAGAAAAAAAAAATTTTTAAAAAATGAAAATCATCAATATTTTATTTTTTTTTTCATGTTTGTTGGATACAAAATGAACCCAGCCTACAAAAACGATTACTACTAAATATGTATTAATAATATATATTGTTTGTATTGTATCAGTATTTTAGTATTGTATATATAAATAAAAGAAAATTTATTGTATTAATAATATGATATATACAAGTATATGAAGTAAATAATAATACATTAACATTTCTCATATATAAGAATTATTTTATAAAAAAATATTCATGTATAGAGTAATCACAATTCATGTATAGAGTAATCATAGTTCACACACAAAGCAAATTTACAAGTACAATACAATTACATTTAGTTTTTAGTACAAAATTTGAGTTGACATTTCTTAGTTGACTGACTTTTATTCATACAAATATATATTCTGTCAATTGTACTAAAAATGAAATAAAAGAAAATGAATGTATGTATCCGGCAAAAAACATGTGTGTATGAAAGTATGTGTTTGACAAAATAAAATAAAAATAAAAAAATTAGCGCAAACTCATGCAAATTTGTATTTGATTTTATGCAAAGTTATAAGTACAAACTTTTATTTATATGTACATACATATTATATTTCTTTATATATAATATTATTTACAGGTATTTAAAAATATGTATGTACAATAGTTTGTGCAACTTTATATAGAAATATTATATTTACCGACACAGTGTTTGATGCTAAAACAATAATATGGGTAACAAAGTTTTTCCTTTTATGTCAATATATCAGGATGCAAGTGAAAAAAAAGAGAGTTTAGAATAATAAATATTTAACTTTAAATATATTTTTATTTGTTTTCAAATTTGGAAAAATATTTTGTTTTTTTTTTTTTTTTTAATTAAAGAAAATCAATTAAACTTTTCCAGATACGTACCTATATATTTACTTTAATGTATGTAAATAATATACACATGTTTCTATACGAAAATTTAATTAAAATAATATTAATTAAATATAAATACATAATATTAAAGCTTTTCTAAAGAATATATATATATACATTCATATGAATGTTTTATTGACAGGAAAATAATTATGTAACTCTGTATATATATAATTTCAATTTCTAAAGTTGAACTTTTAACCACCTGTACTTTGAAAATTATAATTTTTATAGTATATTTAATTCTATATGTAAAGCACACATTTTATGTGAATTTTTTATTTTAATTAATATTAATTTATAAAATAACTTTATTATACAAGGAAGTTATTATTATCCTTGTAAATTATATTTAAATTTGTATTTATATGTAAATATTTATAATTAAAAAATGTTGGATTTGTTGTAGAAGTTCAAAACTTAGAAAATATAGTATGATCTTTTATTAATCATTATTAAAAGTATCTTTGATTTATTTGTATATGTATATATACATATCTAATTTTAGATAGAATTATTAACATTTTTTAATATTTGTCTTAAAATATCCTGTTTTTATTTTAAGGTATTTCAGAGTTTTTGTTTCATTTTAAGAAGTTTCAAAGTTGACTTTTCAATAGGTTGTCGGCTTTTTAAACTTTCCGGGGTATTTTAACCCTTAAAAAAAACTAAATTTAAAGAACATAATTGTTAAGCGGGCCAGTATAGTACTTGCATCAAATAAGGTTACTAATATATCTTTTAATTATCAATTGAATTTATTTCTAGCATCTAGGATTTTGATTTTGATTTGACCTTTTTCTAAAAGGCAGACTCAAATGGAATTGAACTATGAAATAAACGTATCTATAATAGAGCATATGAATGAAATCAAGGACTTTGAAATTATTCAATGCTATAAACGAACCTTTAATTCACACATTGGCTTTATCACTCCTAAAACGTTCTCTACGTAATAAAAGTCTTATTAAAGAAAATTCACAAGAATTATCAGAGCCTTATAGAGTTAAAAATCTATATACTACTCTTGGTAGACCTCACCTTCAATATGCATCTTAAACTTGGAAGGCTTACTATGTTAACCCCATAAAAGGAATTTATTCTATATATAAAGGAAAACTTATGATCAGGTTTTGTTTTCGAAAATTTAATTGCCAGTTAAATGTTACTAAATCTATTCAGTCAAATGTTAGTTAAATAAGATTGCAACTCTCAATGCTAGAAAAAATACAGATACCCATTTAGAGGAAAAATTATAAAATTTTAAAAGTTTTTAGAATTAATATATTTAGAATTATAAGAACATAAATCACCGTAGATCTATCTGTAAGGGATGAGACCCAGTAGATTTAAAACAGCCAAAAAATCATAGATATGTTATGTGGTTTATAGATAAGTGTAATTTTTTAAGATTTCATTAAACTTATATACATACTCATATATTAATAAAATAATACTATAAATATATTTTAATATTAGTTAAATACCTGTAAAAGTTTTACTTTTGACCTTGAGCTTGAATCTTTGTTACACATATATCTCATTTGTTAAATATAACATTTAATGTTTAAAAAAAAATTTAGGTACGTATTTGTATTTTAAATAATGATCTATGTAGGTACATATATATATTTATTTAATAAATATTTTATTAATATATAAATATACGCATAATAGGTAATAAAATTATTACATACTCTTGTTAAATATCATGTAAATATTTGAATTTAATATTAACACTGAACTTTTGACGTAAATTATATTATTAACAATTATTGATATAAATATATACTTATATTAATACAGACAGTTAACAATACTTTTTTAAATATAATATCTATTAAGTAATATTTAAATCTATATAAATTTAATTTAAAATAATCATTTCAAAAATTAGAAATAAATTAATCATTTATCCATTTTTATATACAGCCGATTAATAGCTATGTTACCTAATGGCTGGTGACGGCTGATTATAAGAATCTTCTGATTTATAACCAGATGTCATATGATCAAACTCAAAAAAAAATTTCAATTAGTTTTTAAAAAAAAAATTTTTTTTAACCAGATGTTCTAATCAATTCACATTAAAAATTTAGAAAAATATTTATATTAATATTATCAAAATAATATTTATGTTTGTTTTATTAATCAAAACAAATTTTGACTAAACGAACTTTGAACTTAATTTAGTATTCTTTTTAATAATATAGTAGCAGAAGATATTTTCCTTAACTATAGAATGATTACATAATAAAATAGATGTTTTTCTTATAAGATTTTGGTCAATTGAATAATACCTGATATCTCAATATATTGTACTAACGTATTAATATTAATATTTATACAATTTGTGGTGACATGTTGGAGGAAAATTTCAGAAGAAAAGGAAAGAATCTACAGGTCATTATTATATTCTTATAATTAGAATTAGTTTTACTGAATTCCTCATACAATTACTAGTAGACTTCGCCGCATATGGGAAAGTTGGCAAATGTCAAGACAAATCAAACTAACAATATAAAATTCGTGCGTAAAATCTACATTAACATATAACTTCGAATCATAATTGCTCACTAATTTCATTAAGAATAAATTACAAGTCTTCATAAATAAACATCACAGAGTAATATATCCAATATGCCGAATATTCTAGGCGAACAGAATAAGAAATGCAGACGTGTGCAATAACAAACGAAGAACCAATAGTAAAGCAAAACACTAGAAGTCAATAGAACTGCATTGGCCAAATACACTTAGTAAAAAGAGGAATACATAGCTAGAATAGCGTTAAACTGTAATCCTTTAGGCGGATCTAGGTCAAAAATAGACCCAAAACAACATGATAAAGAACCAGGATGAAAATATCCAGAACTGAAATAAAAGAAAAAGCTTTATGAAAACAGACTCAAATAGAAAATGAATGAATACTTCAAGTTAAAGCCCTATGCTCATAAGTGAAGTAAAAGGGAAAAAAATTTTTAAAAGATTTTATTTATGAATTATAAGATATTTCAGGATCTGTGAGTTATATTTTCAAATTAAATTAATTCATTATAATTTTCATTTGTTGATATATGTTTATCCCTCTTATTACTATAGAAATATTCAATAAAATATTCTCAAGAAATTATTAGGTATTTCTTCTTATATTTGGGAATATTTCTTAATATTCTATTACTAAGTTGTTTTGCTGAATGATCAAATCTGTTATTTATATAGACTATAGACGTTGTTAGTAGTCCTTTGTTCTTATTAATTCAATTTTTAAAGCTAATTTTGCTTAAAGAATGCTTTTACACTTGTGTCCTATTAGCTTCTTTATTTGAGTCTTTGTCTGATTCAGCAAACTGGAGTAGGTATTCATATGTCTGTGTATACGGGTATTTTTCAAATTTTGATCCATTTTGTCAGGAATGTTAAAAATTCTTTTGGAAAATAAATCTGGTTTATAGTAATCTATATGACCAATGGCGCAGTTGTAAAAACGTTGCCTTTCATGCGGAAGGTCTCGGATTCAAACCCCGGTCAGATCATATCTAATGAAAAAAATATCGTAAAACTGTATAATTATATTATAATAGTTAATATAGTAATATAAGATAAGATTTAATATAAATATATAAAAAATTCTTGTGTAGGGTAATAGATGGCGCAGAAAATTAATATTTTGGGTATTCATAATCTTAAACAATAGCTACAGCCGTGTAATCAACGGCTTAGTAAATATAACGATTAAAGAATCTGAAGCCAAGTCTAAATAGACTTTGTGAATGCTCTATACTCCTTCAGGGAGTGGAAAATAAAAAAAAAAAATAGTTATCTTAGGCTTTGCGTAGATTAAAAGTTTTATTAAATATATGAGTAATTTTGTCTTCTTCTATTTTCTATTTTCCATTTTCCATTTTAAAAACACATTATTATATTTAATTTTTTTTTGATTTGATTACTTTTCAATTATTAGAATTTTTTTTAACTCTACTAAAACAAAGAGAACAAAAATGAACAAAACATGAACAAAAGAGAAATAGACAACACAGAACACACATATTAATTATATACCTGTATAAATTAAAAAAAAATTTTCTTAAATTATTCATAATTAAAGGACAGGTGGTGAAACTTAAAAATCATTCACTTTACTTAATTATTCAATTCATTTTAACCTTTTTTTTTTGTTTTAAAACCAAAAAAAGCCTCAATTATTCTTCACAAAATGATTGAAAAAAAAATCTTATCTATATTTTTTATCAATTAGTTTTTTTTTCTGATTTTTACATTAATTTTTTTTTTTAACTACAAAAAAATGTAATTGTACTTCAAGATAAAATCACTAAAAAAAAAGCAATTTGTTCCAATATCTAAATAAGTACAATTTATATAATATATGTACTTATATAGTAACCGAAAAGTACAGTAACTATATACAAATGTTGTTAGAGAGCAAAATAAAAAAAAAAACTCCATTAAACATTATTACGATAACATTTTTGCAGTAAAATAAAATTTTATGTTAAAAAAAATTGAATACAAAAAAAAACTAGAATAAAATTTGTATTAATTTTCATTGAATTACTTTTAATAGTTACTTTTAGTAAATTATAATTACCAATATACTATAGTTAACTTAAAAATAATGAATTGCAATAAATGTCGTATTTAAAGATAACGGAAGTTAAAAAAGGAAACAAAATACTATGTTCAATTTTTAAATTTTGAAATATTCATTCCGATATTTAATATACAAAAGTTTTAGACAGAACCTTGTTTTTATTACACCTACCTCTGTAGATACTTATTTACCTGTTTTTATTTAATCATTATACATATTTGTTTATTTACAATTTGCATATATTTTTCAATGTAACTGTTTTACAAAACCTGACTTCTAACTACTTTTTGGAATTCTGTAAATTATTAAAAATCTGTTAATATCAGGTACATTAAGTTTTTTTTTTGGAAAAAAATTATGTAATTTTAATATAGTTTAAATAAATATAGAAGAAATATTTTAGTTTTGAGAACAATTTATTATTTAGGTACAGTCCGTCCTTTTACCAGTCAAAGATTTATATAGTGATATAAACATTTTTTTGATTGATCTTAAACTCACTTTAATTAATAACTTGAAATAAATTAAACGAAGTAAATACACAAATGAAATAAATGAAAAAGTCTTAAAAAGTAGTTTCTTTTTAATTTAACTAAAATTTGTGATTTATGCAAACATAACTATTTCGTCTACGACATACAGTGCCAGTGCAAGTACTCGACTTATCAATTATGTATCCTATAATGACTTAAACTATCCCAGTCTAATTAATCTTACTTAAAGAACTTAATCTAGTTTTAAGCCTAATATGTAATTTGCCTAAATAATTTATATTATATAACCACAATCAAAAACAAACCATAATTGATCTTTATATCATAGAGTTTTTTTCCCCTGTTTTACCCCCCTGGGGGAGCACAGGGCTTCCACAAAGCTTCTGTATCGCGCTCTATTGTGAGCTATTTATTTCATTTCTGTCCACGTTCTGCCGCTATTCTCAATTTTAGACCTCACTTAGCGACTGACCTTTCCAAGTTATCCTAGGTCTACCCACACTTCTTTTTCCCTGTGAATTCCTCTCCTGTGCCTGGCGCGGTTTGTTTTCTGGCTATTCTCTTTATTTCCCGATATTCCCAGTACTGTCCCGATATTCTCAGTAATTCCTATTTGTTGATGAGTTTTTGAGCAGTTTCACTGCCGTAGAGAAGAATCGATTTGAATATCTAAAAAAGATAAAATCCTCAGGAGCCTTAAAGCCATGTGAGCATTATTTTTTTTAATGTACTCCTCATTGTGGTAAAATATATTTGATATTAAACCCTTATTTAGTGGTCTATTAATTCGTGCTTAGTATTTATTTTACAGAGGCCCCCTAACTAAAATTGCATATTTATAGGATTATTTTTCTAACACAAAAGTGCTTATTAGTTTTCAGAACAATATATAACAAAACAGGACAACAAACAATTAAACGTCAACCATTAAATAACAACAACAAAAAAAGTTGTCCAAAACTGTTCTGAAAAAAAATTGGAACAAAAAAGTGTAACTTAGAGCAATAGCGCAACTTAATGAACACAAAACTAGAACACTTTCGGAAAAAAAAAATAACACTGTTCTGAAACTATGAATATCATAGCATATACTTTTTTATTCTATGTTTTTCTAGGTAGTCCTAGAACTGACTAATAAACACTCCAAAAATATAACGATATATGAAATGTGACTTATGAAGCACTAGAGGATAATTACTTAAATAATTTGATTAAATAATGATAATATTGGTTATTTCGAAGATATTTGAATGAATATTAAAAACAATATCTCCTATTATTATATAGACGGTAATATATTTAACTGTAGATTAACTCTTTTCCTATAAGAAATATTTACATATATATATATATTCAAATTTGGGATACTTTTTGTTGTAATTCATAGTTTTTTTCATATTTAAATTTTTACTTTAAAAATATTATAAAAATATCTTAAAGATATGTACATGTTAAAAAAAAAAGTAAAAATAAGTCGATAATAAAAAAAATGTATACAGACATTTTTACATAAATATAACATAAATATATATATATGTATTTGGATGAAGTTTTATTAAACATAAATATTTATTTTTATGATTTAATAAATTCGGTTGAAAATGCTATTTGATATTTTAGTCATATTTTTTTTTTTTTATTCTTTTTATTTTTGTTATTTATTTGTTTAGGTTCAATATGAATTATATGTACATTGTATATTATATATATATATATATATATAAATGTATATATAGGTAATTCAGAATAATATTGATCGATGCCCTTTTAACTTTTCCTTTTGTTTATTTGCTTCTTCTTTTTCCTTTTAATTTTTTGTATTTTTTTTTTTTTTTTTGGATTTTGAGTTGACTGTTGTCATTCTTGACTGATTTGAATTTAAACATAATTCATATGTTACAACAGTGTGAATTGTCTTTATTTTTCTTTCAGGTTTTTCATTTGGTTTATTTTTTTTTTTAAATGCTACTTGAAAATTACAAATAAATTTTTTTATTTTATTTAATTTTTAGCATATTTTGGAAAAAAAATTGAAAAAAATGTGTTTATTTAGTTTCACTCTGTCCATTTGTATGAGTGGTTACTAAACTTTTTAAAATAATGCAATCACCAATCTTTCATTTGTTGTTGGAATTCTTTCAAGAATAATTACCAAATTCAAGAATCTTATTATTAATCTTAATAGTCTATCTACAATGACGCTCTCGTTTCGCTCTCACTCCTCTCTCATTACGGAGTCAACAAAGGAGTGTCTACAATGAAATGTACATGACAGCGTTTTTTGACATTGTTTTATTTACAAATTTCATGAATTAAAAAATATTCAATAGTTTATTTTTATATTATCCCTAATCCTAGATAGAAAAAAAATATTATAATAATTTTACTCATTTTTTATTCTGACAATATATATTTTTTTTTTTGACACTTTACCGTTCAATTATTTGACATTTGAATAAGAAAAGAAAGCGCAAAAGTTAAAAGTTAAACAACTTTTTTAATGGCTACGTCACAGGGCTGCGTCTATTATAGACACATGCATATAATTGAATACATTTAACTTAGTTTGACATATAATAGCTACGTGTAGAGAGCGAAACGGGGAGCGGTCATTGTAAAAAGGCTATAAGAGTTGGAATTCGATAAGACTAGTGATAATAATTTTCGATTCATTAGATACTGTGCCTTGAAAAAAAAATCACTACAAATCTTCACTAATCAAGTTAACTCAAAAAAGCCTTTTATTTCAATTGTATTTTAAATCTCGAAAAACCAAACGACAATTGCTTTCATGAGTTGTATAAAAATGTATAAAATAATATCTTACGGTATTTAAATTTATTTAAGTCAAAAATTTAAAATTTTGAGGGGAGTTAGATCCTTAGAAGAATCTATGAGTCATTTAGGAAAATATTTTTGTGAGTCCCTCCTTTTAGAAGCTGTGAGTATTTTTAAGCACCTAAAACTCTCAAATTCCTGTTCAAATATTTTTTAAGCCAAATTTGAAATTTGTTCCAAATACTTTTTACCTTAAACTTATTATGGAACATTGTTTAATTTTAGAAATGTGCTTCTTTAAAAATCCTTGGTTTATTGCATTACTGTGGTTTTTTTTGTTGAATATAAAATCAAAAATTATCGATGTTTAAATTTATATATTAAAAATCTTAAAATGCAGCATATTTTAGGTATTATATTTATAATTCCTAAATATAGAAAATTTTGATTGAATATCGGCTACCCATATAGACAGTTGGTTTTTTTTTCTTAAATTGTTTTTAAAAGATATTTCGAGCGGAAAGTCTTTTCCTTTTGTTTTATTGTACATCTTTTATCAAATATTGATTAAAGATGTTTTGGTTTTGTTTTTTTTTCTTAAATCCAATAAGAAATCAAATCAAAATAATTTTTGATTTGTTTTTGTTTTTTTTTTTTGACTTAAGCTGAGGACAATCACCTTAATTACTAATGTACGTCCATCCTTTCTACTTTTTTTTAATAGGCCTTGATTTAAAACTGGAGTTTCGCACTTAGTTATATACTCCTGCATTAATGTTAATTGGAACAATTATACTTGGGTGTAGAATTTTAAATATTACTTAAATTTGGTAGTTGCTTTCTTTTTACGAGGAACAGTTGTAAAACTTCAAAAGTCACCTAAATGTGTGAAGTTCTATACGTAGTGTGTGTAATCTGCGACTTTAACACATTAAAACTACCATCCTTTTTGAACTCAACTGTAAGGTGAGACCTAAAACAGATGTGCAATTTGGTTTCGAGGATAAGGATGTGAAAGGATTTTTGGGAATCCCATTTACGAAATTAAGGCTAATACTATTATAATCTTATTAAATGTAATCAAATAATGCACATATACAATACTAACTTGAGGATACACATTCCAAATTCTCAACAAGCGTCTAACAATGCCTTCTTGATCCCTTTTTTTTCGGGATTTCCATCACATCAATATCTTGTACAAGTCTAATTTCTAAAATTAATTTTTTAGTCTAATTTGATGTCAAAAATTGTGTAATCCTAAAATCCTATAGGAAAATAAAAAATGAAAAAAATAAATTAAAATTCTTTTTTTATCGTTAAGGCTACCTTAATGAAAAGATAATGTCAAAGGAATAACTAAAAAAAAATATATTTATAACTATATATTATATAAATCACCTTAATAAAGGGATCACCGATGACCCTATGATAAAAATCTTTTGGGTCATTACAATTTACTATATGGTATAGTACCTACGATAAACGCAGGTTTTTAATAGTTATAAAAATGATTTTTAAGGAATTTTTCGTTAACAAATTTAATTTTGATAAAAAAATTTAGAATATATATATGTATACTCAAATATTATACATATAGTAGAGTTTAAATAAAGTCAAAAATTTACAAAAAAAACATTCAAAGTTCATATATAAATTAAAATTTTATATGATAGAAGTTCTTCTATTGCCTTGGGACAATAGCAGAATTTTTGTTAGATAATTAGATAACCGATTTTCATATCATATATATACACTTCATATCATAATTTCGGCATTTTATAAAGATGAATCATTCATTCATAAATTATTTATCACTAAGATCAAAAAGAACGTATGTTAAAGGAATATAGACAGTTTTTGGTTCCTTTTTTAAATTATTTATTCTTAATAATGGTAAATCCTGTACAAGGTGTTGTTCCCCTGTTGTCGCTGCTACTTAAATTTCCCACATAGTATAAGAACTCCGTTTCTATGTAATACGTGTCAGTCACCATATGCATTTGGGTTAAGAATAATGACTTAAAATTACCTCTTTAAGAAAAATAAACAAATAATTTCATTATAATTAAGTATTTCGGATTCCGGATCCTCTTGGGAGTTACTTTTTTACAAATTGCAATATCACATTTAAATTTTTGTTTAATAATCACTCAAGGCTCTTTTTCTGTTGTTTTACAATTTGGTCTTGAAATGCAAAGAGTAAACGAAGATTTTATTGTAACTGTAGGGGTTATTAAAGCCTTAACTCCAGGTTTTGTCTTATTTTTTTTTTAATCTTTGCCGTTTTGCAAGCTGTGATTGTCACTTTGGATAGATACATCTTTATAAACTGTAGGACGTTTACTTAACTTTTCGAACTATTGTTTAAGTAACAGCACATCGTGATGAATTTCCTTCTGTCTATGAATGAGTATTTTTTGTTCAGAAGCTAAAGCATGAATGAATAAGTTCATGCGATTTAAATCGTCCTTCATGAGATCTAATTAATTCACGAATGCCTACCAGTTCCTTTGATTTTACCGAAAGAAGTTCACCCTTGAGATCATTTATCAGATCTGTTAATGAGTAGTTTTTAAAATATTTTTTTCAGTCAGAAAGAAAATTGCATAATGCTTGGTTGAAGCTGTCAAATAATTACAATATATAAATATATAGTAATATATAAAAACTAAGACGCTTCTACAAGTCCTAGCTCTATCTCATGTTTAAATTGTATGTGGAATTCATTAAGATCAATTCTAATAATAAGAATGTAATATGTTCCTCCTATTCCATCCATGTAGGACATAGACAGGCTTGTTAGCCTAACAGTAGAACAGTTACCAATTAAAAAACAAACTACCTACTAAAAATAGTTTAAACCAGTTTAAACCTTGCGTGAAAATAAAAATGGCGATATTCTAATTTCAACAATATAGTTATTTACATATTTGAAATTTTTTTAACGCAAATTTGTCTCAAATCAGTTTAATAGGATTTGTCTAAGAATATGAGATAAGCTAAATATGTAAATATTTTCTATTCAAATTTAGGAATGTATAAATAATGTGACATTAATAAGACATGTTTATGCGTATTTTGAACTTATCTGTTTCATATTTTAATTTTTACAAATCCTATTTTTGGTGATTTGTTGTTTCTCTGCTTTGCACATGTCCGCATCAAAATTATAAAAAACAAAATTAAAAAAAAAAACTCTATGTCGAGAACAGTAGTTTTATTACGTCAAATTAAGTCCATACTATATAATTTAAATGTTAGATCCCAAATAAAATTAAAAAAAAAATGTTGATGAATCACGTCCATAAATATTTCATTTTCACAGCAGGTAGTATTTCTCTAAATTATGTCATGTTTTGATTGCTTCTCAATTCAACAAAACAACAACAAACGATTTTTTTGAAGTGTTCTCACAACTAAATGGCGGTAGTATAAAATAAAACAAAAGAATTTAAAATATATGATCACATTATAAAATGCTGAAGGACAGCTTTTTTTTATTGTTCAGTGTTAAAATTAATTTTTTTTTTAAGAGAAGTGTTTGCAAAAATTATGATATTTTGAAATTTTTGATTGACTCGTTGATTTTGGATTCTTTTGATATTAGAAAAAGTTGTCGGAACTGAATTTAAATTATTGGAAGACTTATAACAAATTAACTAAATATTGAAAATTCATTAATTAAATAATGCGTTATGCGGCATTGAATAGGAATTTAAAATTTATAGGATTTTTTGATAGTTACATCACATCACTTTTGTTAACTTATTATCAAATATTAAATCTTTAAATTAATGTCCTATAGTTATTTTAGGAAATAATGATTTAACCAATGTCACATACTTTAATACCAAATCATAATATTTTTTGTTCGAATAATTAAAGTTTTATTGTATTATGATGACATCAAGCTGAATTACTTATATAATTTGTAATAAGTATATCTTATTTAACCAAAGTAGTATGAGCTTTTGTTCCAATTGATCCAACCTTTATGTTTAGTAAGGTGGTAGGTAAGGTGGTGACCATCCCAATATACTCATGTGACCAGCTTATTCATTTATTGTTTATATACAACACTTTTAGTTCAGATACGAAATTAGTTCTTTAATTTTGTATTTATGAAAGGTCCTTAAAGGGTAGAATAACGGTTGAGCAAATGAGAGAAGTCTGGCTGTGCTCGATATTTTCATTTTCGTTTGTTTCTGTTGTTGTAAGGTATTCTTAATTTGCCTTAATTGTGAATTGTGTTCATTTGATCTTTTTTTATTGTAGATGGACCATTAGGTTCTAGATATGATACAATTGTTGAGAATACTGCATATTTGCTGGAATTTTGCTGCATACAAGAAACCACCCGATCCTTCACGGCGCTAATTAGGAGAGTTGGTGTCCAGAATAACTCCTTTCTTCAATGGTTTTTAAGCGCCTTCGTTACCTTTGATATTGCTATGCTCCTGCACCCACACGAAGTCATGTTTTTTATGAGGCGAACTCTGCCTAACGTTGCCTCACAAACTTTAAGGATCGATTGTTCACACAGATGGCGGAATTATTCATTTGTGTGTTTTTTGGTTCAAAATTCTCTGACTGATATTATCTTCCCCTAGAAGATGCAGTTTCCAGGAGTTTTTAAATATTGGGTTTACGAAAAAAACCCGCACTAATTTTTTTCTCATCGACCTTTCATTATGCTCCGGATGGACATTCGACAGCTTAATTATTGCTGAACCTTATAGTTTGGGAAAAGTATAGGTCATCTGGGGTGATATCAAATCGTTTGGTAGTATATTCAGAACAATGCCATGACCGCTTTATTTATTAAAGAACCCCAGAATCTCTGAGCCGAACTGCAGTTCAGTTGCGACAAATTTAATATATAAATATTAAATAAAAATAGACACAGAAGAATATCCTGACAGTCACTTGGGCATGTCCGTATTTCCCCTGTGATACTACTAAGATTGATCTCTCTATTCTATTAGTTTGCCCACTGGTTATAGTCCAAAATGCTAACTTAGCAACATCTTAAACATTTCTACAGTAATATCTTGTTACAGCTTTTATAACTAAAAAGTATAGTCTATCAGGGGTTAAAAAACTAAAAAAGCAGGGCTTCAATAAATTAAAATAAATTTCTTCAAAATAATTTTTCATGTGATTATCCACGAAATCAGAAAACCAAGATTACATTTTACATAAAATATTTATCCAATGAATAAATTTCCATTCTCCATTATCAACTTAGTATACGCCCTAAATCATTAAATAGCCAATAACCTGTTAATATATTCATGTATTTTTATAAGAAATTTCTATTTAAAAGCAGAATGTATACTCCATTCACATTTAAACTTGATTTTATCTTTTCTACATAATTCTCATCTGAAGATTTAATTTTAAATAAAAGAAATTCCATTTTTTTTTTTTATTCTTTCACCCTAGGGGGTCAATTTTGATTTATTCAATACCTTGCTGAGTTTGAATAAAATCTCCAAAATAAAGAAAGAAAATAATGGCGCCTTCTTATAATATATTATTATACATTTACATTAAAATGTTATCATGGTATGTTATCACGGTATCCGAATATTGTGTAGGACATTATAATAATCAAATAGGAAATAATTTTTTAGTAAAATTATACTCGTATACAAATATACGATAGGTTTTAAGTTCATTCATTTTCATTCTTTAATTATAAAAGATTATTTTAGGTCGCTCATACATTTGAAATCCAGCTATAGCTTCCTAGACAAAGAAGCAAACTTAGTTTAATAATAAAAAATCAATATTTTATTTATTTTAAGAAATTAATAGAAGCACTCGCATTGGAAGGCACTTCCATTCGAATCATGTTAGAGCAATCTTCGTAAATTGAATCTTTACACATGTTTGTATGTTGTCTTCAGAATTATATTCGAAAAATTTAAACAACTTCAGGATCTCATATAGAAGCCAACGAAAGAACATATAAAGAACATATATGGCAAAAAAAGAAGTCATTCTGAACATCAACTCTCCTGTTGGAATTGGTTGTCCAATCAGTGGGATTTGGTTGCCCAATTAGTGTCGTAAAGGAATGGGTTCTTGTATACAGCAAAAAATTCTTATTTGGATAGTGGCAACGATTACATGCCACCAGTACACACCCATGTAGCGAAGTTAGGAATCCCTGACAACACCTCCTGCAGAAGTTGTAAAAAAGCAAACGATAGGGAACGATAGGTTTTGTAGATGTCTGGCCCTAACTAAAGCCAAATTTCTTTCACTGTTGTACTCAGAAAGTTTTGAAGATTTAATGTGCCTTTATAAAAACCGAGATTTGTTTTAAACTCTATTTTATCTTAAATACGCTATATTTGGAGTTTTAAATATTGAGTTTAAAAAATCTCAGTTTTTTTCTGTAATTAAACCGAGAAGCTGTATCCATTTTTAAATTTGAAAAATTATATTGGTTCATTAAAATCAGTATGTAAATCATTTTTCAAATCATTTTAATTATTTGGATAATATTGTATAAGTATTAATAATTTTAACCAAATTAGCGTGTTTTTAAACGCTATTAGAAACTTTTTTTAAATGCTACCATTGCAAAAAAAAAACTCAACACATTTAGAAATTTTTTTTTGAAAATCTTAATTAGTAATTTATGTTGCAAATATTTTTGCTGCAAGTAGTTTCATTTTTTTATTTATTTTTTTAAAAATTTAATTTATTAAAAATAAAAAAAATTTTTTGAAAGTATATATTAGAAGTAGTTAAAACTTTAAATTAATTAATTAATTTTTTTTTTTTTTTTTGTTTTCAGAAAAACAAAAATTATCATTATGTGTTGGATGTGGTGGACAAATTCATGATCAATATATTTTAAGAGTAGCTCCAGATTTAGAATGGCATGCAGCATGCTTAAAATGTCAGGAGTGTAGACAATTTTTAGATGAAAGTTGTACATGTTTTGTTAGAGATGGTAAAACATACTGTAAGCGGGATTATGTAAGGTAAATAAATTTTGTATAATTTTATAATTATGTGTGTGTATAAGTATGGAATTAATGAAATCATATATTAACTATTAAAAGCTTTTAAAATAAACCATAATTTTTTTTTATTCCTTTTCCACTTCTTTACGGAGTAAAGGGAATTTTACAAGTCTATTTAGAGCAGGCTTCAGTTTCTTTAATATTTATATTCACTAAACCATTGAATAATCGGTTGTAGCTCTTGTATAGGATTATGAATACACAAATGCCAATTTTGTGCGCCATCTATTATCCTACATAAGAGTTATTTTATATTAAATCTTATCTTTAATTACGATACTAACTATTACGATATAATTATACAATTTTACGATATTTTTTGACCGGGGTTCGAATCCGAGACTTTCCATTTGAATGGCGGCGTCTTTTTCACTCGTACTTTAGTTAGAGATATATATATAGTTACTCGGTCATGATCTTACTCTAATTTTACAGGAGCAGGAATTTGAACCTGAATTAAACTTAGCCAATATTATATACATAATAACTGACATTTACCAATTAACACCTATTCAGCATGGTCCAGTAGCTAACAAAAATTTTGTTTATTTAAATGGTGGCATCAAAATTCTTAAAAATATAAAAAAAATGTGGCTTATTTAATCATATGAAACTATAATAAAACTTGAAAAGAACAGCAGATTCACTTGTTCTTTATCAAATCAATTAAACTTACAATTTTTAATTTAGCATCCTTCATTAATCCTTGGGTGTAATTATCTTTTAAATTACAAGTGATTGGTACACTTTAGATGAAACTAAAAAAAAACTATATGAATTATTTTAATCTCTTACTCTTTTATAGCAGTAGCAAACGTTTTAAATCAAAGTGATTAAACATATCAATAAGGTAGAAGATATTTTTAATATCGTGTCTATATCGTATAGTTCGTATAATTATTTCAGATTAGGATTTCAAAATAGCAAACATTATATAAATTACCTTGGTAGTATAATTAGTATACCATGGTATACCATTGCTTACATGTAACTCGCATTAGTACAAAAAAATTACTGTGATAAATTCGCTTTAGTTATATACATATATTGTGTAATAATGTCACCTCGTGCTAGTAAGAAACATTTAAATCAAATTTAAATAACTCAATTTGAAAATTTTAACTAGGTAATAACGCCTACATTACATTAGCGACGTAAAATTTAAAATAAGAATTGTTATCTCACATTTGTGAAATTTAAATCTAATATCATGTAATTTTTTCTATTATGGTTATTTATAAAATATTTTTGGAAAATATATAGAATTTTATAAATTATATTAATAAAATGTTATGAAAAATTTAAAACCTCTCATGACAAAAAATTTCTTAAAAATTATCAATCTATCTACATTTTGATTTACATACTTATGGTGATATATGTAAGTTATTTATTTAAACTTTAGGAACCTACATATACCTTGGTCAAATTCGAGAACTCAAATAAACCTAATATAAAGAATACATATACATGTAAAGGATTGGCGTCGTTTTGTACTTTCTGCCATGGTCAATCTTATATGTATTAGAACTAGTTTAGTTTCATTTTAGACCCATTTCGTATAGCGTTTAAAATCTAAGCTATTTCTGCAGATTGCTTAACCGCTAGAGATGGTTTGGATTGTTGAATTCATGACCAACCACGGTTCCTGTCTCGGTCAAAGACAAAGCAGGGTGGCGCAGTGGTTAGAGTGCCGCTCATGCGAAGGCCCAGGTTAGAAACCCAGTGAAAGTGAAAAAACTTTTATCGTTTTTCGACTCGACTCAGCTACCGAATTGAATTTCTAAATTAAATTTTAATTGCTAAAGAATTGTCTTTTGAATTTTGTTTCTACATATTATGTGGCTTAGTATTATCTCATGTTTAAATTGTATGTGGAATTCATTAAGATCAATTCTAATAACACGAATATAATATGATTCCATGTTCCAACATGTACATATGGTAATGGTAGGCTAAGTAGCTTGGAAAGTTTATTTCGAGATCATTTACATTAGCTCTAAATCTAAGGTAGTTAGAATTAAATAGTAGAATACATTTTTCCTCTACATAGTATCATCAAAATGATGAGGTCAATAGGTTAAAATTTTCTGTATGCAGCTAATAACTTGTCTATTAAATAAGATTTTAAAAGATTTTATTTCTATTTTTAAAAAATTCAAGTAGACAGTTTTCCTAATCTGATATGTATTCCATACATACTTCCTTTATGTTTTCAATTCTCTTATAAAACCCAATGCATTTCCTCACATGTAAACACTTGGAATATTCTATAACTTTATTTATAAACAAATTTACATTTTTAAAACATATTTAGGAGTGCTCTAAAAAAAAAAATAAAAAAATTGTAAAAAATAATGATTGACAATTTTACTTTACAAATAGGGACAAATTTATACTTCGAAATAATAGAAACCAACCAATTCACTTTAAGATTATACATTTAGTATAATGTTTTTAATGTCTTAATACTGTGAGTATGCTTCTATAAACCTATTTTCATTTCATATGTACATATATCTAATAAAATGTAGGAGTATGAAATTGGATATAATTTTTTAGGTGGTTGTTAAAAAGACATAAAAATTTTTTTAAACATTTTAAATTTTAATATTAAACAACTTGTTTAAAAAAAAAAACTTTTTACATATATACATAAGTATTGTTGTTAAATTTTACAAATAATTTCGAAAATAATTGTCAAAATATGTGGTAGGTCTTAAAAATTCAGATGCAATCAATATATGTATATATTTATTATTAAAAGTTGGTGTAAAATGTTTAATATTTCATAAATAGAGGTGGCATTAGAAGACGTGCCAACAGACAATTGAAAAAGGATTTAAAATAATCATATATATATATAGTAGATATACATATTTATACATCTAAAGGTTTGTTTATGCGGAGGTGTAAGACAAAAGAGACATAAGAGCACAGTGAAAAAAACTACATACATCATTTAAATTCGGTTGTTGATATTGGAGCATCGCTTTGATCATCCATAAACACTATAAATTTTCTACGCTATGCTCTCTTCGACGCTTTTATCAATTACCGCAGCTCCAATATAAACGTATCCTAAGACACTCAGATTGATACAAGATTGCATCATATTGAAAAATACATTGTTATGCTATTAATTTTATATTATATGCACAAATATAATTTAATACGTTTTAAAATTTTTCAACTTAAATAGCTCTTTAAACTAATAAGATTAAAGTTAATTCGATTACCTTTAATCCAGTCCAAATGTGTTGACTAATGATTAATTACAATTTGACAAATCTGAATCAATATATAAATACATATAAAACAAGTTTGCGAAAATGGTATTAAAATCCAGTGCAAAACTCAAAACTACTGCCCCTAAGGATCAAACACTTTATTTTTTAAAATGTTTGAATGTAAATCATGCAATCGTAAATCACAAATTCTAAAAATAAATCAAAATAATATTTAATTTTTGAAAGATCACAGAACTTTGTCTAGTTCCATGCGTCCAAAGAATAATTTTAGCAATACCATCTTATTTTATGACACTTGATTTTATATTAATTCAAAAATTGTATTTTAAATATCGATAATTTAGTCAAAATATCGCGAAACATCGATATTTAATCGATAATATTTTTTCCGATATTTATCAATATCATTTATCGATATTTTTTTTAAAATGGCACAATCCTATATTTTTTGCAATGTTTTTTTTTTAATTTAAATTTTGGAAACTTTATTTCTTAGTTGTTAAATCACTCAAATGCTTAGATAAAAAAATTCAAATAATAAAACTTTAAGATGTTTTTTTTTTCAATAATTTTGTTTTGTACTAGACAATTTATCGAAATCATTAAGTTCGATTTTTTTTTATATCGGTATTTTATCTTTCGATATTGTTCAATAAAAAAATATCAATATTTTTAAGAGAAGGCTCATCCCTACTTTATTTTGGCAATTTGCATTCACTCAATGAATCTGCATCACAAAATGAGTAAGAAAGTTCGACGAATTTGTCGATTTGTAATATTTTTTCTTTCAAAAGTCAAATTATTATTGATAATTTATTATACCATGATTATACAGGGTGGCACAAAACGACCGTAATTTTTATTTGAAAATATAAATAAATTTAAAAATTTATTAAACATTCAAACCATATCGGTCGTTTTGCGCCACCCTGAATGACATGTAGAAACGTTTTAGATTTTTTATATTTTTCATAACTTTTCGAAATTTTTGATCGCTGTTCTGTTGTGTGCTGTTCCATTTTCAATTCTCCAAGTTTTCTTCACAAAATTCTGAAATAAAAATAAAAAATATAAATAAATTTAAAAAGTTATTAAACATTCAAACCATATCAGTCGTTTTGCGCCATCCTATATAAATTTTTACAAAATATTGAAAGGTATGGTTATAAATTATTTTATAATACTTTTTATAAAGCAGGAACCTGTCAAACTGTTTCAATTCAATTTAGTATGATATGACTTTAAAAAACCAAAAATTGACAAATTAAAGGTATAGTGAGGATGAAATTGTCATTTGTCAATATTTATGAAACTATTAATACAAACCGCTAGTAACGGTATTAATTGTATTTAAATTTTTAAAGTAATCGAACTACAGGTTTATAATTTTTGAAGGCTACCAAAACTGGATCCTTGTAAATTATGTCCTTGTTTAATATACGCATATATAAAATAATATTCATCATATAATATACATGTAAAGATGTTTGTAATTATAAATGATTTTATATGTTTTTACCCTTTGATTCTAAAATAGCCTTTGTATTTGAATTAATAACACAATTGTTCTTATTAAATTAATGATGATTTTTAATAGTTTTAAAATGTGAAATAAATAACAATTAATATTAGTAATAGTTGTATAGTTTATATAAAAAATAAAATTAATGATTAATGATTAAGTAATGATAAAAATGATATATTTAAGTAAATGATTCTTTTATAAATAATTCTTTTAGTTTAATTCAAATTATGTATTTTAATAATAACTTTAATTAATTCTTTTAGTTATAAATTATTCTTTTAACAAATTTTACTTTCCACTTTTTAATTAACTTCGTCCACGGCCACACCACGATTTCTTCGAGAAGAGAAAAGGAAGTTAAAAATTATAAAAAATGAAAATGTGTTTAACAGCTGATTACTCCTACTGCAAGTGCGTACCAATAAACTGACCAACTTGTTAACTGTTACCAACGTACTTAAATCTACTGGCAGAATCCATCTCATTTCCACATACATACATATTTTAGATAATATTATACAAATGTGATACAGAATTTGCATTTTTAGGTTATTTTGAAATCAAATCAAGTTCCCAATTATAATTTTTTAAAAATTATTTGAAAAATTGTTTAGTCTGTTAGTCTAGAAAGAACTCTGAAATCACAACCCGTTATTTAGTCAATGATAATAAAACAACAAAATAATCTTTTGTTTTTGATGACATTGTAAACGATTTTTATCAAAATTATCAATAACTTGTACTTTGTAATTTTTTAAATACATAACATTATTGTTAAATTTTTTTTTTTTCCAATTGAACTTTTTGACATTATTTACTTTTTATTTATCTTTATTTTAAAACTTATGTTTTTTGAAAAACTAACATTATGTATATGTTATATTTGTAGATTATTTGGTACAAAATGTGATAAATGCGGCAGTTCTTTTAGCAAAAATGATTTTGTGATGAGAGCTAAAAGTAAAATATATCATATAGAATGCTTTCGTTGTTCAGCGTGTGCAAGACAGCTTATACCAGGTAAGTTGATAAGATATACAATATTTTGTTTTTTTTTTTTGAATTGATAACATTCAAAAAAATCGAAATAAGTACAACATATTGTTGATATTAAAATCAAATATTCAATAAAAATTTAAAAAATTTAAAAATATGCAATAAATACTTGTAAATAAATTACTTTTTTACAAACTTACATAATACATGATAATACCTACATACTATCAGTAAAAAAATCGATTTTTTGGAATAGCTTAATCCTAATTTTATTACATATAGTGCTAGACTTTATTTCTTTTTAATATTTTCCTATTTTAATATTTTAGGTGATGAATTTGCATTACGAGATGGTGGTTCATTATTTTGCAAAGAAGATCATGAAGTACTTGAAAAAACAAATCAGCCAAATATATCTTCTATTTCAGAAACAAATAATAACAATAATAGCAATTGTCTAAGGAATAATAATCATTCCAGTGAATTAGGATCTATATCAGGTTGGTAATAAAAATTTTAAATCATTTTCTATGGTTACATAATTTTTTAACTTTTATAACTTAATCTACCCGAAAATAAAATTAACTGTAACTTAACTACCCGTGTGACTATTGGTGAAAAGGGTATACTAAATTTACCATTACGTTTGTAACGCAGAGAAGGAGGGGATAGATATTGACTCAAAAGTAAGGATCGGGTTAGAATCGAAAATTTAATCGATATAGCTATGTATATCCGTTTGCCCGTCCGGCCCCATGATAACTCAAAAAATTAGGAGCTAGGATTATGAAAGTTTCACAAATTCGTTTTTATGCCGTCATTACTATTGAAGTCCTGCCAGTTTGCTTCATGGGCTCGAGTACCTGTATTATAATCTCTTTTTTTATATGAAAATAACTCTATACGTGGTAAAGCTGGATATTTAAAATTTTGTCAAAAGTAGTTTATTCCAAAGTTTGTTCACAGTTTAGTAGGGATAGTGCCCGTGGGTTCGACTAGTTTCCATACAACTTATGTTTTTATAGGAGCATTACTCTCTATACCTAATAATGTGGTGTATTTGAAATTTTGCAAAAGTCATTACCATTATATCATCCAATGTCCAGATTTCGGGTCAAACGGGTATCTTACAGTTGACACAGTCTACTCTAATGCACTATTCCTCGTTTAATAAACGTGCATTAGAGTAGACTGTGTCAACTGTAAGATACCCGTTTGACCCGAAATCTGGACATTGGATGATATAATGGTAATGCCTTTTGCAAAATTTCAAATACACCATAGAAGACTTTTTTAATCCAGTTCAAGCACTGAAGAAGTCAGCAAGTCGTTGACACTATACTTGCTCATTATTTACTTCGTATACATTTCACTCAAACGCTCAATAATAGATTAAATATTTAAATTATTTCAGTTTAAACTTCGTAAATATGCTTCGAGCCCTAGAAATGTTTATCAAATAAGTGCTAACAAAAATATATGCTAATAATTAGGATTGGAAAATTAAAATTTAATTTTAGTTCATTTATAGCATAGATAGAATCAGAATAAATTAAAATTATTCCATGCTTTTGACTTGAGTCACATGTCCACTATTCATCTTAATCAAAACTTCTCATATTATACGAAATACTTACAACTTCATTCATTTATTTTTCTCTCTCTCTCACTCTCTCTCTCTCTATTTTATATGTGTAAAAAACCCCCCTTGTATTTTTTTATTAATGGGATGAAAAATTGTATGCACGAATAAAAAATACAGATATAATTTTATAGGCAAACGTATATTTATAAATCTCTTAGGACGCGTACGCTTTAAACTTTGTTCAACAATTAGGTTTGGTTTTTTTTTTCTCAAAATAATAAGTTAAATCAATATTTGAGTAAATAGTAACCACAAATTACGAGTATACCACAGTCAAAGAAATAAATAATGTCGCAAAGAGTTCTTGAGTTTCAAAACGGACAATGAATCTTTTGGGAAAAATTTTGTTTTGGTCTGAAGGTAATTATATATTTTTCAAAATTAGGTAAATTGTGTAAATTTAAAGTTTTTTATCCGTTTTTTTACTTTTTTTTCATTTTCATATAAAATTTAAACTAAAAGTCAAATGTGCAAAAGGATAAGGTATGCATGGTGCATAAGTTGTTATAATTTATATAAGTACTGTTTTTTTGTAGAATTATTATAGTTTTCAATTAGGGGGAAAGAACTATTGAAAAGGGTTGTAAGGTTGTAAATTGTACATTTCTATTACAGAGGCAGCACATATTTGATAACTGATAGAAATATGTTTCATATTTTAGCGATTCCCACATTAAATGAATTACCATGTTCTGAAGCATACCTTTATTGAAAATTCTCACGGTGTAGAAATCATGTAATTAGAACAAATTGACATAATATTGTGGTAGAAAACATTAGACAACTTATTAAAGCCGTAAAATAATGCATAACGTTGAAATAATTATATTAGAAAATTGAATTAATTACAAGACAATTTACCGATACTATCTGGACATTTAAAATATAAAGTTGTAAAATGTTTTGCATACTGCATATTCTTAACCAAGGTATATTATATAGTATATGAGATTTAAGAGGTAAAAAACTACTTACTCACTTACTTACTTGCTAGGCACTACAAATCATGAAGGTTCTGGACCTGATGTAATATCCCCTTCCACTCCTCTTTTTTTTTGTGCAGATCTCCTCCAATTGATGATGTGCAGTTTTTTTAAAGTCTGCCGATATCTCATCTCCCAAACGAAGGTTCTGTCTTCCTCGGCGTCGCTTTCCTTGACGTTTGGCTTCAAATATCCTCTTGACTGTGGCATAGGTTGACATTCGATTGACGTGAACAAGACAAGGCGTCTGATTTTTAGTTTCATGACTACATCAACGTCATTATACAGTTCATAGAGTTCAGCATTATATCTTCTCCGCTAGGCCGCGCCATCGTTTACAGGATATAAATGTAGAATTCCATATATTCCATATATTTTTATTCCATATATTCTACGTAGAATTTTTTTTTTCAAAAATACCTAGTGCTAGCTCACTTGATTTTGGCAGTGTCTATGATTCTGAACCATACAGCACAACTGGGAGTGTGAGCGTATTGTAATGTTGCAGTTTAGTATTTTGTGATAGAAGTTTTAAACCAAATTCTACACATACAATTAATTTTTGTCTTCTTTACATCTTGTATAATTCGCAAGGCGCGATCGTTTACAGGACCATATATTCTACGTACAATTTTTCTTTCAAAAATACCGAGTGCTAGCTCACTTGCTTTTGGCAGAGTCTATGATTCTGAACCATACAGCACAACTGGGAGTGTAAGCGTATTGTAATGTTGCACTTTAGTATTTTGTGATAGAAGTTTTAAACCAAATTCTACACATACAATTAATTTTTGTCTTCTTTACAACTTGTATAATTCACTTAGAGATATCTTCAAAGTCTATTAAAGATATGATTAATATTTTAATTTATCAAATTTCTTAATTTATAAATAATTAAAATTATAATTAAAACTTAATTTATAGATTCTGGAAGCGAATCTGGATCACATAAAAGTATAAGGGAAAAGCGGCAATCTGGTGGACCAGGTGATGGTAAACCAACTAGAGTGAGAACAGTTTTAAATGAAAAACAGCTTCATACGCTGCGGTATGTACAAAATAATTTTTTAATTTTGTATTTTTTATTTTCATATTTTTAGAATCATTTACTAATAATTCTTATTTTTTTTTTAATTTTAGAACCTGTTATAACGCTAATCCAAGACCAGATGCTTTAATGAAAGAACAATTAGTAGAGATGACTGGTTTATCACCGCGCGTAATAAGAGTTTGGTTTCAAAATAAAAGATGTAAAGATAAGAAAAAAACTATACAAATGAAACTTCAAATGCAACAAGAGAAAGTAATTATATTAAATTCTTTTTTAATTGATTAAATATATTAATATTTTTTTGTTTTTTTTTAAGGAGGGAAGAAAATTAGGTTATGGTGTTATGCAAGGTATTCCTATGGTTGCTGAATCACCAGTTCGACACGATTCACCACTTAATTTACATAGTTTAGATGTGCAAACATATCAACCACCATGGAAAGCTCTATCAGATTTTGCATTACATGCAGATCTTGACAATAATGGAACCGTAAATACTCACACACCTGCTTTTCAGCATTTAGTTAATCAGGTTAATATTTATAATCATTTAAGAATTCTTAATTTTGTATGTGATAAAACATACTAAAGTCCAATCTCTAGACTCTAGAGGATTATAAAAATTTATAATAAATTCTATTTTATTTTATTTTAGATGCATGGATATGATGTTGGAATGCATCCGTCAGGGATGCAACCACATGGTCCAACAAGTGCTCAAATGAATGGTCCACAATTAGAAAATTCTGCTCATCATCCTGATAGTACAGATTCATATGTAACATATTTAGAAAGTGATGACAGTATTCAAGGAAGTCCTTAATTTGTTTTTAATTTTAATTATAATTAAATTTAATTTATTAGTAATCGAAGAAATAAAAGAATTAACTTTACAATTAATCGTTTATATGTTATTAAAAAAAAATATATATATATATTTATTTGACTTATACAAAACTTATATTATATTTAACACGAGTGCATGTTTTTGTAAATTTTATTTAAAAAAGAAAGAAAGCAATTGCTTAATTATAAATACCTTAAAAAATCTGTATTTAGTTTTTTATTCAAATTTATATTGAACTAAAGGATAGATGGTCTTAATAATAATATGTATATATATAATATCTGCATTGTATAAGAAAGGCATTAATTTACTGCTTTAAACATATTATATATAATCTGAAACTGTTTTCAATTTCTATAAAAATAATTGAATCTTAAGAGAAATTTATTCAACTTCAACTTTTATTTGTAAAATATATTTTAATTGTTAAAAAAATATATTTAATTGTAAAATATATAGTGACAAAAAACGAAGCCCTATGGTAATATTTGATGACAAAACGAAAGCATTACAAATAATTAATTTAAAGAGAATAGGTACAAGATAAAATTTGATTTCAAAGACCCCTAAGATACACATTCCTATTATTTTAAAATATAATAGTTTGTTGTAGAACACTTGAGATTTTGTTTTAAATTATATTATATACTTCTTATTAATTTTAAAATATAAATTTAAACAAGTGATGAAAAAAACCAAGGGATTTTAAAAATCACATTTTCAAAATTATATTGTAATGCCCTTCAAATGGGGAAGGTTGCCAAATTTCTCAAGGATCTAACCTCACTCCTCCCCCACCCCTCCTTTTTTTTTAAGATTCTAGAAATTAAATTGTGAATTACACAAAAATTTGGAAATTTACTTAGAATTTTACTATCTAAGCAAAAATGGGTAAAACTGAGAGACGCTTTCTTCAATTTAAAGAACCGCTTTTAAATTAAGGAAAATCTTTTACATTATGTACATACATATGTATAAAAATATAATGGACCTTTAAATTTTGTACATTAATAAAAAAAAAATTGCACAGTTACAGTTGCTTAAAAATAGCAAAATTTAAATTTTCGCCCCATTACAGGGGGCGTGACAAAAAATTTTTTAACTGACTCTTACTTGGATTAAACATCTCCCAAAATAACAAGTTTATAGCTTGAGCCGTTCAGAAGGTATATGGAGTCAAAAATTTTCCAAAACTTAGTTTTTGATAACGGAAAATTGTATAGATATTTGGCTTTAAAAAAATTTGTAAAGCTTTAAAAAACAGTTGTCTGTTACCGTTTTCAGATTGAAAATATACTTTATAGAACTCTTGTTATAATTGTTTAAATATAGGGCTTTTTCGACTTTGAGGGGGCCACAGGAAAAAGTTTTAACATTAAATTATTTTTATTGCAATACCTACCCCTTGCGGCAATTTTGTAGTCAGCCGTAGGTAAAAAGAGGAGAGACAAACGGACCGACGGAGTGCAACTAAATAAGCACAGTTTTACAAAAATTTTTGAAAATGTGCTAAAAAGAGTGGTTATATATTAGATAACTTTAATGTCCATTTGATTACAATATAAAGATTTTTAAAATAAAGAATTTTTAAAAGAACAATTCCTTTATGTATGTACGACTACGAATATAATATTAGAAAAAATTAAATTATTACGAAATCTACTACTATTATCTTCTACTTTTTTAAGTTTACTTAAGTTCCAGCACTGCTTCCAGCTACACCAGTGAGTAAAAACCTAAAAAATCCCGGCAGATGGCTTTAGTTTAACAATTTTCATAATAGATGGATGTTCATTTGAATAGGCTATGTTAAATCATATATTTTACTAAATAAGTAATAAGCACTTACTTCTTCCATTTTAAAAAATATTAATCATATATGTATGTCAACACAACACCTTAATTTTTTCACTTTATTTTCAATATTTAATTATATACTAAAAATAATAAACTTCTTAAACGACAGATGTTAATGACAATTATTTGACAATTATCTCCTGAAACAAAAGCTAAGTAGCGTTCCATTTACAAACTACTCCAATTTACTCTACTCTTTTCGCTAAAATGAACGCATGCGATCTGTTGTATTTAGTTAAGTAGTGGTTTTCACAAACCAAATAAATACAATAATAAATTACATAATTAATTATATTTTTTAGTTTTTATAAAAAAACTGTAACACAAATTGCAATATGCTTTCAAAATTTCACGGTAGGTAGATATTATCAATATTATGTAATAATATTTTATATAGGTTTGTGTCTATAATAAATTGAATCATTTCAAATAACTTACGATAAAAATTTTATTTGAAGTGTAATTTAAAAATCCCAAGAAAATATAATTTTTATTTATTCTTAAGGGTTTTGCAAATATTAATTTGATTTAGTTTATTATAAGATTAATTTTGATGATAAAAAATAAATATATTTAAAAATAAAGCTAATTTCTTAAACTTAAATAAGATTATTTTTCCTTTCATATAGGTAGGTATGAAAATTTAAAAAACGCGTAACTACATAATGTATTTTATAAACTTATTCAAATATATAGATTTTCTTATATTTGTATAAGAATTTTCTTTACATCAATAATTATTTTTTAAATTTATTTTTAAATATTCTTTAAATAAATGAAATAAATTTTGAAATTCTTAAAATTAATCTGATCGTAAATTTATATGATTACTTTTGACATCTGAAAATGTCAATTTTCAATTAATCAATAACATAAGGTAACACTATTATAGACAGCTGTCATAACTGTGACGCAAACAAGAGCTTGCAAAGGGAAATCAAATAAAATTAATTTGCGAATAAGAAACAAACAAAAAATATTTATTTATTATTTTATATCATATTTTTAAGTTATAAATCATTTAAAAATAACATTTTATAGTAAATAAGACACATTAGAAATATATTATAAAATTAAATTCATTATATAAATTAAAATAAAGATGATTTTTATATATAAAAACTTTCAAAGAGAATTAATTCTTGGATAAAATACTAAAAAAAAAAAAAAATTTTTCAAAATAATCAACACACCAAAAATGTAGTTCAACTTCTTAATTGAGCCCATAAGGCAATAATACTTTTTTTAAAAATGGTAAGTAAATATTTTAATTAAATAAAATAAAATGAATGAAAGTAATTAAAATTAAAATAAAAAATAAAATTTTATTAAATATGGTATGAATAAAATATATTTTACCAAACCAAGCATGTCATTTTTTAAAAAAAAAAGATAAAAAACTAAAGAAGAAATAAAATATTAAAGTGGTGATATCTAGTATTTGCTATTTGGATCTAATGTAAATGTAATTTAAGATGGTCAAATAGCTTAAAATTTTTATTTTAGTTTTTATTTTTCTTTTTTTTTTTTATACTGTAAAGAGAAATCAGAAATTTATTTTTATGATTTCCTATGTATGTTATCATTATGAAGATTTAAAATTTATACATATATATATTTAGGTATATAATATAAATATTTGTATTTAAAAATATATTTTTTTAAAATTTTATTATTATTTTAAATTATTTGATGAAACGATTAACAAAATAAATTATGAGTAATAATAGAATGTTTATTATATATATAAAATTGTAATTTACATTACAGTTACACATATTTAGTCATAATATATTAAGCAGTATAGTAGGTTTGGTGATAATGATAGATATTATGATAGATAGTATATGTTTGATATCTTCTAATAGTATAATATCATGCATAGGCAGTTTTTACTTTATAGTAGAAATAAGCTATAATAGTTGTTTGTAAGAGAAATATACATATATTTAAATGTACGTAATTTATCCCTATTACGATGTACTTGCATGTACGTAAAATATTTTAAAAAAGAAAAATGTGAGTAGATATGAATCACTTTTTCTGCGCGAATGAGGAATTTAACTTAAATTTTTAACTTTCTATAAAAAAATTTCTACAAATATATTTTAATAGAAAGTTATTATAAATAAAATTAAAAAATTTTAAATCATTTGTAAATGAAATATTAATTTCTAAATGGTATTTTAAAAATTGTAAAATTTGTGTTCATCCCTTTGTTTTTACATTTAAACATTTTTTTTTTTATTTTATTTAACAAGTGCATATTTCTGTTTTATCTTTACAATTCAATAACAAAATAACAAAGAAAAAAATAATATTTTACTTAAATTTTTATTTTTTAAGAGTTCCTGTCGCTTTCCTAAATTGGAAGAATGTGCTCATTTTCATTACGAGCTTGTACAATTGGGCTCGTTAACCGTTAATTTAGTTGATGAAAAAGCAGATTCACTTAATAATACTTCAATACCATTTCAATCATTGAATGATGATACTCAATCAACATCACAAGCATCAGGATCTCTAAATTATTGGTTTATTATGAAAATAACTACAGTTTCTTCAGAAAAATTTTTAATAAAACGTTCTTTTGATAATGTAAGATTACTTGATGAAATGCTACACAGATGTGTCTTTGATAGAAAAGTTAGTTTATTAAAAAATTTATCATATACGGAATTTGAGTGTACAGAAGATATAAATCAAGTTGTAAGAAAATATTTTGAAAGATTTTCAACAATAGCAAATGATTCAATAACATGTGGTAAAATATTATCGTGGTTCCAATTAGACAATAAAGGAAGAAGGTTACCTCTAGCGGATACCGAAATTAGAAGAAGTATAAATACACCAGCTGTAGGAGCAGCTTATGGTGTTCGAAAGTATGTTAAAAAATAAATAAAGCACTTTTTAAAGTAAATTATTTCAATTTATGTTTTTATAGATATGTTGCTCAAGCTCCAGATGAGATATCAATTGATGTTGGAGATATGATATCAGTTATTGATATGCCCAGTCCAACCGAATCACTTTGGTGGAGGGGTAAAAAGAATCATTTACAAAAAAGTCAATATGAAGTAGGATTTTTTCCACAAAATTGTGTAGCGACTATTGGAGATAAAATTCCTCGAAATTTACCATTATTAACACCATTATCAAATCAATTTTCTGAAGAAACTTCTCCCACAAAACCAGTTTTAAGGAAACATGGAAAATTAATTGCCTTTTTTCGAAGTTTTATATTATCTAGACCCTCAAGAAGACGTTTAAAACAACGAGGCATTTATCGTGAAAGGGTCTTTTCTTGTGATTTAAGCGAGCATTTATTAAATAGCGGTCAAAATATTCCAATAATTTTAAAAAGTTGTGCGGATTTTTTAGAAAAAAATGGTGTCATAGATGGGATTTATCGTTTATCTGGGATAACTTCAAACATACAAAAACTGAGAAGAGCATTTGATGAAGAACGAATTCCTGATATGAATAGTCCAGAAATGCTTAAAGACATTCATGCTGTGAGTTCTGTTTTAAAAATGTATTTTCGCGAACTACCGAATCCTCTGTGCACTTACCAATTATATGAACACTTCGTTGATGCAATACAAAAGAGGAACGATGACAATGAACGCTTAAGACTTATGAAGGAAACTGTTCAAATGTTACCTCCTCCTCATTACAGGTAAATTATATAAACATTATAAGCACTTAAAGTTATTTTATTATGTTGTGAACAAAAAATCAATTTTATTTTCTTTTACAGAACATTACAATATTTATCTATGCATTTAAATAAAATTTCTAAACATTCGAATCGTACGGGAATGACAGATAAAAATTTAGCTATCGTATGGGCGCCTAATTTACTTCGAAGTCCAGCTATTGAATCTGGAGGGATAACTGCATTAAGGGGTGTTGGAATTCAGGCAGTTGTTACAGAATATTTAATTAGAAATTATGTTCTTATATTTGAAACACCAGATAAAATTGACCAATATAGCCAGGAGCAAAGAATAGATGTTGTTCAAGATTTTTCTAGTATTACCAGTGAACAAAGTTATGACAGTTCTATGTCAATTACAGAAAAATCGAAATATTTCAATCCAGCTCGGCCTAATTTAATAAGTCTTGAAGAAGCTCAAGAAAGACAAATGAAATCTGATAATTTTTCAATATGGAACAAGTCAAATGTTGAAAATGTTGATACATCTTTGGAAAATTCTAATGGAACTGGTGATTCTACTCATTCATTAAAAAAATATCATACTCTATTACCGGTTCCCAGAACTTGGCAAAAACGTAAAACTACGTCATGGAAATCATTATTCTCAAAAAATATCAAACCTTCAAATAGTAGTCAAGAAATAAAACTTTATAAGTATGTGTATCCAGTGAAAAAAGAGTTGGGAAGCGTGGGCGAAGAAACATTAAATAATAAAGATTCAGAATCGAAACAAACAATGTCACCAAGTATAGGAAGTGGAAAATCGCCAGATCTATTTGGAAGAAAGCCAATAGAAGTTTATGTTCGTTCAAGTTCTGTTGATAGTGTTAAAACTGTACAATGTCACTCAAGATCAGTATCCCATGACTCCTATTTTGGTAATATACTTCAATCTCCAATACTCAATTTGAAAAGTTTTTGCTGCAAGGAATTTACTGAATTAGTATTAAACTTTGATAGAGAGGAACCAGAAATGCGAATATTTTCAGAGAGCGAAAGTTTATTAAGCAGCCCAAAAGATGGTTTTTGTTCAAGTTGTAGAAAGGACAAAATTGATTTAAAACAAATAACTAATACTGTTATTAATAATGTTACAGATTTCACAAATCCTATTCCATCGACTTCCCATTTTGCAAATAATTTATCTGCAAGCCAGTGTATTAATAGTGAAGATTGCTTTAATCAGTACAATTTAGAAGATCATCTTTCAGATATTGAATTTATAGATTCTTTTACACCAGAACATAGTTATAAAAAATCTAGTGTTAGTAAACTTTTTAATTTAACAGCGGATAGTAATAATTATATTGAGGAATTGGTAGAACAAGAACAAGAAAAAGCTGAACCAGAACCGGAACCAGAGGAATCTAAAAATAAATGTATACGTTCGTCTTCTTTCCAAGATTTACAAAACAGCTCTCTAAGAAAACAATCCTCATTAAGCAGATATAGTTATCCGAATATAATGAATAAAAATTTAGTTTTTGGTGAATCATATAATAATGAATCTTACACAGAGGATGCTTATATGAAAAGTACAGAAGAACAAGAAATGTCTGATTTCAATCAACTTACCAAACTCAAACTTTTGCGAAATAGCAGGTAAGTTTCAATTAACGTTTATATTTTATTTTTTATTACATTTTTTTTGACTAAATTTTAGCATGTCAGAAATTCAAAGAAGTGAGGACTTAAATCCGTATATGGTTACAGATTTGTCGAATACAATGAATACTAGAAGTTCATCATCTGATACAATATCCAGTGCAAACGATAACAAGCATTTAAAAATAGCTGACATGCGTACTTTAAGTGCAACAACTTTATCATCAACTCATAGTCCACGATATACTCTATTATTATTAGATACATGCTCTGAGCCCAGTACAACAATGAATACTCCAGTTGGCAACGTTAATATTTTAAAAAAAATTGAAGAAGAAAATTTAAAATGCAATAAAGACCAGTTGAATGAAGACGATTCAAATGTAATTTTCCAACGCAATTCTTTCGTAAGTTAATATAAGATTATTTTATAAGTTTGTTTTTCTTTGAAATTCTTTAAAACTTTGTCAGATAATTTAATTAGTATATTTCAATTTTATTAACAGCCAACAACTGATAGAGATAAGGACATGTTAAAGCAAAAACTACATCTAGATTTATATTCTGTTGCAAGTGGTTCTGAAAATTTATTAAATTCATCAACATATAATTGTAACAATTCAAATATGACCGCTACATCCGACAACACAAGTCAATCCTTAACTCCAAGTGAATTTGGCTACCTTAACTTTACACGCCAATCTAATGCTGTTTCATCAGAAAATTCCCCAAATATTGAGAATATAGAAAATATTGAACCTTTTAGAGAAACCAATATTCTAGTATCACCAAGAAAATCTTCAAGCATTACTTTCGAAATCAAATCAGTTAGTTCTACTTCTAGCTTAAATTATAAACCTGAAAAAATTTATCAAAAGAATGATTTACATAACGTTAGATACCCATATGAAGAAATTAAAGAAGATGATAATTGCAAAGAACAAGAAGAACATAATTTCTATGAAAGTAAAAAAATGTTGTGGGAAAAACATTCACCAAAAAGGAAAAAGGAATCACGTTTCAAATCCCTAGAAAGTGTTCATGAAAACAATACAAATGATGAAGATACTGTAGAATTACGTAATAAAAAAGACTTCCCAAACAAAAAGCCATTTTTGAGTGTCAGAGAAATAGCTACAAAATTTGAATCTACAAGTGATAGTAAACCCATAGTACATCAAAATATTAACAATAAAGCATTTAAAAAAGACGAAAATACTACGAATCAAAAAATAAAAAATGGAGCAAAATTATCGAAAAAACATAGTACATCATCTAGAAGTTTAGATGAAAATACTTTTAATATTTGTATGAATGCAGAAAAAAATTTAGCAAAAAGTCTATATAATTTTAACGATACGAAATATAAGTCTGTAGAAATTTCAATGCCAAAATTCTTAAATCCACCAAAATTTCTTCCTAATGAATATCCAGAAATATTTTTAAACCCAAAAGAAGTAAAAAAATCTCTGCCCAAAATACATACAAAACAGAGTAAAGAAAACTCTCTTTTATATGATAAAAACCTAAAATCACCCTCATCAGTTAATGAACTTTCATTTAAAACAGATCAACGCCATTCAAGTAATACAAGTTTAATAACAAACGAATTGAATCTTTTAAGCGGTGTAAAATTAGATCGTGAAAGAATTGAAAAAATTAAAGAACAAAGGCGCCATCAATTAAATGAAAAACATAACGTAGAATCTTTTTCATCCAAAACAAAAAATAAATTAAAAGAATCTTCTAAATTAGAAAATACAAATAAAGAATTATCGACAACAGCAAAAGCTAGTTCAAGTCTTGGTACGGTAAATCAGGAAATTATTTATTCAGCAATTGTTAATAGTTCCTCTAAAAAAATACCCAGAGAAATTAAAAATTTTAAATCTCCATTGCCAAACACATCATCATCTAATACTTCTCTAATTGATTTAAAAAATTATGATAATCCTCAAATTTCTAAAACAAAATTTTTATCTGGAGAAGGTGGTATTGAAGATCGTGATAAAAAATCAAGTAATATTGCTGAATCAAAATTGTAAGTTCACAAACTTTAATAAGTTCATATTTAAATTGTACTAAATTATCAATTTGTCTTATATTTACAGAAAAGGAGAAAGTTTTCCAGTGTTTAAAATACGCGATGTTACGGCAATTTTCGAATCTCGTTCTCAAAATATTTAAATTGACTGTAGTTACATATTACAATAAAATATACAATAATAATTAAATTAAAGTAAACGGAATATGAAAAACAGTGCCAAGACTAAAAAGATTTTTTAATAAAATAACAATAAAGTATATAAATTAAAAAAAAAAAATGTTTTTGTGCAAAAAGGCTTTTAAAACAAGTGGCAATAGAATAAATTAATAATTTATAGTTCGATGTTAATTTTTAATAATTAATTTTAATAATATATTATACAAATAATACAATATAATAAAATTTTCAATTTAGATATATAAAACAAATATAATAAAATTTATTTAAGCTTTTGAATAGTGTAATGTCAATAATTATAAGAAAATTTTCTTTAGTATATAAGTAAAAAATATTGTCTTTACATACTGCTTGATCATTGTTAGCTTTTTATTTAAATATTTTTATTTTTTAAATAAATTGTTTTTATTGCGACATAAATTATTTGTAATTTAATTTCTTTAAATTTTAATTTTAAAGGGGATATTTTTAGAACACTTGAAGCAGTTGAAAAATATTTAATGGAGCGTTAAGAAGAAACATTTCCATAATGAACTTTCGATTTTCTGAAAATTATGATTCCATTTTTTCTATTTTTAAAATTATTTTTAGCAAACATGTTACCTAAACTTCAATTCTCAATTCATTATAAAAATAGAGTTTAAAAAAATTCATAAGTGCGATAAAAAATCTTGAAACAAGGTATATATTAAAAAATTAATATATGAGAACTGCGAGGTAAAGAATAAATTCTTATTTTGGGACTTATGAGTACGCTGTAGTTTTTTTTATAGAATGGATTTCAAATATTTCTATTAAAATTATATAATCTTAAATGTTAAGATAATTTTTTAACATTTATATATTAATTGGTGTTACGTTAGAAGTTGAATTATTATTTAAATATATTTAAGGTTATATTTGAATAAAAACTATTATATTTTATATTTTTATATACCATATAAAGTTATTTGTCTATAAAGTTTTAAGGTTTTTTTTATATTATAGGTACAAGCTTTAATTTATTCTATTTTAATCAAATGTAAATGACGAAGGTGACGGAACCGAAGAATAGAGACTTACATCGAATGATTTTTTCAAAACTAGTTAAATTATTTAAACAAATAATTAAATAAATTAGAATTTAAAAACCAACTTACTAATCTCCAAATAAAGTGTAGAATATAAACATTTAAAACTTTAAAACTTGATCATTTATTTATTCAAAGGTGTTCTAATTTGTTTTTATTTAGAAATAAAATTATTATAAATTTTAATTCTAGAATATATTATTTTATTTTATAAAAACAAGTTTATTTTATTACTGAAACTCGAAATTTGATAACCTAATTAAAGAAATATTAGCACCATAATCCGTGTTCAATTCTGTTTTTTGATATAGGATTAAAAAAATCTTATTTATTTATTACATTTTTGAATACATTAAGAAATCAAAAAAATTAATTCCTTCCCATTACAAAGTCGTCGGAAAATTTTTAATCTGAACACTAGAAAATATTGGCTAAGAAAGACATGGACTAAAGAAAAGCAGTTACAATAATATAACTGATGTTAATTTTTTTTGGTTTTATAATTATGAAATTATAATTTTAAAGAATTTAACAAGATTAATTTATAATTTTTTTTGTAGCTGCATTTGTTATAATTAAAATCAAAGTCTTTAATTGGGAACCAAGATTTTTAAAAGATAAAATAAATTCTGAAATTAATATAAAAATATATTAAAACTTTTATAATCTTATATAAAATTTTATTTTTGTTTTTTTTTTTAATTTATATAATGTATTAAAATTAACAATTACAATTTCTCTAAAACAAATACAAATTTTTATTATTTAATTCTAAAAAATTGTAATCTACTTTATTTCTTAAAGATTTTCTTACATTTTAATATAATTTAATAATATAATAATGTATATATAAATATATATACACTGTTCTTCTCAATTATATAAAAAAAAAAGAATTGGAATCACTATATACAATAAATGTATTTATATCAAAATTTTAAAATGTTTTTTTTTACTTAAATTTTTACAACACATATAATTTTCAATTAATTAAATTTATTAAATTTACATTTAAATATAATAAAATTCCACTTAAAACTTAATTAATAATCGTAATTTAACCATACATTTTGGTATATATTAAAAATTAAAAAAATTTTTAATTTTAAATATATATAGGAACATTTAATTTATGTTCATGGATATGTTGTCTTCTGTTAATTCGGTTTGTTTTTTGTTTTTGTTTTTAATTTTATTTTTTAATTACATATTTCAATAATATAATTGTTATGTAGGTTTATGTGTTTATGTGTATAATAAAATTGTTAAATCATTGGTTTTAACGTATACACGTTCATGCTCCATCATTAGTATTATTATTATTCTGTAGTTTGTAAAAAGAAATATTTGTTGGATTTTTTTTATAATTTAAATTAATTAATTAAAATAAAATAGAAAATATTAAAAAAAAAATAAAATTAATTAAATAAATTTAAAATTAAAAATCAGAAGCATACATATTTTAAAAAATAAAACAAAAGAATTTAATGTATTAGATCAATGCATGAAATGAATATAAAATAATAAGTAATATGCAAATTTTCGCATTTTAATTAATTAATTATTTTTAATTCTTTTTTTATTTTTTAGCTTAATAACTTATGAATGTAATATGAAAAATTGATCTTTACAATTGCTTTTAAATATTTTTTTTTTTTTAATTTCAATGATTTAAATAAAAACTTTAATGATATAAATTTTTTTTTTTTAAACAGTTTGGCTTGTGTTAACATTATTTCCAAGTTGTGAAGTAGCTGCTGTTGATGAACTAGCACCCGCTGCAGGTTGTAATTCATTTTTTTCACCTACCTCAGCACCTTCTTGTTCATCATCATCTTTTAAGGCACCACCATCTTCATCACCAATTAATGCACGATATTTTTTAGCAATAGCTTCCCAATCACATATATTTTCAATACGATTTTGATTAGCAGCTGCAAAACTTGTTTGTGATCCTAATGGTGATAAATGTACCACTGATAATGCAACTGAATCTATATATATATATATATATATATATTGATATATCCCATATTGATTTCATTTTAATATTTGTTTTTTTTTTTGTTTTTGTATAATAATCAAAAAGAAATAATATATATATATAATTAATTAAAAATTAATAAGTTTAAATTATTTTAATTTCATTTTTAAAAATTAAAATTGCACCAAAAAATTCTAAACTACAGGACTAAGAAAAAAATTAAAAATTAAAAAATTTAAAAAAAATATGAAAGTAAAATAAAGAAATATATAAGAAAATTAAAAATTGAAAACTAATTACTAGAACTAGAAATATAGGATAGAATTAAATAGTCATCAAAGATATTATATGTTTTGTTATATATATATATATATACAATAAATATGTTATACCATATGTATATATTTACATCTGTATAAAAAAGTATATAATATATATGTTATAAATTTACAAGTATATAAATTTTTATGGAAGTATTAGAAAAATAGTAATTATAAATACATAAATATATATTTAAGTCAAAAAAAAAAAAAAAATTATAGCTGGAAAAGAAGTAAAAAATACTACGGAATAAAATCTAAAGGCGTCACCCATATTGTTTTTTTTTTTCAGTGTATAATACAAAGTTTTAATTAGATCGGAGTGATATTAGAGAATCAATTTCAATAATTTCAATTAATTATTTTTTAAGATATCTGACCTTTTTTGATTTTTGATAGCCATTTAGCACCAGCTTTTGTTCTTGGACTCGCTTGACGTATTCCCATCATCTGAACCAGACTTGGTCGCTTCTTTTTCTTCATACGAGCCTATAAAATTATTAAGCTTTCATACAAGATGCTGAAACTAATTTTTTTGATTCAATTTTTTCTACTTTTTTTTTTTTTTGTTTTTGTTTTTTTCTTGTTTTTTGTTTTCTAATAGTGGAAATTTAATAAAATTGCATTATTTGTATTTGGTTTCATTTTATATTTTCATAGTACTTGGGGGAAACTTGAGAATAAAATCAAACTTGTTAAGGTTGATAATAATCAGCGAAAATTTTTATTATAAATATTGAAATATCTTCTAAATTGTGTTGTAATTTAAAAATTCATAAATTGAGATATTTCTAAGTTTTAAAAGTATTTTTTTCAATTGAATTCAGATTTTTAAAAATTAAAATAAATTTTATATGTTATTAGGTATACCATTAATATGTTATATTAAATATTAATTATTTAATTTTATGCAGTTGAGGGTGAATTAAAACCCTATTTTTAATTAGGGTTAAAATTATTTAAATAATTAATATTAATTTTTGAATTTGAATTGTTAAATTAAAATTAGTTTATATATGAAAATTGAAACCATTTTTGAACTTTTGTTAATCTATATGTAGTAAAAAGTTTATATATATTGATTAGTTTAACAATGTGCTTAATTAACATTATTGTGCTTTGTATAAGTGTTATATTAATAAAAACTAAAAAATTTTTTTAATTAAAATAATATACTTATATATATATATATTTAGTTATATTGTATATATGTATATGTATTTTAATATTTGAGACATTTTGTTTTTTACCTTGACCCTTTGCACAATCCACATAAACCATGTAGTAACTAAATTAAGCGGAGATGGTGCTGTTGTTGTACGATGCATATTACGAATAAGTTTTGATAAACCGAATTTCCATTCAATATCTGATTGTGCCTAAATATAGTTACAAGACAATGGTTTGTTGGTTTTTTTTTGTTTTTTTTTTATATATATATATTTATATGTATATTTATAATGCAAAAGACTATATTTTGTAAAATTTTAATTTTATTTAATAATAATTAATTAATTTTTCTTTTTTTAAATTAGCTAATTGTTATATTTTTCTTAAAATCCTTCAAGGTTTTTCAATTAATTTTCAATTCAGTTGATTTTCATCTAAAGGTTTTTTATATTATCGAAAATATCTCAAATGATTGGTTACTTTAATATTTGTTAAGACATTCATTATTGGTGAAATAAACAATAAAGCGTTTCCAATTAATATTTAAGAAATAAAATATTTGTGAAAACTTAATAAAATAATTTTGATTGCTCATTCATCATCAAAAAAGCAATAAATATTAACCAATAAATTTATTAAATATATTTTTTATTTTGTGATTCTTAAAAAATGGTTATAATTTTTTTTAATGAGTAGTTATAACGCTGGGTTTAAGTTTAATATTGCAGGATTATAAAAAGAGCTGAAGATTTTTAGTTATTTTCATTCATATATGAAAAAAGTGCACCAAGAAGTATGCAATATTTCAGTATGGAGTTTAAAAAGGCTTTGAAGTTAAAAACTTGAAATGATTTACGAAATGGGGTCAAATAAAGTACAAAAAATTAATTAACGGCATTTAAAAAGTTTTTAAGAATTTAGGAAGGCAATTTGAAGCCAAAGTCCGCAGCGATAGATCGTTTCCTGCAGTATATATTATAATGGGTTTATTAAAACGTACCAATCTAAAGAGTTTTCATTAGATGTAATTTGTAAAAAAGTTTTTACTATTGAAAAAATTTTTAAATATAAAGTAAGTAAAATTTAAGGTTTCGGAAGACACTTCGGTTACTTTTCCTTTTAAAAAGTCAATCAAAAGGTTAAAGTTTGATTTGTATGGAACAGCAAATTTTTAAAAAGGTGTTACATCTTTGGACTTATAACTAAAAATATGAAAGAAAAAAGTGGGAGAGAAAGGCAAGACTACCATAAGTTTAACCGCTTTAATTCAATTAGAATACAGGGTTGTAAAAAGCTCAAATTTCAACTTATCTCAAAGCTCAACTTAAATTTGCTATAGCTCATAGCTTAAGCTATATAAAAAAGAAGACAAGTTTAGCTTGCTTAAAGCTAAATCAAATTTTCAGTTGAGTTTGAGTTGAGAGCACCTTAGCTCAAGTTAATTTAAAATTTTCATTCATATATATTATAAATATTTCAAAATAACTATATGGGCTCAACTCAAAATTTGAGTTAGCTCAGATTTGAGCTATATCAAGTTTGAGTCAGTTCCAAGTGTGAGCTAGGTAAAAATTTGAGTTAGCTTAAGTTTGATTAGGTTAAAAAATTTGGATCAGTTTAAATTTGAGTTAGTTAAAAATTTTAGTTAGCTCAAGCTTGACTTAGCCAAAGTTTGAATTAGCTTAAGTTTAACTCAACGTACGAGTTCAAACTATAAGCTAGCTCAACTTTAAAATTAAGCTTGAATTGAATTTTTTACAACCATGTCAGAATATATGCATAAAGAAACATACTTTCATAAATCAATTTGTAATATATTATAGATTTTAATTTTACAATTAAGTATAATTTTAGAACGAACATGCAATGAGTGCTAATAAAACATTTAATATATGCGCTAATATATTTAACAAAAAATTAAATTTAATATGTATTACATTTTCAAACAAATTTTTTTTTTTTTTAATTTAATTAAATAATAAATATCGCAGATTGAAAAAGCATTTGAATTTTTCAAAAAAACTAAAAATATAGCATAAACTATATATTATGTATGCATATATGCGCATTTTTTTTAAGCTTTCAGTTGTCATTCAAAAGATAATTTTTTTTTTTTTTAATTTTTAAAACTGGAGGACAAATAAAAATTAAAAAAATATTCTTTTGAAAATGACAACTGAAATTCATAGAAATTTTCAAAATTAGCTTAGCTTCAAGTCTGGACAGTTAATGGATTTATAAAGTCCTCCGAGTTCATATATATATGAAAAATATATATTTAAGATAATAATTATGTTTTTTTTTTTTAATTATTACCTTAAACTTAATTTTCATAATTATTTTTCATCCATATAAAATAAAATATATATATATAAATATATATATATATATATAAATTAATGTATATAAATATTCTTTTATATTTAAAAAGTTTAATTACTAAACAGTTATAAAGTAATTATATTAATACAACGTTCGCCCTTGATAAATTTCACTTGGTCTGTACTATTAAAAATCTGCGTTACTCACATGGGAACCGATTTAAAGCGTTTTTCAGATGACAACAAATGTGTATTAATCAAATTCTTAATTATATGTAATATAATATTATATAAATATCAAGTTTGTTTTAATCAAAAAATTACATGAATCATATTCATGAAATTTGTTATTTAAAATGATGTGTAATTAAATCTAAGATTTTTGTACGCACGCAATTCTTTGTATACGATGATGAGTCAATTAAGTATATAATATACGTGTAGATTTATCTAGTTGTTTTTTTTTTATATATAACTAGATTTTCTAATAAAGTTTACATAAGTTTTGTAATGCTTAGGTTTCTCTTTCAACACTTAATTTAAAGTTTATTACAATAGCTGTTATAATAAGAGGAAATCCAAACCAATTATTGAAAAAAATTTATATGTAAATCTTTGATCTATTGGTACAACTCACAGATGAACTTAATATTTTTTATATAAAGGTAACATGTCCAACACTAGTATTACCCATTGAAGAGTCCAATAGTTTTGGATGAACGAAACACTCCAATTTGACTTTCTTTTTTGAAAGTTTTTTTAATTAAAAAAGTAATAGAACGCTGTTGTTGGCATGTAATTATATCTGACTGCATTTGTTAATAAATGAAATTTATATTTCATTTATTGTTTTCGTAAAACTCTAATGCCTCTATTATGACAGTCAGCTATTTACTTGAATCAATTTCTTGAAATGGTATTGGGAATTGCAACTTTTCAACTATGTTGAAAAAGTTGTGAATTCAATTATCAACTATCAACCATCAACTCAAAATTACTATTGCGAAATACAATCTAGGTGTCCATTGTCAATTATTACATCAATGAAAAAATTTTGGTTGATAGATTTGAAAAAACTTTTTGAGCAGAAAAAATGCAAGTGAAATGAAATAAAATAATAGAAAAATTTATATTTAACTTAAAATTAAGAAACCTTTAATATTTTTAAAGTCGAAAATACCAAAGGATTCGATAAATCTCTAATATTTATCCCAGTTATGTTCATTTGCTTTGTAGATTCTTCTTCTAAGTCAGTATCCAAATACCAATAAATTGATGCCATTATTCTTATATATTTTTTAATTCAATTCAAACAATACAAATTACACAAGATAGGTAAATAAAATTTTATTTTAAAATTTTACAAGTGTCAAAATAATTAGTTAAATTCACAATAGAAAATTATTTATCAATATTCATAATGAAAAAAAAATTTTGTCAATTAGATTTCACAATACTATTTTTTTTGATAGTTGATAAAAGTTTTCAACTATCAACTAGTTGATAGTGGACTGTCATAATAGAGGCCTAAAAGCTATTAAAAAAATTTTGAATATTAAACATATTCAATAACACTTAACTTTATTAAAAAAATGTTAATTTATTTTTAACCCAAGATATAAAGAAGTAGAATAGACTATAACAACTGCGAGATACCCATCCGATCATAATATAAAAAAAATATTATCCAGTTTAAGGAAAATAATTAGTTTTTTAATTTTAAAATTTTTCAATTGTTGCAAAAATATTAAACAGTTGTGCGGCAACTATACTTGAACTATAACAATAATCGTTAAAATATTAAATAATTTTATGAAAAGCCTACTTGTACAGCTCAACATACTTGTCTTGAAACTTTGTTAACCCTTAAAAAAAATTTTAGATGACTAACTTGATTTTTCGAATGACTGACCGACACAAGGATAGAAAGACGAAAACTTCGGTCCGATCTGTACTCCTGAGTCTATATATATAGAGGATACGTGCTCAACGTCAAAAACGTAAAGGTATATACATAGAATTATGTTAATTCGGATTTAAATAATGGGTTGATATTTAATCATTAATCAATTGTAAATCAATTTGTTGTAATACATATTAAAGATATATTAATAAGAAATTTATAAAAGTTGATACTAGCTGGATCAGTAGAATTTCTTTAACTTTATTTTTTTTCTAAATCTCTGTTTTTCCGATACAATTTAAAAATTTTTGAAAAAATTAATACGATTTAAACGATGTTTAAAGCTCTGTACTCTGAAGAAACGATAAACCAAAAATCTTTGCAACTTTTGCAAAATTTGTACATATATCATTATCATAAAAGTAGTAATACACAACTATGCAGCTTTTCATGGGAAATGCTTTATTTGTACAATTATATTAAACGTTAAATGAAATTCTGAAATATTAAAATATGAAAATAATTTTTTAACGATTTTTTTTCAATATATACAATATGTCTGAATTACTTTCTACAATTAAATATACTGTTTTTTTTTTTATTACCAATATATTTCTATATAAATACTACCTGAATCCTTTGGTATGTATCAGACATCATAGCAATCAATAAATTGATAAGTACAACAACAGATACCAGCATATAAACTCCAAAAACAATTTTAAATAAATATTCGACCCAATATGGTTGTGTTGGACTTGTAACATTTTGTATAATATCCACTCGTACTTGTTCGGTTGTTGTTTGTCCGAATACAGCAAAAAATAGTAATTCAAACGAAGTAATAGGATTCATCCGTACTGTATATTATTTGTTTTGAATTTTTTTTGGTTTATTTTTTTTTTTTTTTTTCATATTTCACCATATATTCGGACCCCCAAATTTAAATTTTGTTTCGAATTCAATATTCGAAATCAAAACAAAATCGAAATAAAAAAAAAACCCAAAAAAAAAAAAAAAAATGAAAATTAGTTCATTAAAAATAACAAACCTGTATTCGTTGATAAGTGTCCGACATCATAGCAATTAGTAAATTGATCAAGACAACTACTGAAACTAATAAATAAATTCCGAAAACAAGCTTGAATAATACTTCTGTCCATTCTGGTCTTAGATGACGCATAGGATTGATGTCCACAGTTGTTGTTTGGCCAAATACAGCAAAGAAAAGACGTTCAAAGGCCAAAAATGGTGTCATTGGTTCTAATTTCGGATTATAAAATTTTTTTTGTTTGCGTCAACATTTTTCAGACGTTTATCAAAAAAAAAAAAAGAATAGTAAGAACACAGAAAAAAAACAAACAAACAAACAAACAATTCGTATTTAACTTTTTTTTTTTTTTAAGAAGAAAATAAAAGAAATTCTGAAGTAATAATAATAAAACAAGCACGTTGTTAATTATAACATTCTTATTGAATTGAATATATAATATATATATATATATTGTAAGTTAAATGTGAAGACACATATAGCACGTTAATTATTATCTGGTTTTTAATAAACAAAAAAAAACAAGACGATGTTTTGCTTGCGTGCTAGCTGAAGGGGGGTAAAAGCCACAAAACACATCCATAAAAATTGTATTTTTTTTTTTTTATTTTAAATTTTTTTTTTTTTGTAATTAAATTTTTTTTTTTAAATCATTCTAGCACGTGCAAATATCATTATTGTGATGCCTTATTTAGTGTTATTATGATTGTTGTTGTTGTTGTTTTTTGTCATTGATTTTATTGTGTTTAATTTTGATGGAATTTCAAAACCGAGTGAAAGTTTTTTTTTCAATAATTAGTAATTTCATAATAATTTTCTTAATATTATTTGTTGTTTTATTTGATTTTTCAAGATTTGAAAATATAAATTTAAGATTTGAATAAAAAAAAAAAATTAATTTGAACTAAAGAAACATGCTTAAGTGCTAAACATAACATTTACTCACTTGTTGTATAATAACATTTTGTTATTAAGGATGCATTTTTTTTTTTTTTGATAATGGTTAATATTTGTTTTCAATTTCTTTGACTTCATTTGTACTAACTAGATATTATTATAGCCGTTTGATTAAGTCTTTTATCTGCTCCATATTTAAATTATATTAATTTTTATTTTAAAATTTCAGAATCAATCAGTTAAGAAAAAAGGATTGTATTGAGAATAGGAATTTAAATATGATTCACAATAGTTATATTTAAAATATTTTTTGAAACATTAAAATGATATTGAATTTATTGTCAAATAATCATTATTTTAAGAAACTATCTAATTTTTATATTTATTATATGAATTAAATTTTATATAAATTTTATGAATTAAAATATAAATTTTTTTATTGCTGAAAAGCTCAATTACTAAATCCTTAAGAAAGCAACTTCTAAAAGAAGAAGACATCTAAAGGTAAAAATCTACATTAATTGGCTATAATAATATAAGTATGTACTAATTAACGCCTAGATTTAGAACTGCACTGACAAAAGTATATTCGAAATAAAATTTTAATAAATAAAATAAGTACAATGGATATTTCAAAACACGATAAATTTTAAAATATAAAATGTGCGAAAAAAATTAATCGAAATAAATTTAAGGAATAAAAACCGATTTCTGTGCGAATTTAATATTTTTAAATACAAATAAGCCATATTTGTAATAGACATACTCATACTCATTTATTGTGACAAATTAATGCGATTACATAATTTATTAATTTATTTGTTTATTTATAAACAGTCCCTCACATGCCTTTGAGTGAAGCATGCCTTTCCTTTTCGGGCGTAGGAGATTGTACTATAATTATTAATTTTATAAGAATTATTATTTAATTTGTTTATAAATCATATATTTTTTTAAATTTAAATTTGGTACAATTTTTGTTATTAAATTTTCTATTGTGAATAAATTTTAACTTTTGACATTTGTAAGTTACATTTAAGTGACAGTTGAAATTTACATGATTTAAATAAAGGAAAGTGTTAGAAAAAAATTTTTAAACTTTAAATATAATATTAACCATAAATAAAATAATTATTTGGAAGTGATATTAGTAAGTTATAAATTTTTTATTAAATTAAAATTTTTTTTAATTATTATTTAAAATTTTATTTTGTAAGATAAATTACACATAAATATTCAACTGTAAAAATTTATTATAAATTAAAGTCTTATAATTTATATGGAATTGTTTTTAGTTTTGTAAAAACAAGAATTTATCACAATTAATGAATTATAATTAGGCTTAATATTTCGATTTTTTTTAATTTATTTTATAAAATACTCGATTTAATTAAAGAAAAATAAAATAAGGGAAAAAAGAAAATTTCATTCACATGCCATATTATTTTAACAAAACGTTCAGGTGTAATCGGGTTGATCCTCATTTTAATTTTAGAGAAATATTATAAAGAAGAATTTTGCAGATTTATTTTCGTTTTCTCTTGTATTTTATTGTTTTTCTTGTGTCATATAGTGAATTGCAGCACACACATAAATTTGGTTAATAAATTTATAATTATATGTTAATGTTAACAATAATAATATATATAAATATATGAATTTATAAAATATAAAATTATAAATATAAAGTGTACATTAATAGAATTTGTATTAAGTTGATTAGAAATTGAAATTGGATATTTCACATAAACATGTAAACAAACGGATATATAGCCATCTTTTCATAACACAACATAAAAGAAAATATATATATGTATGTATGTATTAAAAAAATAAACAAACACATGCTGGCAAAAAACACATTTTTTTTTTTTAATTATGTAATAATTGATTCACAAGATGACTTTTTGTATTGAATAATATTTGCAATAAAAAGGGTTTATATATGATTTTTTTTTTTTATTATTGTTTTTGCGATTTGCTTTCAATTTTTCAGGATATGTTATGACTTACTGTCATCTTTATGTTTTCTTCGAAATTCACTGAATAAGCTACGACTATCAACATAACCACTTTGTTGCTGACGAAATGAAGAGGACGACGCAGGCGAAGTAATTTGCTTTCGGACAGCTAGTACTAAAATATTTTCAAGAATTATAATTTTAAATTAATTTTGAGCTAGTGGATTCGGACAACTTATTCTTATTATAAAAGCTGTTATAAAAATTAAAGAAATGTGTAAATTGTTAAAAAATGTTTTAATATGTTAATGTTTTTATTTTTATTAATTATTTTTGTTGTCAATTAAATATTATATGTTTATTTAATTTAATATAAATTAAAAAAAATCTTACCATCACTGAATATTCCGCCAGGTTTAAATTTATTAAATTTAGCAACCTCCTCTGGTGTATAATTTGAAAAGGATTGATTTAAAGCAACAATATGCATTGAAAATCCAAAAACAAATATAGCCAAAACAGCTAAAAATCTAGCTAAATCTTTGAGTAAATCTCCAATGATAATTGCCCATGGTCCAAACAAATGATGAAATGATAAAAAATCCAATATTTGAACACATGCAAGTAAAAATGATAAAGCAAAACATTGATTTCGACAATATATTAATGTTGGCCAATATTCTTTTCCAACAAATAGTAAAGCAGAAACGTGTACTCCAACACCAGCCATTCCAAGAAGTAATACTAAAAGTTTAATGGAACCCAATCCTGATTTATCACTTGGATTTGTTAATTCAAACAGAAGCAGTCCACTTAACCAAATTAAAAGTCCCCATTCATACCAATACGGTACAAGACTGGGACGTAAAACCGGATAAATTGGTGTTATACCCACAATCGATAAATGTACCATTAAATAAATATGGGAAGTTAAATATGACATAAATTTGATGATTGGTACTTTATTAAATTGATGGCCCATAGGAAATGTAAAAATAATCCAAACCGGAGGACATGTTACAAATGCAACTAATAATAATAAAATTTTCCAAGAGGCCCATGTCAAACTCCCCCGCCAGAGTTCCTAAAATAAAAAGAAATTATATTTACTTTTTTATAAATTTATTAGATAAGAAGAATCAATTTGGAGATTTACTATAACAGAAACAAATGCAGGTCAATTACAGAAGTCAATAACTAAAAAATTAAAGTATATTATTAACACAATTATCAATTTACAATTATTTATGAAAATATCTCTAAGGAAATGCAATTTAACAAAACAAATTGTTGTTACGAATGAAAAACAAAGGCCGTTTTATAAATGTTGCAATATAAATGTTTAAAAAGAATATTGATAACAATCATTGATTTCTAATAAAATAATAAACAGCATAGTCACGCTATAACTAAATTCGTTCCTTAAAAAAATCTTTTTATTAAACCAAACTTATGAAAAGAATTTTTCTATTTGATTATTTCTAGTTAAGGGAAATAAAGGGGAGTGACTAAAAGGAGGACTCAAATAAAACATTAAATTTACCTGTAAATACCTTTGAACAACTGTATGCGCTATAACTTCCTTTTGTTCATTTTCTATGAGAACATCTAAAAACTCTACATTTCTTTTATCAGTTGCTGTTAATATTTTGGCAGCAGAATCAGCTCCAGCTGCAAGAGCAAGAAGCTCAGTTGCCATTGTTTCGCATTGTTTACCCGCAGCTATTAAATCTTTTGCTCTTTCTTTTTCCTACAATTAAAATTTAAAAAAAATTGAGAACAATATCTTACTGAAAAAGTTTTAACTTACTTTAGTTGACAAAACATTATAAGTATTTGATAATTTTGCAGCTGTATCAACTGGAGCTGGACTAACCAGAACAAACTCTTGTATTGGTTTATTGTTATGATTTTTTGAAACAACCATTAAATTATAAACAAAGCGTTTATCATCCATTAAACCATATGTATCGTGTTCTTTATTCATAAGATACTTTAAGACATCGTTATGTCCTTCAGATGCCGCGAACCATATTGCGGCACAGCCATAGTTCGTTTCTGATTTCGGTGAAGCACCAGCTTCACATAAAAGTTTAATGACATCCAAATGGCCGGCTTTGGCAGCACAATGCAGTGGAGTCCAACCATTTTTATCGGTTGCGTTAATTTCGGCTCCTTGACCCAGCAGAATTTCCACCATATGGTAATGACCGTGCATTGCGGCTATATGCAGACCGGTCTTGCCATGACGATCAACAGACTGGAGGAGTTCTGCTGAACGGGACAGAAGCAAACCGACCACTGACATGTGACCACCGAAGCAGGCTAAATGAAGTGGGTTGAAGCCCTAAAAATAGAACAAGCATTTCTATAAATATTTATTCTTACTAAATTATTTTCCTAATAATGTAATTTTTTTGAAGAATTGAAAGAAATTCTTACATTTTCAGTAGTTGCAGCATCAACTTGAACACCGGCAGAGTTCAATAATAATCGAACAACATTTTCGTTGCCAGAATAAGCTGCTAAATGTAAAGGAGTCAATCCGGATTCATTTCCAAGTTCGGGAATGAAAACTCCACCATTTGGTGGTTCGGATTTTACAGTAGCAGGTACACTTGCTAACAATTCTCTTACAGTATCTGTTTGACCGTAGTAAGCTGCTATATGTATTGGCGTTAACCCTAATTTTTTACTTGTAATTCTTAAGGAATTTGTGCTTTTAAGCGCGTCTAATACTTGTCCGTGTCCATTTTGGGCGGCCAAATGTAATGCAGTAAAACCAGCTTTATTCTCGTCAGTACATGAAGCACCTGCCCGAACTAAAGCTTTGACTACATCCGCATGGCCGCCTTCGGCTGCTAATTGTAAAGGTGTTGCTTCAGTTAATTTATTGCGAGCTGATATGACTCCGGGTCGATCAAATTTCATCAATTCTTCTATAACCTTAATCGAACCTTGCATAGCTGCAATATGCGCACATGTGTTTCCATCTTTGCTTGTTGAATTGACAAGAGTTCCTAACTGTTGTAAAAATAATTTGGCAACTTCAGAAAAATTATTTTGTGCTGCTACGTGAATAGGTTTTTGTCCTAAATCGTCAGTAGCTTCAATATTTGCACCAAGTTCAAGTAAAAGTTTGCATACTTCTAATTGGCCGCTGGCAGCAGCCAAATGAAGAGGAGTTTGCTTTCGCAACGTTAAAATATCTATTACTGCATTATGATCTTTAATTAAAAATTTCACTAAATGTGTAAAGCCATTCATAGCCGCTAAATGAAGTGCGGTTCGACCAACGCGCGATTTAGAATTTATAAAGGCTTTGTTTGTTAATAAGGCATCGCAAACCTGAAGATATCCCCGTTCTGCTGCTAAATGTAATGCTGAACGACCTTCAATATCAAATACATCAACACGAGCATGATTTGCTAAAAGGGTGTTCACCAGTTCCATATGCCCCCGATTGCAAGCTATTAAAAGTGGTGTCCAACCAACAGAAGATTGACGATTGAGAGCTTTTTGGATATCGGTTGGATTCATATGTGACAACATTTCCGTCAAAACCTCGTTGTTGCCCGCAACAGCACAAAAATGAAATGCTGTTTCTTGAGCTACTTTAGTTTGTATAGCTACATCTGCCCCATTTTGCAGAAGTATTCGTACAATTTCCTTATCAGATTCCGGAATCACAACATCTTCTTTTGTAATTTGGCAAGCATAATGTAGAGCGGTGGCTCCTTCATCATTTATGGAATTAATATATTTGGAAGCCATTTCTGATCCGTGCATATTCTTAACTCTTTCTATTAAATGTCTTACAATTTCTGGATGACAATTTCGACAAGCCAGATGTAACGGCGTTTCCCCAATCTGTGCAGTATTTCGTCAAAAATAGTTTAATATTATAAAAAAAAATATAAAAAAGTAAGAAGAAAATTATCGTGTAACTATAGTGAGTATTTACAAACTCAGTTCTGTGCCTCTTTGTTCTTTGAAAAAGAAGAGCATGTGTTAGTATAGAAAAGAAGAGCAGTGATAGCAATAAGAAACAGTATATATAGGGATAGTGAATATCAAGAAAAGTGAATCAATCATAATTAAAAAAACTAGAATATTACATTTGATTTATATAATGGATCTCCTTTATCCTCCAAAAGTAGCATTAGAGAAGCTAAATTTCCATTTTTAGCTGCTACATGAACTGGTGTCCAACCATCATCTGTGGTTAGATTAGGACCAGCACCAGATTTCAATAACATAAGGGCACATCGGTCGCCATCTTTCACTCTAGCAGCTATATGTAGAGGTGTCTCATGCAAAGGACCACCTCTTACATGAACATCAGCACCGAAACCTAAAAGAGTTTCAACAACTGCTGGTTTGGCGGATTCGACAGCAATGTGCAAAGCAGTATGATTATCCTCAAATCCAAAAATCAAATTTATTGTAATGAAAATGAAAAAATAAAAAAAATTTTTAACTTACATTTGTTGTTACATCAACTTTTTCGCCTTTTGCCAATAATGTATTTATAATACCTGTGTGCCCATATCTGGCAGCTGTATGTATACTTCTGGCACCATCTTTATTTGGCATATGTAAATACACACCTTTTTTAAATAACATCGTAGCACATTCCGCATGACCATTCAAAGATGCTATATGCATTAAAGTACTACCATCCTTTGTTCTTTCATATATACTAGCTTTAAATTTATCTGCTAAAATCTCAATGATATGAGCATGGCCATTTTCTGCTGCCAAATGCATTGGTGTTCGATCTTAATAAAAATTTAATGATTTTTTGTTTTGTGTTAATGAGTATTTAAGCAAAAACATGAATGGAATAATAATCTATAAGCAATTAAATAATAATATTTGCCTATAATACCAAGTCTACATTTTTATGTTTATAAGGGTTATCTTATAGCAAAAAAATAAAGTATAAAAATATCTACAAATAAATAAAATCCTAAAATTAATTAATTTGTTAAAAATATCTAAATAAAAATAATTAAATAATAAAAATTATATAAATTAATACTCTTACACCTGAAACTTACGGCAATATGACTAAACCCTAAACCAACAGTTCTTAATTTTTTATTAAATGCAACTCTGTTAAATACCTACGTGTTTTCAAAATTTTATTTTAAAAAATTAAATCAAAAGTTAAAATATAATGAAGATTCTTATAAGAAAAAACAAAAGGAACTGTGCTTTGTTATTGTACTGTTCTATAGTGTACAACTGTACAGCTAACAAAAAGGAAATTATATATTATATCTAATAATATAACTTTTTAGTTTAGTATTATATTATTAGATATACTATTGTATAAAAAAAAGTTCCTAAGGATTTCCATTTAAAATAATCTATTTAATATTAATTATATAACTATCTAAAATACCTTGTTTATCAGCTATTGAAGCTGAAGCTCGAACACCATAAAAATATTTTACTAATTGTTCATCTCCTTCAGCGGCAGCAATATGTAAAGGTGTTTGCCCTTCTGCATTTTGTGTATCAACATTGGTACCATAATCTACTAATATTCTGCACATATCTACATCACGACGTCTAGCTGCTAAATGTAAGGCTGTATCACCGTTTGCTGTTGTTGCCTAAAATTTTATATTCTTTTAATTTCTAATACTAGAATCTTTTGGAAATCATAAATTTGAATTTAAAATTGAATAAAATGAAAAATGATTCAAAAAATCAAAAACAAGTAATTTTAAAAAATTTGCCTATTTGTTAAGTTATACTAGTTCATTTAGTAAACTCTAGATCCAAAATTTGGATCTCTTTTGCACTCAAACCCTAGTTAAGCAAGAAAAATAAAATTTATGCTGAAGATTCATAAATTTGTTTATTTTCATAAGAGTTCGAACCATGGCGGAAGAATCGCGGAAATTAAAAAGTGATGAATCAGGACGTGGAGATGGTTGTGTGCTTTAATATCTTATTAAAAAAAGTATTTAATTATTTTTACCAACCGTTATCTATCAAATATTATAAGAGCTAAGTATTGTTTTTGCACAAAATTTGGAAGCTGAGGCTTTTGCAAATATGATGTCCGTCTGTCTGGTTGTCTGTGAACATCTAGCAGCTAAAAAGCTAAGCGGAATGTTTTCAAATTTCATTAATAAAGTTGTGATGTTAATATTTTGAATTGTTAAGCTTTTGGAGTAAACCGGATTCACAAAGCACACTTCTTTAGGGTAGTTTTTAGATTTTTTTTCAAAAGAATTTATTAAATAAAAGCTGTTACAAAAATAAAGAGCTACAACTTTGTCAGAGAAAGTTTTCGATCCAACGAACTTTAGAGTCCTAAAAAAAAATTCCCATCTCATACACATAATTTTTATCTCATTTATATCTCAAATATTTGATAAAATGTAATACGTATGAAGTTTAACACAGTTTTGACATTACGCTTTTCCTGTAATAGCGGTTTTCTCTGTATAATGGACAACAGCATTATTTTTAAACTTGATTTGTATTATAATGAATCGAGGCATTATAATTCATTGGTTGTATTTGGAGACAGGTTATTTTTAGCAAAAACTCAAATATATATAGAGATGTTTACATTTTAATATACGAGTATAACTAAAGATTTCAATTCTAAAACACTAAAAAACAATTGAAAGATAAAAAACCAGTTTGAACTTTGTCCAATTTTTATTCCCTATGAGCCCCAATTAACTATATTTTTAATAATATTATTTGCTGTTTTTTTTTTTTTTTTTTTTTTTTTTTTGAAGAACAATTCCTAACAAAAATTACATACTTGTATTGTTTTGACGCTAGTATTCCATAAATCTCTATAATTTTTTGATGCATCACCACCTTGTTTATTTTGATTCCTTTGTGACATTTGTAATTTAAATAAATCCAATGTCATTGGATCTTTGCCGCATTTATCATGTTGTGTAAATGATTTTAAAACACGATTCATTGTATCAGTTTTACGTTGTGAAAATTTTCCAGCCATACCCGAACTACTTTCTGGAAAACCACTTGCTGGTCTACTAGTACGAGATGTTGAATCCGGCAATGGAATCAATAATAAACGATTTGAATCGTCATTTGCTTTTGAAAAACGATTCATTTTTTTTAATTATATTTTAGTTTTTTTTTTTTTTTTTTTTATAGAATTTTAAGATTCTGGAAGAAAAGTGCCCAAGAACAAAAAAAAAAAAAAGTTTTGGCCTTTACAATTAAAATTGATTGAAACATTTTATTATAATAAACACTATTAGGAATTTATTTACAGTGATATTGCACATATTGTATATAATATTCAGGAAATCATTTTGCTCTTTTTAATAAACGTATATTGTATTTACAATTTATTCCTTTTTAATTATGTATTTTATATTTTAAAAAAAAATTGAAAGAATTGCATTGCATTATTTTCACAAGGATTCAAAAAAAAAAAACAACAAAACAAAAAATGGAGGTCAAAAAAGTCTGATTTTCATTATAATTTAAATTCTAGAGTGCAATTTGATGCATATTACAAAAATTTCAAATTGTATTAAAATACACTTACCTTTAATTGATCTACCGTTTGGGATGATAAAAGTTCTCTACACATAGATTGATTTCCAGCTTCGACTGCTAATAATAACGGTATTTTCCCCCTCTGTGAATCAACAAGATCTTTAATTAATTTTTGCCATGAAAATCTTCTACTATTTGCTGTTAATAATGGTTCAATTTTATCAACTCTATCAATTTCTTTAACAAGAGCTTTTAAATTTTTTGGTTTTAATGTACTAGGTCTTTTTAATTTTCTAGAAGGTGCTCCTCCTGCAGGATTCGCCATTTTTTATTTTAAACAATTTTTTTATTTAAATTAATTTAAAAAAAAAAAAAAAGAATTTTTAAAACAATTCACTGTTTATCTTAATTTATAATCTTAAAAAAAAAAATTTTAATTTTAAATATCAATTGAAAAATCAAAAAAATGATTTTATTTTAATAATCGATTTTCAAAGTTTATTCAGGAATTATGAAGTAATTTGTGTGTGATTCTAAAGTTGTGTTTGAAAAGAAAATTTTTATAAGAATGTTGTTTTTTTTGTTGATGACATGTATATACAATTTTTTTTTTTTTTTTTTTATTTTTTTATTGTGCTAAGAAGTATAGGTATTTAGAATTATATTTGAAAGAGTTCATTTGTATTCAAAAAAAAAATTTATAAACATTTGTTGATTAGCCTTGTTAGGATCATAGCAACAAATTTTTTTTTATTAATACGAGGTGTTCTCCAAAAACTATATACAAAAAAAAAACAAAAATATTTACAACTTATTCAAATTTAACTCTTTCTCTGATATGCATATATCCATATGGTATATTTAAGTAAAATCATCTTAAATTTATTAAAAAATTGATATGGAGAAATAATTTATTAATTTTATATATACATATATACATTATCATCAATTCTATTATTAGATTATTCAATTCTAAGGTTAAAATTAATTTAAAAATGTAAAGGTGAAGGACAATATTCATCCCTTTTAATTTTAATTTTTTTTTTAATTTTTATCAATTTATTAAAATTATTTTAGTACCAGTCGTTTTAATTTATCTGCTGGCATAGAAACTGTTTTAATTTATACGGATGATATTCGACATATTAACAAGGTATATTGAAGGATTTAAAATGGAGGGAGAGAGTTAAGTTGTTTAAGTCAACCTTAAGATAGGAAAATTTTTGTATAAAATAGGGTTATTTTATACATTAACATTGTTATTACTATTTTCTTGCTATATAAAATTCGATGATCACCGATTAAAAAATTGTATGAGCCATGCACTCAAAGCCTTCCTGAGGTAATTTGGATTCTAACAAAGAACGGGAACAGAGAAGCACTTTTTAAAAGTCCAGTATTTGTACAGATTTGTCGTGATATTCATAAATATGTTTTGTGGGTTATGAAAAGGCATTTCAGAAGATTAAAAATATTATAATGTGTATAAATAGCTTAAATTGGCAACAAACAATCCGTTTAAAGATAAATATTGTGCTGAATATCAATCTACCAATCTGAAAACAATCTGGAAGACAATCATCAAAGCGAATTTTTCAACTTAAAAATAAGTATCTCAAAAACTAAATTAATTATCGTAAGCAGTTAAAGAACACCTTTCAATGTAGCAATAATTAAAATAAATAACCTTTTAATTGAGAGAGTTCCACATACAAATATCTCGGATGATGGTTATACGAGGATTGGAGCTGCGAAAAGGAAATTAGTTGCCGAATCGAAATAGCAAGAAATGAATTTCTTAAACATAAGATTACGATTTTGTAAATGCTATGTTTGGTCTATACTCCTGTATGGTGTAGAAAAATGGACCTATAAGCTCGAAGCTTTCGAAATGTACCGAAAAATTATAAAAATATCGTGGGCAGATCACATTACAAATGAAGAAGTTCTGCGTATAGAGCAAAAACGTACTTCTGAAGCTAAGGAAACAAAAAACCTCTTACTTTTGGCATATGATACGTGAAAACAAATACGAGCTACTTCAGTTAATAGTTAATGGAAAAACTGATATAGGAAAGAAACTATTAACATGGTTGCGCAAAATAGGAAACTGGAAAGGCATCAGAAACATTGGCAATTTAATCCATTCAGTAACGGATCAAAATATCTTTCAGAACATCGTTGCTCACAAAAGAAGAAGGAGATTTGTAATTTTTACCGACACGAAACTTGAAAATTATTCATGGCTCCTTAATTGAAACTACCTATAAAGCATCTTCAGATAAAAAACTAAAATAATATTCTGTATATTCTATAAGTAGTTAGGTATAAGTTAATTGAAATTCTTGCCATCATAGAAAAAAAATAATAAGATAAAAAAATAGCAAAAATTGTTCGGATATTCTAAAAGGAGATACAAATTAATAATTCACTTAGTCTAATCATACAAAACTTTTCAATAAAAATCAAACAAAATGCCAATGCAGACAGTGCCGGCGCTACGCTTTTTGGCGCCCTGTGCACTTTTTGAAAACGCCGCCCTGGAAAAGTTCGTTTCCACATCATCCTTGAGGTAGAACTTTCAAAGCATTTTTTTTAAAGAGGTGTCCCACGGAGGTATAATCCTCAATAACAAAAATTTTAACCGATAACAAATTATTAAAAAGTTAAAATTAATTAAAACATTATGAAAAAATTTAAAATACTAAAATTTAATTCTACGCGCTTTTATTTTTGCAAAGTCGTTAACTAATTCTTCGTAGTCCAAATTTTCAAGAAGTTCGCTTTCAATTGATATAGTTGCTAATCCTACTAATCTATCTTGAGTCATTGTTGTTCTCAAATAATTTTTTATAATTTTTAATTTTGAAAAACTACGTTCTGCTGAAACTACTGTAATAGGTATTGTTGAATTTTTAAAGCTATAACTAAATTGGGAAATAATATTTCTAATTTTTTTTCAAATATAAATTCTAATGTTTCAATAGTGGAGAAAGTAGGTTTTTCTTACAAATTACAATATCTTTAAGCTTTACTGCACTAAATTTAAAAAAAAAAACAATCAAACAATAAAATTTTTATAACTTTTAAAAAATTAGAATTTAGATATTTAAATTTTTCAAATGTTTTAATTAATATGTATTATATGTATTTAATTAATAATAGGTATTTGAAAAATAATTTGATTTGACATTAAAAAGGCAGTTTAAATAAAAAATGCATTAAAAAAAATTAACATGCTAATCTAGTAGGTAGGTACTATAAAACTTTTTTTTTTATTATTTCTATACTCTATAGATTATAAATATAATTATTTATAATTCAGTGTTTTTTTTTTGTTCTTCCATATAAAAATATTTCATGTACGTACCTACAAAAAATAATAACATTTTTTAAGAAAATAACACACAGAACAGTGTTTTTTTTTTGTTCCACCATATAAAAATATTTCATGTACCTACTAAAAATAATAACATTTAACATTTTTTAAGAAAATAACACACAGATGACAGAACAGTGTTTTTTTTTGTTCCTCCATATAAAAATATTTCATGTACGTACCTACTAAAAATAATAACATTTTTTAAGAAATAACACACAGAACAGTGTTTTTTTTTTGTTCCACCATATAAAAATATTTCATGTACCTACTAAAAATAATAACATTTAACATTTTTTAAGAATTAATAATGTTTTTTGTTCTAATTCTCTAATCATGGACCATGGTATTTGTATATTTATACAAATATATGTAGTATTAGTATAGTATTATATTTATATGTATTATATATACACATTACACACAGCTATTATTATAATGTTCTCAAATCTCAATTAATAAAGTAAGAATCAAAAGAATAAGAATACAACATAATCAAAGAAAAATTTAAGAGAATAATGAATAAGAAAGAAAAGAATAAAAGATAAAGAATAAAAATAAATTGCTCTTATTTCAATAATTTATATTGAAATTTGAAAGAGTAGTATGTTATTTACATATTTTATTTTCTCATTTCTGATTCTGTAATAAAATAAGCTATATGAACATCAAAAAATCACTGTTCCTTAAATTAGAAAATGTAATACAAAAATAAAAATGTTATTTTTTGGTCTTATAGATTTTGTTGTTGTATAAGGTGCACTTTTTTTAAATTGATAATTTTGTTCAATAGCTTGTTGATATGAATGTTAGGAGGAATGTTATTACTTATTAGAAGAATTTAGAAAAGAGAAAAATAAATTACTCTTTCAATATTTTTATGATAGCTGCTGTTGAAAGAAAACTTATATTATTTTCTTATTCTATGGAAAGAGTTTGATAACCACAATAAGCCATATGAACACCAAAAAATCACTGTTCCTTAAATTAGAAAATGTAGTACAAAAATAAAAATGTTATTTTTTGGTCTTATAAGATTTTGTTGTTGTATAAGGTGCACTTTTTTTAAATTGATAATTTTGTTCAATAGCTTGTTAATATGAATGTTAGGAGGAATGTTATTACTTATTAGAAGAATTTAGAAAAGAGAAAAATAAATTACTCTTTCAATATTTTTATGATAGCTGCTGTGAAAGAGAACTTATATTATTTTATTTTCTTATTCTCTAATCTATGGAAAAAATTTGATAACCACAATAAATACAAATGAACACCAAAAAATCGCTGTTCCTTAAATTATAAAATGTAGATAGGTAAAAAATAAAACATGCTTTATTTTATATGATATTGAAAAAACAAATTTCGAATACATTTTTTCAATACTTATTTTATTATTATATAATTTTTTGTTAGATAAAAAATTTTTTTTTTTTAATTTCAATTGAAAATTTGCCGCCCTTAAATTCTGGCGCCCTGTTTTACTGTGCATACTGTGCATATGAAAGCGCCGGCCCTGAATGCAGACATGTATATTCTGTTACCTAGGAAAAAATGTTTATATATATATATATATGTATATTTCAAATATATCTATACTATTGACTATAAGATTAACTAACTGGTTTTTAGTATTTCTATATTATTAATTAGTCTATCCGCCATCTAATACGGTGTTTATTTCAAAACAAAACTTTTATACCCCCCATTGTTTGTCAAATAATTTGTTTTGTAGGTCAATTACACCTTACAGAAACAATAAAATAAAAAAAGTCAAAGTTGTAGACTGACTAAATAAAGAATTATATTTCAATATTAATTGCAAAAACAATTTTCCGCGTCATAAAGCAAAAATAAAATTGATTTTGTAATATTTCATCTATTATTTTTAATATATTTCATTAATTTATATATGAGAATCACATATGTTTTTGTTTATTCGTATAATATTATATAAGAATATTTCATAGTTTTCTTTAAGACATCTCTTTTAATAGTAAAATTATATGAATTTACTTAAAAATGTGTAATATTGGACACGAATCACCATTTCAAATTTCGGGAATATTCTGGAAACAGATACACTACCATGTACCATGTACAAAATTTCAAGTCAAGAAATAAAATGTACAAAATTTCAATTTCGAAGAAGAATTAGATCCCATATCTGTTACTTCATTAGATCCCATATTTATTGGTCCTGTAAAAAATTTTATCTTACTATTTACATAAATATTCTTAAAACTGTGTTCATTAAATACAAAGTGACTACTAATATTTACAGAAAATATTATGAAATTTAAAAAATTATTTACAAAATTTATCAAACCACACAGTTTAATTTAATAATAGAAATGTTTGGTATTTAATACCTCATCAGTTTGTTCTTTTTTATCATCAGATTTTTTTTCTTCTTTAGTTTTTGATTTTTTTTCTATTTTTCTTTTTTTTATTCTAGTTTTTCGAGGAGGTTTTTCTTTGGCTTTACATACATGACCCCTTTTTTTACCACTTTGTTTACGTTCCTGATAATGTTTTTTTTTCGATACTGATTCCTTTGAAACACCAACCATTGATAATACCCAAAAATCTTTAAATTAAATATTATTATTTGTTTTGTTTTTATGTTTAACCTTCAGTTTTCTTACAAGTTAAAGTGGTAGTGGATATATTGGGTCGGTACCAAAAGCTCGAAAATCAAAATTACTATAATCAATATTTCGAAATATCAAAATCTCGAAAATTAATATCTCGAAACTTAACAAAAATTCGGGTACGAAATATCCCGTTTCCAAAATTCAGCTTTTCTAATATTTCGTTAATTTTATTTGATTCAGAAATTTTATTTAACTATAGATCTATGAGTTTAGACAAAAAAAAAAATGGAATTTCAACATTTTTTGGGATACTTAATTTAATTAATTGTGTGTGTACTGCTGTTGGATACAAATAGAGGAATATCTGCCTTTCTCAGAATATATAATTTGAATTATTGTATAATTAATTGTTGAAAAGCGGGCTTTTGGAAAAGAGATGTTAATGACGACTGAATTTTAGTAAGCCGGATCTCGTACCAGACCCAAAATTTTACTCTCTATAAATTAATACAGTTATTTTTGCATTTTTAAAAATTTTTTTAATATCAGTTCGAAAACTATAATTAATTCAATATAAATGTCCAAAAGGTACATATATATATATTTTAATTTTGAAATTTCGGGTTTTAAAATTTCGAAATTTTTATTTTCGAGATTTCAATATTTCAAGATTTTGATTTTCGAGATTTTTTATTTTCGTGCTTCTGATACCCACCCAGATTTATTTTAATTCCTAATACAGAATTGATTTAAAATTAATTTGAACTACGTAGATAAAAGGTCAAACTTCAAGATGCAAAATCTAAATTTCAAATTTCAAAATCTTAGTTAAATATTATCCAAAATCTGGTTTCTAAATTGTAAATTCAAATTAGAAATGTTAAATTATCTTTGAATGATGAAAATTCAAAGTTTTATAACTATTTCATAATATACTTTCTGGATTTAAGTGACTTTTTTATATTTAAATTTCAAATACAGTGGAACACGCTTAAGAACAATCCCATTGAAGTGAAAAACCTATTTGTTATAACATTACACTTTTCTTTGATTTTTTTTTTACATAATTATTTATGTTTAAGTGCACTAAACGTTTAATATAACACATGAAACTATCAAATTAAATAAAAGTTCATGGAAATCCATCGCTTAAGTACAGGATAGTGCAAAATGACCGATATGGTTTGAATGTTTAATAACTTTTTAAATTTATTTATATTTTTTATTTTTAGTTCAGAATTTTGTGAAGAAAACTTGGGGAATTTGAAATGAAACAGTACACAACAGAACAGCGATCAACAATTGTTGAATTTAATTGTGAAAATCAACGGTCAATTGTTTTGACGTAGCGTGCTTACCGTCATTTTTTTAATGTGCATACTGGACCTTCAGCATCAACAATAAACCGCCTGGTTGCAAATTTTTGACAACATGGTACAGTAAGACACCTTCCATGTACCGGAAGACCACGTACGGTCCACACGGAAGAAAATATCCAACGTGTTGTGGATAGTGTGCAGGACTATCCAGAAACATCAACAATAAGACGTTCGATATGAGCTACGGAGAATTCAAGAACAGTTTATCAGCGATAATTACACCCACTTAAGTGTATAGTTTGGTGCGGTGTATTGTCTGAAAAGATTATTGGTCCATATTTCTTTGAAAATGTACATGGCGCCTCAGTTACGATTACTGGTGCTGAATATCGAACGATGCTGGACAATTTTTTGAGGCCAGCTGTAGAAACCATCCACAGTTATGGTTCCAACAAGATGAAACCACAGCCCACACTGCAAGGGACACAATGGCTCTATTACAGGACCTCTTTGGCGAACGCATTATTTCGCAGAAGCGATTTCGACTTAAGCGATAGAAGACTTTAAACGTTGTATGTTCCAATTTTTACACAAGGTACATTTCTATATTTTTCTTTAAAAGATTATTAAATTGATAAAGACTGGACATTAAATTTATTACTGAAGTGTCAAAATTATAAAATAGTATTTAAGAATTAAACACTATACCTAATATATTAACAAATATATAACCTTCATTTAAACTCAATGTTGAACACTGTAAATTTAGTTCCGATTTAAATATATTTTTAAATTTATATTCTAAATCTTGAAATTTGATATTTTGTCTACTAATTGATTTGTATCTAGATCCCCTTCTTGTTGTTGCAATTTAAAATTTTTGTAGTAACTCCATTAAATACATTATTTCTTTAATCCATTGCCTGCCACGGTTACATAATTTGTATAATAAATATGAAATAATAATGAATGTTTTAATTATTACTGGGTATAGTTTAATAGATTAGAAAACAAAGAGCTAAAAAATAACTGCGTTTTTTGCAATAATTGATGATTAAGGAAAAAATCATGAAAATAACAACAACAAAATGTTATGAAACGATTATGAATGAAATGCAATAATAATGATAATGAAATTACATGAAATTTTTAATTGATAAGAATTATTTTAATTAATAAATTTAAAAAAAAAAAATTATAATTCAATACTATTGACAGATGATTGTGTTACCTAATGTAAATATAACCTAATGAAAAACTATTTAAAAATTAATTTTATTTATAAAAAGTATATGAAAAAAAATTGTAAAATATGAATGAACATCATGATAAATGAAGTAATACCTTTAGTGATTCTTTTAGAGATAGTGATTGTAATTTAAATGAATTGTATATAATATTGCAATTATATGAAAATTCATTAGATAATAGTTTTCACTTTTAATATGTTCGGTCTGTTTTGGGAATTTGTAAACTTAAGTAAGCATCTTTTTGTATTAAGGGGAAATTGTTATTAATAAGATTAATTTAATAAAAACTCAACATTACAGACTCAAGTTACAAAAAATTAACTATTAATATTTTTTGAATATAAGTATGTTTTTAAAAGTAAATAATTTTTTATAATTAAATTAAGTAAATTTTGCACACAGATTTAATTCAAATAAAGTTAGAAAGTAAAAAGTTTTTAATATATAGTTATACTTTGTTATTTAACATGGTCATTGATCAGCACAAAGACCTTAATTTATACTTTAATAATTTTTCAATAAATTGTAATGTTATCAAATAATTAATTATTTTTAAATAAACCTATATATTTTTTTATGTGATTCATTAATAATAGTTAGAAAATTCTTTATAAATATATTATAAAATAATTTACTTTAATTTCTAAGATTTTTTTATAAAAAAAATTACCCCGTCAGTTTTTAATCTGATATCCTTTCCTGCTGCTGCTAATAAAGCTCGAAGAATGCTGGTTGCAGTTCCAGTTTGTCGGCTAGCTACCAAATGAACTGGTGTTTGAGATCGAGACTATATATAATAATAAAAAATTAAAAATATTAGCACATTTTAGCTTTTATATTAATTACTTTAAATATATATTTTAATAACATTTATTATTAAGTTAATTTATTTATTTTTTAATGAAATGTGATTTTATTTAAAAAAATTTAGAGAAGTCCAATATAGTATATTAATTAATTTATATAGTATTTTACATAATTTTATTTTTTTTTTAAATTTTTATTAAATTAAATAAATGATTTAAATAATTTGTATGTATAGTAGAAGTCTTTAAAAAGTAATATTCACCATAAGCATAAAAATTTAATTAAGTTTACAAATTTAAAACTAAGCTAATTAAAATAAAAAATGACCAATTTTACAGTAAAAATTTTCACTTTAGTTATTTAACGAAATAATTAATAGAAATATTATTAGGTATTATATATCCAGATATGCTAATTATTAGACACATTTCGCATATTTTATATGTTATTCCATTAATAAAATTTATTAAATAAAATTTAATTTGTATATTAATTATATTTTTTTTTAAATTAATTTAATTAAACATATTACAAAAAATCAAATAATATCCTATATAAATATTATTAATATAATATTAATTTTTAAAAAGTATATTTAATTTATTAGTTTTTAATTTAACTTATATAGCTTTGAAGTTTATTTAACTTAAAATAATATCAATTAATGTATTATTATTTTATATTAATATAAATTATTTGTATATTATGTTTAATTTTTGTACACACAAAATTAGAACGTAATATTAATAATTTTTGAGAAATATTTATTAATTAATAATTAATATTGTTTTTTAAATCATTTAGGAAATAATTTTAATTAATTTATTATTATTTTATATTAATATAAATTATTAATTTTACTTAATATATACATATATGTTTAATTTTTGTATCCACATAGTTATAATATAATATTAATAATTTTTGAGATTAATATTTATTAATTAATAATCAATATTTTTTTTTTAAATTATTTAAGATATTGAATTTTAATTATATTATTTCATTTGTTTCAGTTTTAATATTTTTAAATATTATTTTAAAATTTAAATATTTAAATTAATTTAATTTTGAAAAATTACTTAAAATAACCTACAAAAAATTACTGAACTTCTTTTGAAAAATTAATTTTAATTCACATAATTTTTTAATTTTTAATTTTTTTAAATGCACTTTAAATTATTTTTTAATGGAGGAGTGATTGGTTTTTTTAATAAAAATCAAAAATTAGCTCTTTTTTGTCACTCATCCAAAGTTTGACTAAACTTTAGGCTTTGATTTTTTCAAATAAATTTATTTATGATTTTATTTGAATTGAAAATATATATATATTGATCAGCACATACATCTATATATATATTGTATAGTGTTAAGAGGTGTCAGTGTTAAAATAGTAATAGCAATATAGATTTGCGTGACAATTATCACTTATTTGGAAAAATATATAAAAAAAAAATTAAAAATACTATGGTATTTCCATTCCCAATCAATAGATAAAATAACAAAATATTTAAAAAAAATTAATATCTATAATTTTTCTTTGAAATATCACTTCCGTTTCCTTCTAAAATTAGATAATTGAATATTGGTGAAATATATATGTAAATTTTTTTCAAATTCGACAGATATATAGTATATCTAATACAGAGTTTCAAGACTTTTAACAGAGTTTTAAAAAAACAAGGCTAATATTCTCCAACTTATTGACTTGAAGATAGAATTAATTTTAACGAAGACTTATAGCAATTTAAACTTAAGAACAACCATGTTCCTGTTTTAAATTAAAATAAATTTTTAAATGAGGAGCAGAGTAGAGTAAATTGTGACATCTTTGAGATACTAGTACAAACAAAAAAAAAATATGGCATCATCCAATGTAAAGAAAAGTCAATAAAAATTTTGTATAATACACGGCGTAACATATTTGCCGAAAATTTAAAAATTTTGATTCTGCTGAAGATGTTGAATTAGGCTGAACTTGTTCCCCTAATATTTGAATTTTTAATATAAAATTTCAGTTGTAAAGTAAATTTTGAGGAACACCCCCCAAGAAAATGTAAATAATCTATACGGAAATAAAAAGAATTTTTTTTTTTTTTAATTTATAGAACTTGTACAGAAAACGAGAAGAAGTTCAGGATCGATTTTTTGGAAGTTTAGAAGGAAATGGAAGTTCTGTGGAAGATCAAAAGTGACCAACATAAAAATCTAAATAGCAAAATTGGGAGCTTTAGAAAAACTGTTGATTAAATTTAAAGAACTTAATTTTTAATCGCTTGTGGTGCTAAAAATTTTAAGTCCTCATACGTTTGACCACTAGCTAAGATGTTAAAGTTCTTAAAATCCAATGATAATAATTGCCGCGTACCGGGATCCATTTTGAATCATAAATAAAAACTGAAGTTCAAATGTTGGCTTAAAATGTTACGCCGTGTATTTGCTTCTTAAAAGTTGGCTAAAAAACCTAACTAATTTTTGAAAAACTCCAGCTTTGTATAATATAGAACTAGGGTCGCATTAAAATAAAAACTGTATCATACTTGAACAGCTGAGCAAATGGCTTGCTATTGTATAAAAATGAAATTGCGAAAATTTTAGAATACTAGTTGTTTTATTTTTTCAGTTGAGGCTAAAACTTAAAGGACTTTAGCTTTGCAACTAGTTCAACTATCTATTTTTTTTATTTATTTATTATTCACAGGCTCTAAGAAGTGCTTAGCACTTGTGGCGAACCCCTTTGTTTTTATTGTTATATTAATGTATTTTTTACTAAAGATATATAATTTTTAATTATTGACTAATCCATTAATTTGAACCCAATGACGAATGGTAGCTGGTTCTAGTCGAAAACCAAAAAAGTATTTTCACTTTCACAGGGACTCGAACTCGAGCCTTTCGCATGAAAGTCGGCACTCTAACCGCTATGCCACCCAGCCGTTTATCGATATCGATAGATAGATCTATATTTTTGTAAAATTAAAATTAATCTCAAATGTTGTAAATAGACGAGGGGAAGAACAGCCAAATTGAAGATAATAAGCCCATTTTTTTTTCGAAATTACTATATAATAATAATCAAAAGTTCAAAATTTATGCAAAATTAATTACTCCAAAACTAAAATTTAGTTGTTACAATAATATATATTTTTATAAATTTGAATCTTAGAACCGTCTAACTGAACCCTATACAGTATCAGTTTTCTCTATAAGATTTTCTTACATATAATTTTAATATAGGAAGCTAAAAGTTTATATTTTTATTTCTTTATTTATTTATTTATTTACTTATTTATTTATTGTTTCCTTGATATACTTTACATTATATTAAACGCTCAGAATACTATACACAGAGTTAAGACAATATGTTTATATTAAAATTCAATTTTGATATGTTATTTCTCGTGTAAGTTAAGTATGTGTGTACAAATACATATACATAGATGAATAAAACATATTATTCAAATTTATTGAAATTTTCAATCAACATTTTCAATACTAATATATCAATGAATTAGAAATTTATATATGAATAATAATATTTACTATTTAGTTATATTACAGTCCTTGGTAACCATATCCATACTCATTGATTTATTTATTAACAAAAAACGTTAGTTACCATAACAATACTATATTTTTCATATATGTATTATATAGTTTTTATAACACGATTCTATTTTTTAGTTATTTTTATTTTTTTTTTTACTAAATTATAAAATTTTACATCTGTTAATAAAACAAAATTTCCATATTAATTACCGTTATGTATGTATAAAGACAAGATATTGATGGTTTGGGGTGGAGTGCATAATCTCTAATTTAATACAAATTGAAGGAAAGATGAAAATCTTAAATTATATGAAAATTCTTCAAACGGGAGTCCGCAACATGTACTTCATAAATATACCACGTTCATTATACAAAAAAGAACAAGGTGTACTTATATACTTTTATATTATATTATATATCAATGTCATTAATTAAGATGGTATTTCTGTAAAGAGGTTACTATATCTATATTTTAAAATTCATATTAGTTTAAAAAATACAATAAACCTATACAATATACAATCAGTAAACAAGTGATGAAAAAAACCAAGGGTTTTTAAAAAAGCACATTTTCAAAATAATACTAAAGTATTAATATAATAAACATAATAATAAAGTTTTTCATACTGAGTATTTTATCGGAACCATATATATATGTTGGTGACTAAGTTACTACTTACTTATAAAAACAGTAAATTTTTTAATTTTTAGGTCCTAATAGCCCCTCTATGAGTAAGGTTGCCCAATTACTCAAGGAATTAATCCTCACTACTCCCCTTCCCACGACTTTTTTAGGTTCTAGTAATTAAATTGTGAACTCCACGAGAAAATCTTTTAATATATGTTAAAGTATAATGTTGGACCTTCAAATTTTGTATATTAACAAAAAAAAATTTGAACAGGTATTCAAGTTAAAGGTGTTTTAAAATAGCAAAATTTCAATTTTTGAGCCCTTATAGCTGCTAAACAGGGGACGTGACAAAAAAATTTTGTTAACCGACTCCTACTAATTTCTAAGGATCCAACTTCTCCTAATTTCAAGACCCTAGCTTAAACCGTTTAGAAGATATGTGAAGCCGAAAATTTTGCAAAAATTGAGTTTTGCATAATGGCAAATTTTAGTACCGCATGGCAACCCTGTATATTTTAGTGATATACTTTTGTAAGGCCTAAGAAAGCAGCTCTCTTTTGCTTTTTTTGATTGAAAATATAGCTAATAGAACTCTTATTATACCAATTTAAATATAGGGCTTTTTTAAAATTTGTGGGGGCAGTAGCTTCGTCACCCTTCAAAATTAAGAAAAACCTTTGACAAATGTTGAAATATAATTAAAGAACTTTCAATTTTGTAAATCACAAAAAAAAATTTTTTACAGGTATTCAAGTTACAGGTGTTTAAAAATAGCAAAATTTCAATTTTCAAACCCTTATAGCTGCAAAACAGTGGAAGTGACAAAAAAAATTTGTTAACCGACTTCTACTTTTTTCAGAGGATCTAACTACTCCCAAAATTTCAAAACCCTAGCTTGGCCCCTTTAGATGATATGTGTAGCACAAAATTTTGCAAAAATTGAGTTTTGCATAATGGTAAATTTTAATACCGTATGGTAACCCTAAACACTTAATTTTTAAAAGTTTATAAAGTTTATAAAACCAGCTATCTTTTGCCATTTTCAGATTGAAAATACACCTAATAGAACTCTTGTTTTAACAATTTAAATATAGGGCTTTCCCCAACTTTGGGGGGCTGCAGCTCCCTAACGGATGGGGCTACAGAAAAATATTCTTCTACGAAATTTTTTTTTTTGTAATACCTACTCGTGGTTAAAATTTCTTTTTTCTATTTCAAACGATGTAAAAGTTTTTGTAAACATGCGGACATACAGACGGACAGTCAGACGGACGGACGGACGGACGGACGGACAGAGTGAAACTATATAGGCACATTTTTACAAAATTTTTTGAAAATGTGCTAAAAAATACGCATGGTATTATTTTTTATTTACTTAAAATTGTAGGATCACTAACCTAGTTTTATAGATACTTAGTAGGGTTTAACACATGTTCTAAAGAAATAAAATAATTAGTTCTTCTACTCAAAGTTTTCGAACGAGAAACAAGAAGGGCAACAGATGCTCATCCCCACACAGTTAGACTATGATATGGCGCAACACGGCTTATAGGCTTATCATGCGCATACGTCACCTTTTTGGAAATATATTCCATCAAATGAGTTCCCCAAAATTATTAATGTATATGTGTACCATTGAACTAAATTCAAGATGAACATTAACATCTTCCTTCTTAATATCCCATTAAATTTTCCCCTTCTCCTATATTCCAATAATCCTAAAACCAATTCTTTTCAAATCTTTATATCGTCGAAACTAAACTGCACATTTGTATCACAAATCTCTAAATTTTGGTTCAAAAATAGTGTGGTTTTGGTGTGCACAGTTCCAAATGTTTGGCTATCGAATCTTTCTTTGTTTTTTAAAAAGGAATATTTGCCAAATTTTTTATAGTCAGTGGCGCTAGTCTCATTAACTTTTTTATTGCTATTGAATTGATTTTATTTCAGGGTTGTTCAATGTCTATGAAAAGTTGATGCTTTCCATTTCTTTTCAATTTGACTTTTTAATACTTACTAATTGTTAATTAAAAAAAAAGTATCTGCTGTCAAATTCAATGACAAATTCGTCAAAAATTATGTTTCAGAAACATTTGCATCGTGCGGATAAAAACGATAAAGAATTCGCTCTATACTTATGCTCATCATTTCGTTTGTACTTAACAAATTAATTTTTTAATCATAATCATCATACGTCCTACTACTACTACTACTACTAATTTCTATAGCTCCTAGTGAAGCAAAGAGCCTTAACAAAATCCTTCCATTCAGTACGGTTCTGTGCGATCATTTTTATATCACCCCATGTTTTTCTTGATTTGGTAATTTCGGAGTGAATTGTTCTTTTCCACGAGTTTTTCGGACGCCCGCGTTTTCTTGCACCTTGCGGGTTCCAATCAAGCGCTTGCCTGCAGATTTCGGACTGATCTTTTCTGAGTGTATGACCAATCCATTTCCATTTTCTTGTCAAAATCTCCTCTGCTATAGGTACTTGATTGCATCTGGCATGTAATTCCTCGTTTCTAATTCTGTTTGGCCACCATATTTTCAGTATTCGACGAAGACAGGTGTTAACGAAGCTTTGAATTTTGCTGGTAAGTTCCTCCGTTACTAACCACGTTTCGCAACCGTATAACAGAACAGATTTGACGTTTGAATTAAATATTTTAATTTTTGTTTCCTTAGAGATGATTGCAGACTTCCAGGTTTTTCGAAGTTGTGCAAACACTTGTTTAGCTTTATTTATTCTAGCGGTCATATCTGCTTTTGCTCCTCCCTCAGGCGTTATTACGCTACCAAGGTAACAAAAGTTGGTAAAGTTGGTGAGTTTACTTTCATTGCTTTTGTTTTCTTTACATTGACTTTTAGTCCGCGCAGTTCAGACTCTTGTGCCAAATCGTTCAATTTTTCCTGCAGATCGGTATTTCTAGTTGATAGTAGGCATATATCGTCCGCATAGTCAAGATCTTCTAGATGTTCCCCGAAATTCCAAAATATGCCTCTGTTTAAATCGTCAATGGCAGCACTTAGTATGTCATCGAGCACAATTAAAAATAGAATTGGTGACAGCAGGCAACCCTGTCTGACTCCACAATCAATATTTATCGGCTCAGATAGTTGACCTTGATGTAGAATCCTGCATTTAAATCCTTCGTACTGTGCTCGGATAAGCCGTATCAACTTCATTGACACTCCTCTAATTTTAAGCGAGTCCCATATATATTCTTGATGTATAGTATCAAATGCAGACTTGAAGTCTACGAAAACTAGTTTTAATGTGGATTGCCATTCATTCACCTGTTCTATGATTATTCGGAGTGTATTGATTTGATCCACGCATGATCTATTAGAGCGAAATCCAGATTGCTGTTTTCGGATTGTTTCATCTAGTTTAGTGTTGATTCTGTTCAACAGTATTTTTGAGAGAACTTTCGATGGAATAGATAGTAGTGTTATCCCTCTATAGTTATCACAGATGGACAGGTTACCTTTTTTAGGTAATTTTGTTAAAATTCCTTCAAGCCAGTCTTTAGGTACCGACTCTGTTTGCCATATTTTTTGAAAAATTGGATGTAGCATACGTGCTGTTAAATTTGGGTCTGCCTTTAACATTTCTGCGGTAATTTGATCAAAACCTGGTGATTTATTGGATTTCATCGTTTTCACTGCTGTTTTTATTTCTTCAATATTGGGAGGGTATGTATTTAAATTGGATCCCCTTTGTGCTGCTGTTAATATTTCATTATTATTTTCAGAGAATGCCAGTTGACTGTGAGATTTATAGCACTCACTGAAGTGTTCATGCCATCTTTGCAACTGTTCTGTTCGATTTGTGATACTAATTTAATTTTTACTTAGTATTGGACGGTTATTACTTAATTTAGCTCCTGATAGTTTACGATTGATATCGTATAGTAGCTTTGTGCTGCTGTTAATATTTCATTATTATTTTCAGAGAATGCCAGTTGACTGTGAGATTTATAGCACTCACTGAAGTGTTCATGCCATCTTTGCAACTGTTCTGTTCGATTTGTGATACTAATTCCATTTTTACTTAGTATTGGACGGTTATTACTTAATTTAGCTCCTGATAGTTTACGATTGGTATCGTATAGTAGCTTAATATTATTTGTTGCAGCTGCTTTTTCGGCTTGGTTAGCTAGTTCGTTCACCCAATTTCGCTTGTCTCTTCTGCAGGACTTTTTCACTTCAGTGTTATATTTACTAAAGATTTTAACAGCATTTTCTTTTTGTTTCCGTGTTTTGACGTTGTTTTTAATATGCTTTGCATTTTTTCTTTCTTCTATCAATTTCCAGGTAACTTCCGATAACCATTCTTTTCATACGTCCTAGGTTCTTTAATAACATAATCAGTTTATAAATGAAGTAACTAGTTATAATAACTGACATTAATTATAATTTATAGCATAGAATACTACTTCCATTAAATTTCCAGATACATACTTCCATTACTTTTTTATGAAATGTGCATTTAACTGAATTTAATTAAAAATGACGCACCCTTTTTAAAACGTTAAAGTTATTTGAAATTTTTTAAATTCCCACATTTAAAAAAAATATTTAGAGAAATGTGTACAATATTTTTCAATTCTTATCTTTAAATAAACGTGTGTACAACAAATCTGTAAATGCATTTTGGCGGGAAGATAAGATTTGTTTTATTATTATATAAAACATTAAAAGAATGATTTATTTGAATTTGAGCGATTTAATAATGAAAAAGTAACAGTAAAACTAACGGTATATTTAGTTCATTAATTGATTTTACTAATTATTCACACTTATACAATCAAAAAATTCAGGTTACTAAAATAAAATCAATGTTCCTTTTCACATCCTGTTATATATATTAACTGTATACATTGAATTTTTTTTTTTTTTTTGGACAAAGCTTTAAAATTTTATTGACCGTTATTTTAACGGTTATATATTATACAAAATTTGTTTAATGCTAAATAAATAAAAATTCAAACAAAAACAACAAAAAAAAATTGGCTCAATAAACTTTTTCCAACTTCAAATTCTTTTCTGTATTTCTAAAGTAGAAGAAAAATATAAGAAACCAAATAATAAATAAATATACACGCAAAGGTAAAGTGACCTACATTATACCGGAAACATTGTGAAATAACATGTTTTTAGATACACAAACCTACAAACTCTGCTATTTAAAGATTTATATAGTATAAATAATATGAAATTATAAGAAATAACAAGCATTTTATAAGATTATTTTTATATATATTTTATAAGTAATTTGATTTTAAATAAGGGTTAATTATTTTTCATTTTCCATTTGTAATGTCATATTTTTTGACACAAGTATAACTTAAGATTTTATTATAGTTTATTTAAACAAAATAATATCAATAATAATTGTTAAAAAATTACAAGTAAAGAAAGAAACAAAGAGTTTTTAAATAAGCATATTTTTAAATAAATGAAGGTTCCATAATAAGTTTTAGGTAAAGAGTTACATATTAGACGAGGAAGAGTGTAGATTATGTCAAATTTGGATACCCGAATGACCGAATATTATATAATTGTTTGATTACTTTTGGCAAAAGTTCAAATACAAAACTCTCCAGAATCTGAGTTACGCGTACATGAGAAAATATAAATTGCGTATTACAGCTGTTCAAACCACCTGCACCACACCAACTATATTTTAAGCAGAAATAGCTCATTAAATTTAAATAATGTTCACAAAATTTCAGATACTCAGCTTCATTATATAATTTAATTTACTATTATATTAAAAAAGGAGTTTAATGGCAGGTACTCGAACCCACTAGCCTAACCAAAATTTGTTCAAGCTTTAGACATATTTTGACAAAATTTCGCTCTTTTATAAAAACGAATTTGTGAAAATTTAATGTAAAAACTTCAGTTTTTGAATTATCGTGCGGATAGCACATAGCTAGATCAATTCGGTGCACTTCAATTCTGATTCGCTCCATACCATTGTGTTTATACCTATATCGCGCCGCGCCCCTCTTCCCTCCTAACGCAATAATTACAAACATTGTAAAAATCCAGAGATACTTTTTTCTATTTCAAAAAAACCGTTTATAATTAAAAAACAAAAAAAAAAACCTATAGCATACGTTCCAATATAATGTTGAGGCTTTAATATTTGTATATTGCTCAAAAAAAAATTGGACAGGTGTTCAACTTACAGGTATTTAAAAATCAAATTGTTTTTGATCTCATACAGCTTTTTAACAAAGGGCCATCATAAGAAATTTTCTTAGAAGACATTTATGTAAGACATAATTATGTGAGATATAGTCCTCTTACAATTTTTAGTTCCTAACTCACACCGTGTGGACGACATTGCGTAAAAGTAAATAAAAGTACCGTCTGACAACTATATACATTTATTTTACATATATTTAAAAGGTTGTAAAAAACGGTTGGTATACGATGCTTTAAAAAAGTAATTTATTTAATATTATTTATTGTACCCTATTGATAGACTGCTCACGATTTTTAAAACTCTTTTATCAGCACTATTATAAGTGTTTTACTGTAGGATTTATAAATAAAAAAAAAAAAAAAATACAAAAAAAAACAAAATTCATTAAGCAAAAATTTACATACATTTATTTTTAACTCTATTATTAGCTGTATTTTTTGACCCCAATTATAATAGATTCTTGATATGATGAGAGGTTGCGCAAATAAAAGTCTTAAAAAAATTGCTTACAAAAAAAAAACAGCATTTGATTTGATAATAAAAAAAAATTAAACACATAATCAGTTAAATACTTTAACAAAATACATAACATTATTATAATCTATACTTTACTATATTAAAATTGATCAAATCTAATTTTATTTTTTTTTTTTTAAATACAATATTGATTATTACGTTAATATTATATAAAATAATCATTTTTCATAACATAGACTTTGACTTTTAAAATTTTTTTTAATTAGTAAAATATTTTTAAATGCTTTATAGGACAATGAATTGCTAATTAGCTTTTCTAAATATAGAGTTGGATAACTAATACAACTGAGAATTGTAAATTTATTCTTAATCATTTAAAAAATCTAGTGTAGAGCATATCTTTCGTAATTAAGTATTATAAAATAATGAAATAGAATGTAATCTAGTCTATGTAAACAGTATTGGTTTTAAGCTCTTAAAGTGTATTTTTTCACAAATAAATTCGAAAGGTTAAGCTAACTGTAAGGTGTCACTAACTTACAATAATTTTAGAAACTTTTTCTGTTATTTCATAGAATTAGTTATTTTGAACTCAAATAAAAATATTTGATCACTCAATTCACACCTACTGTGAATTCCATTGTCAATTTTTCGTTGAAAAATTTCGTAACGGCAACACAAAAATTTTTAAATTATTTTGAATTCCGATTGCATTGGCAGCTCTTTTTTGAAGTTTCCTTAAATATTATATGTGTCAAGTTTTAACTTAAAATATCATAATTCATAAATCATAAATCATAATACAATATTTTAAAACCATCGGTTACTGAGACTATTATAGGTTTAAATACTATTAGTTATACCAATACTATCTATATATATAGAAGCGAAAGTTTGTTTCTTTGTTTGTTTGTATGTAGCGAATAGACTCCTAAACTGCCCAGCCGATTTTCATGAAAATTTGTATATAGAGGTTCTTGGGTACGGAAAGAAATCGTAGCCCAAAAATTTTGCTCTAACGGACCGCCAAATTGGGGCTGTGTTGCAAGTATTTTAACTTTTTTGTTCTAAAATGAAAACGGTGTGACCGATTGACTTTAAATTTTGTATACGTGATGCTCTTTGAGAATTGAGTTGACACTATTAACAGTTTTGGAATTGGTTAACCCATTTTGGTTGGTCAAAAAAAATTTTGAGTCCAAATTTTGTCCGATTTTAGGAAATACTGCTTTGGCTAAAAAGAAAGCCTCAAAAAAAATTTTGTTGAGTTCAATTAACCCATTGTGGCCCGACAGTTTTTTATAGGTTTTTTTCAATAATTTACTCTAAATTAGAAACGGTTTGACCAATTGACTTCAAATTTTGTATACGTGATGCTCCTTGAGAATTGAGTTGACACTATTAACAGTTTTGGAATTTGCCCATGTCGGGCCGACGGCTGTCAAAAAAATGATTTGGAAGCAAATTGCTTTGCCCAAATAAAAAAATAAAATTTATAAAGAGAAAGCTGAGTTCCGTTAACCCATTGCGGTACAGTGGCTTTTTATAGATTTTTGCGTTACTTAACTCTTAATTAGAAACGATTTGACCGGTTGACTCCAAATTTTATATGCGTGAAGCAACTTGAATACACATGTCGGTCCTACGATTGGTCAAAAAAAATTTTTGGAAGTAAATCACGTCCAATTTTGGAAAGTAGTTTGTACTGCTTTGAATTACAGAAGGTTTCAAAAATTACTAGAACAATCCTAGAAAAATCGTTTTAAAAAAATTGCTTTCATACATTTTAAAATTTACATTTACACCGTGTGTAATTTTAGTGTTACCTTTTTACAGTAACATCAACTTCAATTAAACCTCCATTGAGAGGCGCATCAACGCGCACCGGGTATTAGCTAGTTTGTTATATTTTTATAATTATATTATTTTATTATTATATTTGATAATATTTGTTAAGGGAAATATTACTCCATTTCGATTGAAAAAGTTCCCGTAGAATTGAAAAAGAAAGGCTTCAAAGAATCTTATAGCTTTATGTATGGTTTTTTGTATACAGTACATTTTAACCAAATTTTCAAAAGCTATAAATAAACTTGGCTAGTTAGAACTCTAACATTTTAAAGCTACGATAGCTTTTATTATAAAAGGGTATATATAGAAACTTTAAGGATATATATATAAAATAATATATTGAATAGAACATAATATTCTAATTTTACACATAATATGAAGAAAATAGCCAATCTGGCATAACGAATATTGACTGGAGATTTAAAAAACGATTTAAATTTAAAGTATGCATTTCTTTTTTAAACTTGTTGCATACATATTCTTAAAAGTTTGTACATTCTCAGCACATGTTCGATAAAAAGTTTGTAAAAGTTTGCATATCTAGTTTCACTCTGTCCGCCCGTGTGATGACACAATTTCTACACTGTTTGAAATAAGTGAATGAAAGTTTAGCTTCCGATAGATACGGAATTACAGCTCCCAAAATTTAAATTGTTATAACAACAAGAGTATTACAAGGTATTTTTTAAATCTGGAAAGGGTAAAAATAGCTGCTTTTATAAATTTTATAAATAACTAATACCGTTATACAAAACTTAAATTATGCAACATATTTGACCCCTCATACCTTTTACACAGCTTAAGTTATACAATTGAAATTTCGTCAAGTTATACAATTTGAAAGTTGCATGCTTAAGAAAATATTTTTGTGGCGCCCACTGTTTGGGTTCTGTTAGAGGTCAAAAATTGGAATTTTGATATTTTTAGACACCTGTAACTTAATTTATAATAATTCAGGCTCAACAATTATATTTAACAGTTGTAAATTTTTTCTTAATTTTGATAGACTTCATTAATATTGAAAAAAGCGTCTTTTAATTTTGAATCAATTGTGCTAATATAGTAAATTTTTAAAATATCCAAATTGTTCGTGCTAACTTTAGGAAAAGATTGAGTGGGAAGGTTAAGTTAGATCCTTAAAAAATTGACTAAGTTTGTTCAGAAAAAAATTCGGAGCCATCCTATTTAAGAACTATTAGGATTTAAATTAATTAAAAATTTACTATTATAAAAAATCTATAACTTAGGCGATGTATATTTTTTTATTTCGACACTAGATTAGAGGTTTGTTGATTCTATTGGGATTATATTCTAAGTACCTATGGACTTAATTATTATTCATAATTAATTATGAATTGATGAAATAAATAATTTATAATATGTATTATCAATTTATTATTATTTATATTTTTACCTAAAGCTCGGTATGAAACATTATGTAGTGTTAGAATGTGCTTCTTTAAAAACCCTTGCTATTTTCATCGCTTGTTTTAAATTATTTAATTTTAATTTTAATCTTCTTAAATGAAAACTATACACTTTAGAGATGTTTAGGACTGATTACGGAATTTTAATTTTGACTTCTTAATACATACATACGACACGTTTATAAATATTTTCAATTCTTATCATATTATGCAAAATCTTATTGATTAATACTAAAAACTGATGTAATTGTTTAATACTTAATTACATTTTATATAGAAATATTAGGAATGATTATAATTTATAATCATTAAATTATATTATGTACATATATAAAATTAATGTGATTTATATGATGATAAGTAATCTTCTTAAAACTTAAAAAAAAAATAAAAATTATTTTATAATATTATATACTTACACCGCCTGTTGAAAAAGGATCTACCCCACGTTTATTTAATAAAAGTTTTACAACATCTTCACGTGAATACATTGATGCAATATGAAGGACATTATAATTATCCTAGAAATAAAATTATATAATATTTATAATTAAATTATCACATGTGTACATTATAAAAACAAAATGTTATAAAATTAAAAGTAATTAATGTTATAAAGTATAGGAATATATAATATAAAATCCAGTATGACACTCTAAAATCATTTGTCCAATGAAAAAACCAGCATTTATAAATTAATAAATGTAAAATAAACGCTATAACATTAATCAGATTTACGCATAAAACAGGTGAGGCAACCAAATAACTCTATTGCGTGTAATCACATTTAATTTAAGTTAAGGTCAGTTACCATAAAATGGACAATTTTTAATTTATTAAAGCCTTTTACTTTATAATTTTTTTTTGTTTTGTTTTATTATCCTGTTGTCTGACATGCATTTTAATTTTGTTTTTTGAATACCATTAAAATATTTGGGGTTTTTTTGTATAAATTAGTATAATTTTGGATATGAAAAGTCTTCTAATTATATAATCATAATATTTCTAAGATTAATTGATTGAGCTTCAACTTGAGGAAAAATTAATTTGATTTAATTAGTTTGTTAATCTATAGATTAACTCAAATATATTTTTGAGTATTAAATATTCATAGACATAAGATAAAATATTTATGAACAAAGAAAAGATTAACTTGAAGTTAAAACTAATAACAAATATTTAAGGCCAATTTATAGAATTTATTACAAACTATACAATTTTAGGCTCTTCTGAGGCATTCGTTGTATCCGCGTAGGATCAAATTATTATATCTGAAAGATAGATGTTTTATGATGACAGATAGATGAAAGATAGTTGATAGTTGATAGATAAAATATAGAATTTCGAGAAATTTGAATTTTAAAGAACATATTTCTCCTTTTTTAAAAATGTTCAATTACAATATCTTCAAAACGGCAGCATTTATCGTCATGAGGTAATTGTTCAAATATTTTTCAGACTATTATTAGCAGAATTCATTCAAGTTATCAAAAGTATTATAGCATTGCTCTAAAATATTCTTAAATCATAATTTTGGAAAAAATAACTAAATCGTAGTAATTAATATAGTTTATAATGCCAAAAAAGTAGTCAATTGTATTAATTGAACTATTAATCTTTGTTTTCCGAATATATTAAAAAACTTACCAATTTAAATATTATTAAAAAAGATAGATTTATTTATTTTGAACTTAAATTAAGTTTCTTATGCGCTTCTTTCTTCTATGGTTCCAAAAGTTGAGAAAATTTAAGTACACATAAACTCTCAAGAGTGAATCAAATTTATTTAATTGTTTTTATTTCTTATTTTATTTTTTACTTGTAATTAATCTTAAGATAATAATAAAATAAATATAATAAATAACATATTTTAAAAAGCATTACAGCTAATTGTGTGGGTTGGTATCAAAAGTGATTCTTTTCCATAATAAGTGATTTCTTAGAAATTAAGAAAAACTTATAACTTTACAACAACTTAGTAATTAGAAATAAAAATAATTTAATGTTAATAATAATAGTATGTATTTAGTGATATAAGATGAATTTATGATCATAACTCAATGATTTTTCTTTAAAACTAACAAAACTTTTGGAAAAGTCTGGTTTTGTAAATCACTCGTGGAAAAGATTGGTTTTGGAAATAACTCAGTGGAAAAGACTAAGTTTTGCAAATAATATTTTTTTTTATTTTCTTCATCTTAAATCTGATTATAAGTCTTATAAAAATTTATATAATAATAGAAACAAAAACATAATAGTTCATTATTTAAAAATAAAATAATAAATTAATAAAATCAACAAAATAAAAATTAATTCAGTTCAATATTCAGTTTTTTCTTAAGTCTAAATTATGCTAAATCCTATTAATATTCAAAACTAAAACATAATAATTCATAATTTAAAAATAAAATAAAAATTTAACAAAAAACTAATAAATTCAAAGAAACTTCATTGCAATTTGTAAACTATTAAACAATTTCCGTTGAAAGATCTTGAATGTTATCGCAAAGGGATTCTTCCATAGCCTCCGGAAGGTCTTTTGACATGAAAATTGCCTTATAAAATTGGAGACCTTCATGAGGTTGATCTTTCCAGTCCATGCCAAAATGTTTTTGCAATAGTTTATCTACATCTTTCATTTTCTCTGACTTTATTTGCACACCTATTGGTAATGTGTCCAGTTGCATTGATGCTAATCCTTTATTACCCTTTTTCAAAACACTTATCGCTTCACTCCCAAATTGGATTTACTACGCCGAAGTTAAATAAAGAAAATTGCCGACTATAGTAGGCAGCCTGATCCTGTACTTTTGGGAGGACCATCGAAAGAAAATGTAATTAAATCCGGTCGTTCCTCTTTAGCAAGATTAAAAAAGGCTTTGCTTCTTAGCTTATGAACTCTCAGTTGTGTAATTAATTCGTTTATAACAGCTAATGTATCAACAGGATTCTCCTTTTTTTTAATGAGATTCGTTCTTTTAACATAAGACATGTGGAACATTGATCTTGCGATGGTAGTTTGAATCCAACATTAAAATTTTCGTTGAAAACTTGACGAAAATATGATTGCTTTACATTATTCAAGTTAGAGTTTTCTTTTTTGAACAATCGGTATAACTCATTGATGGAAAGGGAACTCGGAAGATATTGCCTTTGTGTTATATTAGAATGGCAATAATGTACCTCGATTGCCTTAAATTTTCGTACAAAATCGATTATACATTTTTTCCTATCATTATATAGATGACTTCTTCTGTCACCGCCTCGAGTTTCTTTTGGAATAGTTCCATTTTCAAAAAAATTTTTAACAAGATTTTGAACACGAAATTTAGAGAACCCGGTTAATTTTAAGAACATTTTTTGGCAAACGCGAACCATTTTTTTATTGTATAATCGCACGAAAAATTCGGTTGATAAATTTCTAACTGATCCCAATTTACGACGATCAGTTCTTACAGGTGGTTTGCATTTAACGTAGTTCAAAATAAAGGACTCCTGGCCCTGTTTCGTTTTACTAGTGTACAGATCTTTATGGAATTTATATGCATCATGACTCTTAATTATTGCACATTTAAATTTATCGCCTTTATGTTTACATTTTAAAATTGTAGGCAAGTCTTTTGCTTTATATCTGAAATAAGTGTCATGAAACTAGTATGCACATGGACATTTTATAAATTTTTTACAAACATGGTTTTTTACCTTTTAGTTTTTTCTTCATTTTTTTTCCAATTTTCATTTCTTACAGCTCTTTTTCTTGCCCGTTGTCCCGGAGCTATAACTTTTAAATTCTCTAAAGATTCCATATTATATTATGCTTTATATTTTCTTTAAACTAAAATTATATCATGCAAATTATCTAAATAATGGTTACAAAAAATAAATTAAAAAATAAACTCACTCGTCTTACAATTTCAATTAATTGCAAATAACTAAAATAAACGCGCCAAAATTACAAAATTTCTGTATTTATCTGTCAATAGGAAAAGATAAACTTTTGAAAATAAACGATTGCTGTTGTATTGGAAAAGAATTATTTTTGTTTCAAAACTTTTTTATATAGGAATTGTTCAGTTTTGAAAATGGCGTATAATGGAAATGGTTCAGTTTTGATTCTAAAGCACCTTTTTCAAACGATATATCATAGGATATATTTTGATTTAGAAACTTAATTTCTAGTTTAAGTGAAAGAAAAAAAGAATACGAAAAAAATGGCGTCCCTACTTTTTTTTTTTGTTTTATTGGAAAAAGTCAACTTTTGATTCTAATCCACACAATTACTGTATACAAGTTTAAAATAGTTCATTCAATTTGGGTTTGAATTTTTATTATAGAATAGTATTATACAATCAGTATATTTAAAAAATTACAATAACGAAAGTTTTTTTTTAAATAAATTATTCTATATTAAATTTCCAAATGTGAGATTGCATGTTTATATGTGTTACTTTACATACAAGGGCATTCAGTTTCACACTTCAATATTTTGTGCTATATTTAAGGATTAAAACGAACAAAAATCTCAATTCTTCATATAAATTAAGCTTAAAGTTTTTTTAAGATCGTTTATTATTTGGTAATGTTTTGGAAACTCTAAGGAAAATTTATTACGGAAATTAGAATGAAATTTGAAAAGATTTCAAGTTCTCTAATAATGTCTTTTTTCTTTTTTGCAGGGGAAAGGGAACGCTCAAAAGCCACCCACTGAAACTGTGCAGTATTTCGTTGGGTAGTGTGCAACTTTAACGCACCAAAACCACACCCTTTTTGAACCAAACTTTAGGAAGGAACCTGTGATACAGATGTACAGTTTGGTTACAGGGATGGGAATAAGAAAGGATTCTGAGGATTGTGGGAGGTTATTTGGGAATTTAGAATTATGGGGGATGGAGAAAATTTCGAAGGATATTGAAGAGAAAGATGTTAATATTCTTCTTAAATTTAATTAAGTCGTTCACATATGAATTACCAACTTTAAGAAACACATTAGACGGAATTCCATAATCCCGACATGCGCATAACAAACGAATTTCCTTAAGCAGCAGGGATGAGCATCTGTTGCACTCCTTGTTTCAAGTTGGAAAACTTTTAGTGGATGCATTTATTGTTTTATATCCTTAGAGCAGGTGTTTGTCTCCACTAGGTATTTATAAAACAGGGAAAGTGACCAGACTGTGTGCCGATGGCTAAGTGAAGTGAGCGTTGCGGTAACACTGGGATCAGTTACAAGACGAATAGCTCTGTTTTGCACTCTATCGAGAAATCCCAGTACAGATTGGGGTGCACGAGCCCAAATATGTGCATTATACTCCATTTTTTGTCTAATATATGTTTTACAGATATTGAGGAGATCAAATGGAGAAAAGTAAGTTTTACAGCGATACAAAAAACCCAAACATCTAGCTACATCTTTAGCTATATCAAAAATGTAATTTGACCAAGCCAATTTCTGGTTTAACTCGATGCTCAAAATATTTAAATCTGTTGAGTGCTGTAAAGCTTTTCCCTGAAAAATCAAGTTTTTTTCAAGAATAGAGGTTGCTATTTTTCGCGAGATGAGACAGTATTGGGTTTTCTTCGTGTTGAATTGAACACGATTATTTTCACCCCATTTATGAATTTTTGCTAAACCATTATTTAGCTCACTGATAGTGAAATTTTTTGCTGTTGTGTTAACCTGATGATTAACAGCAGCTATGAAATTCATAGGAGTTACAAGGGTGCTGTCATCTGCGAAACTGTGAATTGGATTAGAAGTTAAAGATAGAAGGTCATTGATGAATATTAAGAAGATGGTGGAAGAAAGAACAGATTCCTGAGGAACACCAGCGTTTAGTTCAAATTTGTCAGATGATAAAACATCGACTAGTACTCGAATCGTACGATTCGAAAAGAAATCTCCAATCTATTTGAGAAGGACTCTGCCTACCCCTATAGCTCTGCATTTTGCTAACAAAGCAGCATGCCATACATGGTCGAAAGCTTTAGAAATATCCAGTACTACAACATCAGATTCCCCAGAATGGTGAAGACAAATATTGAGCTTTTTACAAAGGTAATTCATGAAATCACCAGTTGAACGACGGGCTCTGAGTCCGTATTGTCGATCGTGAAGCAAATCTTTATGATCCAGGTATTTCATTAGCTTTTAGTTTATAATATTTTCCATTACTTTAGAAAGGACCGAAGTTATAGCTATAGGGCGTTAATTTGAAGGATCGCTTTTATTACCTTTTTTTGGAATTGGAAAAACGTGCGCAATCTGCCATTCGGCAGGATGAATACCCGAAGTAAAGGATAAATGGAAGAGGTTGCGTAGAGGTAATGATAAAGTAGGTTTTTTAAGAACCATCGTTGTGAAATATCCTGTATTTTCCCAAATAACAAAATAATATTGAAAAAATATTAAGAACTAATTTTTAAGATACATAAGATCTCTTAATCGTGATATAAAGTTTCAACATTTTTACGAAATTTCCAGTTTTTTGTTTGGTTCAACTTTGTTTTTTCTCTGATAATTTAAAATTTTTAAAAGAATTAAAATTTTCCAAAATGTCTTAAAAATAATGTTATTTAAACTTTTTGTAAATGTTCATTTAATGCTTATTGTTATTCAATTAAAACAATAACAGTATATAGAAATATTTCCGTATAGGTGATTCAAGCTTTTTTAATCTCATCATATAACGGTAGTTTATGACGTTCGGTTTGGAATATACACGTTATCAGTAGCATCACATTACCATCTAGCGCCGGAATTAAATTTTATTTTAAATTATTTTTTACAATTTCTTAGATAACGGTAAATTGTAGTAAACCAATTTTTAGAATTACGCAAATATTCTCCAAATTTCAATTTACTTTAAGAAGTGTTTGATTAATTATTTTTTGACACTTTTATAAAAGTTACGCATTTTTACAAAACTTGGAAGCTTTAATTAAGAATATCTTTCTAGTTTTATTATTGGTAATTTTTATGTATACAAAATATATTTTAGATTTAATTTTATTAAATACCATACAGTATTATGCAGTTGTTGAAATGAAGTAGTTGAAATATGTAACTTGAACGATAAGCTTCCTGAATGTTTAAAAGAAAGTAAAGCATTGGCAGCATCATTAGGACAGTTAGAATAAGAAACTTAGCTTCTGTTAAACAAACAATATTTTTAGAAAACTGTAAGTTGATTTACAAATTATCAAATAACCTAATCAAAAGCAACCTAAGACTACAAACAAATGCTTCAATTCATAATTACAATACAAGAATTGCTGAACATTGCCGAACATTATAACAATAATAATAAAAAAAAAACATTTAATTTAACTAATAATTCTAAATTCTTTAATAACATTAATTAAAAACACTGCATTACATCACTTGTGCTTAGCGTTGTCAAGAAGTCATCATATGCATTTCATCTTAAATATTTCAAAAATATTTCAACAGACATTTAAGAATTAAAACATATCGTAAACTCTTTTAAAACTAATTCATCTCCTATGTCTGATGATGAAATACTTCGTATTTCAATAAAACACCTCAAATCTTACGGATAAATAATGCCAAACATACTTGTTGATATAATAAATGAAATTTTATCTACTGGCGTTTGACTTAAAAGTGTACAATAACTCCAATTTATAATTCAGGAGAAAAACGTACAACAACAATTATAGGCCAATATCTTTAACCAAATGTCTATTAAAAGTTAGATATATCTCAAAAGATAATCACTATAATGATATTTATTTATTAAGGAAATTATAATTTGTTTAGATCTGTTTTTCAGATCCTCTGAGTTCCCAAATAATAAAATAAAATGCAGGAAGAAACAATTTTTAAGATACTTATAAAATTACAATGAAGTTACATTTAACATCGTTTAATTACGTTTTTTTCTAATTCAAGCCTAATTGTTGACAACCAATTTAGATTTTTAACTGGAAACAGTACTACATCAGCAGCTCTCGAAGTTGGGAATTTCATAAACACAGCATTAGTCGCTATTATATGCAGTCGCTATTCTTTTGGACTTAAAACACCATTTGAAATGGTAAATCATGGTATACTATTAATTAGTCTTCATAACATTTGTATTCGAGGAATTGCTAAAGCCAATCTATTCAGTTCCTATTTAAAATTTCATGAAATTTTGACCAGAATAAATGATTTTATTAGTGAAGTGACTAAGCAAATAGTATTTGAAGGAGTACCACAGTTTTATATTAATATATTAAAATAGTGATTTAAATAAAGTTTGTGAATGGTTATATTATGAGAAACTGACGATTAATGTCTCTATATATGATCACATCATATTAAAACAAAAAAAAGTAAAGAAACCAATATTCTATCAATTACTATTAATCGACAACAAATACAACGAGTTAAATGATCAAAATACTTTAATTAGTTATTGATTAAGCCTTGCCTAAATAAATACACAATGAAAAATTAAAAAATCCATAATGTCACTAATAAATGGCCCTTGTAAGGTGATGGAGATGAAGAAATGTAAGATATGGTATATAATTCCAAGTTGAAGCCAAAGTGGCAAATATGTAATTAAATCAATTAGTGTCCATATTAACGGAGCTATAAAAATTTTATTTTTTATATGATTATCCGACAAAACTCAACTGTATTCTAATGGAAACTTATTTTCTGTTAAACAAATAATATTTTTAGAAAACTGTAAGTTGATTTACAAATTTTCAAATAACCTAATCAAAAGCAACCTAAAACTACAAACAAATGCTTCAATTCATAATTACAATACAAGAATTGCTGAACATTGCCGAACATTATAAAAATAATAATAAAAAAAAACATTTAATTTAACTAATAATTCTAAATTCTTTAATAACATTAAATTAATAATATTATATATTTCATTAGATATAAGCTAGTTATAAAAGAGATAAAATTGATACTGTAAGCTGAAAAGAAGCTTGTATTAAATGGAAATAAATCTTTCAAATTGATAAAAATCCATTAAAAATTTATTTTATAGAAATCCATATGATTATAATCCATAATGGGTAGACAGTTTTTTTATAAAAAAAAATAATTTGTTACTATAAAATAATTGTTTATATTTAATGTCTAAAAAATACATACAAATATAGACAAAAGTCCTATTATAGCCTAGCCATATATGTATTAAATAATAATTTAATACAAAATAAAATATTTTTTTTTACAAAAGTCTGGAAATTTACTAGACAACCACTAATTTGTTATTGGGGAATCCTTTCGTTACATAGATATGTTACTCTGGTAACAACTTCAACTGATAAGTTTATTTATTTTTAATTTACAAGTTTTTATTTTTATTTTTTGCTTTTGATTATTGTTTACAAACAAACAGAAAAAAAATGTTTAAAATAATATATTTATCATATTTAGGGTATGAAAATCAACAAAATTTTGCTTTGATAATTTTATACCAAAATTCTTGTACATTAGAGTTAATGCCTACTAAATAAATAATCGTTTGATTTAGTTTCAAACCATTGTTTCAAAATTGAATTTCTAACATAGATTCAATAATCTAATAATAGTCTAATACTTGTATAATAAATTAAATAGTTTAATATGTTTAGTTTTTGTCGCTTCATGCATTTGGGACTAAAAAATATTAGTAGAAAATAAGATATTCATTATTATTTTTTAGTAAATCTTAAGGGACTTTTAATTTCAATATAATTTCCTTAGTTGCAAAAAATAAAGCTGTAACTTGTAGGAAAATGTAAGGAAATAGTAAAACATTCTTAGGTTCAATGAAGAATGTAATTAAATCATTAATTAATATTTCAATATTTATGCTTTATATTGTATTTAAATGCATATGAAAAACAATTTATTAGTTTCGAATAACACCAAATTTTACATATATTTATTTATTTATATTTTAATATTAAATAATAAATTATAAAATATTGGTACAGTCCTCGGTTCCTAAAAACCATTATGGGCTTGCTAGTAACTTAATTTGTTATGTACAATCAAAATTTATAATTAATAAATTTACTTACATTATTTCTGGCACAAACATCTGATCCTAATTCTATCATTCTATCAATTAATGTAGATCTATTATCCTTTACTGCATACATCAATGGTGACATTCCAGTTCCCTTTAATTTAAAAATTAAATTTTATTTAAGTAATTTAAATTATTATTATATAATATACAAAATAGTTTTTAAAAAACGATTTATTAAAATTTCATTTCAAAAAATTGCATACTTCTGGTAAATTTTTGTAATAGACTTTTATACTGTTAAGTTCATATTTTAAATTCATAATTGCAACATTTACAGAATTTTTTTTTATTTAATAGAATTAAAACTGTAATTAAATTGAAAATTAAAAATAAAAATATAATTTTAATTAATTTAAAAAAAAAAATTATAATAAAGTATTATTAACTACTTAAAGTGATTAGCTTTCTATTAATTAATTACTTTTTTTGTTTGAATATGTTAAAAAATTATTCATAAAAACATTTTTTAATTGATATTTATAACTCACAGGAGATTTTCGTAAAATTTCCTATAAGTTATGGATGAGAATCAATCAAAGTTAAATCAGTAGTTTGCCTAAGTAATGTTTACTGAATAAGCAGTGTAATACTGAAGAGTTCATTTTTTTTGCCAACTGAATTACAGAACGAAACACTTCTAAAAACTTTACATATTTTAAAATTTGATTAAATATTTATAAATATATAATTCAATTATTTTATATTCTAAGAATAATGCATTAAATAAAATTATATTAAGTTGATTCGGTTATGCAATTTAGTGACGAAAATTTATAATTATGTAATTATGTAAATTAAATTCTTAGAATTTAAAAAAGATTTAAAATAAAAAAATCAATAATGAGTTAATAATTAATGTACAGAAGAGTTAATTAATATTAATTTGCCCTAAAATTGCAAAAATCCTGGATTTTAATTTAAGATTTAAAATTTCCAAAGGGTTCTTTTAAATTTATATTATATAATGAATTATTTTACAAATTTTCAATTGAACTAAGAAGGAAAAATTTAATAAATTGGTATATTAAAGTATTTTATAAAAATTTAAAATAAATTAAAATAAAAATTTTGCTAAATTATAAATCAAAAATCCCTAATATTCCCAATATCATCCGTGTTTCAAGTTCATTATATTTTTATTATATACAATATTTGCAATTTGATTACCAAAAAAAAATCAAATTTTTGTAAATCACACAACTGCTGACATAAAATATTTATTAATTTTCAGTTGTAATCAATTGAAATCTAAGTACTTATATTTACATTATAAGTACTTAATTGTATAATAAAAAATAATTTTACAATTAATAATCAGTAGGTACATAATCAATATCGCATACAAATTAAATTTTTTAATTTAAAAATAAACTTCTCTATGGTTATCTATATATTTATTATAATTTATTTCTAATATTTTCCTAATATATACGATTTATAAAAAATATAAAATTTATTTTATATTTCATTTCAATTAATTCACTTAAAGAAAAAACATCAAATTTTCGAATATTGATAATAAATTAGTTATAGAAAATTTTGAGTTTATTTCAAATATCTGTTGAATTTAACTTGTTGAAATTTGATTTATACTTATGTAAAATATAAAATCAAAGTGAAGATTAAAAAAATATAATTTTGTATTATATAAATAAATATCTAAAGATATATTAGAAATGGATAATAATTACCGGATCTATAACACTGGCTAATGGTGTTTTATTACCATCTTCACCAACATTTGAAACATATTTTTCAAGAGTTTTTAATGTTTGATCAACTGGTGTCCATTCACTTTTCATCGCTAATATTAACAGTTTATTAGCAGCATCACGTATTGATGCACCAGCACTTGGTGGTTTTGGTGTAACAGTTTGTTCATCTGTTGGTTTTTTATCACCATTTCCAGATGCGTCATCTTTATTATCACTATCCTTACTGATCGGTGTTGTACGTTCACTTTGTCCTGTATCATCTGGATTACTGGTTGGTGTTGTAACGGGTAAGTTTACGCCAGGACCTTTTTTTGCACCAGGTCCTTTACCTGGTCCTTTTTTTGATGGCTGTGACATTATATCGTCGGTTTTTTTTTTATTTAATTTTTATAGAACATAAAATTGAAAACATTTTTAAGAATTTTTGAAAAAAAAAATGATAATTAACTTTCACGACATAACGATTATTGAATTTGATTTTTTTTTTTTTTTTTTTTTTTTTAAATTCTAAAATAAAACTTTGTTAGTCATTTAAAATTTTTTAATCTGTGATTTTATTTTATATTCAATTATTTTTTTTTATTACGTAATATTAAAGTTATTTTTAAAGCATTTTTTTTTTTAAACTTTGTGTATAAAGTTTCCTCACTGTATCACTTTTATTTAAATTATATTTTATTTTTTTTTTTTAATTAATTATTTATTTTATATAATTAAATTTTATTTTAAATAATTTAAATAATTTTTTTTTAAAAATTTTATTCTAACTATATATGTTTTATATAAAAATCACTTATGCTAGTTTTTTAAATTGCACATACATAGCTATATATATATATATATTTATATATATATTAAAAGACTTAAATAATTTTAATATTCCTAGAAATAACAATATTAATAACGAAATATTTGCAATTAAATATAAAAATTTATTTTATTTTGTAAATCACTACCAGAACTAACTCGAAAGAGTGTTTCTAAATTTCTAAAATCATTATTTTATAGTTGGGTCTTTCTTATATATGAATAATATCCGAACTTTATTATAATTCATATATTTACATATATATATATATATATATATATAAATATATATATATCGTACATATTCTTTCACTTATGGTATAAATTTATATTTTTTTTTGAAGGTAGAATTATTTTAAAGTTTTACCATTCAGAACATTTTATTGCTATTATTACTTAAGAAATTGTATATAATGTACGCTAAGGTCACTATAATAAACCTATAGTAAAAAAAAATAATTATTTTCATTTTTTTTTTGTTTTTCTTATTATTCTTATAAATTTCCTTCTACTGTATTTTTTTTTTTTTTTTGAACATTATTATATACATGGCATGTATTTAAAAAAAATTTGAATAGAAACGGTTAAATTCGCGAGTTGCGCAGAATTTTAACTTAAAGATATACATTATTTTATTTAAATGTTTTTTATTTTTTTTTTTTCTAAAAAAACTATTGCAGATAAAAAACAACAAAAAAAAAACAAAAAATAAGCAGCGAATAATTGTTAAAACCTAAGAAATATTGTATATGTACAGTAAACCAAATACTAAGGATGTGATTTTTATAAAAGTTAAGAAATTCCTTAATGAAAGAATAGGAAACACGCAAACCATTTTACTTTACAATTTAAATGAATATATACATTTATATATATATAGGTATGTATTAAATGAAAATTTTTGTAATTTTAACATTAGAATACATTTACATATTAACCAAAATAAGAAATTTTCAAAAAAAAAACTGTTATAAAGGTATAAAAATATTTGTCCCGTTTTTTTGTTTATTATTATTGTTTTTTTTTAAGTTTAAGGTTTTTTTCAAAAAAAAAAAAAAAAAATCTAAAACTAAAAAACCTATGAAAAAAAACTGTAATGTAATGTATGTAAATGCAATTTTTCATAGTGATTTGAATGTTGTTGCGATTTTGTTTAATCGAATAATATATAATTGAGTTATTATCGTGTATATGTATGTAAGTAAATTACAAGAAATAAATATGTGGGTAAAAGTGTAGTTAAATATGTAATCATACGTTTAGAAGGCTGTAATAACTCGAACGAATGAAGTTTCAATAGCAAAGGAATTAAATACCGTTATTAGACTTTTGAAATAAACAGAAGTCATACTCAAGAATAATTGCTCAAGATTCTGAACGAAATTCCGATCAGTACTATTAGTTTTGGACCTACCATAGCTATCTTCTCACTTTAAGACAAAACTAAGACGAGTGTAGAGTAGACGGTGTCAACTTTAAGATACCCTTATGAACGTTATATAAACATTATATCATCTAGTTAATTACTTTGGGTAAGATTTTAAATACACAAATTTTAAGGTTCTGAGTTATATATGAAAGATAATATAAGTTTCAAGACAGCTTTTCAAAAGTAATTTAATAGACGAACTATATTTTGTGCAGACGTTGGCCATGAAACTTAATAAATTATTTGACAATTTTTCAGATTCTTAGCTTTTATATGTATTAACACTATATTCATATTGTGTATTGTGTATGGCAGCAAAGTGTATGGAAGTTATTCGAAGACCCTTGTGAATTTGTGAAATTTTCAGAATCCTATAGCTTTTTTCGTATCTAAGCTATCTTGCGGACAGATATTTTTAAGAAAATATTTGACTACTTTAAAAGTACATACATTATATTACTAAATATAAACGAGCTATTTGAGTTACTTGGATTTTAATTCATTCTTATAACTCACAGATTATTTTTTGAAAAGAATAAAATTAAAGCTACAAATGCACCTTTAAATAAATTTTAAATAAGGAGTTGGCAATGTAACACTATAGTCTACTGAAAAGTACAGTAATGTACCTGGACAAAACATGTTAGAAATACCGTTCATTCATAAAATCGAAAGCTATACCGAAGTCTTGATTTAACATGGAGTCTGAATTTAATGTGCTCAGAAAAATTTTATTCAAATATACGAAATTTAATACTTTAATTGCCTATGTGACTACGGAAGAAATTATTTTAATTATTTTTTTCTTTTATTTGTAATTACGAAATAATTTTATTACTTGAATTGTTTTTGGCATTTTATAATTATTTGATACTTAAATAGTATTTTACAATAACAACTCCTTCCACAAATAACTTTTGATTCATTCTAGAAATCTAAAAATTTTATTCTTTTATTTGAGTGTAATTATATGTTCTCATATTAATTTTCACGCACCAATACAAAAGCAAAAATTCCTTTACAAATTTTTGGATTTTTATTTGAATTGAAGCATTGACTTGAAATAACATTTAACCTTATCATGATAATTATACTTGTCACTGGCTACCAAAAGGTTAAAATTTCAATTTTCATTCAGGTCTTTTTTAAAAAAAATTGCAAATACTTATTTAATGTAACGATTTGATATTTGGGTACTTGGAAATGTAAGTGTCATGAGTATATAGTTATTTACTTTACAAGAAAACCTAATGGAATTATGAATAGCAATCCAATATTACAATCATATAATATCGAAATACATATACTTTAATATTAAGTTGTTTATTTATTTATTTAATAATTTTAATAGCTATAAAATCCATGATGTACTATTTTATTGCAGACTAATGTCTTCAATGAATGCTTTTTGATTAATCAGACCAACTTTTTAAACAAAATACACTATTTAGTAGGAGTTTATTATTTACTCATTATCAACATGTTAACTCTCTTGTATCGTAAATTCAAAACATTGAATACTTTTTTAACTTTTCATGTTTGTTAACCTTTGAATTACAATGTTTGAATCTAAATTAAGCAGTGTTAGGAAATTGTTCGTAGACTCGATTATAATTTTGCTGTTTTTTAAACAGTAATTTAAACAACAATTCAACTAAATTATATTTACATAAACATATATTAACATATAAGCAAATGCACTAACTAATAAAGTATTGATAATTTTTTAATATAATTTTAAATTTCCTTGATATTTTTAAACACAATAGGATAAATAAACATTAACGGATGAGTAATTTCAATATATGCGTGGCCTTATTAGTATGCACGGGTATAAAAGCCAGAAGAGCAGATTCAGACTTGTCATTAGTTTTCAGTACGGACGATGAAACCCAAGTTTTGAGCCAGTCAAAACATTGTGTTTACAATTTTAAACAATTGTTTAATACAAGTTGTTAGAAGTATCATAATGGCCTGCAAAGAGTGGAAAATAGTATAGGATCACCTCTCACCTCATAGAGAAAGCAAATACACTGATTTAGTTTTCTTTGAGGTAAAAAAGCCTTCTACAAGTAATATTAGTAATTAGACAGTGTGAATTCTGGTACATATAGGTTGATCTTCAAATTACATGTATGATTGGATTTAATTAAAAATTTATAAAAATGTGCACCAAGGCTATCAAATATATTTGATATATATGATAAGATAATACTTAATAAGGCAAAACGTTTACAAAAATTTTAGAAAATGTGCTAAAAACACTAATAATTGTTGTTTTAATGGATAGAGGGAGAGTTGGTCGACCGCAGTCATTTACAAATGATGGAAAATGTTTGCAACCAACAGAACCATAAAATAAACTCCGAAACACTAACAGAACATTACCACAATGTGCAACTTTTGTCATACTTATAAATTAAACATTAACCACACAGTACATGAATACCTAAAACTCAAAGGTTTTATCACCCAGGATACGAAGCAATAATAACAAGAATAATATTTACAATGTTTGGATTTAAAAACTTATCAATAATAATCAGTTGAATTGTTATCAATTTATTACAATGGTTCAAAGACTGTAGTTTTCAAATGTATAACAAGTGATGAAAACCAAGAGTTTTAAAAAAGGCCTTTTTCAAAATTAAAAATTGTTTCATAATAAGTATTGTGTAAACTAATAACAGAGGACCAATTACAATTGAAAATACATCAATTGAAGATGTAGATAAACCGACGACTGTAGAATATAATATAATATTCTATAGTCTTTAGACAAACTCAATTATCTATGGAGTGTTATTACCAAAGAAGGTGATATAAAAGAAGATATTTGCAACAAATTGACGAAAGCTAGAGCGACATTTGGAAGAATGTGGAAAATGTGGATATCATCGAAAATAGCAAAAAAAAAAAAGCTTAGAATATTCCAAGCATGTATAATATCATCCTATTTCTACCTCAATGTGAATTGAGGTAGAAAACACATTAGTACTTGCTATTTCTTATATTCAAAATTTTTAAAATTTAATATTGAACTTATTTGAAAATCATTAATTAGTCATATAAGTAAACATTTACTTCACACTAAAGAATTATTCCTTAGAGTCTCAGAAAATATTACCAAACTACACATTAGAACTTATCATAGCAAATTAAAGTATTGTATACTACATTCTTATACAAAAAGTATTAAAAAACGGTTTTCTTAAAATTTTACTCCATAATGTCTCATAAATTTTCGGAAAAACCCTTAAATATTTGAATGGTAAATAATTTTATAAATCATTTAATAGGTATTTCACATGAATTGAAATAAAATTAGCACAACACGTCAATATTATTTTAATTTCATTATAAGCTTTATTATTTCTTTCTTAAAATATTCTCAAATTTTTAAAGTGTTATGATTTAAATAATAGCAGAGAGTAAAATCATTAAATGAATTACTATATATACATAAATCGAATCCTAAGCTAAAAGAAAATTACAAAATAATAGTTTTTATTGTTAAACTTTGAATTGCTATATACAACATAAAAAATATTTTTGGAATTTTTCTGAAAATATGAAAAGCAAAAGAGAAAACTGAAGAATCAAAACTAACATTTGTTATGGAATGGTATTAATCAAAAATATAAAGAGACTAGCATTTATAATATTACGTTTGTAATTAATTTGAATTTTAGAATCATTGTTTTGATTTTTATTTTAAGGAAATTTTGTAAATTAAATTATGAAAAATTTAAAAGTGTATTCATTCTTAACTTTCAATAATGGCAAGTTATTGAGTTTAACATCAGTTAAGTTTACAATCGGATGTTTATCTTCATAAGAAAACCAGGGAGCCTCAAAACTCAGTTATTCAAGTAACACTATTCTAAGAATTGATGGGATTATGTAAGTTATAGGCTAAAAACAGTACTCGGAAGTTTATAAACGACATGAAATAATTTATTATTAAGAAATAAATATTTGTTGTAGTAAATATTTAATTCGATTCGTCAAACAATTCATCAAACAATTCTAAGAAAATTAACATCTTCATATTCCACCCTATTTTCGCCACAACCTAGAGTACCATAATTTTTAAATTTACTAAACTAAATTCCTTCATAATTTTTCCAAATCCTATTTTCAACCTCAAACGGCCGGCTGGCACAATGGTTAGAGTGCCTACCTTTCATGCGAAAGACCCGGGTTCAAATCCCAGTCAAAGTGAAAAAACTTTTACTGGTTTTCGACTCGACTCAGCAAATAAATTAATACAACAATATAAACAAACAATTTAGTTGATTAACATAACTCACAGATATAAAATCATGTCAAACATGTTTTAACATGTACCTAGGGTATAGACAGCTATATATTAGCCTAATAATTGAACAGTTAACACTTATATAAAAAATAAATAAATTTGTATTACAGCTTATAGAGCTGACTACTGTCTCTTAGAAAAAAAAACTAAAGTTGGTAATTCATATGTGTATCACATATAATAACATTTACTTCTTTCTAGATAATATAACCTTCTAGTTTTGTACTATATCTTTCGATAAGCTTCCTTTCCTCATTCTTATTCTCAAATTGTGCATGCATAATATAGCTCTAGCTCTTGTTTTTAAAAGAGACGAGTGCTGGTTGTCCAAAGCAACTCCGTGTAGCTTTCTAGGATGACCTTTGATAGTTTTCATCGAGCCTCGTTAAAAAAACCATATGAATCTAATGAAATCTATAACACAAAGTAAGAGATGCCCTCCTGAAATCACAGAACGATCATTATAATTTAATATCTAAACAAATTAAAATAAATAATAAGGAATTCTAAAATTAAAACAATCGTGAACTTAATTCAAAACTTTTGCTCGCAATAAAACTTGATGTATAAGATTTTATAAAAGTAACTTATAATTGCTCGTATCAACTATTTAATTCGATTATTTAACATTTTAACCTCATTGTTTTAAATGAAATTGTTAATGTTCATATATATATATGTATACATATATATAAGTTGATAACATAAAATATAATTTTTGGAAACAAATATATAAAAAAGAGCTTCCAACGTTATTTTTCTACGGAAGTTTCTACGGAAGAAAAAAAAATCTTATTAAAATTTATTACAACCTTCTTAACAAAATCACAACAGGTTAATATACTTTAGAATATATTATGTACTCATAACCCTATAAATAGGGATGAATTTTATAGGAAAATTAGCTTGTAAATTAAGTTCGTTCATTGTAAATATTTGAGAATTTTGGTAACAACTATTGCAACAGCTGAATGGATAACTCAAATCAGGCTTTATGATAAGAGTTTGAATAAGAATATGGAATAATCCACCTAACCTAAAAATATAGCACTTTGAAATGTTATTCAAGCAAATTTTAAAATTTACTAGTTCTAACTCTTGATTTTTGACATTTTCCATTAAATGGAAAGGGAGGGCTAATGACATATTTTCCAACATTTGTCATTTCTCTAAAATAAATCAAAAATATCCAGTAAAACTTTAATAAAAAAATTACATTTTTAAACAAAATACAATTTAAGATGGACTTGTTAATTACATGGTAATTATTTTTAGCATAACATGAAATCATTATTTTTTAAATATTTGTTTGTATTTCATTTTCGTATGTCATCTTGACATGCAAATTACTAAAACAAACTAAAACTAGTGAAAAATTTTTGTTTTAATGAAACAAGTATAACGCACCTACAAGAACACTTCTGTCAACTAAAATAAAATTAATATAATCTTGACCTGAAGGTTTGGAATTAAAAAAAAATTATTCAGTATTCAGATAGTAAAAAATACAAATTCGTATTACAAAGAAATATATTTTTAAATTTTATTTTTTCTTTGTTCACTGACCTGAATGTAAATTTTTTTTTTATTTTCAGATTACTGGAGAGCATCTACTTCTGACGAAAAAATATAATTAATAAAGTAATTGAAATGAAGTACAAAATTTTTATTAATTTTATAGTAAGACAAGATAATTTGTTAATACTTAAGTGGGTAAAGCGTTTGTTTGTAGTCGTTTAGTTTGCTATGTAGTCGAAAAAGTTAAAAACTATTCAACAGTACAGTTATGGCGAACAAAGTAAAGAAGTGTTACATGAAACAATTGATAAGAATAAATAATGTTCACCTTATCTGTAATTCAAGTCTATGTTGCAGAAAGGTGTCTTAACTCTTATCACTGTACTATCAAACCAACATTCCTGGAATAAGGGGTCTAATCTCTAATCACCGTACCATCGAACCAAGATCTGTTGAATGAGGGGGTCTAACTCTAATTTTTAACTACTGTACAATCCAAGTATTGGAATAATAAAATAACTGGAATAGAGTCTCAACTGTTACTATTCATAGATATTTTTTTTTTTTTTTTAAGTGCTAACTGTTAAACTGTTAGGCTAAAAAGCCTCTCTTTACCATAGGTACATGTTGGAACAGGGGGTCATATTATATTCGTGTTATTAGAATTGATCTTAATGAATTAAAACATACAATTTTTCATGAGATAGTACCAGGCGAAACGTCTTGGATTTCAATAGATGCAATTCTATTTTTGTTTATATTGCAATATTTTGTATTTGAGTTTTATGGCGAACCAACTTATTGGCCTACTAATACAAAAAAAACTCCTGATCTACTGGATTTCTTCATAACAAAAAAAATATCTCCAAATTTTATTAGCCTAGAAAATAATGAGAATTTAGACTCAGACCATTCGGCTGTCGTACTAAACCTGCATGAAAAAATTGTTAAGAAACAAAATAAGCCTACACTTGTTAATAAATCAGCAAATTGGTTCAACTTTAAACAAGAGATAGAAAATAATATAAATTTAAGGGTTAAAATAACAACTAAAGATTAAATAGATTTAGCAATTGAAAATCTTAATAATATTGTCCAAAATGCTGCATGGAATAATACAAAAGAATGTAAATACATGACAGCAGGACCTAATTATCCTAGAGATATATTAAATGCGATTAAACTAAAGAGAAGAGCTAGACGAAGATGGCATGAAACACGTGACCCAGCTGATAAAACTGTGTTGAATAGAATAACGCAGAATCTTAAAAGAAGAATTCTTGAAATAAAAAACAAATCATATGAAAAATATGTTGAGAATTTATCAGCTAAAAAAGAAAGAAATTACTCTTTGTGGAACGCAACAAAGAGTTTGAAAAAACCTGTAGTGCCAGTCCCACCAATTCGGAAAATGGATGGTAAATGGGCAAAAAATAATAATAAAGAAAAAAGAAAAAGCCGAAACATTCGCAGATCACCTGGAAGAAATTTTTCAGCCCAATGAAATAGAGTCAGACCTCTACATTGAAAATGATTTCAGAAGAGAATAGAATGACATTGAACTAATTACTCATATAGAAATGGTTGAAGAAATTAAAGCTCTGAAGTCAAAAAAAGCACCAGGTTTCGATCTAATTACTGCAGACATTCTAAAACAACTCCCGAAAAAAGGGATAACAATGTTAACATATATAATGAATGCTATGTTAAGGTTAAATTATGTACCTAACGTTTGGAAAGTGGCAGAAATAATTATGATACTTAAGCCAGGAAAGCCTCCAAACGAAACAAAGTCTTATAGACCTATCTCTCTGTTACCAATTATGTCAAAACTCTTTGAGAAACTGTTATTAAAAAGGTTGAAACCTATAATAGAAAATAGAAAACTAATTCCAAACTATCAATTTGGTTTTAGAGAAAAACACTCAAGAAATAACTGTAGCGATTTTTGCTGACGATACTGCAATAATGGCAGTAGCATCAAATGTCGGCGAGGCTACAAATAAACTACAAAAAGCAAGTGATAAATTATATCTTTGGACCAAAAGATGGAAAATTAAATTAAATGAACTGAAATCAGTGCAAGTAAATTTTACAAATAAACCTATTCAAAATCCCCCAGCCGTACAATTAAATGGGGTAGATATTCCTCATGAAAACAAGGCAAAATACCTAGGAATGACATTAGATGTCAAGCTAAAATGGAAAGAACATGTCAAAAAGAAAAGAATAGAATTAGAACAAAAATATAGAGAAATGTATTGGCTCCTAGGTCGAAAATCTAAATTACCAATAGAGTACAAAATTCTGTTATATAACCAAATAATTAAGCCTATCTGGTTGTACGGCGTACAACTTTGGGGGTATGCCAAACGAACACATATTCAGAGAATTCAAACATGTCAAAGCAAAGTGCTACGTAACATGGTGAGTACTCCCTGGTACGTACGAAATTCCGACTTACATAGGGATCTAGGAATTCCTATTGTTAGCGATGAAATAAAAAAATATGCCATAAAACATAAGACCCACTTAGAAGGTCACATAAACATAGAAGCGTCAAAACTTCTACTATTTTCAAATGTCAATAGAAGGCTTAAAAGAACTAGGCCCCTCCAACTAGCGATAAATTCAGATCACCTTAACGGAGGTCTGTAATTCCAGTAGATCATAAAAAGTTAGCGCAAAATTAATGGTTAGTCTCTAAGACTAGTTTTAATATTTTAAAACAGGGCGGCTGTTTTTAGTGTGTTAAAGTCACACATAACTGTGGTTGCGCTCAGTATCTTTCGACGATTTCCACCATCCTTACCCCAAGACAAAAAAAAAAAAAAAAGTTTTATAGTATTGTATATCTGTGAGTTATATTATTCAATTATTATTTGTTTATATTTTGCATTTGTTTATATTTTTATATTAATGTTTTTTTTTTAAAGATATATAATTATTAATTATTGGTTAAGCCATTAATTGGAACCCAATGGCGATTGGTAGCTATGTCGATTCGAAAACCAGAAAAGGTTTTTCACTTTCATTGGGGGTCAAACCCAGGCCTTTGGCATGAAAGGTTGGCACTCTAAAAAACTGTGCTACCTAGCCGTCGTTGCAAAATCCTCTGAAAGAAATAATTTTGTTTATATGGCATTGTGCTAGTGTCTACAGTGCAATACAGTTTACTGGCTACTAAATTCGGATCCAATATTTATTAAGTAAGTATACTTTAGTACAGCGTGAACTGTATTTAGGTAAGTTGCCTTATTTGGAATGTATAAATAGCTTTTCCAAACGACATTTTTCTAATCTCACAATAGAACAAAGATCTAAACTTATATATATTTGTCACACAGTATTTACGCTTACATTTTATTCTCCCTAGCCAACATCTAAAGGAAATTTAATGAGCTCTAGAGTACAAATATAATACAAATATTTTATAATATTAAACTTGATAATTTACTAAAGTAAAATTATAGCTCTAACTAATTAAATTCTTATTATAATAGACTTTTATCAACATACCTAATCAGAATTGTTTTTCAAATAGAATGAACTTATTCTCTAATTAAACGAAATAGTATCTTTATTAAAGCAAATTCATTTGACGTCATATGTTTATAATTCAAGAGCGCTTATACTTGTAAAAATTAATTTTAATTTATTTGTACATTTTTTTAAATGTTCAAAAAGATCGTTAATTAATTTTTTAAAACTGTGTAGTTGTATAAACAGCTATAAATAAGTTAAAGCTATTTATAATTATCAACCTCTTTCCCCTTTAAATATGCAATTTTTTTAATTTATTAAGAAACCCTTGTTTTATAAAAGTTAAATTAATTTTGCATATCAAGTGAAAAAAGTACGAAATCACATCACCCACATATAGAAACCATTCTTCGATCATATGAGATTCAAATTAATAATAAATAAATAAATTGAATGTATAAATCGAGAGGTTGCGAATTCGAATGCTTCCGTAAAAGTTAATTGTTTTCAAGGAAAATTACTGAAAAAATTAATTTTCATTACAATTGTCACTTACGATCAAGTATAATAGTATAATATACTTAAATAAATATAATAAATAGTATTGGTTCAATCTAATGATTGTATCCAAACCTTTAAAGGTTTCAGCAACCGATGATTTTAAAAATATTGCATTATCATTTATGATATGTAATAAAATAACTTTATTAGAATTATTTTAAGAATTTTAATAAATTTTAATATAAAATTTTAGTATATAATTGGCTTAAGAGTTTTTTAATAAATAATGAATTATTCTGAGAAAACTTAAAAAAAATTTTATTCATTATTTATAATTTTATTCTATTTTTGCCAATTTTTTTATTCTCATCTTTATTTAACTTAATTGGAATGAAAATATAACTGCGGAATGTTTTAGATTATGAAATCAGAATGAATAAACTAAAAATATTTTCCCCTTGACTTTCACGTATTGAAATTTTACAACGCATATGACATGTTGTTGTCAAACCTGATTGAAATCATTTAATCTTAGTTATTGGTAAGTAAGTGAATATCTTTTGTCTTCTTTACTGTAATTTTGTCTATCATTATTAAAAGGTGTCTTGCCCTTTCTTTTGAAGAGTTGCTTAAATCCTAAAGCTATTTTCTATTGGTTATAATATTGCCTTTAGAATTTACAAGTGATTGAATGCTATATATTATTAGTTTTTAGCTATATATTATGAGTTTTTCATTATTTTTTACCTGATGTTTTGTGTAGTGTGCTCTGTAGTTTGCTATATTTGTTAAGAATTACCTCCTTCTTCTAGCGTTTTCAACTCTTTTGACACTTTATTTATACTTCTGCTTTTATTACTTTTCCATTTTTTTAAGGAGTTAGGGATTCACCAAGTCTATTAAGAATATGTAGGCTTCAGTTTATTTAATCGATATATTTATAGCTATAGTATTAGATTAACAATAAACAAATGTTAATTTTGTGCGCCATCTATTATCCTACACAAAAAATCATACAATTTTACGATAGTTTTTTTTATTAGATATAATATGACTGAGGTTAGAACCCGAGACTTATGATAGGCGGCGTCTTTACCACTACTCCATTTGTCAGATACTTTTGCTTAGTATTGTCAAATTGGCTTTAGATATTTATGTTTCAGCACTCTACTTTCCCTTATATTCCAGGTTTCCATCCAATTTTTTTCTTAAGTGAATTAATAATAATAAAGTTTGAATGCCTAAACATTAATATAGCACGAAGCTTCAGGTCAATTGGGAGTTCTTAAGTTTTTGTACAGATTAAAGCGTTTACTTATGTTTAGAGGTTTGCGATGAATTTGAATGCCTCCAGCTGGTAATCCCATCTTGCCGAATTCAAAGAAGCAACGTTTTTCTAATACTTTTCTTATACAACATATGCAGGAAAACAAAAATAAAAAACTATTTAATTAAAAAAACATATATTTCAAAATAATTTACAAAATAATTGGAATTTATTCGGAAATATAATGATATTGATAATTATAATGAATTATGTTTTATAAATTTTATTTTGTTTTTGATATTTTGTATATGAGCTCTACTTTTCGGGTCAATTTTTTATAATTAAAAGAAATATATATATACATATATATATATAACATATGATAACATATTTAACGTTTTAATTTTTTTTTATAAAATAAAGAAAAAACAACAATATCTTATCAGTCGAACAATTTCAAAAGACAAGACTTTAATCTTAATTTACTCACTGTTTAGTGATCTTGAATATCAGTCTTAAAAAAGAAGACTGCTCTAATTTAATTATTTTATTTTAAATTAAAATTAAAAAAAAGAAAATATTTAAAAAAATTTATAAAAATATAAAAAAAATAATTCATTAATTAATAAAGTAATTTGTATTGTATTTGATTTTTTTTTTTATGGTTAAATGTTTTTTTAATTCCGATATAAAATGAGAATTCCTTTTGGATATTTAATTTTTGTGATATTTATTTGTTGTACAAATTCTCTTAATACCGAACACAGACGATATTATCAAACAAGTCATCATGAATCTAAACAACAACAACAACAACAATCATGTTGTCAAGGTGGAATTATTTTATCATCTTGGGCATTATCACATTATAAAGATGTAAGAACTGTTGCAAATATTATGAGGCAACAATATTTTGCTTTAACTCAAAATACTCAAAAAACTACATCATGTAAGTAAAAATTTTTTTTTGAATTAATTTAATTAGTAATTAATTAATTAAATTAAAAGTTAAAAGAAGATTTACGTGTTTAAATAATTAATAAGAAAAAAATAAAAGCATTGCAATATAAATTTCAATAAATTAACCGGAAATCGTTATACACTAACATTAATATATTTTAAATCAGTATTCAGTGTTGCCACAAAGGCAGATTTTCCTGTTGTGTCCAGTTTTTTTTTAATAAACAGAATTTTATTTTAATGGCAAAATTTTTATATTTTAATTGATTTTTGAGCAATCCCATTAATTGTAATAATATAATAAATATAATGTACAATTGTAAATACATAAATGCGTATACTTATGTTCCATTCCTAAAATAAACTAAAATATGTAATTACAAAATTAGAAAATTCTAAAATATTTAGTCTGACTCCTTAAATGACTTAAAATTTGAAAATTAGTATTAATAATAAATATATTTATTTAATATAATTATTATGTAATATTATTATTATTAATTATTATATATTTATTTAATATAACTATTATATTATAAATAAATTATTAAATCCAGTTTTTTAATCTGAAAAATAGTATTTTTAACTTTTAAATCCAGTTTTCAATCAAAATTTCTGTGGCAACACTGTTTAAAATAAGGTTTTTTTATAATTTCAATTACAAAAGTATTAGTTACAATTACAAAGTGAATACAGTACTTAAAAGTTTCGTTGTAGCAATAGAAATAAGTACTTGTATTAATTATTTTATATATTGTATACTACAACAATTTACTTACGTACATTCTATATTAGTCCTAATTTCATCTCCCAAAAACTTTTAATCAAAAAAATCAATCATAAGTTATCATCATAAAGTTCAATTGAAATTATTTTAAATTTCAATGACAAAATTTATGAATACATATTATAATTCTATGAACTATATTTTTTTAAATTTCTTTAAAATATATTTGAAAAACGGAAGCTATGAATTAGTTTTAATGTATTACCAATGAAAAAAAATCGACTATGATTTGATAACACCTAATATTTATAAATTACCACTACTATTACTACTTCTGTAAAAAAATCTCTTCAAACGAAAAATACGTCAAATTTTAAATATGATTTAATTAACGAAAATATTCTTAGAACCTTATCTGAAAATTTATTTCGTATTTATTAAATTAAATTATATTTATTAAATTTAAGTCAAAAATAAAAAATTAATATATTAATTATTTATCTCATGCATTTAAATTAATTTGGAATCAGAAGTGGGGAGATGAATTAGCGCCAGCACAGTACTGTACAAATAAAACAAAAAAAACGTTTACAGTTTAATAAAAAAAAAATGAATATTAAAAGTTCATTAAGGTTACTGGGTCATCCTTTAGTCCAAATTCATTTACTGATTAATTTTAAATATTTAAAAGAATTAATAATATTGCAATAATATTTTGAATGTATTTGTCCTTGAAATAACATACATTTAAATTAAAATTTTGAAAAAAATTATTCGATCTTATAAGATTTTTGAACAAAAAACCAACCGGACGACTAATATACTTATACGACTTCCATATATATTGCGACTATAATGCGATGCATATAAAGATTTTTTTCCATTATAAAACTGGAATATAATATTTAGAACGCAAGCGCTGGGCAATACTAAATTCAAATAAAACTAGCTTATATTCACAGTGTAGAAATGAAGTCTTTTTGTTACTCTGGAGTTAAGCAAAGTAAGTGTTACTCGTCTGAAGGGGTCATCTATTAGGCGTAAGGCGTGACGTTTGGATTTTCTGTATATTTATTTTTTAAGTATAAGTTAAAAATATTGAAATCCAATTCAAGATCGAGAAATCAAATAATTTTCGGTTTAGACCAATAAAAAAAGACAAAGTCGAGTTTTAAAAATTAAAGTTTATTTAAATTTCAAATTCTGAATTTCTCTCTGGATTGAACTAAATCTCTCTGGATTCGATTAATTTTCATACAAAAAAAAAGCTTGCCATAATTACTAATGTATATTGTAGTAATTAATCAGAATGATAGACACATTTATACTGTAATAATTGTTAGTTTGACTATTGCAATGACAGTTGCCAATTACAAAGACAGTAGACGTTGATAGCTTAAATTCTTTTAACTGTCATTACTTAATAATTGTTGTTGGTGTTTTATATGGGAGATAGATTTCAATAAAATATTTTTAATTTAAAAGTAATATTAATTAAAATATATTCCAGTTAAATATATTATGACATGGGGAGCGTGTCATATGCCTGTATTTTATTTGCCTATAGAGAATTTTGCAGAATTATTTGAATTTCATTAATAATAGCTAAGGCCAAATTAATTTTGATAATTCAATGCACTACTCCCTTATAAGTTAAACATTGCCTAGATAAATCTAGTGCATTGAATTTTCAATTAAATTAATTTGGCCTTAGCTAATATTAATGAAAATAAAAATAATTCTGCAAAATACAGGCAAATGAAATACAGGCAAATGAAAATACAGGCAAATGAAATACAGGAAAATACAATTCAGGCAAACGAAATACAGTCAAAAGAAATACAGGCTTGAGATAGTAACCCATGACATGTATTGAAATTGAACCAGAACTCCATCGGTTAATAAGCCAAAAGAACTACACCGCCTTAATTTTTTAAAATTTTTGAATTAAGTTAAAAAAATCCAAATAATTTTAAAATTCTCATTTAAATCTATACTGTTATAATATTATAGAATAAAACACATGATGTAATTCAAAATTAAAGTCTTAGGTCAAGGTATACATATATATAAGATTTATTAATTAAATTTTTTCATGTAATCCTTGAAAATTCCAAAACTTTTTGCAAACTAATGATTTTATTACGATGGTTTTATGACAAATGTATGACTATTTTTTTTAAAAAACCGCACCTTTTGTTCTGTACAGTATATCCATAATTACTTTTTATAAGATGTCATAAAATGGCAAGAACTCAAGCCTTTAATTTAAATATTTATAAATCACAACTTTGTTAAACAATTTTCATAATATATATTTATATATACATAAATCATTTCAGATACTTATCCCACATATGGAGGAAAAAGTGAAGAAGAAATGAGTGTTATTGTTAAACAACATGTTGAATATATCGTAAATGAAGTTCAAAGTGGTCGATTACAACAAAATGTTATATCTCAAACTAATTTCTTTGAACAAGAAGCATCTAATCTTTTAGAGCGTTTAGTAAAAGAACAACAACCACAAGTTTTTCCAACAGATGAAGTTGAAAACATAAATACTTTTAATGGTATGACACATTTTACATATCCACCGGAAATGCATGTTGTAGGTGATAAAACTTATGTTTTGAAAAAAAATTGTACAACTACTACAACAAATAATATGTTACCTGTTACAATTTTGACTGCCAATGATAGAGAACAACATTTTAATACATCACATTTTACAAATAGTCAGACATCTGCAACAATTAATCCATTTTTACAAAGAGCAACATCACATAGAATTTACAATTATTTAAATAGACATGAAAGTCAAGTTCCAAATTGGACACCGCAAGTTGTTATAAACGAAGAATCAAATCATCATTATTTAAATACGAATAAACCAGCAGTTGTTATTCCAGTTCCATCAAATATTGAGCAAACAGAAACTTTCAATCAACATTCTTCAAACTTACACAATTCCAATTTCCACCCAAATTTTTTTAATACCGATTCTTTCAACGTAGATAATATAGAAACTTTAGGACATACATCAAATCTAAATCATTATAATCCTGGTGGCCATTCAACAGTTACTATACAACAATATAATCGTACAGTAATAACTGGTCCCGATGGAAGACCAATTATTGGTGGTGGTGAAAGTCAAACAGTTATTAATAACGGGCAAGTTGTTTTTAATAATTATAGACCTTTTGGTTCCTTACATGAAGAAGAGTGGAAAAAAACTGAAAGAGAAAGATTATTTTGGTTATTCCAAAATAGCATGATTACAAATGAAGAATTACAAAGATGGCAATTTGAACAAGAAGATAGATTACATAATTTAGCGTATCGTTTTAATACAACAATAGAAGAAATTGAAGATTGGCAACGTCAAGAACTAAATCGTTTCAATACATTTGTTCGGGAACAGAGTATAATGTCAGAACATTTGGAAGAATGGCAAAAGAAGGAAAGTGCTAGATTGAGATGGTTGATTGAACAAAATTCGCTAACAGCTTCTGAACTTGAAAATTGGCAAAGAAAAAATCAAAATTTACTTAAATCATTAGCAAGTGAATATCAAATTTCAATTACCCAATTGAAGGAATGGCAAAAAAATCAACTTGAACAGGTTCATGATGCAATTAATTTTCAAACCACTGAACTTGATACATTAAAACATTGGCAAACTCAAGAGAGAGACAGATTATATTCGATTATTAGACAACATAATGTAACAGTAGAAGAGCTTCAGGAACAAATTAAAAGAGATCAACATAAATTAAGTAATCTTTCAGAACAGTATCATGTTAATATAGCCGAAATGGAAAAATGGCTTAAAAATGAACTACATCGTTTAACAGTGATCATTAATCAACAACAAGAAGAAATTAAACGATTAACAGAATGGCAAAAACAAGAAAGACATCGTCTTGAACAAATTACTCATGAGCATAATTTAACTGTTGGAGAGCTCACACAACAATTACAACACGATAAACACTATTTGAATAGTTTAGCTCATAAATATCATGTTTCAATTGAAGAACTTGAAGAATGGCAAAGAAAAGAAATAGAACGTTTGAGAAATATTGGTACTATAACTATTGAAAATCAACTTAAAGAATGGCAACAAAGAGAACGTGATCGACTTATGTTGATTGCACAACAAAATGATTACACAATTGAAGAATTTGAAAAGAAAATTCGTGACGATCGAATTAGACTTCAAAAATTGGCTGAAACATATCAAGTAAGAGTAGAAGAAGTTGAAGAATGGATTAAAAAAGAAAGTACACGACTTCATTCTGAGGGTCTTCTAAAGGGTGTAGAAAAAGAATTAAATGAATGGCAACAACGTGAACGTGATCGTTTATTATTAATCATTAGACAAAATGAAATAAATGTTGAAGAATTAGAAAAAAAAATTAAAAACGATAATCAATATTTAAACAATTTGGCAGTACAATATCAAATTCAAGTAAAAGAAGTAGAAGAATGGATAAAAAAAGAAATTCAACGTTTACAATCTCAAGGCTTGATTAATGTTGGAAATCTTGAAGAATGGCAAAAAAATGAAAGAGAAAGATTAAATAAATTTATTACACAAAATCAATTAACAATTGAAGAATTTGAAAAATCTATTTTACAAGATAAAACTCGTTTACAAATATTAGCACTTACGTATCATGTTCAAATTGAGGAACTTGAAAACTTTATTAAAAATGAAATTAATCGAATTAAATTCCAAAATTCCCAAAATTTGGTGCAATTAAGCGAATGGCAAGAAACTGAAAGAAAGCATTTAGAACAAATTGTAACAAATAACAAATTAACTTTAGAAGAATTGAAAAGACGTACAGTAGAAGACAGACAGTTCTTGCAAAATTTAGCAATACAATATCATACCAATATCCAAGAAATTGAAGAATTTATTATTTCTGAAATTAATAGATTAAATAATATGGGCTTTATAACTCATACCCAAGAAGTTGTTATTATAGAAGATGAAGTTTTAACAGATTGGCAAAAAGTAGAACGTGATAATTTATACGCTCTTGTAACTCAAAATTACTTATCAGTACAGGAACTAGAACAAAAACTTAAAAATGACCGTTATAGATTAGAACAGCTGGCCTATCAATATCGCATAACAGTTGAAGAAATCGAGGATTGGATAAAAAAAGAAATAGACCGATTATTACAACAAAATTTAATTTACCAAACAGAAATAATTTCAGATTGGCAAAAGAAAGAACGTGAATATTTACAAAAAATCGTTTCTCAACAAGCATGGTCCATTGAAGAACTTGAGCGTAAAATTAAAAGCAATCAAGAAAGACTAAGAGCTTTAGCTTTAGAATACCACATTTCACTTCAACAACTTATTGATTGGTATACAACGGAGTTAAAACGATTGCAGAATAATGGAATAATTTATAGTGAAAATCTCGTTGATTGGCAACGTGTTGAAAAGGATCGCATATATTACATTGTAATCCAAAGAACAAATAAAATTGAAGAATTAGAACAAATCTTATGGCAAAATGAAGAAGATCTCTTGATCCTTTCTCATAAATATCAAATAAGTATTCAAGAATTAAAGGAATTCCAGAAAAATGAAATTGAAAGATTACTAAAATTGGGTTTACTTACAAAATTGGTTAGCGGCGAATTAACCGATTGGCAAAAGGAAGAACGTAAAAGATTAAATTTAATTGTTAAAGAATTTATAATTTCTGAACGAGAGTTAGAAGAATTTTTAATATATGATAGAAATTTCCATATTGAATTAGCTAAAAAATATGGTATATCAATTGAAATGTTAGAAGAATGGCACAGAGTAGAAGTAAAACGTTTACTAGCAGAAGGTAAATTAGATCAACAACGTTTATATTTCTTGAAATCTTGGCAAGCACGCGAACGAGATCGTTTGTACATATTTATTCAAAATCAACAAACAACTATTAATGACTTAAAAAAATGGCAAAGTGAAAACCTACAATATATAGCCGACCAATACAAACAATATAATGTTGGATTAGAAGAGCTTAGACAATGGCAACTCAACGAATTAAATCGTCTTCACAGCTTAGCACGTTATTATCGAATGTCAATCATAGAACTAGCAGAATTCAGAGAAATGGAATTGCATAGATTAAGAACTTTAGCTCATAGTGTTTCAATGACGAACGAAGCTTATGCGGAATGGTTTGAACAAGAAAGAAATCGTCTTAGATTATTAGCAGAACGTTATCAATTGTCTTTAGCTGCTTTAGATAATTGGAGACGAATTCTTTTCTTATATGCACAAGGATATCTTCATGGTAACTTTAAAGAAATGGGAGGCCAAATTATGGGAACTGTATACAATACAACTGGCAAACGAAATACAACAATTAGTATGAACCGTGGAGACCAACCACCAAATGTGTTTATTGATGAATACGATGATTACGAGCCAAATGTTATGGGTCAAGGTTCGACAATTGGACCTATACAAGAAAGAGAGCCTACAACAGCACGACCTATTTACAGACCAATACAACCTTCGGCACCTTTAATAAATGCACCACAATACCCAGTTGGTGGTTATACTGAACATGGACGAACATATCGCAAAAAAGTAACTACACAAACTATTACAGTTCCAGTCGTTCTAAGTGAAAATGCAGACATTTCAGCCACCGCTAACTATAATGCTAATTATAACACACATGGACATGGATATGGACTTGGACAAGCACAAGGACAAGGACAAGGACAAGGACATGGACACGGATACGGACACGGACATGGACATGGATACGGACATGGAAATGTTCATGGACATGGACTTGCACTTGGACACAATGCACATGGGCGAGATATAGATATAAATCAAAATGCACATGGTCATGATATAGAAAATATTAATCATGATGTACAGGAATCTTCTAATGCGCATGGACAATATCCGGAACCCAGAAATTATCCTGAATATTTAGATAGATCAACTAGATTATCAAAACGAGAAGAATACAGTGGAGAAGAACAAAAATCCCAAGTAGAAACACAGAACAATTTTGATGAGCAACAAAGGCTTATGGTTGCTAATTATGAAGATTTTGGTCAACAACATCTTGTACAACAAACATATGAACCAGAAAACATAGATATTAATAATGATAATTCGAATAAAGAACATCGAGATATTGCTTTTGAAAATTATTCTGAAAATAATGAAAATAAAATGGTAAAATTAAATATATATATGTAATATATTTTTTTATTTTCAATAACTTAAATTTTTTTCTGTATTTTAGGCAATTGCAGTTGAAGCACAAACAGTAGAAGAACAACCATCATCAACGTGGGGAAAATTTAAGAAGAAAACAAAAGACTTTTTTGGTTAGAAGTATAATATAAATTTTTTAAGTTTTAAAATTAAACTCATCAATTAAGTTTCAACTAAATCAATCACTTCATTATACAGCCAATTAAGTCACTTCTCATCAAATTTATAAAATTGAAATGGTTCTTAAATAAAAAAAAAATTACTTATGTTACTTTTTAAAAGTTTACTTTTGTTCACTTTTATGTATACACTATTATTAAATATTAAAATTATTTAAAATAAAATTTAATAAATATGTAAAAAAAAACATTTATGTTCAGTAAAATTAATAGAAGCGATTTAAATGACAACAATATAGATCTGACGTACACATTTGATATTATAGGGTATTTAATAGTTTTTATAGGTAAGTATTTTCTTAGATATTGGAACTGATTCACATGTTAAACCGTTTCAAAAAGCTGTGTGACCAAATATCTACCTATTTAAAGAGTTATTTAAATAAGTAAATCTCTTGTGAATTTACAAGACCGGAAACATCTTATACCAATTCAATACCAATTTATTCAATATTATTATTAAATTCAATACCTTTATCACATTCGAAGATCCAAAAATAATGAATACAAAATAGGGAATATACTTTTAAAATTTTATTTTAATTTTCACCTTTCTTTTATAAAACTTTTAATACAATGAAAGAAGTATATATGTTTTATAATATAATATGTATATATATGAAAATACATAAATATTTTTTTAATAGTACAATATTCATTCATGTTTTTTATTATACAAATTATAGAAATTTGTGTACAAGATACATATATATGTTTCTATGATTTATTATTAAAGTTTTATATTTTCATCATATACTTTAACCAAAAATAGGCAAAATGCACGCATATCTAATTGAAGGACTTTTTTAAACATGCTTTCACACAATATGTATACGTACGGAAACGATATTCGTATTCCAGATATACCTATATCCGTTTCATAAAATAATCCTATATTAATTTTATAATTTTTGAACTACATAGTACATATTTATTAAAGGTCCCGGTTTCGAACCCTGACTGGGTACACTCAATGAATAGGATATAACAATATAAAATTATATAGAAATAAGTTATGATAATATCTGTCAGCTGGCCCACATGTCAATTTAGCAAAGGGCCTCAAAAATTGCATGCAGATATTTATAAGTGCCTGTAATTAATAAATAAAAAAAAAAAATAAAATTTTAATTTGTGATATTTAAAGGTAAATAAATGTTATAAATTGTCTCTGTGTCTCTCATTACAATTACAACACAATATTAAAATTAAGAGAATTGTAATTTACGCCTAATACTGTTTAAAAATAAATTTTATGTTCATTAATAGAAAGTATTTATTTTTATTTTACCAAATTTTGAAGGATAACTTGTACAAAATCTATTTTAGGTACATATGTTTATTTTTATGTCATTAACTTTTATTATTAAATAATTCTAAACGTTCACTAAATTATATTTTAAACGAATAGTTTTGTTTTAAAAGTGACAACTAACAATTGAATAGCAGTTATTCTAAAATAATGCGTATAAATATACACACACATATTTTAGTTGTTTTTTTGCTTTTAATGCTATGTATTGGATTCATTTATAAACGCTTACCTTACTTTTAAAGGATTGTTTTAAGTTCTACATGAAATTTTGGCTCTACAAAATCTTATATCTTTTATTAAACTTAAAATTGCATTTGTCTTACATTTTATATTACAAGTATAAATGAATGTATTTGAATTGAATTACTTAATTCAAAGAATCTAAATTGATAATTTCATACGTTGAAATGAGTTTCTTATTCGTTAATACTATACTTTCTTTTTTCAAAAGTGAGAATACTTTTACAGTCCTTGAACATTTCGTCATAATCAAATTTTGTATACCATAATTTTATTGAACCTCATTAATTTACATTCATGGCATTGAAAAATTATTTCTATTTGAAATAATCGAATTCAGTGATAGGTACATTTTTACTAGGAAATAAGTTTTAAATGAGAAAATAAACAGTGTAGGCTGTAAGCACTTTTAAGATTTTTTTTACCAAAAGGCAAGAAACACATAAATTTGATATTGTTACATTGGTTAAAGTAAATATATACAACTTACCAATCATTTAAAAACAAGGTATACTAAATCATTTTAGGAAACTTAAGTTTTATATAAAATGAAATATAAAATTTGTTAAGAGGCTGCGTAGCTTAGAAATGTGGGTTTTGAGTTTATATTCGAGAAGCACGGATTTGAATTCTATTGGTTCAATTTGATGTTCAAATTGACACATAAATATCTAATAACAAAGATTAATATTTATTAATAGAAGAAACGAAGGCGTAAATTATAATCCAAGCTTAATAGGAGTAATCATATAGAGAACTCGTTCATGGTCTAAATACTAAGGAGATGGTCTTGGTGAACCATATTATATTAAAGAACTGTGTATCTTATATGCTAATATTGAAATATTCAGAGCGTTATCTTCTTTCAAACCCCAAAACCTTTCTCTTTGACTCTCCAAAAATTTAAAATTAAATGCTAAAGATAAATTCTGGATTCTATGACTGGTATAAATTAGTATAAATTCGAGTATAAATTAAAACATTCAGAGATTAATACATCCAGTTTGGATGGACTTTCAAGCTTATCAACTTGTGAGCTTGTGAACTTGTTTTTTTCCCCTCTAGGTATTAAGGACCTGACAAAAGACATTACAAGTATAGCGAAAAACGACTTATTCATAGCATTATTCAATGTTTTATCTTTGCCCATCTTTTGCAATCTGGTTTTCTAAGTAATGGGACTGGTGTTATCATTTTTATCGCACTTTTTGTTGCCTTCTAGCGAGGAGTTTGTTTCCTTTGTTTCAGAATTTTTATAAAATTTTCTTGTGAAACTGATTTTAGTTGTTGTATGATTCTGTTAAGTAGCTGCAATTAGTTTAAAATCCTATAGGCATCCGGATGACGAGTCAGTCATCTACGTCTCTATCTTCGCTTCAATTTTAAATAAATCTTATGTTTCATTATTTTACTGCTGTGCCATGCAGCTTTTTAAATTAGATTGATAAAGCCTTTTACTTCCAATCTATTTCTTCTTTAGTTTTCTTTTTTAGACTAATCCGATCGAATGTTGTACTGGTATAATATGTTTAAAGCTTTTCCAATTAGTGAAATTGTTTAACAAAGTTAGTTTGCATATTATTTTGAGATTGAGCTAATTTAAATATTTATCCTCTTTTATGCTACAATTTGGTGGGCCATAGACTACATTAGAATCATGTTTAGTAGACCTAATTTTAAACAGTCGTTTATTGAATTTCTTCTGATTCGATTCTGAATTCTTTGGTATGTTTAATACTGCTTTCGATCAATATTGGACTACCTAACCTTGGTTGGTTACAAGGATCATTTTAGTATTATAAATATTATAAGTTGTAAAGCCTATAGTTATAATTTTACTTTTGTTTTGCTCGTAAGAAAATTTGTTTATATCATCACTAAGGATCATTTCAGATTACGGGTTACAAAATGCCTCATCAAGGATAATGAAATTGTTCATATCTACAAACCTAACATAACTCCAAATAAAATCGTTACAGATCATTTACCAATAGCAGATCAATAAATTTCACATGACTATAACCCAAAAGATATCTCAAAGAGGTTGAATATCTTGGAATAACACTTTACTATTGCCCTAATTAGATCAGCCATTTTGAAAATATTTATGCCCAAGCAAAAGTGGTCCCATAGTGATTTACTGGTGCTACAGAACTACAATCGTTTCCATTATAACATATTATTCAAAATCCTGGAATAAATCCTGCAAAAAATATAAAAACCAGCATCTCTTAAAATTACATGTAAAATTATATTAAACAAACAGTCCCTATTGCTGGGGTTCTTATTACTAAACGCACTTTTTGTGTGTGCCATCAAATTTACATCATCAGCATAATCCAAGCGGTTTTTTATGTTTTCTTAATCGGCACTGAATGCCATAACTCTTATCTACTCCTAAGGTTTCGGTTAAGATTTTGTCCATCACAACCAAAAATAATATAGGCGACAATATACATCCTTGCCTTACACCCTGCTGCATCTATAACGAATCAGTCAACTGTCCATTGTGTAAGACTCGACATTTCCTATTTTCGTAGGATTCCTTAATAATGCCAATAATTTTCTCCGGGATACCCCACCTACTAAGAGCTCTCCATATATACTCGCGGTTTACTCGTTCAAGAGCTTTCTTGAAGACTACAAACATGAGATGTAGCGGCAACCCGAACTCTGTTAATTGTTCGAGTATTATTCGCAGCGTTTTGATATGTACAACACAAGAGGTACCACTGGAAAAGCCAGCTTAATGCCTTTTCAATTTTATTTTCAATCCCGCTAGCTTAACATTAACTCTTTCTTTCCACTCACTCGGGTACTCTTCTTCTTCCCAAATAGCCTGAATCAATAGGAGAAGTACATCTTCCGTTGCGGGGATATCTGTTTTTAGAAGTTTGGCGGCTTTGTTATCTTTCAAGGTCAAAACGGCATTTTCGATTTCAGGTTTCGTGGGTAGTGCTGTACTAATACCCCTGTGTGATCGACGCAACTCAGGTTCTTCAGAAATTTCTGATGCAGATTGCTGTACAAAATTTTCGTTTAGCAAAATTTTAACGGCAAAAATAGTCTTTGTACCTACGCAATTGATCATCCATCGACACCAGAAGCCTTCCATCTTCGTCCAAGATAATATGTTGTTGCTTTGTTGAATGACCTGAAAGAATTTTTGTTATCTTGTATAGGGCTTTGCCATCACATTTTCTTTTGGCTATCTCTGCTTCCGTAGCGAAGTTTTCAATTTGTTTCCTTTAGTCTCGTCTTACACTTCTCTGCGCGATTTTATGTGCTCTGCTATACTCGCTGCGGAGCTCGCTCAGAGTTTATTTTGATTTTTACTCTTTCTCTTTACGCCTGGCTATGTTGTCCCACGAAATTTGTGAGATCCATACGGCTTTTTGTTGCGGTATTCGGGGTGTTGTTTCTCTTTCGATTTCTATAAATGATTGTTTTACTTTATCCCACTTTTCATCTGTAGATGACAGGTACTTGATTTCGTCTCTGGACAGCTGCTGTACAAAAGCCAAACAACTAAATGGTGATCGCTTCCAATTTAAGCGCTCCTCTTATGTTGAATTATATTTTCCATGGTATAAATTTAACAGCCTATACAGCTTTTCAAATAAATTTAATCATAAATTTCATATATTCTTTTTTCTGTTTTATTAAAATTGTAATCAAATATGATAAAATTTTCTTTAGGTTTACATGTGTATGCTGTATGTAAGTATATTGTCTTAATTATTTTGAAACAATTTTGATAATATACAAAAAATTAAACGCTTAGAGCTTAAAAATTAGTTTAACAAAAATAAAGAAATTTTTTTTAAGAAAATGTAACAACATCTTGAGACAGGTACATATAATTAATTCTTGATATTCATTTTATTTTTTCTTTTCTAAAACTTTATCAATGGCAGAGCAACAGTCTTGGAAAATTACATCAACATCTCTTTCGGCGTTAATCTAAAAATAAAGAAAATAAATTTAAAATAGTTAAATTTAATATTTTAAATTCAAATTATATTTAATAATTACTGTTGATAAAACATTTGGATAACCCTCTAATACTAAATTTGTATTAGATCTGAAAGTTTCAATTCTAGTTTTAACTGTTTCTTCATTATCATCAGCTCTTTTTTCAGCAGCAGCTGCAGCCCTAGCCATAATTCTACTGACTAATGTTTCCTATATGAAAGTTAATAGCAATGTTAATAATAGAAATTACTAAAAATTATTTAAATTATAAGTTTATATTATTATCTTACATTAGTACAATCAAAATATAGAATTAAGTCAACTGGTGAAATTGCTTTTTCAAATGCTGCACCTTGAGATTTTTCCCGAGGATAACTAAAAATTTAAATCAGTAATATCGTTATAAATACATGTATATGTATAAATTGAAAGAAAACTTACCCATCAATTAAAAAACCTTTAGCTGTTCCAGAACTTTTTTTCATTGCTGCTTCTAATAATGAAAGAACTGCTTCATTTGGAACAAGTTTACCTTCTTTCATAATAGCAGCTAATTGTGAACCAATTTCAGATTTTGCTGCTACCTTTTAATTAAAAATCAAACCAGTTTTTCATTTTAAAAATTGATGAATATCCGGATTTTAATTTTCTTACCTCAGCTCTTAATAGATCCCCAGTACTTAAATGCTCAAAATGATATTTATTAACTATTTTATCACATTGTGTACCCTTGCCAGAGCCTGGACCTCCCAAAACCCAAATTACTGGAACATTAATCTAATTGTTAAATTAAATAAAATTAATAAAAATTTTTTAAATAAAGTTTATTAACTTATAAAATATCTGTTACAATAATTAAAATTAATTTAGTTTTTTGACCTATCATTGATATTTTAATTCTAAACTTGTGTTATTAAATTTTTGAAAACTGACCCAATTCACTTAATCAATTTTTAAGAATTTGAATTTTTAAAACATGAGTCAACTAATTAAATATTAATAGTTTAAATTATTGATTTTTTCTTAAAACATACGTAATTTATTTTCAATATAAATCTAAATTTATTATTCATTTATCGTAATAATTTAAAATCAGAAAAATATTAAATATTTTTTTTTTTTAATTTTTACCTTAAGAAATAAAATCTTTAATATTATTGACGTATATTGTCCTTCTTGGCTTTACAGTTACACAAAGGTATTCATGCGAGAAGTACAAATGGCCTTTCTTAATGACAGGCCTTGATTCAAATGTATTTATAATAATAATATGTATTTTATTGCCATTGAATTTATATGTTTTTAATATTGAATAATTTAATATTAAATTAAAATTTATAAATTTAGTGAATGCTTTTATTTTTTTTTTACTTTGACCATGTCCTTAAAATAAAAATGCCTAACAGAATCTTTGATAGATTTCGTTTTGAAAGTCATGTTAAGTGAAAATAATTTTTATTTTAAATAAAATTTGTCAAATAATTTGAAACGATTTTTGGTTTGAGTATTATTAGTTTGAAAAATAATTTTAAATACATATTCAATCTATATGGGAATATGTGCATTCTAAAATTTTTAAAATTGCCGAAGATAAAAGAGAAAGCAGAGAATAAAAAATCTTATACATTTAGATAATATAATTATACTAATTGCTTTGTTCCCTCTTTAGATCATTTAATATATGTACTACATTTCATTTAGTATTTAATCTATTTAACAATACATTTTCTAATTTTCTATTTTTAATAATTTAAGTTGTTTAATATATATATATATATATATATATATATATATATATATATATATATATATATATATATATATTATCTATAAACATACATATATACCTACTTCATAAAAAATTCCTTTAAATTTTAGTTAATAAAAATTTTTTGTTTTAAATAATTAGTGAACATAAGTACAGGGTAGTTGGTGGCACTGTCGTATCAACATCAACATTTGCTAGAAAGTTAAAGCTACTCTCAAATAATATTAGTGCAAAGATTATTTTTAATTATATTTTCGTAATTTTTGTCCTCAAAAGAAGAAGCTTAATGAAATTCTTAAAAAGTCTTCTTAATTTATCTGAGGAAGGTCTACCATGCTTTCACAAAAGCTCATGATAGTGTAACTTAAAGAACTACCAAAAATAGTCCGAAGGCGCTACATAGGAAAGTCATGAAATACGCCCCCGAGTGTTAGTTCTCATTCAATGGCAAATATTCCCTGGAGTTTTATCTCTTAAATGTAATTTCTCATTTTAATTTTCGACCTATTTTGAAATAAAGCCACGACGTATTAATTCTGATACAAAGAAGATATTCCTAGAGGGATCTTAGAGTTATATTCAAAAACAGAGTAAATATTCCTCTCTTCCGGAACTTAAAATCCAATTTTAAAAGCTGTCTTAATTCAGAATCTTCCCTACATATATATCAAAATTCTGGTAAAGGAGAATACTCTGTTTTCAAATACAACTCTAAAATTCAAAATTCTTCAAATACAAAGGTATAGGAAATAAAACTCCAGATGGATATTGATCAACCAATTTGAAAATACACCAATTTTTTTTAAAATTAAGGCCCAGGGTATTATTTTTTTTTTATGGAACAGGGGCTTATATTATATTCGTATTATTAGAATTGATCTTAATGAATTCCACATACAATTTAAACATGAGATAGTCCTAGGCATGTTATAAGTGTAGAAACGTCTTAGATATTTAATAGATGCAATTCTATTTTTGTTTATATTGTAATAATTTGTATTTGAGTTATATGAAATTCTATATCTGTGAGTTATATTATTCAATTAAATTATATGTTGATATTTTGCATTTTGTTTATATTGTAATATTAATGCATTTTTATTAGAGATATATATTTGTTAATAATTGATTAAGCTATTAATTTGAACCCAATGGCGAATGGTAGCTGAGTCAAGTCGAAAACCAGAAAAGTTTTTTCACTTTCACTGGGATTCGAATCCGGTATTTTCGCATGAAAGGTCGGCACTTTAACCAATATGCCACTCAGTCGTTCAAATCGTACTTTTTTAATTCAATTTTCAACTTCTTTAAAAATAACACTCCCGGTGTTTTAATTTTAAAAAAATCAAAAGTTATAGTAAAAGAAAATCCCATTCTGGGGACTTATTTCTTATTTATAAATGAGAAATAACACCCGAGGGCTTTATTGTACAGAGTCTCTTTTCACGTCTTTAACATGAAGTGCCTAAATTGTACCACACCAACTTCTTTTATGCATCTGCTAACCGATAAAAAAAACAGTGCAACTATAGTAATTATCTCCTATTATAGTGTAGGATACTAAGTATTATCTTTTACACTAAAATTTTAATATTTATATCAAACTAAAGTCTTTGTATTCAAAGTTCATACTTTGCGTATAGCAAAGTGTTGAGGCAACCTGTATATATGTACATAAATATTGACCTCTAAATACAAATATTGTATTGTTCTAAACATAAAAGAAATTTTTGATGTTAATTTTAAATTATATTTTGTATGTTTTTATTATTATTTTTATATTTTTTTTTTATTCTAATTTTCTCTGATAAATTATATACGAAAATATAAACTTATATAATTTGAATATAATAATAAAATAATATTATATATGTTCAAATTAATATTTAAAAAATATATATACATATCGAAATACAAATTTAAATATACCACTTGTTAGAATGCATGAGAATTTTTGTAAATAAAAATAGTTTTAATAATATGGTGCAATGAAATTAATATACCGCAGCATGAAAAATCTGTATATTGGCACCCTCAAATTTAATTTAATAAATTAAACTATTATTAATTTTAAATTTAATATACATATTAAATTTAGAAAAAAAAATTTATTCCTTTGTTTGAATTAATTTTTTTAAATAATGGGGCATTATTTAAATATATATAAATTTTTTTATAACTAATTTTCTTAATATACTACCTGAATATTTTATTTACTTATTAAATAAAAAAATATTAAATTGACCTTCATAGTTTTGTATATACTTACATACAATATATAAATATATACTTTATATATATATATATACTATTAAAAACACGAGGAAAATATATTTTTAAAACAAAAACTTTTGAATGAAATTTTTTTCACTATATCTTGAGATTTATTTCTCATAATAATATTTTTAAAAATTTTTTAATTTTAATTATTTGTAACTTAATTATATTAATTATAATTACGTAATATTTACATAATATTACAGCTTATTAATTATAAATTAATTTATTAAATTTAATTTTTAATTAAAAAATTAATTAATATTATAGATTCAAAATAACTTACCACCATTATTTAACAATTGAATGCAAATTAAGTCTCTTGTAAATAACAATTTCCACTCTGTCTATAAAATTGTACGGATAAAAATTACGATTTGTTATTAGATAATCCAAAAAAAAAAAATAAAAAAATAGATAATAATAAAAATATAACCTTACCTATCCAGAAGCTGCAACTGCACTACATACTAGATATCAACTTTAAAGAAATTGAAAGCATATTTTAAAGCTTTTAAAAAAATATTGTCTGTTATTTTTTATTATTAATTTTTTTTTTCTTGTTTTTTTTTTTATTATTATTTTTAGAATATGTATAAAATAATATTCTTTAATATAAAAAAACTTTTCTTTTCAGCCAATTTATTTTTGGTAGGCATACGTTTCACATGACTAAACCATGCCAAAGCTCTTTGGCATTACATTTATGTATAAAAAAAATATAATAGATATTTATCTAAAAGATACAATAAAAAAAAAAAAAAAAAAATTTAAATTTCCGCAATTTGTTCTAAAAATTTGTATACCTACAAATTGAATAGAAATATAAAGAAAAGAATTTTACTTCAATCAACAGATATTTTTTTAAAATGAAAATTGGTGTTATGAATTAATATCCAATGTAATATAGTTTCAATAAACTTTGAATTAATTTTATTTTTTTTTATTTTATTTATATATTTAATAGAATTATAAATATTTGCACGCAATTTCAGGACCCTTTGCCAAATAAACATGTGGGCCAGGCCAGCTGATAGATATTAAATTATAAATTATTTCTATATAATTTTATAGTGTTATATATATCTTATTTATTGAGTTTACCCAGCCAAGGATCGAACCCGGGGCCTTTCGCAGGCGCCATAACCACTTCCCCATCGGCTGGATAATTTATTTTTATAATTGATAAATAGATAATAAATTTTATTTTTTTTTAATCAGTTAAATTAATTTTATTTAATACTTTTGATCTAACTGATAACTCAGTGGTTAGAGTGTAGGCTTTTCAATCGAAAAGTATCGGTTTCAAATCCTGGTCATATCATTAAAAAAAATATAATTTATAATTGATGTGGTAATAGTTTATACATAAATATATGAAAAAAATTTAACTGCCACACCTGAAAAGGATTAAGTCACTTATCATATTGTATGTGATAGGGGACTGTACATAAATAAAAAAAATTTTTAGATTAAACGCCCTACTAAATTATATTGGTTAAAAAATTCCAATCATTTTAGAGTTGCATTGTCAAAGAGCAACACCTACAAAAAAAATTGAAGTCAATTTGTCATACCGTTTTTACTTTAGAACCTAAAAGTTTAAAAACTTGCATAACAGCCCCAACTTGGCGATCCGTGACAGTAAAATACTATCCGCACAAACATTCCCTATACCCAAAACCTATAAATATAAACAAATTTTCATGATAACCGGCTGAGAACTTTAGAAGTCTTTAAGCTGTACATACAAACAAACATTTGTTTTTCAACATATAGATTTTCAAATCAAATAAAAGAGTTAATAAATTTTTGGAGCTGGATGTGTGGCTTCAATTGTAATCCAGCTACTTAAATGTCACATTTTTAAAAGATTTGAGGTTAGGATGACTGATGTACAAAGGGCCTGTGTAGTGACAGAACTTTCGCAATGAGATTAATATGGGTATAATAGACGAATCTAAGTTTTTTACTAGTATGTTCGCTGAGGGTAGGGAACCCGAACAACGGGTGAAAACCACCAGCTTCTAAATTTTGCGCCTAAAAGTACTCCACATATTTTCTATAATATTTATGCTTTTTAAAAAAAAATTAAAACACTATTGAACTATATTTAAATTTTTATATAGTACTATCTTAAAAATAAAAAATGATTCTGCTGCTGGGAACCCTTAATATGTACACCGTATTTTTTAAAACTATTTGTTTTTAAAAAAAAAAGATTATTTCTTGGAGCTTTAAAGTATTCAAATGTTGGCGTTTGCTAAATATTCAGCATATCATTAAAAAATCCTAAGGGTCTTTCAAATTTAGTAACTTCTAGTTAATCCTTCAAATTAATTCTTTTAAATAGAATTCTATGGGAATCTTGGATAATTTCTGAATCATTTAAATAGTCCTTTTTAAATGAAGTATTTACAAAAGCGTTGATCAAAAAAGTTACAAGTAAAAATTCTAACCTATTTTAGAATCCCCCTTTTTCCACATTTATTTATTTTCACACCTCCGGTAGCACGGTCGCTTCAGAAATTTATCGCATTAATCTGGTAAGGGAGGAAGCTTGTTGAGAATAGAAGTTTCACAATATACCAATAAGTCCAGGTTTCCAAGATACTTAATGAAGGTTTTCACATTACCTTAAATTATTTAATCACTACAATAAGAAGCTCACTCATTTGACTTCAAGAGCAGTCAAATTATAAATTTTTCTGATTGTAGATTCTCCAAAGTAGTGACTAAGCATCTTTTTTAATAAACAACATTTTCAAATATATAAATTTAAAAACAAACAACATTATCAAAATCAATATACAACTTACTCAATCCCCTACAATAATGATATACATATACACGTTTCCACATCCAATAACAAAAATCAAATTAAAAATTTAACAGTTTGGTCACTTTAACCTTAATTTTATCATCACCCTATAAATTTTATTACATTTTTATCGATTTTAATAAAATAAAATAAAAAAACAAACTTTATTAACAATAACAATTTAATTATTTTAATAAATAATTTATTTGTTATTATATTTACATGCATGTTACCATGTCACTCAACAAGTTGATTTATAACAGTGACTAATAGAGTATGGTTTACACTAAATCAATATTCAAAATATTTAATTAATAATTTCATTTCTTTATTATTTTACAATTGTTTTTTTTTTACAAATAGTACAAATATCTGTGTTCGAAATATTTGGGAAAAATTTCAATGAACTTATTCGATAAATAATCAAAAAATTACAATTAAATAAAAATAAATGGTTCAGAACATTTAAAAGCAGATAATTTTAATTAATTTGTTAAGATTTTTAGCCTAATTATAATTCATTTTATAAAAATAAAATTAATTCTAATTAAAAAAAATACAAAATTCATATAAAAACTTCAAAAATTTATACAAATTAATTGAAAATTAGCAGGTACATAAATACTATACCTACACTTTAGAGTTTATTTCGAATGTGTTTTTAACACACTGTTTTTATAACTCTTCAAATGTTCGTGTTCAATTTAATATTCAATTTTTGAATTATTTATTAATAAAAATAAACAAAGATATATATGTATGTATACGCTCAATTTGTTGTTTAAACATCCATAAGTGCAATTACGAGTAAATTTCTATATGAAAATAGATATATATATATATATATAAATATATTCATATATCACATTTGTAAATTCAAACGATCCCACAACATAAAAATCAAATATTTAGCAAAAACAAATATTTTTTTGTAACACATATTACTTACATATCTATTACAAAGTAAAACACTAAATATATTAGATCATATAGCACTTATACAGAGGATGAACTAATTTATTTTTAATCACGTGCAATCATATTTAGTTTCATTTATGTTTTGTATATAGGTGCCTAGAAATTAAACCTTATTCAATAAAGCAATAGTTAAGATATTTCTATTGTAAATTAAATAAATATTGGAAACTACATAATTCCTTATTTTTATTTCCGTTCTTTTATACAGGAGAGCAATTTTAAGCAACTCCAGCTCAGCTTTAAATCCTGAAGGACAATTTAAAATCAAAAAATTTAATACAAAAAGGCTGCCACATTCAATCCCCAAATTAAATTTTTAAACCCCGATTTGTATGAAATTACCCTGGAAAAAGGGTTTAGTATTCTGATTTTGTATTCAAAATCTTTAATCTCAATTTGCTTTAGACACATTTGGATAAAAAATAAATTCATACACGAACAAATTCAATTCCAAGCCATTCTGGCTTTGTTGCATATGACTTTAAATCTTAACCCATAAAATTGTCCTATGCGCGTTATTATACTAGAACTCAAAATTATATTAAAAATATTAAATAAAAAAGATTCTAGTTAGACATTTCATTTTGAATAAATCTTTTTGACTAATGAAATGTTTAAGACATTCAAATACGATGAAACCGAAATAAAATTTAAATTTTTTAGTGGGGCAACTACAATAACTTTAAAATTGAATTGGTTTTTTATAAAATTATAGGTGGTGTCGAGAGAATCAATTTTTTTTTGACTTTCAACTTAAGTTGATTTGAGTCAACTATCGGTGTCGGGGAAATCAATTTGTGTTGTTTAAAGTCGTCTGAGTCGACTTTGAAATTCAAATACATTTTTGTGTTTGAAATTACATTATGGCATTGGCGTTGTTTATGTTTAAATCTATTCTGTTAAATTTATTCTGTTATTGGCGTTGTTTGTGTTTAAAAATTTAAAGAAAAATTAAAATGAGTAATTTAGAAAGATAAATAAAGATAAATAATTTATATAAATATGAAAATTTTTATTTATTATTTTCAGGAAAAAATGTTTCAGCAACAGGAAACAATTAGAAAAATTAATCAATCTAATGGAAGCAACCACAAAAAACTCATTACAAAAATTATTAGTAGTAAATATAATGCAGCACAAAATAAACCGTCTAAAAACTAAAAAAATTTTTCGTTTAAATTATTTTTATAATACTGACATCAAAAAACACTGTTGTCAAAAAATAAAAATTGAAACAACTTGATTCAATTAATTGAGTGGAATTGGAAAATGTCAAAATCAACCAAGTTGAATTGATTCTCCCGACACCACCTTATTATTTGATTTATGTGTTTACAATTGATTTCCGAAATCAAATTTTTAAATTTTTAAACCTTAAGAAGTTTAGCTTGATATCAGATGGAAACGATTACACTAATTACTTTTTTCGAAATCTTGTAAGTAAATTTTTAGCTTGATATTATATATAAGATAAAGCTAATGTAGCCAACTTTAAAAATACATATCTTAATAGAGCAGCTGCAATTTACAATATGGCCCAATTTAAGAGTCTCTGTAATAATTTTTTTTTTAAATGTTCAACTGTTAGATTTATTAAGCCAGGTACATGTTGAATTGGCGGAGAAGGTACTGGACAGTGGACGCATTATATTCTTACTTTCAAGATTGATATTAATGAATACCACATACAATAAATACAGGAGCTTAGTATCTACTAGACTTTATAACATATAGAAAAACATAATACTATTTGTCTTATAAAACAGCTTTCTTATATTATAAATATTTTGTATTATATTTGTAATTTATATGGTATTGATGTATCTATGTGTTATATTATTCAATTAAATTATTCGTTTATATTTTGTATTTGATTATATTAGATAGGTTTTAAGAAAAACCACATAAAACTGAAAGTACATTGTAAGAACAGCTGTATAGTTATAGATATAAAATTTTTAGTTATTGATTATGCCATTTACTTGAACCCAATGATGAATGCCAGCTGAATCGATTGAAAATGATTCGAACGCGGGTCTCTCTAATGAAAGGTCTGCGCTTGAATGTTCCACACTCTACGTTTGATCCGAACCATTCATCATAACTGCAAGGAAAAGGATTCAACATATAAAATTTAATAAATAATAACAAACATTTTATTTTTTTAATTTTCTGATAAGAAATTTTTATTTTATTTGAGTCGTAAATTAATAAAGTACAAAATTAAACTCTCTTTTATTATTTTTTTTTTTTTCAAAAATATTTTGTTATTTAAAATTTATTTAACATTTTTTTTTATTTAAAAAAAAAAATTTATATTTTTTTTTTCTTACAACTCTTATAATCAGCCCAACTACATTTTTGATATGTATGTTTAAACTTAATTTATTTAATAATAGTATTAATAAGTGTAATACATCGTATGTATATATATAGTATTTTATTTAAAGCTTAATGTTGTTTGTTTTTATATATTATATAATTTATTTTTTTTTTATATATATATGTTATATATATAAATATATATATTTTGTTTTTGCTGCATGTCATCATGGCATTCTCAAAGTGTAAAAATTGTTATTCTATTACATTTTCGATAATATTTATTTAATTTAATATAAATATATATATATGTATATTGTTCAATTACATAAAAATAAATAATATTTTCGTTTATGTATAAATTCTTTATATAATATACTTTGTATATATGTATGTATATATAAGTTAGAATGTATATTTAAAAAAAAAACCATTGGTTTTATGTCTATTTCTTATATATGAAAAAAAAATGAATAATATAAATTTATTTGTATTTTATTTTGTTAATAATTATTGTTTTAAAATTTTTTAATTAATTTTTAGTTTACATATAACTTTCTGAAAAATTAGCATTTGTTGTTGTTGTTGTATAATTATTTCCTTTTTGGCTAAAATGATCTCTACCACCATTTAATATTGAACCATTCATATAAGTACCAGTTGGTTTTGTTTTATTGTTATATAAAATATTATTTTTAATTACTTTACCACCAATATCTCCATTTTGTAAGCTAATATTATGGCTAATTGTTGGCACTGTACCAGGTACGCTTTCATCATTAATATTTTGTGAAATTATTTCATTAGCGTTATCTGCTTGTTGTAAATGTCTTGCTCTAGGAGATAGTGATGAATATTCATCAATTATTTTATGATTGGTATTTTTTAATAAACGTTCTATATGCGATTTAATAACATTTTCAAATTCTAATTGTACAGATAAACTATCTGTATCACCATCAACCTTTAAATAAATATAAAAAAAATAAATAAACAATTAAATTAAATTTGTTATTGAATGGGTTTAAAATGTAATTATTGAATTAAATTTAAAAAAAACTTTTTTACACTTAATTAATATAAAGTGACTATAACTAATTTTTAAAATTCAATTTTTAATTTTATTCAAGGAATTTGAGATATTTAAAAAAAATCCCTATAAGACCTCTTTGAAATTTTATTTAAGGTGGTGTCGGGAGAATCAATTCAACTTGGTTGATTTTGACATTTTTCAATTCCACTCAAAAATTTCCCGGTGTCGGCTAAATCAATTGAATTAGTTTCAATTAATTGAATCAAGTTGTTTCAATTTTGATTTTTTGACAACAGAAATGTCAGTATTATAAAAATAATTTAAACGAAAAATTTTTTTTAGTTTTTAGACGGTTTATTTTGTGCTGAATTATATTTACTACTAAAAATTTTTGCAATGAGTTTTTTGTGGTTGCTTCCATTAGATTGATTAAACATTTTTTCCTGAAAATAATAAATAAAAATTTTCATATTTATATAAATTATTTATCTTTATTTACCTTTCTAAATTACTATTTTAATTTTTCTTTAAATTTTTAAACACAAACAACGCCAATAACAGAATAAATTTAACAGAATAGATTTAAACATAAACAACGCCAATACCATAATGTAATTTCAAACACAAAAATGTATTTGAATTTCAAAGTCGACTCAGACGACTTTAAACAACACAAATTGATTTCCCCGACACCGATAGTTGACTCAAATCGACTTAAGTTGAAAGTCAAAAAAAAATTGATTCTCTCGACACCATCTTTATTTAAAATTAAAAAAAAATAGACTGAGAAAGTAGTTTCACAGTAATCAGTCAGCTGATAAATTTTATATTAAAATAGCATAACTTCTAGGCGTCACACATTAATACAAAATAAGACGTCGCCCTTTTGAGTTGAAGCTTTCCTGTGCAAAATTAGAACCAATTCTGTTACAAACATGTTTTTTTTCCTTCCAATATACACTCGTGCTGAAAGGGTTTAACAAATTTCAAATTTTTTATTTATTAAAATAAACTTTCTTGTACAAAAATAATGGATTGAAAAAAATAATTCGCACTTTACCATCTTGCGTCTAAAGGTTCGTGTTTTAAAATCTCGTTTCTCACGAGACTTCAATAAGCTCCAAAAGATAACACACACACAAATTTTGCAGCTAGTTTTTTAACGAAATATTTAGCCAGCAGGATCAAAAAACCAAAATGTTAATTTTCTAGCGAAAACTGTTAAAAGCAACCAATTCACATGAAAATTCGTCATTTCTAATTTAAAATTTGCGTTTGCACCCACAAATTTGTGTTGTACTATTAGAGGACTATAATTCTTTTGAACAATAGATATTCGTACACAAACCTACTGGAAAAAAAGGAAAATCTATGAGGGTGCGACTATATAAGGGTGCGTTTATATTGGAGGTGCGATAAGTAATTAGAGCATCGATAGGAGCATAGTGTAAAATATTATATACATGATAGAGGTGCTTAAAAAGCCTGTTTATACCATAAGTACATGTTGGAACAGGGGGTTATATTATATTGGTGTTTTTAGAATTGATACTTGTTAATGAATTCCACGTACAATTTAAACGTGAGATAGAATGAGGCCTTATAACATGTAGAAACGTCTTAGATTTTTAATAGATACAATTCTATTTTTGCTTATTTTGTAATAATTTTGTATTTCAGTTATATATGGTATACTATATCTGTGAGTTATATTATTCATATATAAACAAATAATAAAATTATTAATATATTTGTCTAGAATGAGGGGTAACAAACGCATTCAATTAAATGTGTTTTGTTGGATGTGTTCAATTATTAAAAAATAAAATATTAATGTTTTGTTGAATGTGTTTTATTTTAGAAAATAAAATATCATAAATTATTGTAAGCAGGCCAAAAAATATTTTATTAATTTTTAATAAAAAAAATAAACAAAAAAAAAATTTTTTTAGTTTATGAAAAAATTGATTTCAGTTTTAAAAATCACAGAAGATTTTCTGGGAATTTTAAATAAATAGTAAATCATTTTGGTATTAAAAACTAAGACCATCCTTCACATGAACAGTTTTGTAGTAAGTTTTCATTAGATTCATAATTCAATTTTATGTCCATAAAAATAGGTACATAATTAAACATGTTGAGTAGGTAATTGTAGAATGTCGGCAACATACAAGTATTTCGATTTGAATCTAAACAAAGGTTATGAAACAATATACAGAGTTTAGTAACATTTTAAAAATATGTCTACATAAAGTTAATAGATGGAGAAATAGATCATTATTGAAACAAAATAAACCTATAAAAAAATTTCAAATCTTTTAACAAACAATTTTATCGAATTTAAATTTAAAAATTTAAACAAGTACGTAATTGAATAAAAAAAAAATTCACCAAGAAGGGATTTGAACTAACCACCCCGAATTTTATCAAATTTAAAACATACAAAAGGTAGACTACATAACTTATTATTCATCTTCAAATTTTTAAGAAACAACAAGAAGTTATATAAGTCATTTTTTTTTGTGTATCAATTACTAGAATCGAAATATAATCTACGTATTACAAAATGTAACAGTTCCGACTTTATTTAAGAAAATAATATTAATATACAATATATGTAAATGTATATAATGAAATTAGAAATAATTCTTATTAGAAAAAGTTTTTCTTTCAATTGACATTCCGTCATTCTCTGACGGGCCAACAGCTAGTATTAATATATTTGTTATTAAAGATATATATAATTATTAATTATTGATTAAGCCATTAATTTGAACCCAATGGGAAATGGTAGCTGAGTCGAGTCGAAAACCAGAAAAGTTTTTTGACTTTAACTGGGATTCGAACCCGGGCCTTTCGCATGAAAGTCGGCACTTTAGCACCTTTCAGCCTTTAACATACGAGTATAACACACTCCCTAAAAATTTAATGTTCACTACGTACATGGATGCTATATATTTTTTATTAAGTAAAAAAGTGATTATTTACTTAATTAAAACATATGCTTTAAGTTCTGGTTAATTTTATTTGATTTGTTAATATTTTATAAATATTTAAGTTACAAATGATTTTATAAGTTAAAAAACAAAACCTTTTTCGCTGCAGAATTAATAAAATCTGATGTAAAATGGGTTTGAGTTATTTATTTAACAAAACTCTTAATCATTGTTTTAAAATAAATAATGTTATATTTTATTAAAAAACCAAAAAATTCATTTCATGCAGATGTTGCAAACCATTACTCAACATTATATTAAAATTGCATTAAAGTTTTAATTTGTTTACATTTATTTTACTTGCATTTTTAATTATTCAATATATGTATTTGTTTTATAATATTGTAAAGCTTTTATTTACCAACAAGTTCAAGGATAATAACAAACTTTTCAATAATTGCTCAATTTTACTATAAACTTGCAATGTGTATGTATTAAAATATATGTATATTGAAAATATTTATTAATAAAGCATATTAACCTTGAAAATTTTTTTTTAATCCTGCTGTTTACAGTTTTTCCTTTTAAAAAAAACATTTTCCTATTTGTTAAAAGCTTTTTTTCTGATAATAATTTTTTATGAGCTTTTTCTTCCATTGAAAATGAAATTTTTGAATGCAAGAAAATGCATTATAAATATTTTAAGCTTAAAATGCAATCAAAATATTTAAGAATTCATTTGTGTATTTGTGTATGCATTTTTTATGAAAAAAAAAGTTCAAAATTATGTGGGCTGAATGGAAATATTATTCAAATAATTTAACGTGGGCGAAACCTATTTCAAAAATTAAAAAAATTTAATGGAAGTATAAAAAATTAAAATTAAAAAATGTTTTTACTTTATTTTTCTATTAAGTTTTCTAATGTTATTTTAATCGATGAATTTTACACATGTACGTGTCCCGTAAAAATATAATTTTAAGCATACAATAAATTTTCCATCACGTTTGTGATAAAGATTCAAGTGTAAGAATCTGATTCCGAATCGATTTATCATATATATGTATCTGTTCTACCGTATATCCGTATGTTATCGTTAGAAAACTCGGAAACTAAAAAAGGATTCTGAAATTTTTATTAAAAGCTAACAAAGCTGGTTATATACAAATGTAGTTCAATTTTCTGGCCAACGACTGCACGAAATTCACTTTGTTATAAAAGAGAAGTTCGAAAAACGTAAACGTTTTAATAATAAAATTAAAAGGCCTAAACAATCTCTACAAAAATTAAAAAAATAGAAAAAGAATATGAAAAAACCAATTACTTGCTGTGAATGGAGACTGACGACATGAATGGAGACTGACGACAACTTACACGTACGATTAACGTTCCACAATCAACAGCATATCGTTGGAGAGGGAGAAACCGTAGACAAGCGAGTTAAATAATTTCAAAATATACAGAAATTCATTTAGATTATTTTGTCGAAATGGTCAAAAATAACAGCCACATTACATTAGCGGATCTCGGTGCTGCATTTCAAGAAAAAATTTAATTTTTTATCTCAAAATCAACAATTACCAAAAAACTTAGATTCTCTCTGTTACACGTTGAAAATTTGAAGGCATTAACCTAAAAAGGGAAATTCCCCAGAAATGCAACAAAATTAAAGGAGTTCGTTGAATGCGTTTAAGAATTTTAGTCCTAAAACAAACCTATTAATCGATTGTTCTAGTAATTCACAATGCACCTTGTTATAGTAAAATTGAAGAAGTTTCGCAGCAATTTCGTGATAACCGAATACTCAGACTTTTTCCCTATAGTGCAATGTTTAACCCTATTTAAAATGTTTTGTATATAGTAAAGGGTTGCGTTGAATGAAAGCTCTAAAAAAGTTGTCAAGTATTTTTAACAACCGAAACAAATTATCCGCCAAAAAACAGAGAGTAAGAGCCTAGAAAGCCTTATGAAAAAAGGTCTGTAGACACTTACACTAACAATTACACAACAAGCATTCAAAGAAAATTCACTGCATTCTTAAAATATTTTTTGTTAATATTAATTTTTAAGTTAAATTAAAATAAAAAATCTCATATTGAAATTTACTTTTCTATTCTCGAATTGAATTTTTCTATTTTCATATACACATATCATAAATATTTACAAATTTAAAGTTTTGTAATTACAATTATAATTTACACACACCGATAATCGAAGGAATTATTTTTATATAATATTCGCAACAACATTAATTATTTGACTTTCAGTTGAAAATTTCTTCATCTACAACACTCTGAATTTGAAAATATTTGATATTATTCGATTTTTAAGTGATTAGATTGTAATATATACAATTAGCATATTAAAAAAACAGAAATTAGGGATTACCCTGTTTGTGCAGGTATAGACTCTAGAAAGTGTGCTAATTTCAATAATTTATCTTATCGTTGCGTTCTCACTATATACAATTTAAACAATGTCAAGATTTTCATAATAGTATTAATAGAAGACTTAAAATGAAATTTGCAATTTGTACTAATTTCATATATAACAAAATAATTATTCTTATATAGTTTCCCAAAAGAAATAAGCCCAATTAAACTTAAGATGCCTGAAATTTTAATTTCTGAATAAAAGTTTAATTCGCTTTTTTTTAGTGTTTTTTACTTTCTTCAATTCTATACTCAAAAATAAGATCATATAATTACTTTTACAACTTGAAGTGAAAGCAATTGCAATATATACCTTAATTATTTAATATTAATTTTTTTTTACAAAATCATCAAAACCAAGAATTTCCTCTTTATAAATAACAATTTATTAAATGTATAACGTCATTTTTAATTAATTGTTATAATCAAATTTATGATTTGACGCAATTCTAGTAAACATTATATTACTAATCAACAATCGTAGTATTTCGTCATATAATTATTAAAAAAAAAATTAAAATAAATAATACGTTTTTTTTTTAATTATACACATGCACAATTTAATGTGAAAAATTAGAAAATTTTTAAAAAATCATTGAAATAAATAATAAACATTCCTTTATAAGTTAAATTGTTCTAAATGACGAAAAATTTTTCAAAACAACATATCGCATGGCAAAATATTAAATGCTTAATTACCATTTTTCAAATGAAATTTAAAATATTCATATAAAAGTTTGAAACGACGTATATATGTGCACTTGTAACATGTATACTTATATCAACTAAAGCCACTATATTATTAAAAACCCTACACCATTAAAGTGTTAACTAACATACAAGCCATCTTTTAGAATTAAAATAAAATAATTAATAATTATTAATTATAAATGATAATTAGTGTTATTAATTTTATTTAAATTAATAAAAAAATAATATTTTAAGCTAATTTATGTATATAATATGAATATATAGAGTATACTTACGATTGTTAACCGTTTCATACTATCCAAATTTTTAAGCATTGGTAAAGTTTCCTCACGAAAAAGTTCTAAACGACGACGAAAAGATGATACTGTATCATCTAGACGTCCTCGACCTAATTGTAATTTTGAACAATCCAATAAAATAACCGGTGGTCTTTGCTTGTACTAAGTATAAAAAAATGGATAAAATATTTTGTATAGTTAATCATTAATAATTGTTGTTTATTATCAAATCGTTTTTACCTTTTTCTCAAACAAATTAACTTGTTCCATTGTTCTAGGATAACCGTCAATAATAATCACATTTTTAGTTCTAAATTGGCGTAAATTATTTTGTAATAATGTTTCAACGTATGGTCCTGAAACCATTTCACCTTCACTTAAAGCTTCTTTAATAGTATAACCTTCGGTATTAGCACGTGGTGCTGAATCAGTAATTTCTCGTAATAGTCTTCCAATACTTTATTTAAAAAAAAAAAAAACAAAATTAATAAATTTTTTATTTTAAAACATTTAAAATTCAATCAATAAATTTAAAATGTTCTTGATTATATGTAATTAAAATGTACCTTATATGTGCTAAATCCATATTTTGTGCAACAACTTTTGAACAGAGTGCTGCTTTATTACTACCCGGACCACCAATAACACATATACAAAATGGTATCGAGAAATTCCCTAAAGCTGTATTATTTTGATTAATATGATTATGAGTTATAGTAGCAATATTATTTGTAACAATATCCGATGGGTATTCTTCAACATCTTCAACTTTTGTTGTTAATGTTGCAGTTGCTATTGCATTAGTATTTTCTTGACTTGGTGCCGTTTCAACACTTACAATACTACCTGGTATATCATTAATACCTCTACCCATACCAGAAACACCATTTAAAATAGCCTCTTGATTTTCTAATGCATTTAATATATCCAAAACAGCTGTTTGAAAATCTTTATAAACTTCGGCTGGTGAACGTTCTCCATTTATTGCAACCAATATATCACTTTGATCAAAATAATCAGCAACTGGCATAACATTTTTAAAAAAATTTTCTAATTCCATTTTGGCCAATGATAAAACAACATGTCCTAATTTAGCTCCATAATCAATTTGTTTTTGTAAAACTGATTGTCGCCATGATATTAAAACTGCTCCATTAATAACTTGAATCTATTTTTATTTTTTTTGAATATTCAAAAATTAAATGTGTTAATACATTTCAATTACCTATTTAAAATTTTTTTACTTAGTTTTTTTTTTGAAAGACTTATGAATAAATAATAAGTATTATGTATAAATTATTATTACACGCTATTTTAACCAAAAAAAAATTAAGACATACTAAGTAAGTTAAAATTATGAAAATTATTTAAGTGTTCTCAGACAATTAATTTTTTATAAAAATTTTAAAACTTCCAAAACTAAAAAAAAACCAAATTTTAATGCATGAGTAAATATAGAAAAATAATGATTGGAAATTGTTTTGATAATTTCTAAATTTTTAAGATAATTGTTTGATTATTTCTAAAATTAGTTTCTTGAATAATTTTTACTCATATTTTAATTTAAAAAATTATTTTAAAATATATTTACTAAATATTTGACGACCTTTAAAATACCCATATGAATTAACTCAAATTTCAATTGTTTTTTAAACTTGAATTATGAAATTAAATTTTTAAAATGTCTAACTTTGTTGTGAATTTGCCTGGAACTTGAAATAGTCAGAGAAATTGTATTTTGCAGTTGTTTTTTTCCTTATCATCTTCAGTTTGTGTAAATCAATTTGTATAACAGTTTCAAGTATCAAAATTTAATATTTTTAAAAAATCATAAATAAAAAATCTACGCAGTGATAAAAATTAAACGCAAGTAAATCAAATGAATTAAATTAATATAAAAATTCTATTGCCTACATTTAACGATTATCGAGGTTTGTAAGGTTTTTCAAAAATTTAAAGTATTAAATAACTTCCCAGAATACTCAACTTTAGAACGAAATTATTTATGAATATAAAAAGAAGATTGATTGTTATTTACCTTTTCTGAATATTCTACAACATCTCTCATTGATCTTGGATAACCGGATATTAAATATGCTTTAGCTGCTGGAGCCATTTTCATTTCTAGCATTAATACCTCAGTAACCGTTTTTGATGCTAATTGTGAGAAATCTTGCAAATCTATATGTACACCACAAAATAAATAATAAAATTTAATTAATATATTAAATATAATATGTAAATTAATTATAAATACAAAAGCGTACCATTTCCCATAGCATATTGTTGTAATAGGTCCATCATATTTATATGTACTACTCCACGTTTTTCTTGCATTAATGTATCACAGTGCGTTACTTTCCCACTACCCGGACCACCTTTATTTAAAAATAAGTATTATATTATTATTTTAAAGGTTCTTTTTAAAAAATACCACAAAATTATTTACCTAAAACAAATATAACTGGCACTTTGGGGGGATCAAATTTTATTTTTTCACGGTTACTTTGTAAAGTAACTGAATCACTTAATGTTTCAATTTGATCTAAATTTTTTTGTCCACCTTTCCAACGTGAATGTTCCTCTGATTCTTCTGGTTGGCTTGAATCTGTATATATAAAATATTTATCTTAAAATTAAATAAATTAGTTAATTTCTAATTTAATTTTATTTATAAGTAGATCATAAGAAAGAAATAAAAACTATTAAAATCAAATTTTACTTACTTAACCCACATATTACCGAATTTAATTTAGCGAACATTTAGAAAAAAAAAACAACGTTTTATAACTTACAAATATACAAATCCAATTTTAAACTCTTACTTAAAGTATATACCAATTTTATTACACAAAAAGAATTTTTTATTAAACAAAAATATAATTTATAAAATTAAATAAAAATAAAATAATATAATAAATATTTAACTTTTATTTTATTTTATTTTAATATGAAAAAATCCGTTAAAATTTTTTAAGATATTTTACTATTTTCTAGTAATTTTGTAATACCTACCCAACTAATAAAAAGACCAATAAATTGATTGGCCTTCGAAATTTAAGTCCTTTAATTCTATTAAATTCTAAACATAATTTTCAATATAATTTTTCACCTTGTCCTACACTTACTAAATAAATATTTTAAGATTGTAATTTATTAATAAAAAATTTATTTTGACACAATTTTTTTATACTACAGAATAATTTATAACCTATAAATATGCAATTAAATATTAGTATCCAATAAAAAAACAAAGTCGAAGAAAAACTACAATTTCAATGAATTTTCCGGAAGTTTAAATTAAAACGATCAAAAAATTATTATTATTTTATATTTTTAATATAAATAAAAAAAAAAAATTCTTTAAGTAATTTTCTAATAAATTTTTTTCTTAGATACATTACAAATTATAGTTTACTTTAAGTTTTAACCAAGTTCAATGTTTATAAACATACAATTTACACATGTATATTTAAATACAATGATACAATGTCAATTCAATAAAAAATTTCTGGACTTTTAACGGCCAGAAATTACAATTTTGAAATTTTTTAAAATAAACGAAATATGTTTTGAAATTAAAAGTTTATTTGATTTTACTTTAAATATTTAAAATATCTATCAATTTTTTTAAGATATTAAATTCGAATTCGAATATTTTAATAAGTTTTTTATTTTATAAATCAAAAAATTGAAAATTTTTAAAAAAAATTTAAATTCTTACCTGTATCTAAACAAATCCCCATTATCCATTAGTAATTTTTGTAGCAATATATAAAAAGAAAATATTAACTCATTTCAATCAAGTTTATTTTTATTCTTTAATATTGTAATATATATTAGTTTTTTTTTTAATTTGTTTTAATTTTAAATGAAACCGTTTTATTTTATTTGCTGTTTTAATTTTAATATCAAAATACAATTAGGCACTAATTTCTATTTTAAAATTTATTTTTATTTGTCTTTCTTTAAACACTTCAACACAATTCATATAAAAAAATTCAAATGAACTGTATTTTTTTTAAATTAATATAATATTATTAAATATTAAAAAACAATCGTTTCGTAAATGAAAAATATAAAATCTTTAACTTGAAAAATCTACAACCAAAATATGTCGACCGACAGTTTGATAAAATCTACGTTCATCTAACTGATCAAAATTAATTTCCCCTTCAATTCATAACATTAGTAAATGTCATAATAAATGAATTTGCGCTGTTCACCTTAAATTTATAGTTTTGAATTAAAATTGAAAATTAAATTTGATATGATTTGGACATGGTTAAGTGATGACTAAATGGTTGTCATTGTCAATTATAATGAAATTATATAATGGTATAATTTAATTTTTTGAAAAATAGAAAATAAAATTTTGAATTAACAACATAACAATAACTATTTATTGAATTATGTAATAAACAATCGTAGAGAAATATTAATTCAATGCCATTAAAAAAACCCTATTTTATAAAATAAACACTTGCAAATTTGAAGAATATCATTTCTAATTGATATTTTTTTTATAGCGGAAATAATTTTGTTTTTTTAAATTCTATTCTTGGCCTTGAATTAAATCTAACATATTTAATTTAACCAAATATTAAATTTTAATTTATATTCCAATCCGAAGTTTTCTGAATTTTGTATAATGTTATTATTTCCTTCCAATCAAATCGTATTATCATATTCTAAACTGAAATAATACGAACCATTTTTAACATTTAGTATAAACCTTCCAAGAGGTACATGTAGCAACAGCAATGTCATTCAATTTGACAGTTGAAATTTATTGGTTATATTGTTGTTATTTTTATAGCTGAAAAAGTAAATAGTATGGTTAATTAATAATTTTTTTTAATAAAATTAATTATGTCCAAAATAACAAGTTGCCTTAATAGTTTATTTAGTTTTTCTAAAAACTTTGGACATAATCTAATACATAAAAATAACATAATAACTGTTAATTCATCTTTAATACATGCCAATACATCTACTATATGTGTACCGAGGCAAGCATGGGTAGAAAATTTTGATACTATTAAAGAACAGAAAGTAGATTTGATTGAATTACATCCGAAAGTTTTTGCTGAAAAACCTAGAATAGATGTTATTCAACAAAATGTTGAGTGGCAACGAAAATATAGGTATGTTTCATTTGCCCATACCAAATCTAGAGCAGAAGCGCGTGGAGGTGGTCGCAAACCATGGCCTCAAAAAGGTTTAGGAAGAGCTAGACATGGTAAAAATTATATTGAAAATTTTTGGAAACAAATTTATTCCATTATTTTTTTATTTTAAGGTTCTATTAGATCTCCATTGTTTAAAGGAGGTGGTATAGCTCATGGTCCACGATCACCAACAACACATTTTTATATGTTACCATTTACCACAAGACTTTTAGGATTAACTGCTACAATGTCTGTTAAATTTGCCCAAAATGATTTGCATTTTGTTAAAGATTTCAAAATGCCAACAGCGGATCCTCAATTTTTTAAGGACTTGTGTAACGAACGTAATTGGGGTCCCAGCGTTTTGTTGGTGGATGAGTAAGCAATTTAAAATTATATTTAAAAATACATTTTATACTGACATGTTTTTTTTTTTAAATCATTACAGTAACGAATTTCCCGAAGAGATTTGTGAAGCGACGGACCCTTTAAACTATATAACTCTTATGCCACATTACGGTTTAAATGTTTATTCTATGCTTAAATATGATACTTTAGTTATGACTGTTGCTGCAGCTAAAAAAATCCAAGAAAATATTATATACCATACAACAAGGGGTGATGTAAAACAAGTTGACAAGAAATTTAGTTTAGGTCAGCAATAATAAAACACAAGTATTTAGTAATTAAACAAAAATGTCTTTAATAAATTTACATTAATAGGTTGAAATTGTGTGACTTTTTATTTACTTTTCTATATTATTTAATTTCTTTTTAATCTCCCATCTTAGTTCATTATGGGAATTTTCTCCTGGAAGATATTTTTTAAAACGATCCCATTCTTTTTTGTAGTATTGGTATAATTCTACTGGATCATTTGCTTTTTTCGGTTTGCGGGCACTTTTACAGCCTAAAATATTACAATAAAAAGTCTATGATTCATTTAATGTAAAAACTTTCAATACTTACGACTACTTGGTTTTGTTGAGCCCTTGTCTTCGTCTTTTAGACTTTCTTTAGGTGGAACATGCTTTGTACATTTTCTTTCATAAATGTTAGGTTTATTTTCTTCAATAAATTTACTTCCTGTGATTGGAGGAATAATATTTTTTGACAATTTTTGATTAAGGTGATTTACAATTTGATTAGTTTTAGTTTCTCTATTTTGTTGATTTTGCAAGTTTTCCTTCTGATTTAAACCTAATCGTTCTTCATATTTTATTAACTTTCGAAGATCTATATACACATCATAGTAGCGGTAAATTTAACGGATTTAATTATTTTAGTTTATTAAAATTACCTTTCATAAATTCTTTCAGTTGCGAACTGCTGATATTTCTGTAACCCATATCATTTAGATGCATTAATATTTCCTGTGCATCTAAGCTAAGACCCATTTTGGCCATTTTATTATATATCTTTTGATTTATAAAATAATTATAATCATTCAATTAACAATAACTGTTTCACAAACTCAAATGTATAAAAAATTAACCACTTTTTAAAACTTTTACAAATAGTTCTTAATAAAAGTACAAAATACAAACTAAACAACCAGTTGCCTTTTTAAAATTTAAAAATTGATTTTGACAATTGATTACTTCAAAAATGACATTTTAAAAATTATACCTTCTATTAAATGTCAAAAATACGCGTTTCAAAAGATTTGTACTAAAACTTCCTGGATCAACCTGTTTACATCAAAACTTTTTCTTGGCATTTATTTTATTTGTAAGGGCCTAACTTATTGACATAACAATACATATGTAAATGTCAAAATTTAAATATGTAAATTTCCACTTATGGAGAAACAATACAATCGCCCAAAACGACAAAAGGTCGATATACGTATTTTTTTATTGTTACCAAGTAGTCGTAAGTATTAAAAGTTTTTGTATTAATTTTTTATTTTGTTTTTTTTTTCGTTAAGTATTCGTTAAGCATAAGAAAGCTATGCCAAATTCGAAATGTTTGGAAATTTACATATGTAAAGCGTATATTGTAAAGTAAACATTAAAGTTTTTGAGATATTTTTAAATAATTTAAAGTTATCAATTAAAAAAATTTTAAAGTTCAAATTTTTTGATTTCTTAACAAGTATGTAAATTTCTATAATATTTGAAATGACAAATTCAGTGTTTTAATTTATATTTTTAAATTTTTTTGGTTCAGTTGAAGCAAAAATGACAGATACTTCAGATTTTCATAATTTTTCCGAAGACCTTATATCTGAAGTTTTTCAGCAAAAACTTTTATATGATAAAGGTGTAGGGAATTATTATAGAAATAAAGTTGTGAAAGAAAAAATTTGGAGTGAGATAGGCGAGAGATTGGGGAAAAGTGGTAAATACAAATAATAATTTTTATTATATATTAAATTGTTGTAATATACCATAAATGATCTTTTATTATAGCAGAGGAATGCAAAAAAAGGTGGAAAGCCTTACGAGAACGCTTTTCCAGGGAGTTAAAGAAGGAATATGAGTCTGCGAGAAGTAGTGCGGTAGAGAAAGTTCAGTGGGAGTATTATGAAATGCTCATTTTTTTAAAGGACCACGTTGGAACAAGAAGGTAATTTAAGAAAATATATATTTATATAAATATTTATATTATTTACTGTTTTATTTCTTTTTTATTTTTACAAGTATTGGTAGCGATCTAGGAACTCAGGATAGTATATTCGACAGCATTTCGGTCTCAGAAGAGACTGAAGCTTTTTCAGAACTATGCTCGACTCCATCAAAAAAAGTTGAAGAAATCTCTGGTGGAACTGTTTCAACATCCATTAATGAAGATTTTATGAAATCAATTGCACGTCTCATTGATGAACTACCCCCGTTTGCCCAAGAGGAAACCAGAGGGAAAATTTATGATATTGTAAGAGATGTGCGAATGAAATATCTTTTTAAAAAATAGTTTTTATTTGATTTTCATTATTTAAATTTTTTTAAATCATCCCGGATTTTTATGCCCGTATGACTATATAGTCAAAGGGTATAATAAATTTGCCATTACGTTTGCGTCGCAGAGAAGGAGGGGGGGTAGATATAGACTCAAGGGTATGGATCGGATCAGAATCGAAAAATAAATGGATTTAGCTATGTATGTCCGCCGTCTGTCCGTCCGCACGATAACTCAAAAACTAAAGGAGCTAGAATCTTGAAATTTTCGCAAATTCATTTTTTTGCAATAGCAGTCATCGCTATTTAAATCCAGCCATTTTGGTCCATGGGTTCGGGTAGCTGCGATACAACTTCTTTTTTTATATGAATATTTCTCTGTACCTATTACAGCTGCGTGTCTGAATTTTTCCCAAAAGTAGTTTAGTTTTATGGCCAATGTTTCTGCAAAATTTGGTTGGTGACCTGCAGTGGGTTTGTGTAGCTGCCATACAACTTCTTATTTTATATGAGCATTACTCTCCACCTAATGAAGCTGGGTGTCTGAAATTTTGCTAAAAATAGTTTAGTGTAATGGCCAAAGTTTCTGCAAAATTTGGTTGGTCTACTGCAGTGGGTTCGAGTAGCTGCCATACAACTTCTTATTTTATATGAGCATTACTCTCTATCTAATGAAGCTGGGTGTCTGAAATTTTGCCAAAAATAGTTTAGTGTAATGGCCAAAGTTACTGCAAAATTTGGTTAGTCTATTGCTGAAGGTTCGAGTAGCTGCCCTACAAATCCTTCTTAATAAAGCTGTACGTTGGAAATTTTGGCAAAAGTAATTAACCGGGTGATATAATGCAGATGTTACGGTCATACGGGTATCCCAGAGTTGACACAGTCTACTCTACTACACTCTTCCTCGTTTTTAATATATTTTGTATAATTATGTTTATTACGTGAAGGTTGTATATGATCTAAACTTTTAGTTTCATCTCTCCAAGAGCCTCGATGTGTAATATCAGATTCTTCCCAATTAACATAAAAGCTTGGTATATATGTTGATTTTGCTTCATTGTTGATTGCTAAATAATTATGTAATGTAACACCAGCCGCTACTACATGTTCAACATTTGGTGGAATCATATTTATCGTTGTGTTTAATATTCCCTACCGTGCAACAAGTATTCCTAAAGTATTTTCAATAATTCGCCGAGCTCTAGAAAGCCTCTTATTAAACAATTCACGGTTTGGTGGAAGCACCTGTCCAGCATATGGGCACACTAATTTTTTTTTTTGGAAGTTTTATATTGGTTGGATTATAGTTGGTTTTATATACAATTTGAGAAGTTCCACAAATTCCAAAAATCATCATTAATTTTGCTTAGTTCACTCAAATTTGGTTCAAGAACTTTAAATCGGTCCCATTTTTAATATCCCAAATAATGGAACATGTTTCGATAATAATTTGACGAACTGTTTGTTTCCCCAATTTGAACATCCAAGCTAAACTTTGTATTCTAGTACCTTGTGATGTCTTAAAGAAAAAAACTTTAATTTATACAATTTACTTTAAAATTTAATCTTATTGAAACATATAATAAAGTTAAATATAGACGACATTTTGAACCAACTGGCTCTCTTAAGTAAAACTTTTGCCAAACAGGGTTTCAAACACGACAATAAACATTCAAATACATCCTTCGTCATCCGTGTATGTATAAAAAATTGGTCTGAATCATTCATTTTAATTTTTAAAAAAGTTATAACAAAATATTCATGACATTTCCTGTCTATATTACTTTTTCGCACCCTACAAGATCTTTTTCTTCTTTGTTCATTTTCAATTTCCTCATTTAATTGTTTTAATTCAACCTTACACTTAAAAATATTTACACACTTTTTTAATTTCCCCATTTTTTCATTTAATTTCATATTATGAAATTTAAGTTCTGCATTCTATGTCATTTTGGGCGCTCTTAATTATAATGAATGACATAACAAAACATATGTAAATGTCACCAAACATTACGAATTTTGCATAGCTTTCTTATGCTTAACGAATACTTCACGAAAAAACATTGACATTTACATATGTTTTTTTTATGTCGTTATTGTTAGGCCTAAGTTGCATCAAATATTTTTTATATTCAAAAAATTCAAAATATATCTGGAATTCAGGAGTTATTATATAAGAAAAGTTGTCAGGCTCATTTTATGTGTAAAAGTATTTAACTTTCAGCTATCACCACCATGAGCTAGGTATTTAGAATGTGCAGGTAATCATTTCAATCGCACTTTAAAAATGCATTTTAAATATTAAAATTAGAATAGAGTAATAAACAAACTGCATTCTACTCAAATTGGTGTTCTAATAGAATATTTTGTCAAGTTCTTTTTTATTAAATTTAGTAGCTTTGAAAAAGCTGCTACTGACATTCTTGTCGCATTTTTGTACATTTTAGAATCTTTTTTTTAGCTTTGTTCTTTTTTCTACTTTTACTTCAAATAAAAGTATTTTTTTTTTTGTATTTATAAAATTTTTTGTTAAACTTTTTGTGAATTATAACAATAGTAAGAAATAAATAATTGTTTAAAAATAAAACCAAAAATTTTATATTTAAACTTATTTTTTTGTTTTATTTCTATATAGAAAAAGTTTATAATTTTAATTGAAAAGTTTTAGTTCATAACTTAAAATTGAAAAAGAGATTAATCGTCATTTATCCTTTGTCTAACCGACCTAGGAGCTTTCTTTTTAATAAAAGAAATTGATATTCCAGCTGTTGCGTCTCTGTCTAATCCTTTAATTGTCTTTTCTTTAAATCGTTTTTCTCTAGGCTCTAGAAACAGTTCTGGTTGTGTTACTACATCAGGCATCCATTTTTGTTCAACTTTAGGTAATCCTAAATCTATTATTACTGGTTTTCTTTAAAAAAAAATATTGAAAAAAAATTCATTAAAATTTTAAGGATAAAAACAAAAAATGTCTATTTTACTTTTCTTCAACAACTTGCCAACTTCCTATTGAACTCGTAGCTGCTTCTTCTTCTGTTGCATATCTTTTTCTGGTTTCTTCCTTATCTTTTTTTTCCTTTTCAGTTTCAACTTTTCGATATTTTTTTAATTTTTCACGGTTAAATTTTGCAACTTCTTCATCAACATTTTCCCGGAAATTTTTTGCTTCTAAAGCGTATTGCATTTCTTGTTGTTTTGTTGCAATCTCATTAAGTTTTTCATATTCTTCAAGTGACATGTAACCTTCTTTTGGTGCCACCCATACTGATTCATATGTTTTAACATTCCAATAATAAGTTAAACCATCATCAGATATACCTAAATGATAATAATAATTAAAAAAAAAATATTAATTTTAAATTTTAATAACAAACCTTCAACCCATAATGATTCTTGTACTGAGGCTTCAATTTCATTTGATTTTTTTTGAACTTTTGGCATATTATTATCATCATCGGAATCAGAATCAACACCTAATCGTAAAGGATCCACTTGTCCTGTTGCTCTTTTATGTGCTGTTGTAACTGATACACCACTAACTGTAGAAGGTCTTAAACTATTAATTATACGCCCACTAATATCAGCTCTTGCACTTACATCACCAGCATATGCTTTCATAGCAGCATCTTCCATTTTCCGCATTTCATGATCAAATTTATTTTTTTCTTTCTCTTCTTTTGCACTTTTACGACTTATTTGTGAAATTCTTTGTTGTACTGCAATTTTATGGCGTTTTCCATTTTCATGAAATGAAACACTCTAGAAAAATAAAGAAAAAAATTTTTGTTGTTTATTTTGCTTTAAATATTGTAACTTTTCACTTACTGCTTTATTGTCTGTAATCCAACATTTACAATAATCACAATATTTCCTTTCATTTGACTTCCAATAGTCCGCCCTAGAAAATATAAGAAAAAAAACATATTATATTTAAAAAAATAGTACGGAGGACTGTTAAAGAAAGAATTTCCTAAGTAAAATAGTAGCTTTCGTCTGAGGAGATGAACCTTTTAAAGATTTAATTTCAATTTAAAACGAATATTCATAAATTATAATATACAAGCTGTATCCTAATTTAGTTCACAGTCAAATATTACTCTATATAGGTACTTATAATAAGTAAAAATATTTGTATGGGGGTTAAGATAGGTCTTTTCTATTTTCAAGATATATGGGGGCTTTAATGAAATTTCAAATTTTGTTTTAAATATATATTTAAAATTTTGCATTTAACTCTATTTCTAGACTACTTACGAAAATTTTGTAAAATGATTTCGAAAGTCGAAAAAATATTCTTTTAAACAATTAAGTATCTATTAAATTTTCTATCTTTTACAATTTCAAAATTTTGAACTTATTTTTCAAAATGTTGATATTTTAGTAATTTTTTGTGTGAAAATTCAAAACCTTTGAATATTTTAAATTTCTCCATCTTCAGCTTTAATGTGTAGACTTTTTATCTTATTAGATTATATGGTTTGGAAGATTCAGATTTTAAATTGATCATAAATGCAATTTTTTTATGTAATTATTGCTATTCTCTTTTAAATAAAAAATTTTGAATTATGAAAAACTATTTTGCAACTGAAATTATTATATTTTTTATAAATAAATTTAATTGTTAAAATAAATTCAATCCAATTCTACGTCCAATCAAATGCTTCCAAAATTTCATTCAAATATATTCGAACTCTTAGTAAGAAATGGGATTGGGCACTGTTATGTATGAATCACATATATCGGTTTCTTGCAATATTTTCAATCGCCTTCTCATTTTCATGGAGGTATGGATATGCCGATTCAGCGTAAGGAGGACTTTTTATAAAGCTTTTATTCATTCGTTAATCCTAAAGTTATGCAAAAAAAATGTTAAAAGTAAAAAATGTGTCTGAATATTCTAAATTAAGTAGTTTCCAAACCTATAACAGCCTTAGTAAACGATGGTTTCAAATATTGCATTATCAGGAAAAACCATTTTTTTATAAAAATTTTAATTTACTTGCAATGTATTGTTTTAAAATATTTGTCTAGCAAAAGATCACCAATAATACCATGCCAGACATAAATTTTAAATTTCCGTTGATAGATATAATTCCATTAACCTAATGATTGTCCCCGTGATGGTGATTATAAATATTAAGAATTTCATCCCTCCGTAAATATAGCATTCATCTTTAAATAAAATATATTCTCAAACTGCGGATCTAATCCATTTTCAATTTGTGTCTTTTGTTATCTTTCGATTACGTTTTACAAAATTTTCATAAGTTTTGTTGAAATAGAGAGTTAAAGGCAAAATTATAAAAACTACAAAATTATAGTTGATTCTGGTTCCCAAATTATTTTAAAATTTTATTTAAGTCCCCACATATCTTACAAACTAGACGAGACTGGAATTAGCTCCTATAAAAAAACGGTGGGGTACGAAATTACACGTTTGAAAACTTGTAAATTCCTCTTCAAATTTAATATAATTTGGGCTGCTGCTGCTCAATGCCCCTTTAAACAAAATTATAGTTTTATTTCCAAACCTAAAAATTAAAAATATTTTTTTATGCAAAATATGATATTAGCAAAAAAACTATTTAAAATTATAAGGACTACTGTGCTCTTTCCTCCGATAAACAAATTATTAGAAACTCGTTATTATATCAAACTCTAAAACTCCTCTTATATTTTATTAACACATAAAGAGGTAGACCCAAAGCATTTAATATGAGGGCTGTCGCAATATTTAATCTATTTGATCTATATCTAATATATAATAACATAATATTTAAAATTAAGCTTGATAATAAGATATACGCATATAAAAGACTTTCAAAGAATTTCAAAATGAAAACTTCATTAACACAAAAAATCAAATAAAGTTTTAATAACTTTTGACCTTCAATAACTTATACTAGATATGAATCTAAAGCCATTGTAATTTTGCTAATATAATTTTATCTATAGTTAAAATCTCTAAAATGAATCTTTTAGATTTATTGATTAGAATTTTATTTTTTTACTTAAACAACATATTTACACACAATTTTTAACTGAAATTTGATAGATAAATTTAACACTCCCATTTTTTTAATCGAAAAGGAAAAATAAAAATACTAATAAAAACAAAGATGTATATACGCACATATTTATATATATCTATCTATCTATATAATAGTACGATATTTAAATATTCCATGAATAGATTTTTTCCATGCTTAAAACCTATTATTACTATTAATAACAGTGTAATTTTTTGCGTTTAACATCTACTCATATTTTTTTACATTATCTTCTTAGTCTATACCGTCATATCATAAATTCAACAATTTGCTTTGTGCATTCAAAAATCATTTATTTTGTTATTCTTTATTTTTAGTATGAAGTTACAGTCCGAGTCAAAAACTCTGAGTTAAACTTAAATTTGAATTTTTTAAATCTTTATAGCAAGAATATGTTTTAGTTAGTCACGTTTATAACGTTTGTTATAAAAGCACTTCTAAGTGCCTTAATATTGAGTTTAAAGTTATCAATGACAAAAATTATAAAAAAAATTTAATAAAGCTAAAATCATTTTTATCCAATGCTTTATGAAGTTCCCAACTTCGAGTGCTGCTGATTCAGTACTGCTTCCATTTAAAAAACCAAATTGATGTTCATCAATTAGTTTTGAATGAATAAAAAACATAACTGAACGACGTTTAATAACTTTTTCAATAATTTTTGATAGACAGTTTGTTAAGCAAATCGGTCTATAGTTTTACAGTCTGTTTATACCCGTGCATACATATATGACATCGGGTATATTAAAATTGCTCCTCCGTTTGTAACGCATTGATCTAGACAAGCTAGATATAGTGTCAAGGGTACGTATCGGATCAGTATCGACAAGTAATTCGATCTAGCTATGTGTGTTTGTCCGTCCGTCCATGTGTCAGCACTATAACTCAAAAACTAAAAAAGTTAGAGTTTTGAAATTCACTCAAAGTCATTTTTAGACGATTTCTAGGTTCCCTATTGTTTTTGGTTAAAATCGGACCAAGGCTTCGGGGAGCTGCCATACAACTTTTTTACACCAGTATGAATTTCTTCAAAACTAATTACACAAGAGGATGAAAATTACACACGGTTAGTTTTATAATGAGTCAGGCACAAAATGAAACCGTAACATAAGAAGGGGCTGCCATAAAACTTCTTTGCACCAATATGAATTTCTTCAAAACTAATTATACTACGAAGATGAAAAGAATACACGGTTAGTTATATAATGAATCAAGCACTTATATGAAGTTTCAAAACAAAGTGACAAGTGTCATGACAAAGTCTAAACTTTGTACAAGTTTCATCAATAAACGATTCACAAAACAATTTTGATTTCATCTTTATCAGTAAAATTAACTGATGATGCGATATGAACATTTAACCACTTATTTGATTTAAAAATACTTTTAAGAAGTTAAATTACAAAATATCATTTATTTTAAAAGAAAAAGAGTAAGAGTGTACACTGTGTCAACTCTACACCCACGTGAACCTAATATAAACATTATATCATCTGGATAAAATCGTTTGGCAAAATTTCAAATACATATACATAAATTAATAGATTCAGAGTTATGCATAAAAGTATTCGAACCCGCTACACTAGACTATCAAACAACCAGATTTTTTATAGAGTAATGCTCTTTCAAAAAAAGTTATATGTAAGTTACTCGAATATATTGAGCAAAGCTCATTGGATTTCAATAGCGAAGACAAAACAAATTTTTGATAATTTCAAAATTCTAGCTCCTTTAGTTTTTGAGTTATCGTGCGGACAGTCGGACAGGGGACCGGACGTACAGATGCTTCGATTTGCTTTTCGATTCTAATCCGATCCTATATGTCTTTATCTATCCACCTTACTTTACTGTGTTACAAACGGTATAGAACTTCGCTGAGTGTTGCCGCATCAACATTTTAATTTGCTTAGTAGATTCCATTTGTGTGACAATTGACGATTTCTACAGTAGACAGTACAGTAGACTCGAGTTTATCTTAGTGAAGTAAATTATTATTTTCTTTAATAAATTTCAGTGCTACTTTTCTTCAAATTTGTAACATTTTTAGCAGTCCTGATGTTCTGTGGCAGTATAAACACACCCGTAGCAGATGGTATAAGTTTTTTCCAGTGTTTATGAGTTTTTCTTTTTTTAACCACTATCTGATTGCAATGCCTACTCGTTTTTCCTGTCAGCACTTTCCTTTCTTGCCGATATTCTGGCAAAGTATACTTTTAACAATACAAAAATTGCATATGACAGTCATTAACCGATAGTTGAGCTCTTTAAACCTCTTCCAATACACTGACTATATTTTATTCAGGCGTTGGCCCCTAAAAATAACTGCTATTGACATAGAGTAATGCTCATATAAAAAAGAAGTTGTATGGCAACTACTCGAACCCGTGGAGTAAATTGACTGGATATAAGCGATGACGGCTTTTGCATAAAAACGTCTTTGTGAAAATTTCAGAATCCTAGGTCCTTTATTTTTTCGTGTTATCGTGCGAACGGACGTACAGACTGACATATATAGCTAGATCGATTTACTTTTCGATTCTGATTTGATCCATACCTTTGAGTCTATATTTATCGCTCTCCCACCCTCGTTCTCTGCTTCACAAATGTATTGGTAAATTTAGTATACCCTTTTAACCTATGTGTATAAAAACACATTTTAACAGACGTTGTACATCCTATACGTTTTTAAATTAATACAAGGATTGGGTGCTATTTTTTTATACAATACTGTACTTTTTATACTAATTCTTTTTTTATATTATTATATAGGTGTTATTGATCTAATTTTGAATCTTATATATACATATATATATATATATCTAAATCATTAAATAATATTTTTATTTTAAAACAAGTATATTTTCACCTTAGTCACTAAATCAAGATTGGCATTATTGTTTTGTTTTTCTAAATTAAGTCATAACGTTTTTTTTCAGAACAAAAAAACCCTCAATAAAGGTTCAACAGTCAGTAGAATAAAATCATCATTTTTTTTTTGCATATTACTTATAATATTAATATTAAATATAGAAAAACCTTAACCTAAATTATAAGATACAGGATATTAATATTTGTTCATAATATATTAAAAGTTTATATTTTAATATTATAATAATAATAGTAAAATAAAAAACAAAATTAATAAATAAATAATATTAGTATAGAAAGAATTGAATAAAATAAATATAATTACTATCTAAATAACCTGACTAATAAAAATAAATCACATAAATAGAAGGATTAATAAATAAATAAATATCAAATAAAAACGAAAAGAATTAAAGAAAAATTTTTTATTATATTTTGAAAAAAAAAAAAAATTTTAAATTGTTTATTTGATTAGATAATTTTTTTTTTCTTTTTTCAATTTTTGAAAATAAAAAGGGGTTGGATACAAAATCTCCAGTTCTTAAAATCTCAAATATTTTGTTTTGGAATAATTTCGGGACTCTTGATTGCATTCCTATTGACCAAAACATGCCAAATCTTAATCGTCAAGTGACACAAGGCAGATGTTGCCTTGCCTCTTTTATAAAATTGTTGAGGAAATTTTTGAAGAGTTTCATGTTCGAACCATAATACCTTTCAGGCTTGTATCCAACCAATAGTAAGTCATTATTCATAAATTAAAAATTCGGATTATATCCCATTGGAGGGGTCTTTGAATTAGTGGGACATATCGCCATACTGTTTTATGTTTTTTGAATGTTCTAACCTCGTTAAAATAGGACTAAACCAACCCCAATTAAGGGTGATCATTCTTCGCTAGTAGATAGCTAGAAGACATTCCAGAGTATGTAAATAAAGGATTTTTGAAACTCAAAGACACGAAGAGAAGAGATAATAAATCAAAAAAAATAATTATTTGTGAAATGATCTTCTGGGGCAGAACATTGTGGCCTTGGAGATTATGACACATCGTTTTACATTGTCTTTTATATCATAAAAAATCAAAAACAAATGTTTGATATAATTTTTTTTTTTTAAGCGCTAACTATTCAACTGTTAGGCTAATAAGCCTGTCTATACCATAGGTACATGTTGGAACAGGGGGTCAAATTATATTCTTGTTATTAGAATGAATTTTAATGAATCCCACATAGAATTTAAACATGAGTACTAGGAGTTGTAGAAGCGTCATTGATTTTCAATAGATACAATTCCATTTTTGTTTATATTTTAAGATTTTGTATTGGAGTTATATGGTATTCTATATCTGTGAGTTATATTATTCAATTAAATTATTTTTTGATATTTTGCATTTGTTTATATTATTGTATATTATATTAATGTATTTTTTTTTATTAAAGCTATATAATTAATAATTATTGATTAAGCCATTAATTTGAACCCAATGGCGAATGGTAACTGAGCCGAGTCGATAACCAGAAAAGTTTTTTCACTTTCACTGGGATTCGAACCCGCGTCCACCAGTCGCTTTTCAGGAAATCAGGAATTTTCAATAGAATAATGCGTTTCTGCACAGATCGTAACAATAAACACATCCCTTAGGCAATTAAAAAATTGATCACATCAACGTCAATAGCACAAACTTTCACAAATGATCAGTTTATATTAATAAAAAATTTCAACAATGTACGACGTATAAACAACATACACAAGTTGATACGTTGACGTCAACTAAAATTAAAATTCTGACGTATGAAATAAATTTTCGAAATAAAATTCGAAGTGGAATTTTTTATTTAATATTGTTTGTATAATAAAAATGATTTTATATTGTCAAGCTTTTGCAAATTTTCATTATGATTCTGATCTTTTTGAAATTTCCAAATATTATAAACATTGGAAATTTGAGAATAGGTAGTTTGAGACGCTCCCATAATAAAAAATTAGAAAATCAAATATATAATTTTTTTCTTTGATAAAATAAAAGATGCGCATTTTTTTTTTTTTATTTAATTATAAATATAAACATTGACAATCGGTGATAAATGATAATCTAAACATTAAAAGTTCATTATAAAAATATACGTTTTTCTATTTGATATTAAATTTTTTTTTAGAAAATTAAACAAAAGAAAAATATATTTAGATAATTTTTTAAATAGTTTTCCTATTTCATTTTGTGGAAATTGTGAATATCGATCATTTATTGAATTTGGGAACGCAATCTTCAAGAAGTTTTGAATTATTTAAAAATCCAAAAATAAGTGAGAAATCTTTATAAAAGGCCACCTGGTTTTTAAAACTATCTTTATTCCAGGAAATTTTCAAAAAGTTTTTAAAAATATGTCTATATAGCTATACTCTGCCAGTCTGTCTGTTCGGGTGTTTTCAAAACTAATATACAGTTTCAAATAAAGCAATGAAATTCACCACAGATAAATATCAAAGTAAAATAATTTCATAGAAAATTCAGTTATGAAAAATAAAATGTTGATAATTATTTCAAAAAATTATTTAAGGTAATTGATCACCCAATAGGCGCTTTGCTTCCAGCGCAGCTTCTATCGTCGCGTTTTAAATAAAATAGAAGCCAAATGCTAGCGCCGCTTTGTTATTGTTATTATTTTAATATATTTAGTAGGTGATGATAAATTAAAAAATAAACAAAGTTTTTTAATATTAAAAAAAAAAAATATTATAGTCAACGCGATCAAAAGTAAAAAGTTACTCTATTCTAGCGTCAATTTTCTATTTGGTAAAGTTTCATTTAAATCAAAGTATTCTGTTTAAACGTCAAAACGACGCGAGCATTGAACCATTGGCTTTACAGTATAAATTTAGAAAATACATATTTCAAAAAATAACTGTTTAAAAAAATTTTCAGTTGTACTTTCAAATTTTGAATTGACGTTTGTTAGTTTAATTCACTTAGTCGTCAATATTACTTTTTAATAATTGTTTTTCAAAATATACATAAAAAATGTGAAATTGTTAACTTGACAAATATTTAATTGTCAATTGTTTTTAATTAGAGACATATTTATAAATATATATACATATATGTATAACGATTTAAGGTAGAAACTTGAAATTTTAAAACGCTTGGAAATAAGTTTTAGTCATATATATAGGTATATAAGAAGATTTTTTGTGTCAGTGTGAATTGTGGATGTGTTAACTTTTAATGTTAACTGTCCAATTTTTCTTGAAATATTTTACAAAAATTAAAATCTCACCATTTGTTAACAGTTTTTCTTAATTACAAAGGGTGAATTGAATAAAAAATTTAATAATTTTTTAAAATTTTTTGCCTGTACAATAAAATTCTAAATGAGATTTAAAAATATATTATCAATTAATTTTTCAATATGTTCTTAATACCTAAAACTTATTGTTTAATTTTGATAATGTGCTTTTTTAAAAAATATTAGTTGTTTTTATATACATATACGTTCGCAGTGATTTAAGAAGGATATCGAGTTTAATATACTTTGCTAAATATTTGGTGGTATTTTTTTTTTTTAAGCGCTACTGTTCAACTGTTAAGCTTATAAGCTTGTCTATACTATAGATACATGTTAGAACAGGGGGTCATATTATATTCGTGTTATTAGAAATGATATTAATTAAATTTAAACATGAGTACTAGGACTTGTAGGTGTCATAGGTTTTCAATAGATACAATTCTATTTTTGTTTATATTGTAATATTTTGTATTTGAGTTATATGGTATTCTATATACATGTGAGTTACATGATTCAATTAAATTATTTGTTTATATTGTTATATTAATGTATTTTTTATTAAAGATGTATAATTATTAATTATTGATTAAACCATTAATTTGAACTCAATTTCAAATGGTAACTGAGTCGAGTAAAAAAGCAGAAAAGTTTTTTCAATTTCACTGGGGTTCGAACCGGCGTCTTTCGCATGAAAGGTCGGCACTCTAACTACTGTGAAACCCAGCAGTGATGATTTTCTTATTGCAAAAATAAACTGTATATATATATATATATATAATATATATATATACTAAATAATACTCACAACATTTAAGTGTTATTTTAATACTTAGTCTTAAAAGTTATTATTTAATAATACTTTACTTAAAAGTTAATATTTAATTGTAAATCTAGTTTTCATGGAACACATTCTGATAAAATATATTTCAATAAAAGAGTATACCGGGCTTCCGAGTTCCGAATACAAAAAAAGTGCATAGGTAAATTGAAATGAACAATTAGTTAATATTTACTTATTATTTATTTAATTTTTAACAAGGTTTAGTGAAATTAATAAATATCGTAAACAAATAAATTTATACCATAAATAATACTTTATTATTTTATTTTTAAATGCATTATCTATAGCATCGACTCATAATTAATTCTAATGGGCCATTGTGTTTTATTTGTAATATCTATGCCATGAAAAAAATATAAATGTTTTAAATGTAAAATTTTCAATCCTTTGTGTATATCCTCTGTACGCTTTTATCTAAAAATTGCTGTTACTTTCAAAAGTGCAAAGATGTCTTACTCCATTTTTACATGTTATCAGTTTTTAATATAATTACAAATTTCAAAATTACATAATTCTAATTGCAGTTTTGAAAATGAGAACTTGTACTTTCAACTTAAAAATAAAACTTATTTTCTAAAATATAACTTTTTTACTTTAAAACAGCAGAAAAAATTCTGACTACCCCTGACAGTATAAAACCCCCTAGTTTTTGTATGGTTACATTTTTTTAGAATTAATCAAAATATATTGAAAATTCCATTCACAATTTAAGTATAAGAAATCCATGATTTTAAAATAGAAAAACGGAAATGAAAAGATATTTTTAAATAATCATTTTTATTTAATTTATTTTAATAATTTATTTCAATAAATTAATTGAGACTCTTTTGCTTACGTATGTAGACTGATAAAATAATTTATTAAATTTGAAATTTTATTTTTATATTGAAATAAAATTTGATTATTTAATAATGGAACTATTAAATTGAAAAAAATTTAATAATAATTATTAATAAATATTATTTTCTAAAGGTGTTCCTACAATATATTATAAGTTTGTTTATAAAATATTAAAATAGTTTTTGTTTTTTTGTATTTTTAACAAATTTTGTATTTTTTTTTAGTAGTAACCGCAGGTCTGATTTATTACCAACGCAAAACTAAATACTTGATAATCTAGAAATTCTTTAAAGAATTTACAGCAATCAATTGAGTAAAAGAATATTATTTAAAACACATGTAGATTTTGTAATTAAAAAATGCAACATTCTCATAAAAACTTTGTATCCCTTAATAAACCGGAAATCAGTCCTATTAAAAGACAACAAAACATTATTTTCAAATCTGTTATCCAAAGTGTAAAGGTAAATTGAAATGAACAATTAGTGAATATTTATTTATTAATGCTGTTATTTTTAATAATATTTTAAATAGCTGTTATATTTGCAGTTATTAAATTATTTTGCTCCCATACTCATAAAATAAAAAAAAAAATATTTTTTTTCAATATATACTTTTATTAAAGTAGTACTAGCCCCCTAAAATGTAGAAAATAAAAAATTTTAGGTAGATTTTGGGAATTTCTTACTGTTTTAATATAAAAGTAAATTGCTGGTATAAGAAACAGTTCTTTTAATATTTGAAAACTTTTGGGCTTAAAATATTGAAAATTTTCACTAACCAAAAATTGATGGTAGATCTTTTGCATTTAAAAGTGTTTTAATATAAAAGTAAATTGCTGAAACGGGAGACAGTTCTTCTTTATTAATCCAGCAATTAATTTTTATATTAAAAATATAAAAGTATATAAATATATCACTAACTGACAGAATGAAAAATAAACCCATAGAAGCAGACAAGTTTATATAAAAGTATATAATAAGGGGAAAATTAATATAATAAATTGCATACTTCAAAGGGTAACATTCATTCGCAGCCTAATACGTATACAGATATGCAAATTTGCTGACCTTTAAAAATCTTATACTAAGTTTAGTTATAAAGCTATTTGAAGTTAATTCGGAATAAAATCAGGATATTTACGAATTGGTGCAAACAATAGCATAGAAAAAGTACAGTAAAAGTGCAAAATTTGGTTTTCTTTTGCATTCGTATAAAAAGTTACGATTTTAAAATTGTTACAAAAAGTAATTAATAAAACATACCTATTGTACATTTTTATCTAGTCATTAAATTAATTTTTATAAGTGCAGCTAATATTAAGGACATAAATTTTACTACAGATTTTTTTAACGAGTTAAGTGCAAATGTGCTTTAATTTAAACTTTTGCAAAATATATCTGCAGAATGTAATTTTTTGTATACGATACTAAGTTATATTTTATAATTCTGTATAAGATCTTGGGACACTTTTCACTCGAATTCAAATTCAAAGATACCAAAATAATTTCAAGAAGTAAAAACTAACTCATTAGCTAAATAAATCTGAAGGTTCTTTAAAACTTTTAAAAATCTCATATTGCTGAAATCAACAAAAAAAGACAAAATACCTTATTCTGAAATCAAATAAAAATTCATTAAATTTACGTTTTTTTTTTAGGAAATGGGTTTTTTTTTCTTTAATTTTCATTAAAATATTAATTTTTAAAAAAAAATAATTACATTACATTTAAAATATATTTTTTTTAATTTTTTTCTAAAAATCTCTTCATTTAATTAAAATTTAATTTTAATACCTATAGGACTAGTATACATTCTAAAAAAAACAATATATTCTTAGCATTTACAAATTAACTTCATATATATATATAGTCTTTTTAGTGCTTTTTATTTAATAAATAATTCAAATTTTTTTTCACAATATACATTATTTAATTAATTTAAATATATTTTAAAAACAAAATAACAAAGCTTTCAATATAAATATGATTATGACAACATTTTTTTTTTAAATTTAAGTTTAGTTTAGTTTAGTTTATTCATTATATGATTCTACTAAAAGTGCTATAAAATTAAAATTTAATTACATACTTTACTTTAAATTTGGTTTAGTTAATTTAATAAGTACTGGATAATGTATATCTTCATTATATAATTCAGATTTTTGTAAATCTAAATGTTTTTGCCAAATTATTTCATTATAACGGTATATTTTTTCATATTGAAAACCTTTAATACTGCATTCATGTATAAATTGTGTCATTGTATTACCACGTTCTGGTGCAATAACTAATGCAATACCATCTGATGCTAAATAAAACCAAATAGTTTCAACAAGTGCAGTTCTAACATCATCAAAAAATAAACAATCAGCTGATAAAATATAATCAAATTTTTCATATTCAGTATCAAGACGTCCCATAACATTTTCCCATTTTAATACAGAACATTTTGTATAACAAGATAAATCATTTAAACAAATTGTTTTACGAACATTTTCAACTGAAATATTATTACCATCAGTTAAATGTACAATATAAGGTTTAGCATATTTAGCTAAAAATATACCAGTTAAACATGTCATACCACCACCCAATTCTAATATCCATTTATTATCATATTGATTTAAATCAGATAGAGCATAAACAGCTAAAGCTTCTTCTGATGGCCATATACATATATTACCAGTATTATTAAAACCCATTAAATCGGTAGCAGTTAAATGACGATTAATATGATGTATATTAGCTAAAAATTCTTTATCATTTAAATATATTTTATATGTATACCAATTTTCTGGTTTTCCTATTAAATTTAAACTTGAATAATCTTCGAAACTATTTTGATGTAATAAATCAAAACTTTTAAATCTTCTAACTGATGCTGTATCTCCACCAACACCACCACCACCACCACCATCATCAGATGATACAGATTGTTCTTCTTCGTCTAATGAACCTTTACGTAATACTTTTGCAAGAATATTCCAACGTCTTTTAGCATTTGTTACTGATGTTGTTACTACTGTATTATTACATAAATTTGAATTAATACTGGATTTAGGAATTTTATCATCGTATTTTGTTGAATTATTTCTAATATGATTATTATTATTACTATTATTATTATTATTATTACTTGTATTATTACGATTATTATTTATTTCGGTATTTTTAATACAAACATTTTCATATTGAAATGATGATGGATTATTAATTAATTTCAGAGAACCGACTGATGATAATGGTGATTTTAAATAATTAATACAAGTATTATTTTCTTTTAAACTATTTAATGTATTATCAATATCATATTCCAACATTAATGATATTTTAGTAATATGTTGTTCATTTTTATTTTTATAATATTCTTGAAATTTATCAATATTATTTTCTTCTAAATTATTTGGATTTTGGATTTTATTAGTAGTTGCAATTATTGTATTGTTTTTTAAATTAGGAATGGCAGGAATTTTATACTGCAATTGAACATTACATCCTTCTAGAAAATGATCATTGTGTTGTTGTTCAACAGCTTCATATGACATAGTTGAATCAATATATTTTTTAAATTTCTTATTTTAATAATTGATAAATAAATTTGGTTTATTTTCTATATTTTTATTATTTACAATTGAAGAATAAATTTAAATAAATAATAGATGTCATTTTGTTTTTACATTAAAAACTTTTAAAATACTGAATATAAAATGAAGTTTTGATGCCCTCTTTACCCTGCCAAAAAATGAATAAATAAAAAAAAAAAATTGGTATTGGACATTGATTTTTTTTTTGGTTGTTTTTTTTTTTTTCAAAATTTTGAACAAATTTAAAAAAAAAAATACTTTCAAAAAAAAAAAAAAAAAAACACTAACATTGACATGTTCAATATTATAATTATTCATAATTGGGAATTTAGTACATATATAAGTAAGTAAGTTATATTAAAAGTTTACAGGTAACATGTACAACAACAAATAAAAAAAAAAAACAAAAACAAAAAAAAAAAATCAACAAGCATTTCTAAATGAAATTACACATATAAAAAATGACATTAAAATTTATTTTGACTTTTCATTATGATACGAGTTCTAAGAACAAATTATATATAAAATAAACTACTTAAATATTTTGTAAATTTAATTAGTATATATTTTGGTGTTTTTTTTTTTTACAAAATTTTGTGCTCTTGAAAAAATGTTTATAATGTTATATAAGTATATATTAAAATGTAATTTTATATACGATAATAATAAAACTATATATGTATGTAAAAATGTTATCAATATCATGTATATATAAAAATTTACATATCTATATTGAAAGCATCGAATATTTTTTTTTCAACTCTCTTAAGACAAAGGCCCAATGTATGCTTTTACAACATACAATACAACAGTGTTTCCCTTGCTTTACAAGCTTTGAAAGTTGAAGTCAACATTGTATCTTATGAAATACGACGTACAATATCTTCAGGCCATGACATAAAGAGAAGCGAAAGCATTTAGAAGGCTGATTTAACACGTAGTCTTATGGGAAAAGTGAGCTTTGAATCGACAGCTGGTTTTAAAATAATTATAACTCATAAATTTATAACTTTTTTGAATTTGGTTCAAAGGGGGCCTTAAAATTCCATATTTTATTCAAATATAAAAAAATTTAAATGTTTTAATTCAGAAAAAATAAGGTTCACATATTTTAATTTTTTTAACAGCTTCTTACTAAGCCTTAAATGAGAGTGATAATTTTATTAATATGCTACAGTATTGGCAATAAATAAATTGACAAACTAGTTTAAATGAAAATATTAAATTGGAAAGTAACACAGCAAATTAAATTGAAGGAGCAAGGTACTAATTTGGGATCTTTTTATTTTTACGAACTGAACAGAGGGAGTATATCACATTTACACGCTTTGAAAGTTGAAATAAATTACATTGTGCCTTATATGTTATATTATATGTAAAAACGCCCAATGACAAAGTAATGAAAGCGAAACACTAAATACGGTACAATATCGGATCAATTTTCAGTTAAACGTTTTGCTTTATTTTCTTTGACATTTTAAATGATATTTAAAACGGTCAAAATTTTTTTTTTAAAAATAACATTTGTATTATATTAAAAATTATTGAATTATTGAATTATTATTATGGATTTATAGAAACCCATTTCAATATTTTTTTTTTTAAACAGTACATTAAGAGTAAAGTAACAAAAAATATGGCTTCTACTGAAATTGAAGTTCTGGTTTTTAATTTTTGAAAATCTTCTTTTTTTAAAATAATAAATGATGACAAAGTCATCTTTGGTGCATTTTTAAATTTAATCTCGCTTTAATTTCGAAAAAGTACTCTCATAAAACCAATATATTTGGAAATCAAAATATACATTGCGAACCCAAAATTGACAGCGATTCTTTATTTTTGGTAAGAATTTGAAGTTTCGTACAATAAAAATATAATACAATTATCACAAATATCTTGCAAATTTTTCATTTTTTTTATTAACAACAAAATAAGCAATAAAAAAAAATTTAAATTTCAAGTAAAGCATACAATATTAGTTTTTGAAATTACTTTGATTACTTTGCTTAGCTTATTCCTTTTTTTTACTTAATATAGGCTATCTATATTATATATAATAGTATATATTTTTATATATATCAAATGTATATAATGTCCAGAATATCCATTGAAAATTGAAGTATACAGTAAAAACGCAAGATGCTATACCAATATAAATATTTCATTATAGAAAGAATGCAATACGTTTGCATAAAATAATAAAAATAATAAACATTTAATAAAATTCCTTATTCTTCGTTATAGTGGAAGCTTCTACTTTATTTTAATATTAGTAAAAACAAATTATACAACAACAAACAATTAAATTTAAAATGATTAACATACAAAAATATAAAAATTTTTAGATAAATTTCTTAGTAAATTTAAAATTTACTTTAAACCATCTTAAAATGACAATTTATTTCAGATGACATCATTATTCGATTTCTTTAGTGAATCGAATAAGTTTTTAAAAAAAATTTTAATATCTACCTCAGGCCTGTTCAACATTAAAGTTTGTAGGGAAAGATCAGGATTGAGTAACATTATATAATTCATCATAAATATTAATCGGCTTATTTGGAACCAAAATTGCCGGTAGTGGCTCCATCATTTGTATATAAATATAAATAATTATTTGAATGCGAAAATCACTCGAATTTTGAGGACTTTCGATACTATAGTTAAAAGTGTAAGAACAGTATAAAGATATTAAATTTTTTCTAAATATTATAATCGATTGTATAATTTTTCATAATTCAAAGAATTGTATTTACCACATCTTGTATACCGAATTTCAATATGGAAATTAAAAAAAAATTTGACAATCTATAATATTCGGAATGTTGTCTGGAACACAAAAGTTCGTGCATCGAAAATATTTTCTTCCAATAATCGTACTTTCACTAAAATAATAAGAATTTTATATGATTTTCCTTTTCACACTTTTTGATTTTTTTAGGTAATGTCTTAAAAACGATTAATTAGTAATTAAAGTAACGCATCATTTAAAAAAAAATTTAGTTTTCGATAATTAAAATACTACTTTTAATATAAAGTTATAATTGAGAAGTTGTTCAAGGGATTATTGAAAATTTCAGTGCAATATTATTGCATAAGGACTTCTAAAACGATAAAACGTCAAAAACATAACCGGAGTCAAAGTCATTTTTTTGACGTGTTAATCAGAAATGCAAGAAACGTTTGACTGTCAAAACGTTTCAATTCGCATTTTTTCTATTATTTCAATTTCGCAAAAATCATTAACAATTCATTAGTTATTTTTTAATAATCAAAAGTCATTATCGTCAAATTGTTGACGTTTAAGTTTCAAAAAAAAAACCGTATTTTATCTCTATGTCAATTAAAATCACGAATATACATCAAGGTATACTTTGGTTTACCCATTGCCAAATATTGTCAAAAAATAATATTAAAGCTCAGATCAAAAACCATAAATAAACCCTTTTAATAAAATTGCATACTTCCAGGCAAATTAACTCAGTATGACTATTTAAAATTATTTAATTTCATTTTTTTTTTAAATCATTCAATTTTAATTGATTTGTTCTGATCTATAAAAATAAAATATACATTAAAAGGTATTTTTTTTTCATATATAAACTTTTCAATTGATCAATAGAAAATATGTTTCCAATATATGTATATATTTTATTTTTATGTATTTAATTTACAATTTTTCATCCAATATATATTCAATAATTTATTATACATTAAAATACACAGTGTACAGTGTTTAATATTTTCGCATTATTTTACAATTAACAAAATTATTATTATTGCAAACTTGTAATGCTGTAAATTTTTTTAATTTGTTTGTTTTCTATAATTTTTATTGAAATGAAAATTCAGATTTTTTTTTTTTTTTTTGGGTCTAGTAAAGTCATAAAATTTTTTTTTTTTTTCATGTTTTTAAACGAATTAAAAATCACCATAAAATATTCGATAAATATCATTATAATTTTTTTTCAAAAATGAATCAAAAAAATAAAATAATAACATCTGATTTAAAATTAATGAAAAAATTCTGTATATATATATATATAGATTTTTATTATAATATATGATGTATATTTACTTTCATAGCATGCTGCTATGATCATTTGTGGGGTTTAATTAAAAGCAATAATTAATATAAAATATCGCATCCAAATATACAATATACAAAATTTGCTATACTATACGACTACATATAGATGAGATGAGGGGAATAAATTAAAATTTAAATATATAAATTTAATAATTATAAATTATAAAATTACGTTATTTTTTTTGTGGGGTTTAGTGATTTATTTTTAATTTGGATCTTAATTTCAGTTGCTCCAGCTTTTTATTTTATTAAAAAAGCCTTAAGTAATTTTTGAAACGTAAATAGGGTTTTTAGAAAAAAGCCTTTGGGCAGTTTGATTCGTTTAAGAGTTTTGCGAATGAACTTATATCTATAGATAAAATTTTAAATATTAGTATTGGCTTCAATAAGAACTTTATGTATATAGATTCTAGAATTTCTAGTTAATACAACTTTAGAGATCAGTTATCAAAAGCAGTTCAATGGAACACGTGAAACCAGCAATGGGTTGAGACTGCGTTTACTTCATTAAATAGTTGAAGTTTTTCATTAAACAATTGAAGCTGTAAATAAGGATTTAACTTAATATAAAAATTATATAATTTTATAATTACATGACAAATTCCCATATACTTAGGTCCTTTTTTTTTTTTTATTATTTACAGGCTCTAAGTGCTTAGCATTTATGGCGACCCCCTTTGTTTATATTGTTATATTAATGTATTTTTTACTAAAGATATATAATTATTAATTATTGACTAAGCCATTAATTTGAGCCCAATGACGAATGGTAGCTGAGTCTAGTCGAAAACGAGAAAAGTATTTTAACTTTCATTGGAATTCGAACTCGGGCCTTTCGCATGAAAGTCGGCACTCTAACCATTGTGTCACCCAGCTGCATATTATTAAAAAAATGTGTGAGATTTTAAATCAAACTCAGTTTTATAGATTCGATCGAATAAATCACAAAATTTATTCGCTTTGATAGACTTACAATACTGATCATTACTGGGTTTAATTAAAAGCGCAATCAATAAGACTAAACTCAAAATATCACAATACACACTATACAAGTGGATAAAAAATCTTTAACTACAAGGTATATTATATAAAAAAAATTTAACATACTGCTTTTAAATTTAGTTTGAAATAAATAAAAATAATTTCAAATAAAATTAAGACACTAAGAACAATTCCATCTAAATGAATTACTATTACAGTTTAATTGAATGAAAAATCATCACAATTTATTGTTTTTAATTTATTATTAAATCAAAATCATTTTAATATATTAATTAATTAAATTAAAATAATTAAAACTCAATATATTTACTAAATTATAAAAAAGAAATCACTATCTAAGATTAATTATATACCATTAATTAATTTAAATCAAAAATATCGGAATAATTTAAAAATTTCAAAACAAAATATGTTTTAACTTATTGAAATTCTCTTCAAATACTAAAACACTTTTTTTTTCAATTTAAATCTTTACAAAAAAAATTATAAAAAATATAAAAAAAAAAATAAAAATCAAAACAGATTTAAAAAAATTGTATATATATTTTGTATAATTGTATACGCAAAAGAATCTTCAAAATGTTACCTCCACAAATTTTAACCATAAGACATGACCATTATATTATTTAATTACATAATAAAATAAAAAAAAAAATAAAAAAAATAAAAAAAAAAAATACTTAAAAATAAAAAAAAAAAAAATCATTTAATATTGTGTGAATAAGTATAAGTACCTGTCGTATATCATATTAAAACACTAAAATTAAAACATTAAAAATATAACATATAAAATAAATAAATAAAATACAAAATAAAATACAAAATATATAAAAACAAATCTGTCACTTATGCATATATACATAAATATATATATGTATATACACATGTAAGTTCTTCCATAACAAAAAACAAAAAAACAAAAACTACTATTTATCAAATTATCTTATTGCTCAAAAAAATTAAAGGGTAAATATAGGAGAATTATATTCAATTTATTGGGTTCACTCACAAGAAGATTTACCTCAGAAAAAAAATACATTACAACTTTCTGCCACATAGCAAAATGTAAATTAAGAAATAATGTAAAAAAAAAGAAGAAAATTACAAATACAAAAAAAAAAAAAAATTTGAATCTAATTTTATTTTGAAAAAAAAAAAATGCATAGATATAATTAGAAATATTTTGTTGTTAGTATATATTTTATTTAATATTACACTACATTACAATATATGTAAATATATATATACAGTAGAATTCAAATATAGCAACATTTTTTTTATAATGATATATTTCCTTTATCATTAACGTCAAAATAAAAAATATCAGAGAAAGAATAGAGAGAACCTTAAAATAAAACACAAAAATTAATTTCTAATTAGATTTAATTGGAAATTGTTCATTTTATATATTATGCACAAGAATTTAATTTTTTTATTTGATTTCCTTTTAAAATTAATTAAAACACGATCGTATATTATATACAGGGTGTCCGGGACTCAAGTACGAGCACTACACTCAGTGATTGGGGGCATTAAAACAAACAAAAAATTGTATTGGAGGGGGGTTTATTGTGAACCCTTTTTGATATATGAGGGATTAAAGATTTAAGGAGACTTTTCATAAAAAAATGAGTAACTTTTGAACAGCTTCCTGTAGATTTTTTTTTATCTATTTATTTTTTCATTAATATTTTATAAGAAATTTTAAATCATTTTGAGCCTTCATAACTTTGTAACTGTTGGGAAATGAAGATCGTACACAAAAATTAAAGCTGACAACTTACTCTACAAAATAGATTTTTTTAATCTCTCTACAGGAAGCTGTTCAAAAGTTACTGATTTTTTTATGACAAGTCTCCTTAAATCTTTAATTCCTCATATCTCGAAAAGGGTCCACAATAGACCCCCCCATCCAGTACAATTTTTTGTTTGTTTTAATGCCCCCAATCACTGAGTGTTATATACAGGTTATATTGAATATGTATTTTATTTGTATTAAAAGTTAAGATTTATAAATAAAAAGTTTATTTGAAAAATGTCAAATAATTATTTTATGATTATATTTTGTACATAGAATCAAAATAAAATTTATTTGATAAGTTATCAAACTATGATTATCTGACAAATAAGGTCTTGATAAAGACGCCGCCTTTCATATTGTTTATATGGTTCAAATCTCCGGTCATATCATATCTAATAAAAAAATATCGTAAAATTGTATAATTATATTGTAATATAAGATAAGATTTAATATAAAAATATAAATAACTCTTGTGTAGACAGAATATTTTAAAGTTTAAAATTTTGAATTTCATAGAATTAAAATAATAAATAAAATTAAAAAATTTATTAATACAAACTATAGGTCTCTTCACGAATACTTTTTAAATTTTAATAAGCCTTGTCTCGTGACTGTTTTTTGCAGAAAAAATTATTATTTGATTTTTGAATTACTAATACACACTTTTTATTTTTGACAGTTGTCAAATGAAAATAACTTAGTATTATTTAATAAGTTAATAAAATACTAGCCTTGAGGCTTATTATTTTTTAATAAATGTATTATTTTTTTATATTAAAGTGTAGTAAACTTTTAACATAGGAATGTTGTTTTTGTAGTTCTCTGATGATTGAGATTGATTGAATGATACACAGTAGAATAAACGAACGGAATGGAAAGTGTCAAAAATAATAAGTTAACTTATTAAAATTAAATAAGTGTTCGTGAACAGACCTTATAAGTTTAATTTTAATTATATTTTTCGTTTTTAAATTTGATAAATACAAATATAGCTTATTGTTAAGTAATGTTCGGTTATTTCTTGAACATTTAGGTATTGTTTCATCCATTTTATTTGAAAACTATACCAAAATACGTTTTATCCAACTTTTTGTTTTAAATTAATTCATAAGATAGTACTAGGCCTTATAGCATGTAGTCTTAGATTTTCAATAATAATTTTAAATTTGTATTATAAGATATTTTTGTATCTGTGAGTTATATTATTCAATTAAATTATTTATTTATTTGATATTAATATACTTTTTTGTATTGAATTATTAAGTATTGGTCATGCCAATTAATTTGAATCCAATACAAATCACGAATGGGAGTTGAGTCGAGTAAAATATCATATTAAGTAAAAACAAGAGCCTATCCACTCTCTTACAAAGCTATTATTTTTACGCCATCTAATGGATAATCCTTAATTTATTTTTGAAGGGTTCCAATTAAAAATCACATGAAGCTAAGTTATCATTTTTATGTCGACGATATAAGTTTCAATTTCTTAAAACCGACTACACAAAATAACAGCTATTAAACACTTTATGTTAAAACAACGACTTTTAGTCTAAAATATATGGATGCTTTATATAGGAATTCATTTCTTTAAAAAAAAACTTTCATTATAAATATTACACCATCGTATATTGTTCATGAATATTCTCTTCTTTATTTCCCCTAAATTAAAATTGTGTAATCCCTATAATACTAATCATTGCCAACAATAATATTTTAACACAAGATATTTTGAAATATTTTACATAATTGATATTGTAATACATTAAGTATATTATATTTATAATACAATAAAACCGCATAATAATTTACTTTTTTTCTGTTTTTAATTACTTATACTTTGTTTTTAATTATTATTATACAATTACAATATAAATATTAAATATATACATTTAAACAAGAAAAAATAATGTTTTATAAGCGATATTAAAATTTTTAATATTAAAATAGCAAATAAATTTACATTTTGTAAAAAAAAAAACATTTTTAAACATTATTCATACTAATATTATTTTGAGATTTTAAATTAAACCCCCTTCGACCGTCTACTAATTGATATCATTAATCAATTAAAAAATTATGTAAACAAAAAACACATGTATGTATAAATGGGGTTTTTTATCTTCTTATTTACACATTAATATTATTATATTATATATATATATAATGTATATATATATATTAAATTGCAAAAACAAAACAAAAAACAAATTTAAAAAAAAATTAATTATAATTAGAATTTTTCTACGTAAAATCAAAAAATTCAAAACTATAGGTATATGCAATTAATTAATTTTAATTATAAAAGTCTATAAAATCAAAATATTCAATTAAAATGTCTAAAAAATTTGATACCTTCTCAATAATGTATATATATATGTATAGGTATACTTATTACTTATAATATTTTGTTTAGTATTTATATATAATTAAATTCTACTGTATATAACTTTTTTTTTTAATATTTATATACAATTAATAGATCACATGTACAATAAATTAAATAGGTATGTAGGTTATAAATCTTTTAATTTTTTTTTTTCAAATTAAATTAAACGTTTTTCTTCTATAATTTATGTTGTATTCAAATTAATTTCGCTAATCTATGGTTATTTATAAAATATCGAATACACAAAATATACATATAAATATATATATATATATATTAAATGTTTTTTTTTTACTAATTGTATACAAAATTAAAAAAAATAACAAAAACAATAACAAATAACAAAAAAAAAAACAACCAATTATTTTTTGTTTAGAAATTTGTGTTTTTTAATCGACGTTTACCGTAAACCTCTTCGAAAATTATGATATGATTTTTCTCTTATATTATTATTATTTTTGATTTTTATTTTTTTATTTTAGTTTTTTTTTTTTTTCTATTATTTTTCTATTTTATGTTCATCACGCTCGAAAGTTTCGAAGACTGAATTTTCTAAAAAGAATAAAATAAAATTTACAAATAAACAAAAATACAACATTTTTACATGTTGTACAGATTTTTATTATTATTATTATTTATTTGAATGAACGATTTTTTTTTGTTTTTTTTTTTTTAAACGGTATATCGTAATCGTATACTCGTCCCAAGTCCCAAGTCCCAACACTATGCATAATTCTTTTTTTTCTCTCTCTTGAAATTTTATTTTTGATTTTGATTTTGTTTTTGTTTTGAGTTTTTCTTGATTTTTTAAATAGTTTCTAAATATTATAACCTTATTGGAAACATTTGTTCATAAGACCAAAAACAACAATTAAACAAACAGAAAATAATAAAAAAAAAAGAAAATTAAAAGAAAATCAAAAAAAAAAGAAAAACCCAAAAAAAATTATAAATGTGGTAAAAGAAAATTTTGTGATTTTTTTGGTTTATTTTTTTTTTTTAATGTACAAACAATTTGAAATTTTAAATAATTGTTATCACCATGGTGATTATATTTAGTGAATTAAGATAGATCACAAATTAGCAGTATTAGGAAAATAGTCTGGACCCTGGATTACAATCAAATGAAAAACTCTAGAGATGGCTAAAATTAATGCCAAAAGTCTGCAGTCTAAGGGTGTATTTATGTTGGAGTAGTTGCGATAAGTGATAAGAACGTCGATAAGAACATAGCGTAAAAAATTTATGTTGTTTAACGATGATCAAAGCGATGCTCCAATATAAATACATCAATTTAAATCATATACATATAATAGTTTTCATATGCTATGCGCTTATCTTCGCACTTATTACTTATCCAACATAAACACACCCTAATAAATACGAATTGACATTGGTATTGTTAATATACATTTTGAATATATGCATGTTTAAACTTCAAAAAATGTACCTAAATAAATGTAAATGACAAATAATATACGACAAATTGAATCAAAATTTACAAATTGGTCATTTGTCCGCAATGCGACTTATACATTTTAACATTTCAATCATAATGCCATCGTTACATTTACTGTAGCAATATTGTTTAAGCTTAAAGTCTAATGAATATACGACACACGACTTTGTCGGATATTTTGTTCGGGTATCACAATATGTGTCACATTCATTGGACAGCTTTCGACTTAAAAAATGTTCCGATAGAAGAAAATTTTAATCACATAAGGACAAGCGAGAAGGCCCCTAATTGAATATATAGAAGTAGGGTATATACACATATTAATTTAGTCGTCAGTTATGCTACTGTCAGTTTATCATTTTGTGCTATACATTATCAGTTTAGTCATTAGTATAATATACTTAAGAAACACGATAAGTTTTTTTAAAACTAGAACATAAACGTTTCTAATATAAAATCTTAATTTCATTTTTATTACATTTTTTGAAAATTTATAAAAGTAATTAATTCTCCTGTACAATACAAGGGCCTTCAGATGTCCATAAGAGCATAAGATACATTAATTAATAACTGTCATATACAATAGTTGATACAAATTCTGTCAGAATATAAACTATAAATTTACATAGAAATGTGCTATATGTACTTACATATAGTTTTTCTACCTCTGTTTTATATTATATTAACCAGATTTTGTGTGGATTAATCCAAATCATTAATTAAAAATATATATATTTGATTTTAGTCCATTAGTCTTCTTCCGTTTAGTATCTTATTACATTTATCAGAACATAAAATATAAATTAGTATATATACTTATAAATCGATAAGAACCTTAACTAAACCAATTAATTTATCTTAATAAACGATTATTAACTAATCAAATATTTATTACATTCTTTAAAAATAAGGATTAAGACTTTTTGAACTGAAGATATCTGTCAATTTGTATTAAAATGTATCATTATTTAAGAATTAATCAATTAAAATCAGATCTCAAAAAAATTTGTATCTATTTCAAAAATTTAACTTTAAAAACTTTTCTACGCATTTCTTTGCTACAAAAAACAAAATACCCCCAAAAACGAAATGAATCTTAAAAACTATAAACATAACAACAAAATAATAAAAATAGGTTAAAAGCTCTTCAATAGCTATTTGGTGCAGAAGTTTTGTAATTTATTGCATACGAAGAAGAACTCATGCTAAAAAAGAAATGAACAGTCACAACATTCACAACACAACAAAAAAATTATAAGAAACGAAACAAAAAAAAAATAAAAGGACAGTGAAATGTTGAAAGTTGTAAAAGAATAGAATAAATTAATTGTTTTAAATATACTGCAACAAAAGGAATACAATAAAAAGAAGAAAAAAATTCTGTCGTAATATGAATTACCACTAACGCATTTTTAGATTGTTTTTTTTTTTTGCAGTTTGTTTTTTATATTATATATATATATATATATATATTTATATATAATATAACTATTAATAGATTTTAAATACAATTTTATTTTGATTTGTACATATTATTTATTTCAGTAGACATAGAGCAGATATATATATATATACATGCACTTTTAAAAAAAAATGATTTAAATATAATAAAAAATAGAAATAAGGACTAATCCTATTGATTTTTAAACTTTGTAGAATTTTATTTTAAATGAAATATTTTACAAGAACTAGACAATTACATGCATTTTTAATATTATAGTAGATAAATAAATAAAAAAAAAATATTTAAAGAAGCGCCATTTGATTGAATCAAAATATAGTGAAACATTAATTTACAATTGAAATTGCAGTAAAATATAAATAAAAATAATTTGTATATAATAAAATTTGATGACACACATAATAAGTAAATAAAATATATGATCTTGAAAATTGTAATGAATTTTGAAAGCAAAAGAATATAAGAAATTAAAAATATATAAAAAAGTTTTTATATACAAATATTCTTTTTGTATGAAAAAAATCCAAATGATGGTAAAATTATTTTTATATTTTAAGTTTTATGGAACATAACATCATCATCATCAGTTTGGTTTAAGTTTATTTTTTTTTAATTAACCTAAAAATAAAACACATTTGAACTTCACACAAACCCAGATCTTAGAACGAAGGAACCTCCTCTGGCAGAAAAAACTTATTACAATCAGAAATACCCAAAATTTATTTAAAGTTTTTTAATTTGTTAAAATTTGAACCCAACCGATTTTTAAAATCTAATTTGAGATTTAGCTTATATCAAGTATTATTCCTTTAGTTTATGTTACAAAAACTTTTTAAGCAACATTGGCTATTAAAAAATTAGAGCTCTATAGTATCATATTTTTAATTACAATTTAGTGAAAATCCATTCCTTTAAAGAATTATATTACCAACAAACAAAAAACTCAATTACGATAGTTGCGATTATATTTAAGATTAAAAGTATTTTTATTTTTATAGATATAATCGGTCTGATGGCATGATTTTATTCAAATCTAAAATAAAATTAAAACTAAACCAATTTGTTTTTAAGCATGTTATCTAAGGTTTTTCTTAATCACTTTGTTCTATTTATAATTTAAATCTAATCTACAAATAAAAATTAAAAAAGAAAAATTCGAAAACTAATCTTGATACAAATAATTCTAAGTTCAATAATTTGCAAAAAAAAAAAAAAAAAAACTAAAAGCACTAAGATTTGCCTTTTTTTTATTTTTGCTAAATACAACGATTGAATGGCCAAAGCACACGCAATAATGGCAAAAATAACATAAAATAAAAGAAAAATCAAAGGTTCTTGAATTCACCTTTTAAGAAAATTCTTTTTAGGTTATCTTAAGTTGTTTTTAAAAAGTCTTTGTATAAAAATTCAAATATTGTACTTTTTTAACGATAGCATTAGTTTCTATAGAATACGACTAGTATAAGTAGAAATTTTACTATTCATAGAAAATTGATTTTTTTTCCATTACAATCAATATATATTCTTAAAAAAGAATTTTAAAACCCCTTCAAAATTATTGCAAAATTTTGAAATAGAAAGAAAAATATAGGTACATGTATAAGAGAATATAAAATTTCATTGATTTCGTTTTTGGTTTCAACACTGAAATCAATTTTTAAAAAAATTGGAAACAAAAATATGTAACTTGTACCCAAAATATATCATTTCCGAAACGGAAATAAAATCAAAAAAAGGAAATATTATTGTAAGATTTAGTAATTTTTAGTTTCACTCTAAAACCAAATTAGAATTTAACCTTTGGCATATATGGTAATATTTATATTAATTTAATAAAACAAGAATGAAATGTAAATAAATGTATTTTAAAATATTTTTTTAAGAACTGTTTTTTTATTTATTTCTTAAGAAATAAAGGACATTTTTATTTTATAATATCATATGGATTTATTTCCATATGCCTAGTTATTTATTTATTATATAAATAAAATTTGTCATTAAAATTCATCTTTTCTAGGTACTTGGTTTTCACTTGAAAATGAATCCTTTTGATGTGTATAAAACTTTGAGAGTTCTTTACAATTATCCTTTCTACTTTGTCAACTATTTTTTTGTTAGAGATTCTGATAAATCACATCGACTCTTTTTTATAAAACTATTAACGTGTTGTTTTTTCAATATATTTTTAAACATTTATATACACCAAATTTAAAACATAGGTATTCAAAGTTGATTTTTTTTTTGTATATTATTTTTAAGCTGCAATAAATACTTTTTAGTATGTACATATAAGTATGTATATACAAAATTATTCGTTTGAACTTAAATTGTATTTTGTCAATTGCCAACCTACAATTACAGTTTAAATTGAATGACTATGTATTCAATTACATTTTTTATAATTAGTGTAAAAAATTATTAACATATAAGAAGCAAATAACTCTACAAATAAATATTAATCAATATTAATATCTACATTGTATTAATATATTTATATATATATGATTCTGATAAATCATACTATGTTTTTTTTTTCGTACCGATACCGATAAACGTTTTAATAGATAGCATATCCTTCTGCTTATTTTAAATTTGACTGGAAAATTTTTTTAACTTTATTTTTAGAAATTATGTATATACGAATTTTTTTTAATATAAAATTCATAACTTTACATTTGAATTCACGAAAAAACACTGACATAATAATATTATACTGAAGACTAGTTGAACAATAAGTAAGTATACATTAAGGGGACTAGGGAAGAATTTTTTCAGATTTATTATTATATGAACGAAAAAAAAAATAAAAAACAATATACACTACTTTTTAACTCAAAATAAACTGTTGTTTTCATATACCACTAAATATATAAATATCTTTCTATATTGATTTTTTTTTTTTTTGTTTGTTAACATGCCTTTTAAAAAGATTTGATGTTTTATTATGTGCTCCGCGAACCAGAATAACATAATTAAATACAGTCTATGACTATATTTAAAAATACCAAAAAAAAAAAAATATGTATATTTGACACAATTCAAGATTAAATATAGGGTCATATCTATATAATCATATAATAATTAAAAAAAAAACAGCAATAAGTAATATTAATTGTTAATATGTATTACATAAATAAATAAAAATGTAACTTACATTTTGCAGGCAATTTATTCCTTAATAATTTAATGTTATATACACCAGAATATCACAAAACTTAATTATAATAAATTATAACAAAATAATTACGCTTTATTTTTTATTTAAATTGAATAAAATTATTTTTCTAAATCTTTTACAACCTAGATTTTTGCTAAATATAAACAATTAACAATTTCATAAATGTCAAAATGACATCGCTGTCAACTGTCATTTAGGGTAATGGTCTAAAAAAAACTGTACTCATTGACATTATACCAGTTTGATTGTTCAGAAATTATATGATGCTTACATCGGTCTTTTTTAATGTACAAAAATTTAACGCATTGAAATTGCAAATAAAATGGAATGGATGAGTATAAAAATTTAATAGAATCTTGAGTTTTCAAAAATTTTTCAATTTGTTATATACATGTTTGTTCTTAATGTTTCTAACTTAATCAAAACAAACCGTATAGAATAAAAAATTTTATTGAAGAAAGATCACTATTTAATAATTGTTTTAATCTTCAAATATCTAGTTAGTTAAGTTTTAATAAATATTTTTTGGGCTAAAAAAAAGTACCGTGTTTTTCCAAGTGATACCAAGCTTCGTATGAATGTTTGTTTGGAATTGAAATATGCTGATCAATCAAAAAAAAAATTTTTTTCCGGTTTGTTTACAAGTTTCGGTCTTACGCTTCATCTAACTAAATTGTTCGAACAAGAAAAATTTTTTTTGTTATTTTTTGGTCTGACATGAATACGTTTGGGCAGAATGTTCTAAGATTCTGCTTTTCAATTCTCGGTTCACAGACAACGCTTGACGATAATAACAGTATGACGTGGATTAAATTTCGCAAAGGGCTTAAAATTTAAAAAACAGAAAGAAATTTAAAAAGAACACTAATATTTGTTTTTGAGTTCCCTTTGCTTGGAATTGTGTAGAATTTTTTTAATAAACTTTTTTGTACATTTATAATTTTATATATATATAGGTGTTTGTTTATAACACTTCTACACAGTTTGAAATAAAGCAAAGAACAAATTTTAACTATATGGATCAATACCGCAAAAAAAATTATTTTACGGAACATTTTTATACCGTAGACTCACTAGTTATGCAGTTACATTACAACCTTCAAAAGTCGGCAAAGCTGAACGACGGCCCCTTTTTTAGTTTTATAAATACATATATGTCAAATAAGTAAATATAGCGTTGCCATATGATATTTCTATTTACCGTTACACGAAACTCAACTTGTAATCGAATTTAAAACGGTATATAAAAATTTTTCATATATATTTGTATATAAATATAAAACTGTTTGTCCGTTATATAAATATCTATTAGAGCCAGTCTTATATTTACTTTTAAGTAATTAATTCCACAAACTGCGCAAGCAATTTTGGTGCTTATGTATTTTACCTATGGTTTGAGTTTTCTTTTAAAGTAGCAATCTCACATGACTCTTCGGAATTTAGTATTGTAGTTGTCTTTTAAATATTTTTCCCTTTCTTAGGGAAGAAAATTTATAAAATTATCCATATACTCCAGTCTCAGTTTATCTAAGGCTCTTTCATATATCTACCTAAAAGATAAAATTGAATTACAAATTCACAAATTCTTGGGGAGTAGCAAGTTTTTTTCCAAAGCAAGTCTCTATCTGGGGCTTCAGTGGGTTAGTGGGTAAGCATTTGCATTTTCAAAAAAATTATTGAAAAGTATTTCATCTATATAAATCCCCATGGTGACCAAATATAATTTAAAATATACAAATATATAATATAAACAAAATAAGTAATATTACTTATAAATTAATAGAAAGTATTGATATCCTCCTTATCAAAACAACAACAACAACAAGTTCCTATCTTTACTATATATTCTTTACCCTATTATCAATTATAAATTTAGGATCTTGAGTTTGAAGAAGTTATACTTTATATCTGATTTCAATAAAATCTGTCCTTTCCCTTCTATTTATTAAAAAACAACTTTAAATATTGTATAAACATATTTATATCTACATTATATAAAAATATGCAAATATTTATATATATGAATTGTAGGATATATGTATATGTACATAATACATATATAAATATGCAAATAATGAAGTATTCGGATAATTAAATCATTATTTATAAGTTGATAAAACCGCGTGATTAGACATCATATACCACTTTTTATTTTATTATTATTTTAATGCCTGCCATACACAGTGCAATGCAGCAATAAATATGCGATGCAAAAAAACTAATTTTGAAGGATTTCTGGTGGGAGTTTTCTTTATGTATTAATTTAAACCAACAAAAAAATTATCAGAAGCCAAGAGCAAAACTAAATCTCCAAAAAGCGGATGCATAGAATTTATTTAAATAACAACCTCTTGAATGTCAAATTCACTTGTGCATTTCACATTTTTTTTTTTTTTTTTTGATTAAATTTTTTCTGATTTTTATTGTGATTGAATGAAATATCTTAATTTAATACCAGCTGCTGAATTGGGGTTGTTTTTAAAGCTACTGTACATAGTACATAAGTGATGATTAAAATGACAAAAGTCGAAATCATAAAATTGTTCTTGTTGTTTTTTGTTTTTGTATTAACAAGGGTAACAAAAAAGCATTGTTTATATGTCCTGATTTAATTTTCATTGTTTTTTGATTTTATCACGCACGTTTGTTTAACACAATAAATTGGTTTGAACGGATATTATTCATTTCTTTGATAAAATATGGTTGATAAGTAAATAATAATATATACATAAACATATTGTTTATGTACATATGTATAGAAATATATCGAATAAAATATTTTAAAACAGATTTAGAAATATGTATATTGATTTAGTATTAAATATTTATATACAAAATAAAATGAATTTTATTTGCCCACATTTTACAACTAGAACAAGAAAATTAGTTTAGAAAGTCTTAATGTTTATTTATTGTTTATTGTTTAAATAAATTATTCTTTGGACAAATTTTTTTTTGTAAAAGTTTATACATAATATTTATATTGTGAAAATATATTATAAAAATGTATAAATGTATATCAAGTTACTTTAGATCAGTGCTCCGCAACCCAGTGTGCCGGGAGACGATAATTATTATTTATTTATTTGTAGTATACCATACAATAGTAAATATTGCCTTATTATGTTAATCCTTTGCCTACTTGACATTTGAACTTCTTATTAAATTATTTTAATATACACTATATTTTTTTTATTAGATATGATCCGACCAGGGTTTGAAGCTGAGACTTTTCGATTGAAAAGCCGCCACTTTACCACTGAGCTATCGGTCAGAAAGACGATATTAGAAGTACCTTGGTGAAATTTACAATTATAGGATCACTAGAAATATTTGAAAGAATTTACCAGAGATCAAGATTGAGAATTAGTAAACAATTTTGGATTCGCCTCAAGAACATTTAACAATGTGGTAACAAAAATTTGAACATTATTTTCATAAAATAAATACGGTGAAATATAATTAGATTCTAAATCCTTTTGAAAAAGATGCCGAAAATTCTGTTGAAGCACTTGCTGTTCCTGTTCAAGAGGAATTTGTGGAATTGAGCATTGGCTTTCATTGACTAAAATTAAACGAAGTTTCATTATTGAATTTTTTCTGAACTGCACAGTTAAGAATGAAAATCCCATGATTTCTAACCATGCTTAGCTGCTCTGATTCGATGTTCGACAACAAATCTACGTGAACTAAGTTTTTCAACTGTTGCTTTATTAAAAAATAATGAGCGCTCATGCTTAAAGACCCTTGACTAGGAATATTAAATTGCACTTTCAAATATGGGGCCGAATATTTGTTCACTGAAACAAGGCTACATTAGTTATCACTTATTAGTAATAGTTTTATAATCTTTTTATAATATATAAAAGTATAGTTTTATAATCTTTTTATAAAACTTAAGTAAGAAAATAAATTTTTTGTTGTTCCCCCTGTTGTGGTAGTAAATATATAAGGACTTACATAAAGTTATTAAAAAAAAAAGTCGTAACAAAGTAGATGTACTGAATAATGTATCTAGAGTTTTTTTTAGCAAAGTATTTTAATTGCACTGACTGTTGTGGTAATATAGTGTGCCGTAATATAAGCAAAGGTTGCGCAACATTGCTTTAGATAAAGTAAAAGTATTTATTTATTTTATATTCAGAGTTTCTTTTAAAATAAAAAAATAGAATTTATCAATGATTTGACAATCACAATAAACAAATACAAACACAAATCAATAAAATTAAAATTAAATTTTTAAAATAAAGATTCTTTAAAACTTTTTCTTATTATATACTTTCAAATATTTGGTTTGGTTTTTGTGCGGTAAACTTTTTAAAATATTAGGAATCTTTACATATTTTATCCATGTATATAAATACATATATATATATATACTTATATAGAACAAGAAAACTTTTTCAGCTTTTAGAACTTTTAAAAACTTATTTCTAAACTTTTAATAACACATTCTATACACAAGAAGTAAATAATGATTAAAACGAAACTAAATTTTAATTAAAGTTGTATATTCTTTTGTAAAAAAAATAAATATAAAAGTTTTGTTAATTGAAAACAAATAATAGTAAATAAATAGATTTTTATATTACTATATTATTTGTATTTTTTATATGTATTGGGTTTTTTTTATAAATTAAGAAAAATTTCGAACCCAATAAACGGAGGAGTAATTTTACATTCTTTTTCCTTAGGGCGTAGACGAAATATCTACTATTTTATATATTAAAAGTCACAAAGTGATCAGTTATTGATGTTCTTAGTTTTTATAATACATAAAAACGATTTTAATAATAAGAATCGATTAAGTTTTCCTTCGTCATTCAAATTTCACATTAATGGGTACAATCCACTCTCTTTCCAACTCCTTAAACAACGAGTGAGTGTGAATATTTATAGGGGTTCAACTCTTTTATATATATTTCAAAGGAGAAGTTGGGTTAGTCGAATAATTTGGAAAAAATGGTATTCTGGGTGTAAGAAGATTTCTATATCCCTCTGAGACAATTGGGTCAGCAGAAGGACGTCACGGTTAATTTAAAAATATACTAAAGTTTAACATTACGAGAATCATAATTTCAGTTCGAAATGACTAGTGAGCGATTGAATTAACTTGAACTGACTGATTTGAAATGCCCAAAATTTTGGAATTTTTATTTTAATTTTTTTTGCAGATAATAAGGAATTTTATTACGTCATCATACATGGTGTAAGAATGTGTAAAAATTGTTGAATTATATTATTTTCAGAAAATACTAACTTTTTGAACAATCTCATTATTAGCGGTGAAGCTCATTTTCACTTAAATTGATATGTCAATAAACAGACAACTGAGCACATATAAAAAGGCTCTTGAATTGTATACCAGACTATGGTGTTTATGTTCTTTAATTTTTAACAGGCGTGGCATATGGTTCCAGTGAGAAAGACAATGTCAACGTTACCCAGAAATGACGGCCAATAATTTTTCTTAGGTTCTTGGAGGAACCGATTAACGTCAAAAAACCACAAAACATTCAGAAACTAATTCAGAATATTCGCACAGCACAGAAAATGAGAAACATTACAAACAATTATATACGCTTTTACAGTTGAAATAAATTACATTTTACCTTAGGTAGTAACATCCAATGATAAGGTAATCAAATTGAAACGAATTAAAAAAGTTCAAAATAGACATAATTGTCAATTAGACGCTTTGTTTTATTTACTAGAACTTTATAATAATATTTTTGAATAAATATTTTAAAATAATTTGAAACGACAAAGTAATTTTGTTGTGGTGAAAATTTTGATAATTTTCAAGTAAGTTTGGGAAATAAACAATTATAATAAAATTAATATAATATTTCAAATGTCAAACGATTAAAAACCGTACATTGTGATTTGAAATTACTTTGAATTAATATAATATTTCAAATGTCAAGCAATTCAAAAGCGTACATTGGGATTTAAAATTACTTTGATTACTGTGCTAAGTTTATTTGCTTTTCACGCAGGAAAGCAAGCGAAGCAAAAATGCGTACAATGGGTCTTTAACAAATAAATTATCTACCTAGTGCAATTGTTATTGTTTCATATTTTTACTGAAAATAATGAAAACTTACAACAGAAATGATCCTGCCTTAATTTTTAATAACACAATGTTTTAATCATATTTATATAAAATTTTCAGATTATATTCTGTGAGTTTTAAAAACTGAAGTGAACTAATTCATAAACATTTAAATTAATTTGAATTCATAAAAAAAAAAAAATTTATTTTTAAGCTAACGACATATTTTATTTTTTTATAATCGAACACATCCAACAAAGTACATTTAATTGAGTGGAGTAAGTGTTTCTTCTTCGATAGGATCGCTTATAAAGCGTAAGGTGCAGTCTTTAAATTTTAATAACTTCAACTTTTTTTAATTTCAGTATAAAATTTAGTAACTGTAATTTCTGTCAAATGAAAAAGATTGCCATTTTTTGATTGCACTAACGTGCGGTGTCCTTTCATCTTTCCTTTTCATAATTCTCCTATTTTGCAATATTTTTTTTTTTAAAAATAGAATAAGAAACCATTTAAATAAGATTAATTGAATTCTTTCTCTTCACATTCCAAAATATATAAACCCATCTTTAAAACAGGACCTAATTAGATGCTTTATTAAATTTAGAATTATTTTTCTTGATAATTAAACTATGATTATTTTTATTCTATTTTTAAAAATATAATGGAAAATATTATAAAATAAGATTTAAAAAAAAAAAAAAAACTTTATTATTTTTTTTTTAACTTAAAAGAATAGGTTAAAAATTAATTTCTCATATTTTAATCTTTTAAGTATAATCGATTTATTTTTAATAACTTTATGAAAGTTCCATATATTGTATGACATATTTTTAATGTACATATATATGTGTGTGGGTTCATAAAATTTTTAGAACAATTTTAAAAGAAAAGAAAGCAAAATCCAAAATGCTATTCGTTACTTATTAGTTGAGTACAGATTCCTGCTGGGAGGAATTTTTCAAAAATAAAACAAAAGAAAATTATAATGTAAGTATAATGTAAGTAAGGTAATAAATTAAGATTCTTTGTTTCTTTTTTTTTTGTTTTGTTTTTTTTTTTTTGTTTTTTTTTTTGTATTTCAAACCTTGCAAAAGAACTGTATAGTAGTTAGTACATTGTACTATACAATAGTTGAACTACATAGTACATACTGTGTATATTTATGAAGGTGGTTCATAGTTTAGACTAAATTTTGTATAGAAGAACAATATACAAGTATACATATAACGAAGAAGATGGTATTTAATATTAAATTTTTTGGTTTTTATTATAAAGGTGTAATGAGATCATCCGACGGCAGGTTATAATCATAATTATAACTATAACGATAATAAATAATATATTTGAATCCCTTTTTTTTTTGAAAGGATTCAAATAAAGGATTTTTTTTTTTTTATAGGATTAAATTTTATTTTAATATTTTTAACACAATACGGAAATTAGAATTAAGTTATGGAAAAGTTTTAGTTTCGGTGATTTTTAAAAGGAATTCAGAGCAAAATTTTTAAAAGATAATTTAAAGATCTTTATGGATTATATTTTCTTTTAATGTGCGGTATTTAGAAAAATTTTTAAATATTGTAATATATTATTAAATGGTATGTATTTTAAGATTAAATAAAAGATATCATTTAAACAATAGATTGCAAATTTTGAAAATAAAAAAAAACATGAAAATTAATATTTTTACATAAAAATTAATCATTGACAAGTATTTGTAAATGAAAGGATTTTTATTTGTTTTTCAAACAATTATATCTTAAGTAAAACAATTAGTTTTAACATTTAGATTTATTTTGTGTTTTTTAACTCATATTAAAGTTTTTTTTTTTTTTTTTTAAATAAGTTTCAATTGAATTTAAGTATAATTAATATTTTATTTCTTATAATTAAATGGCAAATTAAACACGCCAACGGGCTAATAGCTAGGTATTTATATCAGTAATTTATTATCACAATTCGACTAATAACTCAAACTTTTCCGAAATAAGAAGTAACTTAATATATATATTTATATTTTATTAAGAATTGGTTTTTTTTTTTTAAGTGCTAACTGTTCAACTGTACATGTCGGAACCGGAGGTCATATTATATTCGTGTTATTAGAATTAATCTTAATGAATTCCATATACAATTTAAACATGAGATAGTACTAGTCTTTATAACATGTAGAAACGTCTTTGATTCTCAATAAAATTTTATTTTGTTTTATATTGCAATTTTTTGTATTTGAGTTATATGGTATTCTATATCTGTGAGTTATATTATCTAAATAAATTATTTATTTATATTTTACATTTGTTTATATTGAAATATAAATGTATTTTTTATTAAAGATATATAATTATTAATTATTGATTAAGCCTTTAATTTGAACACAATACCGAATGGGAGCAGAGTTGAATCGAAAATAATTTTTCACTTTCACTGGGATTCAATTACGGGCCTTTTGCATGAAAGGTTGGTACTCTAAACACTATGCCATCCAACCGTTATGAAATACAAGTATATAAATGGTTGTATTATAAATTTTAGGCTTTATATTACACCTAAAAGTCTAAATAGTATATATCAGATCCACTAAGCCTTTCCATTAACTTGTGACCATGACTTGTTTATTTTATTTATTTCCATCAATACTTTTCTTTTCCAGCTTTATCTGGACGCACCTACTTTTCTCTTACACTGTGGTTAGAGCTTCGCTTGTAATTTCAATTTCTAGTCCTATTATATATCATATTGACGCCCTATGCCCCACCAGGGGTTCTAGGATCCAGTAAGAAAGTAACTAAGCTATATGATATACATGTTTTCATTCATTAGAAAAGCGCCAAATGTCTATGAAATATTCTGATTAACTGGAATATCTATAGGAAATTACTTGGATTTATTTATTTAAAAATACTTGTTTAGTATTCTTTACCAATTGGAGTTTCTTCTTTACCATTAAATATTTCTTAGTCTATCAAATACTATCCTAGTCCTATTTAATCTGCTGTATATGTCTTTCGTGGTTTCTTTGACTATGGTGCTGTCTAATAAATTTAAATTTAAAATGTTCGTATAAATGAGAAATAATTTATTCTCAAAATAAACAAATCTACATTTCCAAAATACGTCAGTTATAGCTTTCGATAAAATGCATATACGGAAAATGATTATTTTGCCACAAAAAAATGGAAGATTTAAACAAAAATATTAATTATTTAAATATTAAAAAAAAAAATTAATTTATAGATTTTCACGATATTTTGTGTTCTGAATCAGTATTTTGCATAATGAAACGAAAAATTGTTCCAGTTAAAGATGCTTCAATTATTTTTCCCATTTCAGTTTGTCGTTGAATAATTTCTGATAGGATTTCATTATGACTTTGTATATTTCAATCAGTCTACACTTAATATTGTAGTGATTTTTCGGTTTTATAGATTTCTATACCTATTCAGTAATGAGTAAATAAAAGTTGTTCTATTGAACTTAAGCTAGTTATCCTAGTATCCTACAATTGTAACGTAACACTAGAGGAAAAAATACAAATGTTTATTCTACACTCAGAAAATTTCAAAATAGTTTAAAACTGGTTAATGGAACACATTTTTGGTGAAAAATTTTTGAAGTTCGGAGTATGTTACATTTAATGTGCTCTTTTCTGCCAATAAAATTCTATTCTATATACAATTTACAAGGAGCCTCAGTAGGTTTGGTAAGCATTTGGATAACTAACCGAGAGAGTTCGGTTTCGATTCCCGTGCAGGTCATGAAATTTTTAATTAAAAAAATATTGAAAAATAATTTTTCTTTACAAATCCGCTTGATGACCAAATATAATTTAAAATACACAAAATACAAATATATATATAACAAACAAGAACAAATAGAATTTTCAAAAATTCGAAATACACCTTTTGAATTCAAATTCACTTTTAACAGGATATATTTCCTCCATTTTCTTAATTAAAACTCTGTATGTACTAAGGTAATCGTTCGTAGTATTTAGTTATACTGTAAAAAAAGAAGGTATTTTAACTTTTGATTGTTTAGCACTCCTATACGAAAAAGTGTAACGCTTCAAAAAAGTTACTCTTGACTAAGCAGTAATTTCTTGAATACTTATTTTTACTTAGCTGTTTTTACTCGATTTAATATAGCTATTGCATATAAGATTATTAAATACATATAATATAATGTATATATTTGTGCGGCATTTATAATTTTGTACTTATAAATAATTTAAATAAATTTTTTTTTGGTTATAGGGATGATGAAAATTTTATTAGACGTCCATTTTAAAGATTCCTTTAGATTTGCATATCATACGTCATCTAATTTTTAGTTAGCAGAATATGATTATAATCCTTTAACTGCTTCAACAGTAAACAGGATAGGGAATTAAGAAGCGAAATAATAGACAGGGTTATGCAAAACTATTTTTTTTATAGTAATTGTTGATTATGGTCTGATCTAGGTTTGAATCCTCGACCTTTACATTTAAACGCTGGCATCTTGACCATAAAGTCATACGTGGGATGAAGTAAAAGTATGATATCGCACTTTTCAAGAGATAGTCATCTTTATACCATTGCCTGGCAAGTGTAGTTAAAGGTGAATAGGTATGAGAAAAATGTGAGGGCTTAAATTGAGGCTGAGAAATAGGATGTTTTAAAAATGAAATAAATTGATTTATTAACTACAGTTTTTTTATGCAAAAATTACAGTTACCTAAAAAAACAGTGAAAAAAATCAATATTTTTCAGATAAATGCCCTAAGTGAAAGATAGTAAGTTTAAATGTTAATATGAAACCCCATAACCTTATAGCTAGCTACTAACACTTAAACGAGTCTTTACATTTAACAGGGGTGAACATATTGTTATTCCTATAAAATTTTTAACTTATCTATCACCTTCGCTCTTCGTGGCTTCCGGACACCCTGCATATTGAAGTTTTTAGAACTTTCTATTTGAGATGGTAAAGGACGATGGTATTTTATTGTGATTAATACCATCGTTATTAAAGACTTCGAAAACAACCTGGCACATGGAGCTAAACTTAGGTACATGGAACTTAATATTAGTTCTGTTTGCTCTGTTATAAGATATTTCAGAAAATTTTCAAGAATTATGTTTGTTTTTTCAATTTAAAATTTACACTTTCAAATTCCTTTTTCATATTATCGATAATTTCAATATTTTATATATTACTTCATGTGTTCAATTAACGAATTAAGACAATCAATTATTAACTTCACATCTTTTAATCTCGTATATTTTTGTTTCTATAACCTTCTATTCATTTTGGGTTTAATTAGACCATAAGTTTAAGAAAGTTTTTCTTATTATATTTAAAATAAAATAAAAAATTATTAAATATTAAATCTTTCAAAGACTTCTTTTTAAAACACCTATACAAACAATTAAAAGAATATCAAAAAACACTTTTGTAAGATTTCTTTACTTCTAATTAAAAAAAAACTTTTATCTTCATCAATAAAATTGTAAGAAATCTTTTTTTTTTATGTAATTTTATTTTTATAAATATAATATTTTTTTTTATATAATTTCTTAATCACAAAATATTTTTAATATCTTTATATTTTTATATATTAAAAATAAAAAAAATTCTTTTAATTCATTAATATATTTAAATAATTAATTTTCTTAGAAAAATATATTATATTTAATTTATAAATATTTATAGAAAAATTCAATTTATAAATTAAATATTTCGTTAAAAAAAAATCTTTTCTTAAAAATATTTATATAAAATATTTAAATAAATTAAACATGAAAAAATAAGTTGAAAATAAGAATATATAAACAAATTGTTGGGTTTTGAAAATTCTGTAAATAATTCAAAAGAAAAAATCTTTTTAAAAGAAAATTAAATTTTTTTATTTAAAATTATAATTTTATAATGTGTTTACCATTACTTTGAATCTTTTAAAAAATCTGAGTAATTTAGTTAATTAAAAAATATTTGTATTAATTTCGTTTAATAACTGAAAGAATGATGTTTAGAATCCTGTATATATAACATTTAATATTAATTATATTAAAGTCTTTTAATTTTTTTGTAACTGGTGCATCTACAGTAATTCTGCCTTGCTTTTTGATGGGGAGATAAAATTCTCTTCTAAGACCTACATATTACGATCTGTTGTGCATTATACCATTGGTAATAGTTTCTATTAATTTATAAATAAATATTATTTATTTAGCTGATATTATAAATACATTTTCATATTTGACTTTTTAGTTATAATCACCAAGGAGATTATATTTTTTTTTTATAAATCTTCCTTTTATTTGTAGCATGTGTAAGATTGGAACTCATACTCATCCTCGATTAATAAGCACTGCGTATACTTATTCTCTAAACAAACGAAGGACCTATAAATATTTATTTTTTTATGTTATTTAAATGTTATTCGACTAAGATGTGGTTCTTCCTATTTTTTTTTTCCTGTTTCTCCACTTCTTCTTTGTCTTTATCTTGTTCTGGACCCACCTTGAGAGTTCCAGCATAGGACCATTCTTGTATGCAATCATCATTTTTCCTTAGTGTGTGTCCAAACCACTTCCATTTTCTTCTGGTAATTTGCTTAATTATTGGTATTTCATTTGTTAATTTCACAAGTTTATATTCTTAATTCTGTTAGACCAGAATATTCGGTATATTATTCTTAGGTGTTTTTTGATGAAGACTTGCAGTTTGTCCTTGATGGAGTTAGTAAGCAACCATGATTCACTGTCATATATGTTAATGTGGATTTTACACATGACTTGAATATCATCAGCTTTGTTCGTCTTAATATTTGCGAACTGTTCCATATGGCGCGAAGTCTTCCGAAGGTTGCTCGGGCTTTATCAATTCTATTTTGTACATCTTTATTGGTTCCGCTTGTTGGCGTGATATACTACCCAGATAACCGAAGTTAGTTGTGCATTCTATATCGTGGCCACTTAATTTTATTGAATTATTATTTGGAAGGTGTATGTACACTACTTTAGTTTTATGGACTGAGCATTTTCTTGGTTGTGTGATAGTAGATATTATTATCCGAACAATTTATGCCTCTTTCAGTGCAACTTTTTTCTTTCATGATGTCATCTAGTACGACGGTGAACAGTAGTGAAGAAAGGGGCATCCTTGTTTAATACCAGCACTAGTTGTAAATGAGTCGCTGATATTTCCATTATGTAGCACTAATAGTTCCGAGTTAACATTCTTCCTATAATAATATTATATTATTATTGCAATTTATTTTTAAAAATTTTTAAATTTGTCACTTTCCCTCTTAGATGTGAGTCGGGCTGTGTTTTCCAAATGAAGTATAGAAACTTAGATTAAAATTTAATTTTAATATATCGTATACCAATTTACAATAATTTTTTAATTTCTTTAAGTCATCCTTTTATATAAAGGAGAATTATTATGTAAAGTAAAAATTGTTTGATCTGTAGTTATTATTTAAAATTATGCAAAGATATATAGTTTTGGATTTGAATGCCTTTAGTGGCTAGTTTAAAATCATAACCTTTAATCTGTAACTCAAAAAAATTAGTATACATATAAAAGACTAAATACCAACCGAATTTCATATTTGTTTTATTTTGCATGATAGATATTCAATACGAATGCACACCATTTTAAAAATTTTTATTCATAATTTTCAAATTTTCGGTCATGTAAAAATCGATACCGCTTATTCATTTTCCTTCCTCGAATTTCGAGGTGCGGGCATATACTAGTATATTATTAATCCATTAACCACCCAGATTTCGATATATGTCAATTTAATAATATTCCTTTAAATAACTTCTGGATTTTGTATTTTAAAATATTAAAAAAAACTAAATTAAAAAACTTAACTAATTTGTTGTAAATTAAGAATTTGAAAGCATTTTAGTACATTCCATTTATAATGAATTTTTAAAAATTTTCATCGAGGTTTTTATTATAAACGCATCACTTTAAAACACTGTACCAGGAAGGAAGACGAAGATTTTAATTGATTTTATAATTCACCTTAGTAATCTATGTTAATATATATTCATATACATATATGTATATTGCACAAGTAAAAATTCAGTTAATTCTGAACTAGTTTTCAACTCATTTATCAAAGTAATACCTATATAGTTTCATTTTCTTGATTCTTCTTATGAAATAAACTGATTCGCTTATTATGAATTATATGCGATATTGTTCAATCAATAGACTCTTATTTGCAGCTTTAATATTAAAAATAAGTTTATAGTTTATTGCCTAATTACGGCATAACTAACAAGTTACTATTATATACTTAAAGATTTTATAATGTATTTTGAAAATTTATCACAAAAGAATAAATTCCTAGATATTGAATAATTATAAGTTTAAAAATTTCTTAAATAAATGATAAGCGTTTTTTTAATTTATAATAGAATGAAATGAAAACTACATTTTTTATATAAAATCAAATTGCCTAAATTCAGGCATTAATAATTTATTTTCAAAAGAATTGGGTAGGTATTTACATTTAAATCCTATAAATCTATATCATGAAAATTTAAAAGTATTATACGTTATTATTATACATTTTTTATAACTATATTAATTGTATTTAAAAATTAAATTTTTTAAATATGTATTATATATACAGGGTGATTCACTTTTGATCTTAAATATTTATTATGGTAAATTTTTTATTATTTATAATATTCTGTATATATATCGTAAAGTTATATATAATTTAAATCAAACGAAGAAGATTATAGTTGCCCTTGCCAACTTTTAGATACCCGTGCATACCCACTAACCGTTATTTATTTCCCCTATGCTATTATAAATATTACAAAAAATATATAAGAAAGTAAAATAGTTTAAAAAATATTTAACTTATTAGGTATCCCATAATTTTTGATTAACTTATTATCCCATAAAAAAAAAAAAAAATAGCCCACCCTAAAAGTTGGTCCGAGTGATGTCCAACTTTGCCAACTAACTTGTCCTATTACTTTATCTGCCCAGTTTTGATTTTAACCTCGTAGCTTCATTAGATTCACAGTTATCGAATTGATTACTTTGTATGGCAGCTGCCCAAAAACGGGTCCGTAACATTTTGAAACTTCATATAAGTGCTCGATTCATTATATAACTAGCAGTGTGTAATTTTCATCCTCGTAGTATTATCAGTTTCCAAGAAATTCATATTGGTGCAAAGAAGTTGTATAGCAGCCCCCCGAAAATGGGGCCGTAACATTTTGAAACTTCATATAAGTGCTCGATCCATTATATAACTAACAGTGTGTAATTTTCATCCTCGTAGTATAATCAGTTTCTAAGAAATTCATATTGGTGCAAAGAAGTTGTGTGGCAGCTCCCCAAAACCTTGATCTGGTCTTAAACAAAAAGAATAGGGAACCTCAAAAATGTCCAAAATTGTTTTGTGTGATTTTCAAAACTCTTGCTCTAATTTTTCAATTCTATCTCTTATAATTAATTTTTAATTCACCAATATATTAAACTTAAGCAAGATCAACTTCATATGATCATATTCATATAATAATCATCATATTCATAATCTATCAATCTATCAATATCAATAAGCCATTTACTTAAAAAAAATCTTTGTCTTGTTTTTTGCTTATCTTAAATAAACTACGCATCATTTAAATCATATGAATTTCTAACTCGAAATCGTTATCTACTTTTTGTAACAAAAAACAAAAAAACAAAAAAACAAAATTCATATAATTTCAAGATGCAAGCAAAATTTAAAATTTTTGTATGAAAATGTTGGAGTTGAAAAAGTTAGTTGTTTGAGAGCTACCCGAAGTTTTGGTCCGATCTTAACCAAAAAAAATAGGGAACCTAGAAATTGATTGAAAAATATTTTGTGAAAATTTCAAAACTGTAGCTCTTTTAGTTTTTGAGTTATCGTGCTGACACACAGATGGACGGACGGACGGACGGACAGACACACATAGCTAGATCGACTAATTTTTCGATTCTGAGCCGATACGTACCCTTGACACTATATCTAGCTCGTCTAGATCGATGCGTTACAAACGGAGGAGCAAATCTAATATACCCGATGTCATATATGTATGCACGGGTATAAAAATCAACATTTGTATGTTATATGTATATGGTTATATGTATATACGTAGTGGTATAGGCGCCGCCTTTCATGTGGAAAGCCCTGGGTTCAAAACCCGGTCAGATCATATCTAAAAAAAATATCGTAAAATTGTATAATTATATCGTAATAATTAATATCGTAATATAAGATAAGATTTAATACAAATATATAAATAACTCTTGTTTAGGATAATAGATGGCGCACAAAATTAATATTTGTGTATTTATAATTTTATATAATAGCTGCAGCCGAGTAATCAACAACTTAGTGAATATAACGATTAAAGAAACGGAAACCTAGTGTAATTAGACTTGGTGAATGCTCTATATATTCCTTAAAGGAGTGGATATTATGCTGGATTATAAAAGATAATATATTAGCTCTCGATATAACACAATCTTAACTTTTTTTTAGGTCTTATTTAATTTGGTAATTCCTCAAAAGCCAATAAACTAATTAACAAGTTTGACTTTCTATTGATAGACTCGCCTTTCCACTCTCTTTCAAAACAATGCTTTCTCATATACTTCAATTATTTTATTCCATAAAACTTCTAAATATTAAAACAAAAAGAAATAAAATCACCCTGTATACATATATTGTAATTGTTATTACAGTTATTATTTCAGGGGCGATCCCTTAACCTTAAAATGATTAACTATTTATAAAATAAATTTCACGTTTCCAATCAATTTGCCAAAAAAAAAAAACAAAAAAATTTCATTTAAATATTAAAATAAATACCTACATACATACTTATTTATATATATATATATATATATATATATATAAATGAAAATTTTACATGTAAAACATGAGTAAATAATAATACCGACCGCATTTACTTTTTTAATATATCAATTGTTCTCATTTAATTTTTAAACCAAAATCTTACAAACAAAGCGAGTAATAATTTTTTTTTATATTGGAAATTGCATTTTTCACAGCAAAAACAAAAAACCGAATTTTCAATTTTTATTTTTTTAAGTTTTTTTTTTTTTAATAAAAACTTCAATTGACCGAATAAATGTTTTATAGGCTCTTTAAACTACCCAAAAATGTATTTACAACAAAATAAAATTGTAATACCTAGGTATTCTTTTGATTTACAAGGATTTCAAAAGGATTCAAATTTAAAAAATTCCAAAAAAAAAATAAATGTTTAATATTTAGGCAAATATCATATTTTATAATCCCTATACAACATAATAATATATACATATACATAAATATGTATTGTAGTCATATTAATATAGATTTCTTAAAAGATTTATATTTTTCTAATGAATTAGATATATATATATATATATATAAATATATGGCGGTGCCACTGAACCATAAAAATACACATTCTCTTTCCGGGTTTACAATATAAAAAAAAATAATATAATAATGAAACCATTATAAATACATACACATATATATCAAAACAATGGGATAATATATATTTATGAATACATCATACATGATATATTATATATTGGTATCAATTATACAGTTGTATGCAAAATTATGAGAATAACAGCTTTAAATGAGTATGTAGTTGAAAACTAATTTTCTATGATTTTAAAATGTATGACGTTTATTTCATTACTCTTCGATATATCGATTCTTTGGATATATCGATTTATTAATTATAGCTATGCAATATGTCTTTTTTACTCCGATACTGGAGTTGTAAATCGAATATATAAAAAAATCACTCGGTGATAAATCGATTCAAAACGTCGTTTAAAATTAAATTTTATTAAAATCGATTTTTTTACATGAATTGACGATTTTTGTATTTTTCAAATCCCTTTTATTATTTGACACTTAGATATATGTATATAGAGACACGGGCTGGAAGAAGTGTGCTTTTATAAGAATTGTCCATTACACAGCTATTGTGACTCCGAAATCTATCGAATATAGTAAATTTCTTCAAAAACCTTACAACTTTTAATGGTCTGTCATAAAATCATAAAAATCGATTCTATCGAAGAACAAAACATTATTCTTTGAAATTAAATATTTTTATTTAAAATCCGTTTACTTCAAACATAATTAGCCAAAAATATTGTCTAAACGTAATTTGTATAAAGACATATTTTTTGAATACAATTAATTAGGACTACAATGTTGAATATTGTATTTAATTTAATTACATAAAAATATAATAATACATAAACATAGTATTTATCTAATATAATTATATGGATTATTAAAGTGTTTTTTAAAACTAATTCTGAAATATTATTATTGTACTGTATTGAGAATTGTTTTTCTGGAAATTATCTTAAACTGATAGAATTAAATAGAAAAAGAATATAAAAGAATCTAATAAAAAAACTGAAACTTAATTTAACCTATTCAAAATAATTTCCAAGCTTCTCCAAAACAATATAAAAAAGTTTGCAAGCTCCGGAAAGTATGCAATTTTTTTTTTAAAATATAAGATACGTTATTTAGCCTGAGTTTAAAAAAGTCCTGGTTTCTAAACTTTTTCTAGGTTAAATAATTTTAAGAGACTGTAATTAAAAGGGAAAATATAAAGTTTATTAAAAAAAAGGAGAAAGAGTGTGCAGTAGAATAGACTGTGTCATGACGGCTATTGCATAAAAACGAATTTGTAAAAATTTCAAAATTCTAACTCGATTTACTTTTCGATTTTGATCCGGTCCATACCTTTGAATCTATACAAGTTCGCAAAAGTTCTTTTATATATTATTTATAAAATAAATTTGAATGATAAAATAGTGATTCTATTATTTTGCACATAATTATAAATATTTCAACATATATATTTATATAAAATATAAATAATGTGTGTATAATTTACTAACATTAAAAAAACATCAAAAGAAAATAACAACAATTGATATACGATTCTAACATTTATTTCTTTCTTGTTTTCTCTTTATTGTCATTCCCATTGGCTATAGGGGATATGGAATATATATATATATATATATATATATATATGGGTATTTACTTAGATTAAAATGTATACATAATATGACAGTTCAGTTGATTGGGTTTTTAATCTCCATAGTTGTTCTTTTTTATATTATTATTATTATACTTTCAGCATACTATACAATATATATACAAACAACATGTTTAATAAAATATATTATTATTATTATTATTATTTACACACAAATACATTGTTATGTAGAACACATACATATAATTAATCTAACACTGGGATTTATATGAGTTTGGCGGTCATTTTTATTATATTTAAAATTTTTTGATCTGAGATTTACTGGGAAGTAACCAAAGTAAGATGTATTAAAATTGAAATATATTTTTAGAAAATTTTATTTATAATATATATATATATATATGTATTTGTATACCTTGTACTTTATTATATTAGTGAAAAATACATAATATTTCGTTTTCTTTTTTTTTTTCTTTTTAAAGGTTAATCTGGTATTAATAAACACAGTGTGCGAACTGGATTTACCAGCTGCTATTAAGGATTAATGTCATTTTATAGATCGCGTTTTACTCTGCGCTCTAATAAGAATTTTTACAATATAATTTAATCGTAAAAATAATAAAATAAAAAAAAATGGATTAAATATATTTATTAAATATATACAGAGAAAAAAAAAAAAATTAAATAATAAGAAATATTCTATACTGATCTGTTGATCCATGATTATGGCATGTTTTTCTTTTTATTTTATTTTGAATAGAAGAAGAAGAGGAAAAAATAACAAGCGGTATTAAATAATATGGTTGTTTCCATCCATAAATCACCTAAATTTATAATTAATTGTAAATCCATGTTTATAAATCTGTTAAATCTGTTTTGTAAAAGCTAAATACAGAGTTTTAATTTTTTTTATTTTTATAGATTTTGAGTTTTGTACATATTTTGAGATTTAGTATCGTGTATTTATAAAAAAATGCTTTATTTATACTTACATATATGTACACAAACAATTTACGTAATTAATACATATAGTTTGTGGCATCTATATAAAGATCTGATATTTAACAAAAATGTCAGATTTTAAGTAATTTGTAGAATATAATCCAAAATATAATTATAAAAAAGGAATACACATAGGTAAATAAATCTTTTAATGGTCTATTATCAGCAATTGAATTAAAAGAGATGTTTTTAATATTTTTATTACATTAATTTTTTTAGTATATATATATATATATATATATATAAGTATTGTTTTTTATAGTGTCATTTGGCAATAAGACATTATTAAATCTTTCAATATAACCTTTTCAGTACCTATAGGTTATTCTAAATGTTTTTTCTCAACATATCAATTCTAAAATTAAATGCCCAATAATATAGACTTATTTTCAATTGATATTTGGCTTTTGATACGAATTCGATTTTTTAATTGTATTTTGGTGCAAAAAAGATGGTCTAACACAAGAAAATAAAAGTAAAGCGACGAAAGGGTTGATCATCTCGTTGACTATATTAGATTAATTATATGACTAATAAATGACTAATTATGAGTATTTTGATTTCTAGCTTAAAGATTTTTTAAAAAACAGTTTAACTTTTTTTAAAAAATTACTTAAGCCAAATGTGTTATAATCTGTTAATTTTTAGCCTAGAGTTTATTTTTAGCCCAAGTTATTCTTGGAAAACTCATTTAAATTATCAAAATTGTACGAATGTCCCGATGACCAACATCGCTTTCAAAAAGAAGTTTCCTTCCATAGGAAAAAGAACTTATTGTTAAAAAAAATGGATGCACATATGAAATTTCCCTCTTAAAATATGTGTTATAATCTCTAAATATTTCTAGTCTAGAGTTGATGATACTTAAATATTTTTAGACTAGAGTTGATGACTCAGCTACCATTCGCCATTGGGTTTAAATTAATGGCTTAATTAATAAATAATAATTCTATATCTTTAATAAAAAAACACTTTAATATAACAATATAAACAAATAATTTAATTGAATAATATAACTCACAGATATATTATTAATAAAAATATAACTCAAAAATTAATAAAAAATATATAAATATAGCAATATAAATAAATACAAAATGTAAACAAATAATTCAATTAAATAATATAACTCACAGATATAGATATATGATAAATATAGATATACCATATAAATCAAATCCAAAATTATTAAAATATAAACAAAATAGAACTGTATCTATTGAAAATCTAAAACATTTCTACATATTATAAGGCGTAGTACTATCTTATGTTTAAATTGTAAGTGAAATTCATTTGATCGGTTCTAATAACACGAATATAATATGACCCCCTGTTCCGATATACACATATATAGTCATGTTGTTTAGCCTACAACGATGAACGTCCTAACTCGTAGCGGTGCCGGCAAAAAAAAACATATATTCATTTTAATTTTTTTTTTAAATCAGTCTGAATTTTTAAACCTTACTAAATAATAGCCAACAGGCACTAGAAGTCACTTTAATAAAATTATTTAAAAATTAATTTTTGAATTTTATCAACGTACCTATAACTTTAATTAAATTCAATTTATTTATAATCTTCCTTTGGAAAAAAAAAACTCTAGATTTGTACTCCAGAAAGTATCCTTCATTGGCCAAAAAAGCTCGGCGGCACCATACAATCCCATTAGATGACTTTTGATGGTTTCAACTGTCCTTCGTAATATAAAAAAAATATGTAATATAACCTTTATATCTTAAATTTGTATATAAATATGTATTATTAACCTTTACATATTATTGTTTTTGAGATTAATTAGCATAAGTACTTGCAGAAGATCTGTCAGGTTATAGGTACCATATATAGTAAATGTATGTATTATGATAAACAAAAAGCACATAGCTTTTTAACTATATATTATATGATAATTAAAAATAAAAGTGTCTTTATAGCAGCCCTATGTACAACTTTAATATAATGGTCTAGCTCATTATTAATTTTATATTTAATATATATATTTTTCGATTTTATATAATTAAAATACGAATAATTCATATAATTGTCATTGTTACAATTCTTAAAATTGTTATATACCTATATATATGAAAATGTACCTATATAAGTTTTTCACTAGAAAATTCATGATTTAATGTATATATGATATCGTACCTATAGCTATATATTTTTATACATATTATCTAACTAATAATATTGATTTTTTTCTTTGTCATTTTATACTTTTTACAAAAATTAAAAATAAATTGACTTTGATTTGAATTTTATTGGACTGTATACACAAACATACATATCATTATTTTTTCATAACTCTGTAAATTATATAAAAAGTCAGTCTCATTCTTTTTTATTTAATATTTTTACATTTCAATTTATAATTTTTTTTTTCCCTTTTTTTTATAATTATAATAACAAATTTCTTTTGAATTTCTTCAAAGTATATCATCTAAGTATATCCTCTTACTAGCATTTTATATATATATAAATATACTTTAAACATCTTTTTTATTTTTGCTCTGATTTTGTTATCTAAAATATTAAATTATATATACTTATATATAAATATATTAATTATAACAATCACTCTAATGTTTTTTTTGTTTGTTTTTTTTTTATTATTATTTTGCCTTTCCTTTTTTTAATTCTTATATACTTATTATTATTTATTTTATCAACTGAAAGTTATCTTTACAATACTAAAAATATATAAATAACTTAATAGAATATAATATTATTTTTGATTATGTATTTATGTATATAAATAATGCAAAAATCTATACGTATATACATATATATATATATACATTTAAATAATAAATAGAATAGTTTTTTTTTTTATTATTATAACATTAAATATAAAGGTATTAATTTATATATTATCTACTTAAAATTGAAATAAAGATTATACATATATATATACATAATATATTGTATATATATATAGGAATTAAGTTATAGATGAAGATGTCACATAATTTTCATTCATAAGAGAAAAAAAACATAAAAATTTCGAATTTTAAAATGCTATACTAATACTAATAACACAAAAAAAAATAGAAACCTAATATAATAAAATTTAAAAAATTAAATTGTTCTATCCCTTACATATATATACAATAGAACAAAGACAGGCGTACGCATATGGAAATGTCAAAAAACACACCCCTATTTTTATTCATTCAAAAAAAAAAAAACAAAACTTCAATAAAGTCATATCGGAAATAAAACAAAAAACAAATATCATATGTTTCATTTTCATTTTGTTCCCTTACATAATATTCCTATATTTTAATTGACAATCAGAAACAGATACAAAATAAAAAACAAGAAATGTCAAAATATATAGAAATAGGTGGAGTTATTATATCCTCCATATTTAAAAAAAAAATACTATACATTAATATAAAATTTCTCTATAGCCATAAGAAACATACAACATTTACTGTTAAATACTAAAAACCATTTTACCACTACTACAACAATATATTTCCTTTTTTATCGTTTTATTTTGTATACCAAAATCCATTTGAAAATCTTAAGAGGATAAGATGTTGACATTTTTGTCTATTTATAATAATGTATGTAAATATTCATTACTGTACGAAAAAAACAGTTAATAAATATGTCATAAACAAAAACAAAATTAAAAGTGTATGTGTGTGTTAATGTATATTTTTTTTGTAAATATTTATATGGGAGAAAAAGAAAAGTAATAATTTAAAGTAAAGGCGTGGTCATCATTATAACTTGTTTTTTGTTTTTAAGAAAATTGTTGTTGTTTATTTATATATTAAAGATTTTTGAAGCACATTGATTTGGAAAAAAGAACATGTTTAATATTTGGTTCAGTTAAAAAAATATTTTAGACGAAGTAAGGTTGGTTGTTTGTAAATTAAAAAAAAAAAAACAATTTGGAATTTATATTTATAAAAAGTTTTTCTTTAAAAAATTATAATTTTTAAATGTCATATTCGGTTTTTTTTATTTTATTATACACATTTTTTATATAATAATAAATGAGATAATCGCGTAAAAAAGAGTGAATACTTTTAAGATATAACAAGTGTTACTATATGGGAAATTAATCATATATAAAAATATTTTAAGTATTTTTCAATTGAATTTAATACCTATATAATGTTTAAAAATAATGAATTAAAATCAAATAAACTTTAATTGGGTATATGTATATATATATATATATATATATACGTGTGTAGTGATATACTTACAAAAAAAGCGAATCCTTATCATTTAACAATAATTATACCTAAAGATAATGAATGAAAATTATTTTAATTAAGTGTCTTTTAAAAAAAAAATATAAAAGTGAAAGTTATTATAATATTAATTTTATTTTTAAATTCTTATAACTCCATGACTTAATTTAAAAAAAAGAATTACAAAAATTATTCAAAAAATTTACAACGATATTCTTATTTAAGTTTTGAAAAAAAAAAATGTTTAAATAATAAATTAAAAAAACAACTTAATCAATAATTTTAAGATTAATAAAAAAAAAAAACGTTTAATTTTACAAATTAATCTATATATTATAACTATATTTTATATTATATAAATAGTATTATTTTATCAATGAAAAATTATGGTTGAAACGAAATCACTTAATTCAAAGCAATATCAAAATATAACACCTTTATCATTAAACAGCGAAATTTTAAATATAAGCTCATATACAAATCAACGACAATTATCTTTAATCAGTAATACTTTAATTAATTCTGAATTAAATAATAGTCAACTTTTAACAAATCATAATAAAATATCTTCTTTATTAAAACAACAACAGCAACAACAACAATCAAATAATAATAATTTTAATTTAACAACAACGGCAAATACAGCAGCAGTAACTGCAGCAATGCTTTTAAATAGTCAAAATTGTGAATATTTAAATCAAAGATTACAAAATGTATTTCAAAATCATCATCAAAATTCTAATTCACAAAATTTACAACAACAACAACAACAAATTCATTTAAAAGATTCTGCTTCTTCATCACCAACACAACATCAACAACAACAACAACAACTGCAGCAACAGCAACAACAAAATCAATTACAAGAAGATTGTAAAATAATATCGGATGAATCAAAAGGATTATCATCAATGGTTACATCAAATTCATTATTTACAATAGACAGTATTTTAGCAAGTTCAAATCGTGCTGTCGACCTTAATAATTATATAAAAAGAAATAGTGAAAGTCCATCATTATCACCGCATAGCAATAATTCAGTACCAACTAGTCCAATGCGTAATAATCCAAGAACAAATTCTGTATCAACAGTAACAAGTGCTGCGGCAGCAGCAGCAATGTTACATCATCCTGGATTACATTTTGGTCATTTAGCAGCAGCAGCTGCTTCTAGTTTTGGTGCATCAACATCAGATTTTTTAGGTTTGTGATATATAAATATATATATATATGGAAATATTTTATAAATTTTTTGTTAGGATTTAATTAACTAATCTTTTATAAGTGATAGTACAACTTTTATTTATATATATTGGAGATTTTGATCTCAATTTATAATAATAATTTTTAATAATTGCTTGTTTTTTAAATTGAATTTTGTCTATATTGTCTTGCGCAGTACTCAGTAGCTGATCTTGCGCAATACAAATTGTATGTTCTTGTCAGGCAATATTTTATGCATTATTTTAAGAAAATATACTTAGTATACTATATTTTATTAAAGTAATGCATCTCTAATAAATAGAGAAGATTTTTTTGATATCAAATAAGAATCTCATAAATTTGAATCTCTTATAATTTGGTGTATTTCAAAAAGATTAACAACTTTTTGAAATATTTTAAGGTTAAAGCACTTTTCCATGCAGTTTACATTTTATCATCCGCCAATTCTATTTTATTAATTTTCAACATAATTTTATTCAGTAACTATAGTAACTAAATCCTGTTGCGTAAAACCTAAAAGTATGCAAACTTTTGATAATCCAAATTGTATTTTATTTTTTTATATCCTATATTATTATCTCTAATATATAATTTTTTTTTTTTTTTACAATCAACAAAGACTAATTGATGTCACATTATGTCACTAAAAAACAAGCAACCATTTTCCTTTTATTATACTTTTATTATATACATAATTCCCTTTTTACTTCCTTGTATTTGTTTCCTTTATTTATATATACCTACTTAAATAGTTTTTTTTATCATTCTTTTTTATATTTTATTGTTTACCATAAACATCCTATCATCAAATTCCCAAAATATTGTATAAAATTTTTTGTAAAAATATTTATTCTCATGATGGTTTTAAAATAATGTCTTTTTAAATAATATAAAGCAAACATCATACCATCATTGTAATTGTGTATATATAAGAAAAATTTTTATCATGCTGGGACATTGATTGTTGTTATACAAAGACCAGCCACTCCCTTAAAAAAAATGTTATGAACAAAGTAAAATAAATGTTTTTTTCCCACTGGGAATTATTTAATTCAAAAAGTATTCTAATTTTTTTTTTTAAATAAAAATTATATATTAAATGGTCAATTATTTAATAGTGTTATAATAATTAAACTTACAATTTAAAATAATTTTTTTTTTTTAACCACAATCTAATTTAGAATACAAATGCTGAAACCATTTTAAAACGATATAAATATAATCATGATTTTAAAATACTGAATACTGATGGGTATAGATATAGGCTTTTGAAACTTCAATTTTTAATTTGACCAAATTATAATCGAAAATTTCGTTATTGTATTAAGTCTACATAATTTTGATAAGTTACTAGACAATAAAATGTGTTTGTATATATTTACATTTATACAAAAACAAAATTAGAATTTAATAAATTAAGAATTAATTATTTAAGTGTTAAATAAATTAATTTAAATAATATTAAAATGGAATACGAATTAAAATTATGAAGCATATATTTACGGTTGGGTGGCACAATTGTTAGAGTGCCGACCTTTCATGCGAAATTTCCGAGTTCGAATCACAGTGAAAGTGAAAAGGAACTTTTTAATTTTCGACTCCATTAAGCTACCATTTGCCATTGAATTCAAATTAATGGCTTAACCAATAATTAATAATTATATCTCTTTAATAAAAAATACATTAATATAACAATATAAACAAATGCAAAATATGAAGAAATAATTTAATTAAATAATTTAACTCACAGAAGTATAGAATACGATATAACTTAAATACAAATATCTATTGAAAATCTAGACGATTTTACATGTTTTAAGGCCTAGTACTATCTCATGTTTAAATGTATGTGGAAACATTAAGATCAATTCTAATAACACGAATATAATATGACCTTCTATTCCAACATGTACCTATGGTATACACAGGCTTATTAGCATAACAGTTGAACAACTAGAGCTTGAAGTTTAAATTTACTTAAACAAGCTATACATATAGTGAAATAATATTTTTTTTTTGATAAGTATTAAAATTTTCTACTATAATCAAATCTCAATTAGATAAAAATTAAATATAATTTTGGAAAAACTTATCTTAAAAAATTTTTATTTGATTTTCTTTATTACTAATATGCTTTTGCATAATCACATAAACAATCAAAAGTTCAATTTTCCATTTACAAAACCATTACATTTTAAGTGGGTTCGTTTATGGTAATTATGGTGTTGAAGAATTAATACGAAATTTTTCCGATGTTTATGCCCTAGTGGTCACGCTATTCGATAACTATTCCTAAATAAATTTTCATTTAGAAATGTGTCCTGCCAATTATCTTCCAAATATTGCTTTATTTTGTTTTTGTATTCTATAACGATCAGGGACAGTGAAAAGAATGGAAAACCATCCTATAGAAATTTTTGGGTAGTGTGAGAATTTAATACATTTAATTCCTACGTTTAAGTTTGGGGTTGTAATGCTAAATGTATATACAGTTCGCTTTTCAGGATATGGAATTATAATAGAAAACTTAAGAAATTGGCATTGAAAATTGTGGATTATGCAAGATAAAAGTCCAAAATTTGAAGGGAATATTAAGAAAAAAGATACTAATATTAAATTTAATTAAGTCATGTACGCGTAAAAATTTTCAACTTTTGAGAAACACATGGGATGAAATATATGGTTACCTTCTTAATAATTTTGCAATTATACCGTACTAATTTAGTTCGATAAATAGCACACCTTAGTAATATGATCTCCAGCACAACTTATTTTTTTTTTTCTGAAACCAAAAATTATAGTCCTGCAATCTTTACCACAAAAAGAACCGAATATCTGAACCAAATAATTTATAGTTCTTTTTTAATTTAACAAATAAGCAGAACAACAATTTAACACTAAATCAAAAATCATGTTATACCCTAAAGCGAGCTTACAACAAATCAGAATTAAAAAAAATAAATTACAAACAATTATCAACAATATTAGTATTGAAATTAATGAAAAAAATAATAAAAAAACATGTAATGAAATAGAAAAAAACAACAACAAAACTAAAACTAACTGACATACTAATGATCACTGGTTAGTGTTGTAAACCAGCAAGTCAGGATTGTGACTACCATGGTGGTATAACAAAAGTTCACCATCAGAAAACAGCGAATTACTATTAGACAAGTGAAATATAAATCAAAACATTAAAATCAAAAAGAGCTTATTATTAATATTTTAAAATATTATTCAAAATAAATTTTAAATCATAATTTTTGACATAAAAATTTAAATTTAATTCTATAAGCCTCCAAAAATATATATTTACACTATATATTTATATTAACTACTCCAATTTGAGATTACAAATATAACAAAATACTAAAATCATTTTTATATTAAAAGTAAATTTTAAATTAATATTCACGCAATTTTCATTTATGATTTTTATACCTTATTAAAGATTATCTATTAAAAAATTTAAAATACAAAACTTATTTTTTTTTCTTATTTCCTTTACATTGACACCTTAAGTATAGAAAAATCTTTAGATTTAAAAACTTAGGTAATGTACTATAAAAAAAAAACATATTTTCTCGTAATGTTTTTAAAATCATTATAATATTATTTATTGTATGTCATCAATATAAAGATGTTTTCAATGAGATTTAAATTTTTTACTTTTCAAAATTATGGATATTGGAAAGTGTGAAAGAGATGGAAGACGAAAAAAATAATATATTATATACAGGGTGTTTCATAATTAAGTGCAATGCAATATACCACTGCATAGATACTTATGAGTAGGTACATTTTTTGTATGGGGGCTAAGTTTGGCCTCTCCGAGTTTCCAATATTCTTTTCTTCTATGGAGCTAAAGTCCGTTGTCGTACTTTGGCTTCCTTAATAGGTTTCGTAACAATATTCCAAGATATGGGTACTTAAATGAAATTTCAATATTTTTTTTTAGTTTTCGTAATTTTACTCGTAACTCTGTTTCTAGACTACTTATGAAACTTCTGCCAAATATATTCGAAAGCTTAAGAAATCCTTTTTGAAACAAGCACCTGGTCATTTACAGATTTTTTCTATCTTTTACAGTTTCAAATCTGCGAGCTTTAACATTTTTTAAATTTTTAAAATGTTGAATTTAGCAGTGCATTTAATTAGGAAACACCCTGTATATAAATCTATCACGCTTATTTGCTTATTAATATAAAGACTAATATTAAAAAAAAAAAAATTTCTAAATCTAGAAATCCTTTAATGTTTTTATATTGTACCAAAAAAATTTTTCCAGCCGTTTTAAGACGATTATAAAACCGCAACTAAATTTTTGTATTTCTAAAATATTAAAATTTTCTTTAAATATTCATATTTTTTTTTTTTTTTGGTATAGGATAAAATTTTTTGAATATATATATAATATGTATATATATATGACCCTTAGGATAAAAAGCTTTCATTGAACCATTCATAATTTTCTAAAATGCAAATTCTTCGATGATTATAAAAAAAAAAAAAAAATACTTTCTTATAAATTTTGAAATTTTTTTTTATTTTTTTTTATTTTAAATCCATCAGCTATTGATTTTCTGCCTTTAATAATTATGGAACATGAATTAAGTCATGCAAAACGACTAATAATTTTTTTTTTTTTTTTAGTAACTACATAAACCTAACAATAATTTGTAAAGAAAGATTTTTATAAATACACATTCTTATTTTTAAACCTATAAAGTATAAATTTTTTATAAAAATATTAAAAATTCAATAAGAATACGATTTTTAAAATTCGATTTTTTTTACTCTTTTACTTGAAAAAAACTAAAAATTCAATAAATGTAAATATTGAAAATATTTTTTGAAAAGTATAAAGAATGAATAAAATTTTTACATTATAGCCTCAAGAGTATAATTAAATTTTTAATATAAATCTTGTAAGCTTTAAAGTAATAAACAATTTTTTGTTGTTATTATGTTTCTTTCCAAAACCCCAGACCTAAAACCAATCTATAAACACTTGTATACCTTAAAAACAAAATAATCAATATTGTAACTCTTTTGCAGAGGAACATTTTCCAAAAAAGATTTAAAAAATTAAAAGATATTAATCCAATTTCTTAGAATTAATAAAATAATTATTGCACATAAAGAAAGAATTTGATTAAAAAATAAATAAATAAAGTTTGAGAAAATTCTTTTGGAAATTTAATAAATAACCGAAATTGAAATTTAATAAATAACAGAAATTGAAAATTAAAAGATTTTGAAAGAATTTGGAAAATAATATTGAAATTTTTTATTTATAATACAGGGTGGCGCAGAACGACTGATATTGTTTTAATTTTTAATAACTTTTTTATTCAATGGTTAATTATTATTATTTTTTTGTTATACAGTATATTAATGGGGAATATTTTTAGCTTAAGTAGAAAAATTATATCCCGCAAGTGGTGACCCTTTTCGGCTTCACACATTCGTGCTCTTTCCAATACATTTTCCATAACTTTTCGTAATTTTTGATCGCTGTTCTGTTGTGTACTTTTCCATTTCCAATTCCCCAAGTTTTCTTCAAAAAATTCTGAAATAAAAATAAAAAATACCATATCGGTCGTTTTGCGTCACCCTTAATAACATGTAGAAACGTCTTAAATTTTTTATATTATTCGTAACTTTTCGTAATTTTTGATCGCTGTTCTGTTGTGTACTGCTCCATTTCCAATTCCCCAAGTTTTCTAGGCAAAAGTCTAAAAAAAAAATAAAAAATATAAATAAAAAGGTGGTCGTTTTGCGCCACCCTGTATTATGGGGACAAATGACAAAATATTGAAAGTATATTAAAACATTTATTAAACACTTTATTGCTACCGCGTTTAAAGATTGCTAGTACTAAATATGTTGCTGGCGGTAATAAAAACAGCTTACATTACCTTTATTTCCTTACATTTGGCTATCTTCTTCTCCTCTGCTGGGTATCAGCGTGTTAATTTAATGTTAAGGTAGCTACAATGTTAACATATTCCATTCTATTTGTGGTTTCCACTCCTCGTCTTTATGATTACTCCTCGTCTACCTCGTTATTTTCCTTTCGACTGTTATAATTCAACGTCTGTTCCTCGCATTTTATGACAAAAACAGGCTACTTTTCTTTTTTTATTATTAAAAGAAATTCTCTTGAAATCCTCTGTACAATTTTCATATTGAATACGTGCGCTTTCTAAGATGTTTTTAAGAGTTTGAGATGTAACGCTTCCAAATAGTTTATCACAGCCATACTTTGATCGTTCAGGTCTCTGCACCATATAATAAAACTGACCAGACGAAACCATATGGAATTTTAGGTAAATGTTGACATCACGGTTATTTAATATTTTTCTATACACTTATAAAAAGCATTTGTAGCGATTTGTATTCTGCATTTGATTTTCTTATCAGAACTCTAGTCTTCGCATGTAACCTGGAGCCGAGATGTCTAAAACGTTCTACCGATCTATTATCTACAGTGATGTTTACGTTATTGTAGGCTATATTTTTCTGCTAATAATGATACATTTTGTTTTTGCAGTTGATATTAATATTGAGACCAAATTTCTTACTCTGTTGATTAACCTTACTCATTAGATATTGTAAATCGTCTAAGTTATCAGCTAACAGTGTTGAATCGTAGGCATATCGTATGTTGTTAATAAATATCCCGTTTACTTTTATTCTTTTAACTAAATCAGCAATTAAATATTCAAATATACTTTTTGAGTGCAAGTTAAAACGCAGTGACAAAAGGATATATCCTCGTCATACGCTTCTATATACTTCATGATTGTCTGTACTTACATCTTCGAATTTGACGGCTGCTGTTTGATGCCAATACAAATTTTTGACACACATAATATCCTACTCGTCAGATAGTTCTATTAAAAGCTTTTTATTTTGATTAAAACCGAAAAAAATACTTTTTTATGACTCTACAATGGTGGACAAGTAGTTGAATGCCAAATAAAGCTTCTCATTTTCCCATAGATTCACGAAATCCCAAGTGAATTTTTCCTATGGCTTCTTCCAGTTTTTATACAATCAATTTTGAAGTTTCAATCCATCTCCCAGCCCCGATATTTTCAGTAATTCCTCATTTGAAATTCTCCTGTGCCATCTTATATTTTGAATTGTTCGGAGGCATTTATTCTCAAATACATGAAGCCTATTTGTTGAGGAATTTTTCAGTAGCCATGTTTTACTGCCGTAGAGAAGAATCGATTTCACATGCGCTTCATATATTCGTGTTTTGGTGCCTTTGGTTATGTGTGGTGAAGGGCTATATACCGGTATTATATGTATTGTTGAATATTATCTCAAAAAGAATAATGTTGTTGTCATCGGTACGTTTTGCGGCGATTTCATCAGGAACTTTTTTGTTTTGGGCTTTATTATTTTCGATGATTGGCATTTCCTACTTTACTTTTTCCATAAATATTCGCTCTAGTCAGGTCAGAGAACAACTTTTTTATATAATTGCTTTTCAGGAGTCACTGCAATATTACCTTAGTCATCTGCAAACATAGTTAACATTCTTTTTCTGTAGACACCTGAAGCTTCTTTAAGTTTTCTATGTGGGTTGAAATCATCAGAAATTTGCTTAAATAAGTTTATAAATCTAATAATGGTCGATAGCATTTTATCTATCTTAGGTTATTTACTCTTGTTTTTAACTATAAATGTATGCGGCCTTTTGCGCACCCAGGAAATAAAAATTTAAAATAAAAATCCTATTTAAATTTAAATCGAAAACCTATTAAAATGTTAATCAAATTAATATGTAGTTATTAATCAAAGTATTAAAATAATCTTTAGTGGCCAATATAGTAATGACTAGAGCTAGTCTTTTTTCAAGTTATTAAATTTTATGACACATTGCAATCAGAATCACTTTTAAAAAGATTCTAGAATAAAAAAATTTCAATGCGTATAACAGCATACCATAGGAAATATTATTTGATTTGCATTGTCTGGACATTGCAATTTCGTAATTTTCTGGGAATCAGTTGTCAAATAAACATGTTTTGAAATGTATAAAGTAGAATAAAATTTTTTCTGGTCAATATTAGTATTAACATCCTCCAAATGGAGAACGAATTATAAAATACATTAATTGTTAAAACATATTTTAAACTAACTTAATTTTGAAAAATTAATCTCATGTTATATGGTTAACTGAACACCTTAACCAAATCATGCAAATTCAATGAAAATTCTTTTTATTAAAATTTCCCCTCACAAATAATAAATTTTAAGATTTTTTTAAGAACTTCTTGTTTAAATGTATATCCGATAAAATACATAATAAAACATATATATATATATATCAACCTGTTATTGTATTGAAAAAAAGAGATATTTTTTATTCATCCCCCAAGCGATCACAATTGTAACTACCTAAGGCTATATTCATGCATACCGCTTAAATAATCTAATACGCAGCTATAGTTTTCTATTAACTTAATTATGTTAATTTAATGACACTTTTTTAAAAATTCACCCACACAATTTTATATTATTTTGAATCTGTATTATAATCTTTTAACAGATTAAAAACGCCCTTGCTATCATAATGCTTCCTTTTTTGTATAAATAGCTTTTAAAAATAATTAATTATAACTTAAAAGAAACTTGTTGCTAGGCTACAGCACTTTCTTTTTGACTTTTATACAGAATTGGTTGGAAATTTTAATCTTATTAAATTTTTTGGTAAAATGTTCATCATTTCACCAAGAAATTATTTTTTAAATCTATAGTTATTCATTAAATATCTTAGAATAAGTAAAAATTTTAAAATATATATAACTATATTAATATTAGGAACTCTTTTATTCTTGCAGTTGCCTATCCAAATTTTTATCCAAATTATGTTCATGCTGCAGCTGTAGCACATGTAGCAGCTGCACAAATGCAAGCACATGCAGCAACACATGGTAATTTACATCATCATCATCATCATAATGGTCATTTAGGTCATGGGCCTCCACCAAAACGAAAGCGTCGACATCGTACAATATTTACAGAAGAACAATTAGAGCAATTAGAAGCAACCTTTGATAAAACACATTATCCTGATGTAGTATTAAGAGAACAATTAGCCCTTAAAGTTGATCTTAAAGAAGAACGAGTTGAAGTAAGTACATGTTTATTTAAAAATTTAATTAAAAATATTTATATTCTTAAAATAAATTGGTGAATAATAGTAAATTCAAATTTAAATACAAAGCCTGTCTATACAAATATACAATGTATTAATAATATATATCAAAAACTTGAAAATTTATTACTAGTTTCTTAAAATAAATAATTAAATATTTTATTTTTTAAGAATTGTAACTAAAATAGCTTTACTTTTTTTAGTAGTAGCTTAGTAATGTAAGTGCAAGAGCTATAATTGATAGACTACCAGGAATTAAAATTTCTATTGAAATAATTTTTGTCTGATTGAAAGTGTACAGTTGAAAACTTTCTCTTATATATTTTGCATTTAACCGAAATTTTTCCAAATACGGAAACTGCTGTAAGGAAAATTTTTGTATACATTCTCTGTAGACTAAGCTAACTAAGCAAAAATTATTAAGTGGCGCACTTTCAAATGTAGGGGAATTAAAATATCATTGTGAATTAACCGGATATTGAACTTGGACTCCATTGGTTAACTGGTTAACCAGCCATATGTATTCGGCCATGACATCACACCCGTGAAACACGCCGAGACATCCAAGATCTTTGTAATTGCAATTAAATCCTTACACTTAATATAAAAGTATGAAAATAGCGTTTAAAAATTAAATCCTTGCAAATCCTTAAAAATAAAAAGTTTTTATTATTTCCTTTTTTTTATGCTAACTGTTCTAGAGTTAGGCTAATTATCCTGCCAATAAGCTTGTACTTGTTGGAACAGGGTGGACATATCCTGCCAATAATCTTGTACTTGTTGGAATAGGTGGACATATATTCTTCTTATTATTAGAATTGATCTTACATAGAAACACCTTATATTTTTAATAGATATAATTCTAATTTTTGTATATTATATCTGTGAGTTATATTATTAAATTAAATAATTTGTTTAATTTTGTATTTAAAATGAAAATATGTTTGTACTTAAAGTGAAAATATACTTAAATATAAAGCATTTTATTTAATATTATAGGCTTCCTTTAGTATTTTACAAGATTATCAGATTAAATAAAACTTTTTATTGAAAAACTTTGATCCTTTCAAGGCCCATTATTTGTAAAAACCCCTTAATACTACTTCTATATATATATAGTGTTAAAACTGTACATCACCACATAAAAATTAATTAAACTATAATAATCTTTAAAAATATAACCCTTTAAAAATTGAAATATATACATATATAGAATAATTTTAGAGAACATATCCTAGAAGTTCCAAATTGAATGTAACATATACACTGGATTTCTTTGTTTTAAAATAATTAATTGTGTTAAGATTTACAAAACTACAATAGGAAGACCTACTATCAACTTTCACCATACCGCATGCATATGTTCATTCATGTATCTTACAAATTTTAAAACAATTTGCTATACAAAACTAATGTTCATTATTTAATTTTATATTTTTCAAAAAAAAACAAATTTAAAAGAAACCATTTAAATGAAAAAAATTTCAATTTAATTTGTATATAAATTTTTTAAAAAGAAAATCGTCCTTGTAAATAAAATTTAAAATAAACAAATTAAAAAAATAATAATAATAAAATACTTTTGGGTATTAAATGAAGCGACGGCACTTTATTTATCTACAAGTACAAGTTTATATGTTGACTTTTAGTATTAAAAATACAAATGAAATGACAATTTAATCAAAGTCAAAATATAATTGAAATCTAATGAGAAAATAAATTCAAATGCGGCATTCAAATGACAAATAAAATTAACCCCAATGATATTATATAATATGTATGTAATTTATTTATTCAAAGAGTTTATGTATATATGTATATATTATTTAGAATTAATTTTATATGAAAAAATTGGTTAAATAATTATATGCTAAATAGGATTTAATAAAAAAAAAAATTATATACATATATATGTTTTACAAATAAACTTAATAGTTTGTTATTACTTATTAGATATTAATGTATAATATAAATACCATTAGGTTATATCAAAATAATTTACAAAATGGATTTATTTAAAAGGTTTCTGGGCATACTTTTCATCACTTCATTATATATGTAATATTATATATATAAATATATATAATGTATACAATATATAAATATATATAAATTAGATGTAATTTCTTTTGATCATTAACCAAATACATATAATTTATAATGTATATATAGTTAATTTATAATTTATATATATATTTATATATATATATATCTATATATATTTAAATAATAATAACAATATATAATATAAGGAATATAAGACTAATTGGCCTAGTGACAAATAATATTAAAATAATTTTATTGCCTTAAAGCGTTATTTCCTTTTAAAATACATTACCAAACATATTAAAATGAATTATATGTAAGTGTTACCTGTTTATAAAACAAATCTTTTAAGGTATTAATAAGTGATTATATATACATATTATATTAATATTAGAAAATTATAATAATATATTTAATTTAATATTTTCATAATATTAATATAATATATTTTAAATAAAGAAAAGGGGCATTATAAATATTTTCATTAAAATATTTAATAAATTTTTACACTTATCAATCTTATATTAATAATTAGAATTAAATAAGATTTAATAAGAATTTAATAAGATTTAATAATATTATTTTAAAATTGATGATCCTATATAAATATATAAATTATAATTTTATATAAATTTAAAAGAAAATAAATAGTTAGATATAATTTAAATGAATTTAAAAATATTCAGAAAATTTTATGATAAAGAAATTTTAAATGTATATCCACTTAAGCCAATGTCATTTAAGAAAGTCAAAGCTGACTTTGAACTGTCAAAACAAAACCTGTGTTTATTTTTAAATTTAAAACTCGCTCAAAACGTGTTCAACACAAACAACACTTCTAAATTTTATGACACAAATTAATCTTTACCTATATGATATAAACGATTTCTTAAATTAATAAAAGTTCAATTAACCGAATTGTAAAGAAATACATTTCATTTAGACTCATGGCATTTTATTTAAAACGTCAAATGTAAAAGAATGACAGTTTGACGTTTTAAATAAAATCGATTTTTTTTTTTGATTAAATTTGATAACTCATATCATACAGTGTGCTGACTTTGCTCAGAGCGTACTTAAATTACTACGAGGGTGCTCTGAACTATGTTCTAAATTAAAAAAAAAGCTTCATGAATACAAATCAAAAAAAATTTTTTGGATAAGTCAAAACAATATCGATTATATCAAACAGATGAAATATATCTTGACATGACTGAACAGCATATGAACAATTTATATACTTTTATAAATTTAATTTTAATTTTATTTTTAACTAGCTAATACCCGGTGCGCGTTGCTGCGCCTCTCAATGGAGGTTTAATTGAAATTGATGTTACTGAAAAAAGTTAACACAAAAATTACACACGGTTTACACATGTAAATTTTGAAATGTATGAAAGCAATCTTTTTAAAACGATTTTTCTAGGATTATTCAAGTAATTTTTGAAACTTTCTGTAATTCAAAGCAGTACAAACTACTTTCCAAAATTTGACGTAATTTACTTCCAAAAAATTTTTTTTGACCAATCGTAGGACCCACTGTTAGCAGACTCAACTCCATTTTCAAGTTGCTTCATACATATAAAATTTGAGGTCAACGGATCAAATCGTTTCTAATTTAGAGTTAAGTAACGCAAAAATCTATTAAAAGCCACTGTGCCCCATTGGGATAACGGAACTACACTTTCTCTTTGGACAAAGCAGTATTGCGCAAAATTGGACGTAATTTGCTTCCAAATCTTTTTTTGTCAATCGTCGGGCCGGCATGGGTTAACCAATTGCAAGTCTGTTAAAAGAGTTACTTTCATTCTCAAAACGGAACACATATACAAAATTTGAAGAAAATCGGTTAAACCATTTCTAATTTAGAGTAAAGTAACCAAAAAATTTATAAAAAGTTGTTGGGCCGCAATGGGTTAATGGAACTCAACAAAAATTTTTTTGAGGCTTTCTTTTTAACCAAAGCAGAATTTCGTAAAATCGGACAAAATTTGGACCCAAAATTTTTTTTGACCACCCGTCGGTCCGACATGGGTTAACAAATTCCAAAACTGTTAAAAGTGTCAACTCAATTCTCAAGAAGCATCACGTATACAAAATTTGAAGTCAATTGTTCAAACCGTTTCGAATTTAGAGTAAAGTATTGAAAAAACCTATAAAAAGCTGTTGGGCCGCAATGGGTTAATGAAACTCAACAAAAATTTTTTTGGGGCTTTCTTTTAAACCAAAGCAGAATTTCGTAAAATCGGACAAAATTTGGACCCAAAACTTTTTTTGACCACCCGTCAGCCCGACATGGGTTAACAAATTCCAAAACTGTTAATAGTGTCTACTCAATTCTCAAAGAGCATCACGTATATAAAATTTGAAGTCAATCGGTCAAACCGTTTTCATTTTAGAATAAAGAAGCTTAAATACTTGCACCACAGCCCTAACTTGCCGGTCCGTTAGAGCAAAATTTTTGGGCCACCATTTCTTTCCGTACCCAAAAACCGCTATATACAAATTTTCATGAAAATCGGCTGGGCAGTTTAGGAGTCTATTCGCTACATACAAACAAACAAACATAAAAACAAACTTTCGCTTTTATATATATAGATATTAATATTGGCTCAAAAATATTTAGGTACTAAAAAAAATTAATTTTTTCCATATAATTTTGACCATGTGTAAAATATTTTGGACAGTTATGAGAAAAAATATATATATGTATATATCTTATTATGTATATTATATTAATATCAAAATAAAAATTAAAATTATAAGTTTTGTGATTTATATAAAATATAAAATAAAATTCATAATTAATGGGGTATTTCTTAAATTATTACAAGCAAAAAGAAGTTAAATTTAAATCAAATAGGTAGGTTGACATTTTAAATTAATTCCTAAATACATCTAAGAGAATATTTAAATGAATTCCTGAAACTTAATTTTGAAAAACTCTATAGATTTTAAAATAAAATTTGCATGTCATAAAAACTTTCCTCTTGTAAAATTATTTTGAAATTGAATATAAATGTGAAGTTATTTTAAATTTAAACTTTTTACAATGTAATTGAAATTGAATGACAGTTAAGCAAAGAGTTGTATATAAATATTTTATTTGCAATTATATTTCCTTTCTTTAAACTATATTTACTTTAAGTCACGCTGACTTTGTTAATTACGAAAATATATATATATATATAGAAAAAATTTCATATATATTATTTCGTTGAGCCCATTTTAAATTATTTGTTTATATTTTGTATTTGTTTATATTATATTAATGTATTTTTTATTAAGGATATATAATTATTAATTATTAATTAAGCCATTAATTTGAGCCTAATGGCGAATGGTTTGTATATGATATATTTGTATTTGAGCCTAATGGCGAATGGTTTGAGTCGAGTCGAAAACCAGATAGTTAAGTTTTTTCACTTGGATTCGAACCCGGTCCTTTCGCATGAAAGGTCGGCACTCTAGCAAAAATTACTGCCCCGAACAGAGTCAGATGGAGGTGATTATTAGAAATCCTATGCCCCCAAGAAAAGCAATAAATACAAAAAAAAACAAATAGAATTGTATCTATTGAAAATCTCTGACGCTTCTACATGTTATGAGACCTAGTACTACTTCTTCTTTCAATTGTATATGGATTTTATTAAGATCAATTCTTATAATAAGAATATATTTCAACGTACACCTATGGTATAGTGTCGGGCTTATTAGCCCAACAATTCAACAGTTAAAAAAAAATTCTAATTCACAATAAACCACATTTAAAAAATTAAAATTAATCCAAAATTATTAAAAAAATTTATACAAACGATTTCTTGATTTCTTAAAAGTTCAATTGATTTTTTTTATCAATTGATTCAATTAGTTCAACACAACACAATAACCTTTCATATGAGATTTTTAAGATTATTAATATATACAACAATTATATGAATTGAATTTTATTGTTTTATTTACTATAAGCTTATGATTTTCTTAAATTGTCGGTAAATAAATAATAAAGTGTTGAGAAAATCACATATAATAAATTTCAAGTTTGTAAATAGTAAATTAATTCTTATAAGGTACTTATAAATTTTTATGTTTTTTTTTCTTTCTTGTTTTTTATCTTTCCCCACTTATAAATAATAAATAAATGAAAAGATGTCTTTAACAATTGAACACCATATACACATTCTTTAAAATTAATTCAATACATTTCACTTGTTAGGGTTCCTAATAAATTTTTATTTTTATAAAAATTATTTAGTGAAACTTTAATCCTATATAAACTTTAATAAGATTCCGTGAAGAATTTAAACGGTGGTCTTAAACTTTAAATTTTTAAATGTAAGGTAATAATTATCAAGTACCAAAACAAAAAATTTGGTAAATATTTGATTTGTACCTATATAATCGTATATGAAAAAATCATTTTAATTATTTATTTTTATATTTTGTAAGTTGGAATAATTTATTTATAAATTGTACATTAAGTATATACTATATGGGGTGATTACATTTACTAGGGAATCTTTTTAATTCCTTCTGTCTGACTACTAGGCTCATTTAGGTTTTTGCAATTTTTTACATTTATTTAACAGCTGAGTGGTTTAATTATGCCGATTACAACCCGAATTCCTGCATTAGAACCGTTAGGTTCTGATCCAAGTTGCAAATTTACGGCTTGATGGTACTGTGGTTAGAATGTCGAATGCCCAGATTCGAATACCAGTGAAAGTGAAAAAGCTTTTCTGGTTTTCGACTTGACTCAGCTAACATTCGTCATTTTGTTCAAATTAATGGCTTATTTAATAATTAATATATCTTTAATTAAAAATACATTAATATAACAATATAAACAAATAATTTAGCAGAATAATATAACTCACAGATATTGAAAACCACATAACTCAAATATAAAATTATTATAATATAAACAAAAAATAGAATTATATATATATATAAAATCTAAGGTTTTTCCGCATATTATAAGACTTAAGATCAATTCTAATAACACGAATGTAATAGGACCTCCTGTTCCAACATGTACCTTAAAAAAAAAAAAGAAATATATAAAACATAAGCAAATAGTTAAATTTAATAATATAACTCACATATACAGGGTGGCGCAAAACGACAGATATGGTTTGAATGTTTAAATAACATGTAGAAATGTTTTAGATTTTTTATATTTTTCATAACTTTTCGTAATTTTTGATCGCTGTTCTGTTGTGTACTTTTCCATTTCCAATTCGCCAAGCTTTCTTCACAAAATTCTGAAATAAAAATTATAAAACATAAAAAAATTTAAAAATTTATTAAACGTTCAAACCATATCGGTCGTTTTGCGCTACCCTGTACTAATTTTTATACAAGTACAAGTCTGCAAGCACTGTGAAAAGACGTAGAGAAAAACAGTCTCGTAGAAAATGAACGTGGGATTCATTATAGAGAAATTCTATAACTGGAATTTTAACTATTGTTCTAAAATGTTTGGAGATAAGTAAATCTTTGGAGACCATTATAATATATTGGTTAACCTGGAGCTCTTATCGAATTTTTAAATTATTTAAAAATCTTATCGTATAAAAGCACTTGCACTAGATACAACAAATATATAGTTCATTTACAGCTCCGCCATATTTATAAAGCATGAAGATATGTAAAACATTTACATTATAATTAGAGTGAATATTTAAAAAAGAAATGCTTATGAACTTTAATTTTAATAACTTATCAAAGCCGAATAATAATAAAAAATATGGAGATAATAAAATATGGCCCAAAAACATCTTCAAGCATTAAAAAAAATGTCAACTAAAAATGACAGATATAAAAACAAACATTTTTTTTATATACATATTCACTATCAAATTTTATTTTTAATTTTTAATTTTATTGCCTTAATGCTTGAAACTAGTGATGCATTCAATTTTATTTCTCTCAATCTGTTGTACAAACATTTCTTAATATAGTTAAGCGAAAAATTTTCACCGGTCATTTTTTTTTTAATTATGTTTACACGGTTAATTTTCATTTATTTTTTTTTTTTTTTGAATAAATAAATCAACAAGCAGATTTTTTGATTATTTATTTCACAAAAGTCACATTAACTTCATTTAAATTCAATATACACTAAAATATTGTATATATGTATAATTTATAATGTAATTGAGTTATTTGAACTCATAATTTAAAACTAAAAAAATAAATACGAAAATCTTATAAATGCCATACTACTGAAATACGTCAAGTATGATATATCAGCTCTTATAAAAAACTCGAAAGAGTGAGGGGTTGATAATGTCAACTCTGGGATACCCAAACGAAGGTATAACATAAACATAATCAGCAATGTATATTAATTTTTAAAATAGTGAAGGATTGTATGTCAGGTAGTAGAAGCTGTTTTATCAGAACAATAAAATTTTAGAAAGTTTCCTATTAAAATTATTACCTTTCTTAAAATATTTTTTAAAATTTCAGAAATCTTTTTTTTTAAAAAGAGACATTGGAAATCTGCAATCATCTGTTCGAACTATGCGTTGTTTATTTGGGGAGCTTTTGAACCCTACTTTATTGTTGAACCTTGTAAGCTTGTATTTAGGATTAGCTAGTTGTGGGGAAAAATTGCATGCAATATTAAGAAGAAATATGTTAATATGTATATGTGTAGAATACATTATCAACGTTAAATAGTGATATAAATAAACTTCAAGGAATTATTTCTTATTAAATGGGAAATAACACCCCGGGGTCTTTATTTCGCATGGCCTTAATTCAGGTCACCATTACCAACTTTAGAGCACCTATTTTATGGAATAAGGTTCCATATGCATGATGTATAATATTTCTCTTTTGTATAATCCAACTGTGAAGGGTTAAGCATCTGTTTCCCTGTTTCCAGTTTGAGTGTAGGTCTAATTTTTTATTTCTTTAGAAAATAATTTCTGCCCTGCCAAAGAACTATATATAAAATAGGTCTGTAAATGAATTAAACCTTAATTACTTTTGTTGTGTGGCAGATATTTGAACCTTTTGCACCAGAGAAACAAAATTGTGTAGAAGTTCCGAACTCATAATTGGCTAACATTTCGATCCTGCTCCAATCCTTAACTTGAGTGTAAAACTATTCCACGTGCTTTATTAGCTTCACAAACGAAGTGATAAATTAGGTATACCCTTAAAACAACGTTCCTGCGAGTATACAAAAAATACATCATCACCTAAAAAAGAAGAAGCTACAAAAGACAATTTTTTAGTTAAATAAAACATTTTTAATTTCTCGTCTTCTACATCATCATCATCATTTTTTGGTGTTGACTTTGATGACTAGGCAAAGAGATTTTGTATTTTTATTTGAACCATTTTAAAACCACACACACAGATCATATTTTATTAAATAATTATGATTTTTTTATCAATAGAGATGCGATGTAAAGAATTACGAGGAAAAAAAAACAAATTTTTAATCCAGGCTTACAAGTGTTATGTTTAGAAAAATTTGTTGTTATTCTTCTTTTCTTTGATTATTTTATGCCTTCTTTTCTATATTCTATATGTATTTGTTATGTTTCATCTTGGGTTCCTTTTAGAATTTAAAAATCAATTCCACTTAGGTTTTTTTTTTAAATCCCATTTAATTTTTACAAAATCGTCGCATATATACAAAATTTTGAAAACAAATTTATTTTTGAAAAATTAAAAACATAGGTTTACACCGAAGAATGAAGGTATGTGAATGAATGTGTATACATAGTCATATGTACATATATATATAAATTCAAACCATATACCACTTGATCATTGTTAAATAGAGTTAAATTAGTATTTAACTGAACAAGCATAATTATTGAATCGTACTTAATTCTATATTTTTCACAATTTTTATTCAATGACAAATATGGAAATCTTAAATATTTCAATAGATCTTTAAAATGAAAAAAAATTTTTTTTTTAAATTGTATGCGCAGCCGCACTTGAATGAATTAAACAGAAGAATTGTTGAAGTGTTGTTGTTGAAGTTTATTTTTTTTTAACTTCTATAATTTTTATTTACTCTTAACTGGTAAAGGTATAATTTACAGCTTCTGGTTTTTACTAAATCGTTTTTTTTGGATTTTAAACAAAAAAAAATAAGTTTAAAAATTAATTTCATGGATCACTGATCAGTAATAATTCACCTAAAAACATATGGATGTATACATATGTATACATGTATACATATAGAAAAGTTAATACATGATTTATTTACCTTTTAATAATTATAATTATTTGCATGTTTAAATAAATAAAACAATTTTAAAAATATCAAATTTCTGATAATTTTCCCAAATAAATTTTTAATTTAAATTGAGAGAAATCAACACTTTAGAATTTAGACTGCTTAATTGAATATTTGATTTGTTTCTGTCATTCTGGAGACAAATTATGAGAAATAACCTATATATAAGCAGCTGTTGTCCCTTGTATAGATTTTAAAAAAAATAATATGAAGATTTTTTTTTATTTTTATTAAATTAAATAACATAACTTTTATATATATACTTTATAGATATATGAATTTCTCGAAATTGTTCGAATCAATCTTAAAAACAATTATTATGGATTCTAAATTTTCAAATATAGGCGGGCCTTCGACGAATGTAATTAAATAGAAAAAAAGAAACTTAAAAATAAAAAATTTTATACTTTAGAATTTGCCTCGTTGCTATTAGATATTGTTATACGAAATTACTAGAAAAGTGTCCCTTGGAGTTACCCGATTTACTCCAAAAGCTTATCAATTCAAAATATTAACATTAAAACCTTATACATATATGAAATTTGAAAAGTTTTCGCTCAGCCGTTTATGCTGTACAATAATGCACAGAGAAAAGGCATGCAAACAGACAGCGACACACACAAACAGCGACGAACATTTCGAAAAACAACATTTTATTTGGGCTTTTCACTCCGAAGTTCCATATTTGCAAAAACCCCAGGTTCGATGCGGATTTTCGATGCAAAAACAATGCCTATATGCTGCATATTTAATTTCATATATATAGCGGTTGGTATACAAATTTTAAATAGTATCTTTCAAGTACAATCTACATCTCTTATCTTCGATATTATCTTTAATTTAAATTTCAACTTAATACTTCATATGTGAGTTATAAATATGAATTAAAATTTCTTGTAAAAAATTAGGAAATTATTTTACCAAATTCATAAACTTTTAGTCAAAGTCAATGTGAATAATACATATTTAATACATAATATATATAAATAAATACATATTTTCTGTTTAAAATAAATAATGTATAAAAAAAACTGGATTAGTTAATACAATCCTACCTCATAAAAGACGTCATATGGGTTAATACGTTTATATCCCATCAATTATGCTAACGGAAAGTCTACCATATTGTATATATCCCGCAAATATTAACCTCCAAAGATCAACACATGTAAACATTTAACTTCCTCGATGTTTTTATTGAGTAATGAATTCAATTACAACTATAAGTAATTATATTTATGAAACAATTTAAACAGCATCAAACCACATTATATTTAACACTATTTAACCCCATGTAGTGATTTATTGTATAAAAATATTTAGGCAAATAAAAGAGATACTCAACAACACTTGGTGAATGGTGAACCCTTCTTTTAAATTTCATTTGTATAAAAGATTTTTTTTTTTTTATCAAAGAAAAGTTTTTAATAGGAAGAGGTCTTTTGTAAATATTGCAATACAAAAAACAGATAAGATTTCCAGTAATTTTAAAAAAATAAGCATTATATATGATATTTTTCATATTGTACACAGTGTTTATTTTTAATAAAATAATCAACGATTAATGAAATTTTTTTTTTGGTTTCCCTATTAAATTTCGTTAAATTTAAATTTATTTCTTAAATTTTTTTTTTCCAAATCGTTAAAATGGAAGCCTTATATATATTTTTTCAATTTGTTAAAAAATTATACTATAATGCCAATTTATTTATCGTATTTTATTTAATTTAATTTAATTTAAATTTTAAGTTTTTATACCCTGTATAACACAATACTCGTTTAAGTTCGTTGCTCTGTGTTTTATTTAGCTTACTTCTCTTCGAATATAAGACAAAATATTAGGCTACTTTAACTGAAGAATTATAAGACTAAGGGTGCATCCTAAGAAATGGATAGATTCGGAAGAAAAAAAACAAATTACGCCCAGTAATTTCGATTATCACTAGAGCGGAACTTAACTAACGGAATTTGACGACACTGTACACTGTACTGTAACTTGACAACATATTAATCGACTCTATAATTCAGATGTTCTGAATTTTTAAGTTTAGCAATATTATTATTCTTCTGCACCAGATGTTTTTTTTCGTCAACTATACCTTCTGGAGCCCCACGGATTCTATTGAAATGCCACTGTCACTGTTTCCTTAATGTTTTCGAAACGTGTGCCACCTTCACCTCAACTTCTTTTTCTTATTTACAGAACTATTAACGGCTTTCCTGTTAATTTCCATAATTCTTTTTCAGTTAACGTTTTATACTTAAAAATTATACTTATAATTCTAAGGCACTTATTTACAAATTTGTGTAGTCTTCTAATTTGCCCATTGCCCCAATAACTTACCATTATTCTAATAATAATTTTTTGATAAAAAAGTGTTTTTACTATAATCAAATTTCATTGGGTTTCTATCAAATGTAGTTTAGATGCAACAACAATATGGGAAACCCTGATTTCCCTTGTTTTTTATACACAATATACCGGACTTGATATTTCAATAAAAATACGGTGTCACCATGGTACCGGTATGGTTAGAATCGACCTTAACCAATTAAAAGAACAAGGGAAACAAGACAGAGTTCATAAAAACATAAACTCACGATCAGAAGATCCGACAGGATGTATATTTTTAAAATTGATTTATGTTATATATAATATACTAAAGTTTAATATACAATAGAAGAATTTTTAATCCAAAATTTTTATAGTAACGAATGAATCATATCAGACAGCATCATTGCATTTTGCTTAAAAGATATATAATACATTATTTTATAATCAACCAAATAATCTCTCATCTACTACTATTAGATACACCGGATTATCTCAAAATATTTTATAAAATATTTTTATAAAGCCTTTTTTTTATTTAAAACCCGAGCCATTTAACTCTTTAAGATCTTTTATTGATCATCTTATTTCGTAAATATACTCTTATTATATCCATTGTCTTATATGAGTCCTTCTTTTGGATAACAAAGAACCAAAGATATAAAATAAACACACAATGTCTTATAAATACTTCAATTGCCTTCAGTTAATCACTTTCTTCTATATATTCGTATTATTGTTTATCAAATTTTTATACAATTTTATAGTTCAAATATATTGTATTCTTTAACTTTTAGGCATTTTATTTGTCATTGGTTTTTTTTTATATTTTTTTTACAAAAATGATCACATATTATATTTAATTTTTTATTTTTATTCAACTTAAGCTTATTTTATAATATATATTTGTTTTCTTATACTCTTGTATACCTTTAGTATATATGTTGTTCTTTTTTTTTAATTTTATTATTTTATAATATTGTTTTTACGTTTACTTAACCATTTTGTATATATATATATAATATATATATATATATATACTTTATCATCACATAAAGTATAAAAAGATTTAAGGTAAAACAAAGGTAAAAAAAAGTAATGTTCAATATACATACAATATTTATAATACCTTTAGTTATATGAAAATCTTTATTGTAAATCATTGGGGATACAATATATATATATATATATACAAATCATATATATATATATATATATATACACATATATTTTAGTAAATATTTAGCTCACAGCAGATTTGAAAAATTCTTTTAGTTTTATAATTTTAAAACAAAAAGCAGAATCAACATTCTCTAGAGATTTGAAGAAGGGCAAATTTTTTTTCTTTAAACTCAAACATTTCTTTAAAAAAATAACATTGCAAATCATATTTTGATTCACATATTTATAATTTGTATTAGAAAAATTTTATATTACGTATTATACAAGGTGCCTCGCAATTTACTTCACCTCCAAGTGTCGCTGCAGTATAGAAATTCTGTAAAATGTATCTATTATACTAACAAGTATCTATTCATATTTCTGCATCTTACCGTTTCAGAACTATACAAAGTTAAAAACGATCAATCTGGAGCCTATATTGCACCAATTACTTATCACTTATCAAATAATGAAAAATAATTTGTTTTTGATAAGTGATTGATTTTAACTAATCAAAATTCTGAATTATTATAACATATTGTTTAAGTACAACAGAAACTTATCATGTTTTTTTGATTGATTCTTTGATTAGCAATAAGTTGTTGGTGCAATATAGAGCCTTGTAAGGATCATAAGTGTTCTAATAACGCGAAGTTAGACGCCAATTTACTGAAAGCAAAGAAATAATAATTTTAAATTATATGCAAATTTTATTTTAAATTTTATAAGTTCTTAAATAAGTAGCGTTATTTGGGTTTCAATTTAGATTCTGAACAAAAAATTACTCCTATGGAATAATAAACCCATCAGCTCAGCAACTTGAAGAAATTATAAGAATTCTGAACGAAACTAAAAAAAACCAAATTAAAAAAACAAGAGAAAAGATATTTTAGCTCGTTATAAAACTTACGTGCTTGCAAAGCAGTGTTGCCGTGTAAGCGTGGATCTTATGTTTATTTAAAATTTAATCTAACGTGGCAATTTCTGGCTGCAGCCTTTGGCCTCTGAAGACAACTAATATAATTGATAAAATTTTAAATCTAATAATATTTCTATGAATTTAAAGAATAAGTTGGCTGAGTTCTGAAACGAAACACTATATTAACTTTTTTTTACTTAGAAATAGATTCTAAGTTTACGACACGCAATAGACGACAATGGATCTACAATAAAACTAAAAATATTCTAATATAATACTGGGGATCCTTCGCAAGCAAAATCATGAATACTAATGAACCTTCGTTACTTGGGATCGCAAATATGAGGGCCTGTCCATTTTTTTCCATGGGTTATGGAAAGCATCTAAAACCACCCATTGAAACTGTATGCAATTCCTTTGGGAATAGGTTGTGGCTCTAACTTAGTGGCTATCACACCTTCCTTTTAAAACCAAACTATATATTGGGGCTTTTGATACAAATGTACGGTTTGGTATTTAGGATCGAAATTAGAAAAGGAAACTTTAGGAGCTGTTATTGCGAAATCACCCAATCACCCAATTTAACTCCGGGACACCCTATTCTTATTCCTCATATATATAGCAAATATATAGTGTAAACATTTAAAAAATTTACTTTTAGTTAAAGTTTAACATTATTCTAATATGTATATAGGATTTCATTCATTCATTCAAATTTTACAGTTATTTTTTTTTTTTTTTTTATTAATTTTACCACCTTTATTTAAAGATTTGTTTCGATAAATTACTAAAAAACAAGAAAACACCAAACGTTTGTTTTCTTTTTTTCAAAACAAAAGCAGTGTAGATACATACTCGTATATAACTGTAGTTTAGCTTTTCTAAACAAAACACAGTACTATTTTATAATAAAAATATCGTTTAGAAAAACAATCTATACAATCTATATACGCAATGCAACCCGTCTAAAATACACGAATAAACATTACATTGTGCATATAATAATAACGGTACGTTGGTGGGTTATATATATACGTAACGTATATAATGTAGTGCGGTTTAAAACAATTCGATTAAGAAAAATGCTTAGAGCAAACTTTTTCTACAAAATACACATTAGATACATGTATCTTATACAAATACATGTGCATATATATGTATGATGAAGGTACTATTTTGTAACAGATTCATTTTTTCATTCAATTTCAATTATCATCGGAAGTAATACGTTAAATTCGGTGTATATATATATACATATATATATAAAATAATATATGTAAAACATTTTTTTTATGTGTAAACAATTCTTTAAACAATAGTAACAAGAAATTAAAAAAAGTATATATATATTATATATATATATACACAAAGTGGTGATGGTGCAAACTTAACCGTATGCACATTCAAAACGTATCCATAAAGCATTTTTTTGTTTTTTTTTGAATCTATAGATTGTTTTTTTTTATTATTCTCTATATTTGGTCTGTTGATACTCTTAACGGTAAATCCACAAGTTTTTTTTTCTCCGTTTATTTTTAGTGGTGGTTGAATTGAAATTCAGAGATTGTTGTTTTTTTTGTTATCTTACAATTACTATACAATATTTCAAAACGATTTAATTAAAAATCAACTGCTTTGGGTATGTTTATCTAATGGATTTCCAGCCTATTCCAATTTTTTGAGAGAATTATGCTAACCATGCGAATTTATTTTCCCATTGGTGCAAAATAAAGAAAATAAAAAAAAAAAAAAAAAAAAAATAACGGGAAGCCGGCAAAAAATTAGTAAAAAAACTAATTTTTTTTTTACTTGTAAATTGTAATATTAACCTTAGAAATTGTAAAAATGGTATAATGTAGGTTTTCATTATAGAAATACAAAAAAAAAACTGAATAGTTGCTAAATCTGTTTAATGTACATAATATGATCATGTTATGTGAGTATGTGAGATATATATATATATGTATGTAAAATTAAAAAAAAAACCGAGGTAATGGTTTTTTATTGTTGGTTCTCGAATTAACCTTTATTTCATATGTATATATTACATAGATACCTATATATATATGTGTAAATAATAATTTTTTTTTATTATTAAATTTAACTTTGGTTTAATTTCCATATTTTTATAATAATAATAAGTATATATATATATATATATAGTGTTTAAAATGAATTTAATTATTAATACGATATTCTGTATCTGATGAATGAATTTATAAAATGTAATTCATTATCGCGTCCACTAACACACATTTTTTATATTTAATTTATTTTTTAGATAAATATATAAATATATATATATATATATATATATATATATATATATATTGTAGTCATCATCAGACATTTATAAATTTATGTAATACATAGGTATATGTAATGCAATTTTAATAATAATAATGAAATTAAAAAAAAATGGGAGCAAATTCCATAAAATATATATTACAGACTGCAAAAAATAAAAAGGTTATGTTTAAATAATAATACGATTTCCTCGTGTAAATTATTAATATTTAAATCATATATTTTTTTTTTTATAACATATTTAGTAAAAAAAAATATTCATTGTCTGGTGATTTATAGAACTCTATATAAAGTTAATAGTGTATTGTATAACATTGTTTTAAATATTTAATAAATTTCTTTAAATTTTCAATGAAATTTATTAAAAATTTATTTGAAAAAAAAACTTAAAAAAAATTTGGGTCTTATATTCGAATTCACTTTATCAGTTAGGAAATTCAATTAACATACTTTTTTTAAAGAAGAATTTAATATCGACCAAATGGAGATTTGGGAGAAATTTACTTTGCAAGAATGTAGAATAAATATAGGTGGTAAAAATTATTTTTCAGAATTAACATGTTTTTTTTTTTATTAAATAATATAACTAAATCTGAATAACTTTAATAATTAAATTATTTTAACAAAGGGTATGGAATGGAACATTGGGTTAGAGTATCGATCTTTAATTCGATTAATTTGGGTCGTTATGGTCTCTTTGTAAAAAGATGAAAAATGTTGATTAAATATAGTTTTTAATTTAACTGAGCTTCTTATAACGTTTTTACTCGCTTTTTACTCAAATTAATTGTATTTTACTAATTAATAGATTTATTTAATTCATTTTTATAACTCACAGATATTAAAATACCCAAAACTATAAAACAAATATCTTTTTTCTATAAAGAATAATTTATATATTACATTTCATTACATATTTTGAACCTTCACCTATATATTATTGAAAAGGTATTCCAAATTTGATTAAATAATAAGGGGAGCGTTCCATAATCTTGGTTTAGTAGGTTTTTTTTTGAAATCTTGTTTTTAGAAAATCTCCCTTTTTCAAAAAACCTCGTGTTTAAGGATTATAGAATTGGATACAAATTCAGCTTTTCCAGAATATAAAATAGAAGCGATTTTCTGGAAAAGGGATTTTCTAAATGAGATTTTCTTAAATTAATTAGAACCATCTCAGCTTATAATTGTATGCATAATTCATTAACATCAATTCTAAAAAAATTAATATTAATTAAAATTAATAATAATTTAAAAGTATATTTTCGCAGTTTCTTTCATTATATTTCCTTTATATTTATTTAATATGTACCAAATGTATGGCACATCGACAGCCCTGAAAGTCTGATTATAAATAAAACAAGTAATTAAATAATTGTTGATATATAAACTTAAAATACATATGTAATCTTAAAATATTTTTAATTAAAAATCATAAATTCCAACTAAGAGACCTATTGTTTTTTATTCGATGTATAATTATGTTATATAATATTAATGCGTGCAACATTTCCATATTGCAAATCACCTTAAATGCTTCTTTCATTCAAAATCTTATACATTTAATTGCACGTGGAATTATTCAGTTTTCATTTCATAACTTAAATTTCTTCAAAATATTTTCAAAGTAATCATCTTAGAATAAAAGCAATATAATTGGTGTGTATTACATAATTGTATAATAATATTAATTTGATTTCATACTTTATTTCCATACTATATGTGCATATATAAAATTTATGAGAATTCTATAACAAATAAACATTTACTATGATACATATTCAAATCATTATTTATATTTTCTTTTTTTTTTCATTATATATTTATTGCAACATTTTGCAACAAAATATTGCAACAAAAACTAAAAAATGTATATAAATATATATATATTTAATTATTTTGAATCATCGAATCACTACCAAGTGATGACAAAAGTTTTAACAATAACACTTTTATTGAATAGTTTAATATTAATGCATATGTATAGAAATTTTATGACTTCAGAAAAAATAAAACAGAAACTAATTTGTATTTAAATTTATACATAAACAATTGATGAAAAAAAATAAGGGCTTTTAAAAAAGAACATTTTCAAAATTATATAGTGTTTCATACTGAGTTTAGTTTTGGAAATACATATATACTATACACAAGTGACTAAGTTACTGATTTAAAAAAATAAGAAATATTTAAGTCATAGAAGCCCTTCAATGGGGAAGGTTCTGAAATTGTTACTAAGGAAACTTATGGAAATTTAAAGAGAATCTACCCCCACATCTTCCTTCCCTACCAAAAATTTTAAGCTTTTAGAAATTAAATTGTAAATTCCTCTAAAATTTTAAATTTTTCTTAGAATTTTATTATTTAAGCAAAAAGGTTAAAAAGTAAAAGACACTTTCTTCAATTTTAAGGACAACCCTTTAAATTTAAGGAAAACTTGTAATACATTTTGAAATATAGTGTTGAAGCTTTGAATTTTGTATTTTACTAAAAAAAATTTGGACATGTATTCAAGTTACAGGCAAATAGCAACAGTTTCAAAATAGCAAAATTTGAATTTTCGATCACTTACAGCACTTAAACAGGAGGTGTGACAAAAAAAATTTCTTAACCGGCTAATTTCTGAGATTTAAAATAAACTAAATATAAATCTTATTATAGCTACTTAAATAAAGGGCATTTTCGGTATGATATTAATAGTATGATTTCAAACGGTGTAAAAGTTTTTGTAAACATACAGACAAACAAACGGACGGAATCACAGACAGAGGGAAACTATATTCTTTTCAAAACGTGCTAAAAAATAACTTTTTTAAATTCTTTTTATGCACTTTATTATAACTATAATTCAATTGAAATTGTAAAGGTTTTATTTGTATATGAATGAAGATGTTAATAAAAAAAACAACGCACTCTTTTAGGATTGGTTAAAAACTCCTCTTTTGCATTTATAAATTTCGACGTGAATGAAATAATGTGTACTTTATCACTTATCATCTCTAAGGCTTCTTCTCTTTGTATTGTAATTTAACAATGTCCATTTTGTTAAATTTAAAAATTAAAAAAAAAACTGTTGATTTAAAATAAAAATAAATTCAATTTTAACATATTGAATTAATATTTTGTTTTTTTATTTATTAAATACACCTATTAAAATATTCAATAGAATATTGAATCACATTTTAGTTAAAGAAATAAATGTATCTATACAATTTATATATCTATAAGCAATTTTTTTTTCCTTGTATTTTATAGGACGTTTATGTTTTTTATTAACAATGGATCCAAACTTTTTGCTGTGATATCAAATTGAATTTACATAAAGAAAATATGTTTTTAAAATATATACACACTGTGTTTTGTTTCCCTGTGAATATAAACATAAAGAAAACAAACAAAATAAATGTATATATATATCAATTTTTTTTAAAGGCTGATGTTAACCTTATGTCAATAACTTATTGATATATGATAATAAAATCTAATACTAACAAATAAATTTTTTAAAACTAATATTCTTTATAAAATATATTTTGTATTTATATTTTATCGATTCAGTTATGATTTGTTGATTTTTTTAAAAAATTCATGTAAATTAGAGTGGAATTCCGAAAATTCGTGTAAAAAAACGAACAGCATATTAAATTTTTTTAACATTATAACAATTCCGACAGCAAAATACTTACGGGTCAATATAGTACACAAATTTTTGATATAAAATATCATTGAGCATCACTCACTGTAAAATTAACTACAGCATTATTTTTAAAGAAATATGGGCCAATCCTTTAGCGCACACCACCCTGAGCATTTTCAATATGCAATGAAACTTGCTCAATTTTTTGAGTAGCTCTTAAACCAGAAATGAGCTTCATCACTTAACGCCATTTTTTCGATAGATCAACTTCAAGATGTTCTAGAGCCCAATCATACAAACAAACGACGCAATTATTATGGTCAATTGATTTTAGTTCTAGAACCAGTTTAATATTGTATGGATGTAGACCAACATCTTTACGCAAAATTTTGCAATCTTAATTTAAATGTGTCTTATTACAATTTAAAGTTCCAACTTTCTATAATAAAGTACCCGTTACAAAACTAAACAGTACTAATTTATAAACTTTTATAATTGCCAGTCAAATTTTTGATAAATTTTTGTCTAAACTCTGAACCAATAATGGATATTATGTATGCGCAAGTTAAATGAGATTCTCACAACCTAAAAAAGAACTCCTTTTAATCATTTATGACTGCAGTTAAGATATTCTAATAACAAAAATAGTTCAAGAGCTACAAAAACTATAGTGTTGAGATTCATTCAGGGGTGGCAATTTCTTACATTTTTAACTCCTGCTTGGGACACAACATTTTTTTTGAATAAGGTTTCGGTTTCGGAAGAAAATAAGTCTGAATATTTATTACTATTAATATTCAGACATAAAAATTTCTACAAGACAAGCTTTGAAATTACACTTCCGCAGCCGTTTGTATATTACGTTATACTTGTGAGATCCTCGACAAAGTATAAAATTAGTATAATTTAATATCAAAGAAAATGTATATTAAATGTTCAAAGATACTTAAATGTTCCATTTTCAATTTTAAAAAAAGAAAATTTATATTTGACATTTTATTGACAGCACAACTTTCTGACACTTTAAAATGTCAAAAATCATACACTTAGCGACGAATTAGCAGTGATTATAATATTCATATGTTATTTAATTACTAAGTATAGGTATACAATATCATGTCTATACATTTCATAAATATTACCATTAGGCGCTCAACTTAGATAAAATTTCTTAAGCCGTCCCTGTTTTAGTTAGATTGTTATGTAATTGAAACTTTAAAGTATTATATTTTTTTTTTAAACTAATTTGGAAAGTTAATAATTCAAAAGCACTAACAGGGCTATAGGGTTTGTGACACCTAAAATAAATACATATTTATTTAGCCTTCATTATGTATACAAAGATTGTTTGAAAAAAAAAATTGGTGAATTAGTTTTTTACAATATTTTTAAAAGAGAAGCTTTTACATAAAGTTCCCATTATCATTTTTTTTTTTTTAAATCCCTATGTTTCCCTAAATATATATATAAAATATATTCTAGTAATGTAATATTAATATATGTATATTAAAATATACAAGGTTATGTAAATTTTATTTTATGTATGTATATACATATTATTTTAACAAAATATCGATCAAAATAAAAATCTAAACAATAAATAAATATGCGTTTAGGTATAAAACGCTTTTTATGATGTTTTACTAAAATATTTTTGCTTCATTTTCATTTTTTTTTTTAAATCCATCATCCTAAAAACGTAAACATTTCCCTTATATATATATATAAATGTTTGTATATTACCATATACATATTTATAAAAAAAAACGTAAATATTTTTATATGGCTTTAGAGAGTTTTTAGATGCGATGCCTTATAGCGATGATAATGGCGCTTATAAAAAATGTATGTATAGATATATATATATATACACATATATATATATATATATACCTATACATACATTTTTTAATAGGAATATTTGTTCCTAAAATTTTTTATTATTTTTAGAAAAAAACTATTTGTTATTTTACTATTTTTATTTTTGGCAAAATTTAAATTTTTTTCATCCATTTACAATAAACTATTAATTATATACAATAGTTCAAATATGTTATGTATATATACAGAATGTAGGGTGCGAATTGCGACCTGATGAATGGACGCAATAAATTAGAAAAAAACGAGGACGATTATAGTTGCCCTTGTCAACTTTTAAGATGAATTTAAAAAAAACAAAATTTGATCCGACCTGGATTTGAACCAGGACGTTTTGATTCAAAGTCCAATGTCTTAACCACTACACCATAAGGCGATTAATAATTTAACTACATTTTGTTTGCTTTTGTATTTAGTTTCTATTTAGCTATTAGTTTGAAGATAATCATATCAGTTAAAAAAATTTGTGTGGTTAGCTACCCGAAGCCTTTATCCGATTTTAACCAAAAACAATAGGAAACCTATAAATTATCTAAAAATTACTTTGTGTAAGTTTCGAAACTCTAGCTCCTTTAGTTTTTAAGTTATAATGCTGGCAAAAGACGGAGTGACGCACGGACACACTCTGAGGGATCTCCTTTTTTTAATACTGAACCGATATTTTCCTTTGACACTATATCTAGCTCGTCCAGATCGAAGCGTTACAAACGTAGGAGTAATTTTAACATACCCGTGGCCTTATTTGTATGCACGAGTATAAAAAGTGATTTTATTTTATGTTGCTTGATAAAAAGTTTTATGGATTAGTTAGTTAGAAAATCGCTTAATAGCAACAAAATTGTTTAATTGCTTTAAATAAAATATTTAATTTACCTTAGCACAGAATTACCAGATTAAAAAAATAACAATATGGAAGTTTTTATATTTTAAATAACAATAATAAAAATCTAATATTAGTTAAGAGAAAACAAATTTGTTAAATAAAAAGTTTATAAAATTAATTATATTTATATACTTTGGGGGGTTTTAAAAAATGGAAGAAAAAAAGCCAATACAAAAATAGCATATACACTACTACAGACATACTCTTTTCACTTAAATTTAGTACTTTTTTACATGAAATATGTCTGTTTTCAAATCAATTTAATTTTTTTTTAAATTAAATTGATCTTTTTGATCTTTTCAAACGAAATTGATATTTATTCAAATAAATTTGGTCCTTTTTTAAAAAAAATGCTCCCGTATCTTGGAACACAGAAGTTCGACTAACCCAACTTGATTTAAAAACCCTAGTCCATGATTCTGTAGTAGACATTTAAAAGTCGAAAAAATTTAGAAAAGTGAAACCAAAATTTTTGAGGGCTATTTTATAGGGCAGACTTAAGGGTATAATTATTTCAATTTTTCTTGCTGTTTGGGTTCTCCTTTAAAATCTGTGAGTACCTTTTTTCCAATATGATGATCCAACTGATGGATTCCGAGAAAAGGGACTGATTTAAAAAAGATCAATTTAATTTTAATATTTCAGACTATTTGTATTTGAAAAAAGACCAAATTCATTTAAAAATAGTCAAATTTCATATGAAAAAGGATCAAGTTCACGTGAAAGAATATAAACTAAAAACGTGTCAACTCTAGAATGCAAGCACGAACATAATATAAACCTACTTTTGGCAAAACTAAGAGATACAAAACTTATACAAGTCAGCGATATATAATATAAGTTGCATGGAACCTATTTGAACCTCCTGCATTATAATTAGGGCAAATAAAAATATGCATTAGCATTTTTTTTTCCTTATGTCTTATCGATAAATGAACAAGATAGTAGTTCGTTTCAACAAAAATTATGAATTTTAAGCTAGTTTTGTTAGGGCATATTTTTGCATATTTCACTTGTTAGAGCATATTTTGCATATTTTAACTTTTAAGAGCATTTTTTTGGTATATTTTGACAATTTTCGTTCGAAAGATCATAATTTTTTTATTTTTCTTGCATTTAAAATATTTTTCATAAAAAAAAAAAATAAAAATTAATTTTAGATATTTATTTATTTAAAATATCATTCTTTCAAAATAAAGAAGTAGGTATTAGGTATTTAAAGAAATCTCTATGTATGCATGCTCATATCCATATTTATTTTATTATTCCTTTCAACTTGATTCAGAAACTTTCAACTTGATTAAAAACTATATCTGCAGCTTTGACTGGTGAAACGATACACAATGCTACAACGAATTACACTATAAACGAAACTATTACATTTAAATTCGCACCAATTAACTCAGTTAATGTAGAAAGGAGCTTTTAAATGTACAAAAGCGTCCTGCGATCGAACCGGAATAAGTTCTTATTTGAAAATTTAAGTGAAATGGTTTATATTTCAACTAAAATTTCAGTTAAACTTAGTTTTTAATTTTATTAGATGTAAGATTTTCGTTATTTGGATTAATTTTTATTTTAATTAATGTTTACTTAATTTATGTTTATTTATTTTTTTTAATTTTAACTTATTCTACTCTCTAATTTATCTTGTTTTAATTTTTTAATTTCATGAATTAATTTTTTTTTTCTTCATTAAATTTAACTCTAAAATAAAAAATTATAATAAAAATAATATATAAAAAAGTAAAAAACTATCTGCTTTTAATTCTTAAATTTAAACAACTTTTGAAGATGGTGTCACTAGCCCACCCTATTAATATTCATTTTATTTCAAGCTTTCTAAGAAATGGATCTTTTTTTATGTATTTGATATCCTTTTCATGGAGCATATTTTAAATGCTTAAAATAGATTTTTTAGAGCATATTTTAAGCGCTTAAAACGGATTTTTTAGAGTATATTTTTATTTGCCCTAATTATAATCAACTTATTTAATTTGAAAAAAAATAAGACTTTTATAAAAAGAAAGTGGGACTAAATTTTTAATTATTTCAATTATTTAGAAATTATTAAAAAATACAATTATTTTTTAAAAACAGTTTCAATGTTTTTAGGATTTAAAACCTTGTAACTCTTCAACTATGAAGGATGCCCATAACTTCAGCTAACTACTGCCTCTTAAACGAGCTTCTTTGTTGCACAGGAGCGAACAAAATAACTTTAAAGGCATTTTACCTTGGAAACCGTTAAAAAAATACACACTCCACACCTTTCAGCAAAATTTTTAATTGTCACTATCACCTCAGTTCATCGTGATCTCGTATATAATATGTATATGTATATGACATATGTATATAAGCAAATAGAATTAACCTTAAATATTAACATTTTTACAGCTCTCGAACAATTTTTGTAAAAATATATATTAAAAATAAAATTTTATAAATTCCGTTAGTAATTAATTAACACAAATGTTATTATTTAGGTAATTTAATTACTAATTATAGTAATTACTTATTTGTTATAAATCAACATAAAATTGTTTTGTATTTTTTTTTTATTATTATTATTTTTTTTTTGTTATAATCGTTAAATACTATAATTATTTAGTAAATAAAATATATTTAGTTTGTAATTAATATTTTATTTAATTTAACTAAATATTTTTTTTTTATTTATTTATTTTAATTATTATTCATTATCATTACTAACATTATAAAATAGCTTCAAATTATTAAATTTTATATCGCTTCAAGGTATAATTGCTATGCTATAATATAATTTGCATTATTTAATGATTAAAACACCTGCAACTATCCATAACATTAATAAAACATACACACACACTTTACATTCTTTTAATAAAATTAGGATGTAATAATTGAATGATTTTACATTTTTCTATATGAAGCAATATCTAATTTTCAAATAATTTTAAATAAAGACAGTTGTGGACAATAAATTAGAAACGAAAAAAGAAATTTTTATACAAGTAAAATGAAAACTATAAATTGAAAATAAATTATCTGCATTTTTATTAGAAAGACCCGCAGCATTTACACAAACCACAAGATCTTGACAAATGTGTGTGAGATACCCAAACCACTTGCCGAATTCATCCCAAATCTCGAAATATAATGGAAATACGGCATAAAGCTCTTGTACCCATAAGAATTATTAAAAGAATCTATCTTTGTGTGTTTTGCTGATATGCTTTTAAGTTGTGGGAAGTCTATGGGAGGAATTGAAGCAACTACTCCAATTGATCAGAAATCCTAGGGACACAAGGAAAATCGGGAGAATTTAAAGGTTCTACCTTGATTGGTTAGGAAATTCAGATACATGAATGTTCGCCTTTGTTTAAATGGCAAGGTTTGAGAATCCGCTTTACTTTCGCCTATTTGTAACCTAGTATAAATTTCATCAAGATAGCATCATTATTTTTAGAATTATGGTGGTTACGAACGGTTGGGCCAGGAGGTTACGATCTGTTACAGTAAGCTACGAGATACAAAATTTTCTAAAAATGATGCGTAAATGATAAATTGAAAGTATGATTGTCAACCCAGCTATAAAATGACATCCTCTACTGTTGTAATGTTTCACGTTCAAAACTAATATTATACAAAAATTTAATTACGTTACCAATTACATGGACATAACTGAATATGTAAATATATAAATGTATTTAACATGGTGACGAAAATCTCTTTATAATTTACAAAATATTATTCAATTCTTTTTATATATATATTTGTTAAAAGTTAAAAAATTATTTGGTTTTTTGCATTTCTGATGAAAATAAAATATGACACATTTTTTTTTTTTTTATTTTATATATACATACATACTACATAGATATTTATTTATATACTGTTTCAAGCTAAAATAAAACAAAAAAAAAAAGAAGATTGAAATTTTCATTTTTTTTTAACTGAAAATATAAAAATTTGATCAAAAGTTGTCATGGGATACTTTTTTTTTTAATTTTTTGATTTTTTTAAGGTTCAGTGAAAAATTAAAGATGAAAGGAATGACAATAAGATGAAAAAAAATTACATTTACAGTTTCATTTATACAACATGTACTTTATCATAATTTATATATACATACCTATATATATATTAAATAATTGTGATTGAAATACTTTGTTTTATAAGTAAAAAAAAAAAAAATTAAATTAATAATAAAAAAGAAAATAAAAAAAAAACACCTTTTTTGTTTTATACGCTTTTTGAAGATGACTTTAATAGGTTTGCCACATTTGTACAACGTTATTTATATAAATTCAAAAAAAAAAATAATGAAAAGATAATTTTTTTTTTTTCTTATTATTATTTTATATAATTTTTTTTATTATTTATTATATAATTGCCATATTTTTTTTCCTTTCATATATTTCCAAATTAATTATAATATAAAAATTGGTTTTAATACTTAATTAATTCTTTCCAAATTCAAAAAAAAACTTTCTGCTAATTGGAGAAAAAGTTAAAAAAAAATTTTTGTAACTTTATTGGAATGATATAAAATAAAATGTATATATATATATAAAAATATATAATATATATAGTTATATTTATATAAAAGTTAAACAACTAAAAAAAAGAAGAGGTGTGAACATAAGGGACAAAATAAATTCTGTGGGCGTGTTTTTCATCAATGAAATCTTTCATATTTTAAAATATACAAAATATATTTTGTATATTTATATAAACTTATTAAATTTTAAGAATTTGTTTATAATAATCCAATCCAATTATAATTATGTACAGTTATGTTAATAAATGGTTTGTCATTTTAATGATGTGATTTTAATATGCTATATTAGACTTATGACTTGGCAACAATGATCCAAGCCATAAAGCAGCATCGAAGTTGCAAAGTGATAAAAAACGTTGCTATCAAATTTTTCAAGCATAAGGCAAAATGTTGAAAGCGATAAAGTGACATTTAATGTAAACAAATTAAGTAAATAAACACAATTAATTTTTCAATCATTGAACTGAGAGAAGAGTAAACAATTTATTTTATTATTTATCATTTAATAAATAAATTAAATTTTTTACTTTTTATAATTCTATATTCTTCAATTTCAAACTAAAAATTAATAATAAATATAAATGGCTAACAAAATATAAACAATTAGCTGTCAAATGAGCGTAGAAGTTAAAAGTTGATTAACTTTGGCGCCAAGGTTGGGTTGAAGCTTTGTTGTTCTACTTTCATTGTGTGCATTTGTATTGTTTTCAATATTTCTAACTTTTGAAATAGAAGTTCAATGTTGTTGTCATTGTGTTTAGGAGGTTGGATTTATGAAAATTTTTTTTAACTGTAATGAAGTATATAAAGTTTCAAACTACTTTAATACTTATATAACATGTGAACCACTTTCGTAATTTCTACCGTTTAAATTAAATTAAATTAAGAGAAAATAGAATTAATTAGAAGGGTTTTAGCAATCAAATTAGGGAGGTATAGTTCCAAGGTTTGCGTCATTTTTTTTAATGATATTTTCTTATAAAATGATATTGATATTGTAATTTCTTTGAAGCGCTGATTTCAAATTTGTAAATGGGCATCACTGATCTAAGCTAATAATGATACGCTATAATATAAACATACCACTTTAAAAGTCAATAGTGTTAGGAACGATACTTAATATGTTTAAAAAAATCATTATAACTTCTTTTTTAAATATACCTAATATATAAAATAAAATATAAATTTACTTGTAATTCATAAATACATTTTCATACTCTTAAACTAACCTATTTAATTTTTTATTATTAATTAAGATTTAAATTTATTCATTCGAATAAATTAAATAATAATAAGTATTATTAAGTCTAAGTAATTGATATATCTTAAAAAAAAAATTATACAATAACTTTATATTGATATTAGAATCCTTTAATAAATAACTTTTTAATCTTATCTATAATGAAGTTTCTTAACAAAATTACCAAAATAAAAAGTAATTAACCAGAAAAAGTTAAGAGGATTACAATTACTCTATAAAAAATTTATTTAATAAAGAATATCAAATCATACCAATTTAAGTATATCAGAAGTTAGTGAAAATTATAATTAAAATAAAAAAAGAAAAACAAGTTTGAAACATATTTTGAAATACCTATTGAATCCAATTAATTTTAAATAAACTTTAATTTTTTTGATGAAGCAGTCAAGTTTGCTGAATTATTATTAGTAAGTACCTATCTGTATAAGATTGGTACATGTTTAAAAAAAAGGATGGCTATTTAATTGAATTTATATAGAATATCAATATAACATTCTAATTATTAGAAATGTTCTTAATGAATACACAATTCCTATGTAAGACTTTGGGTCGTCTTACCAAATATTAGAAAGTATAAGAATTTCAATCGATACACTTCTATTTGTGTTAATAATATATTTTAAAAATTTTATTTATAAGAGCAATTATAGTTGGGTTAAAATCTCTGAAATTTTCTAAAATATTTGAATATCTGTAAGTTATAAGTAAATAAATTAAATTATTTGATTACATTCGTAAAGTTTTAATTTTAATTTTTATTATTAACATAAAAATTAAATGTTTTGCCATTAATTTGAACCCAATGACGAATAATAGTTCAGGGATACGTTACAAGGATACGAGATAAAAGATTTCGCTTTACCTCAATTAGAACCTGTATTGCATACTAGTGTGCATACTTCGTATATACCACACTTAAATACAATAGCTATAATATTTATTATTAAAAAGTTGCATAAACTTTTAAATTTTTTAGCACAATCTTAGCAGATTCATTATATTTACCTCGTGTTACAGATAAAACCCATGTTATATATAGTTTTAATCTAACCGATGGCGTAGTGGTTGGGACTCATCGTTTCCACCTAAGGACATTAATTTAAGGGTTATTTAAGGATCTTGTGTTTTAATCTTGGTCAGATTATATCCATTTAAATAAAAATAATTTATCCAAAATAGTTTATATCTAAAATAAATAGTTTAAATTTGGAAAGGACAGGCTGCCCCACTCGCGTATCATATTGTATCACATAGGACATTGTATGTAAACAAATATATAAAATAGCTGTAAAACAACCTTTTAAAAATAAATAAGTATTTATTAAAATCCCATCCGTAAAATCTATTTGAATTCAATATGTATCTATTTAAAATCAATCAAACTTTATTTATAAAATACCGTTCTAGAACTGAAGACAAACTTTTTGGAAAAGTTTTTTATATTGTATAATTTATTTCATTATTATTATTATTATTTTTCAAATATTTATTTTCAAACTTTTCTCAGAGTTGTTTTTTAAATAATAATTTTTCTATTTCCTAATAATATTATTATATATCTATCTTATATATAAATATATATATATATATATAAATTTAAGTTTAACCGTCAATAAAATTTTATTCTTCAAAACTTTTTTTTTTGCTCATTTTTTTTTTGCACAATTTTCAAACCCCAAAAAACAAATAAAATAATGCCATTCGTAAGATAAATTTTCAAATATTTGATTTGGTTTTTTTTTTTTTTCAAAATCTAACCGCAATTTTTAATTGGGTTTTGTTTTTAATTTTGAAACTGTGAAGATTTTTCTGAACAAATAACTCACAAAATAATAAATGTTAAATTACCCCTAAAAAATAAATTTTTAACATTTATTATAATATTTATATAAAAAAAAATAATAATAATATATATATATATACACTAGAATTATTATGTAAATATAATTAACGGGAAAGATTTTTCCTTAAAATAAACAAAAAAAGAAAAACAACTTCATTTTGTTATAAGTATAACTGTTTATATAAAATGATACTTAGGAAAATTTTATTTTTCTAAATAATAACAACAACAAATAAATAAAAAAAAAAACACAGTAAATGTATATATACATTATTGTAGAAAACACTCTTTTTTTATATAGGATTTTCCCAGACGATGTAATGACGTGAAATGAGCAGATTTACAGTGATTCCGAAATATTTTTCTTTAACAATTTTTTTTTTAATAAATAAAGAAAATTTGTTTAATTAGAAGTAAAAAAATAAAATTCAGAATTGTTTTTTTAATTAAATACTTATGTAAAAAAAAATTATAACTGTATTTATTTTTTTAAAGAAACCATTTAACTTAATTGAAAGTAAAATTGAAGTCAAAGTGCGCGGATTTATTTAATAACTAATTTTTAAATCTTAAGATATTATATACCAATCGTGTTATATTTCAATACTTTTCGTTGAATGTTGCAATTTTTATACCCTACACCTATAGAATAGGTAAAGGGGTATATTAACTTTGGTATGGTGTTTGTAACCACCTAAAGGAAGCGAGCTAGATATGGAAAAGTATATATATTTGTGATCAGCGTGACCGCCTTAGTCGATATAGCCATGTCCGTCCGTCCGTCCGTCCGTCCGTCCGTAGGCACGATAACTCAAAAAATAATGGAGCTATCTTGATGAAATTTTAACTGTAGGTTACTAGGACTGAAAGTACGGCGGGGATTGCATATGGGCGAAATCGGCCCATGGGTTCGGATTTTGGACCTTTTAATCGATCGAAGGGCTAACGAACATATATAAAAAATCACGATAACTCAACAACTAATGACGCTATCTTCATCAAATTTGTGCTGTAGGTTACTAGTAATGAAACTACTTCGGGAATTGCGTAAGGTCGGGATTGGACCATGGGTTCGGAACCTAGAACTTTTTGAACGAATTTAGGCCAAACGAGCATAATTCCGAAACCAATGAAGATGAAACCTCCAAATTTGGTATCAGGGTGTCCCTTCCTATTTCCTAAGTGTCTTGGGAATTTGGGCCCCATTGGAGTAGTGGATCGGGGACCAGCCACACATTTCCGAAGACCTTAAAGCATATCTTTAAAATTAATAAAGATCACAACTTGAAAAAATGTAGAAGCTTCCAATTTGCCACAAGAGTGTTCTTTACTATCTTTTGCGTGTTCCCTTAATTTGGGATCAATTGGAGAGGTGGTTCAGTACCCCTCTCAGACCTCCCAAGTTTTAAAAGCTTATAATCGAAATTATTAAAAATAGTTACTTAAAATTAAGATAGACCGTTCAAATTGTGTACAAGGGTTAACTAGTACTATAAGTACAGTGCGGGCTGTATAAGGGCAAAATCAGCCCATGGGTTCGGATTCTGGACCTTTTAGTCGGTGGCAGGGATAACGAACATATATTAAAAATCACGATAACTCAACAACTAATGAGTTTATCTTCATGAAATTTGTGCTGTAGGTTATTGGTAATGAAACTACGGCGGCGACTACGTTCGGTGAGGATTGGACAATGGGTTCGGAACTGAGAACTTTTTGATCGAGTTTAGGCCAAACTAGCGTAATTCCGAAACCAATGAAGATATAACCTCCAAATTTGGTATCAGGGTGTCCCTTCCTATTGCGTAAGTGTCTTTGAAATTTGGGCCCCATTGGACTAGTGGGTCGGGGACCAGCCACTCAGATCCGAGGACCTTAAAGCATATTTTCGAAATTAATAAAAATAGTAACTCGAAACAAATGTAGAAGCTTCAAATTTGGCCCAGGGTGTTCTTTATTATTTTTCCGTGCCCCCCTAATTTGGGATCATTTGGAGTGGTGGTTCAGGACCTCTCTTAGACCCCCAAATGTGTAAAAGCTTATCATCGAAATTAATAAAACTAGTAACTTAAAATTAAGATAGAACGTTCCAATTGTATACAAGGGTTAACGAGTATTGAAAGTATGACGGGACTGCATATGGGCGAAATCGTACCATGGTTTCGGGTTCTGGAACCCTTGACAAGTGCAAGGACTAAAAAACATATATCTTAAAAACACCATAACTCAAAAAATAATGCCGGTATTTTGATGAAATTTAAACTCTAGGTTACTAGTAATGAAAGTACCATGCGAATTGGTTCTGGTCGAGTTTAATTTCAAAGCCAAAGAATATATTTCCTATGTCCTATGTGTCTCCGAAATCTAGACTAAATTGTAGTGGTTCAGCTATGTTCAAAGGTACTTGCTGCATTTATGTAAAATTTATTTGAATTTTTAAATGAATTATATGAAAAATTCAAAATTTGTAATTGTATTTTAGAAGTACATTTATTGCATATTTTGCGTTTATAAGCTTTTCTATTAGGTATATAAACTAACAATTTAAAATAATTGCAATTTTTAAAAATTTGGATTATTAAATATATTATTTTTGCTTTCATTATCTTTTTATCACAAAATTTAATAATTAGAATTTTTTCATTTTGTAATTGAATTGGAATAAATATATTTTCATTTATTTCAAGTTTGTTTATTTTTTAATATTTATAAATAGATAAATTAGTAAGATTTTGTAATATTTTTTAATAGATAGTGTAATTAGAAAATGTTTTTAGTATTATAAAGTTAATTTGGTTAGCTATGTCTTACGATCAAATTAATAACAGCTTTTATGGTGTTAAAATGACTTATGGATATGTCCTTAAATTTGAACCAAATAGGTGTAGGGTATTTCTAAGTCGGTTGCACCGACTGACTGTTTCTTTACTTGTTTTAATTTAGTTTAATATATTAAGTTATGTTTAATTATTTTAATATTTGAGAACAGTTTAATTTTGAAAAGCTATTATAATATCTTGCTGAGTTTTGATTGTCTAATTTTAGGGGTCGCTTAATAGAACCCATAATTTTGAAAATGCAAAATTCCTTGGTAATACTATTCGGGAAATTTTAGCTTTTAAAATATTACACTAAAAAGCAGATATTCGACCTTTAATTTAGAGGTTTCAACAATCTGGTTCCATAATTTTGAAAAATGCGCAATTCACTTAGAAAATCATATAGCGCATGTGATATTTAAAATTTCCTAATATCTCGCATATGAGTATAGCAGAGGCTCGTCCACTAATTTAGGGCCCCACATTCAATTTATGGTATGGTCTTGAATTTAATGGAAATTTAAGATATAATGTCTAGTATTATATGATTATATGAGCTCGAATTTATTCAGATTAAATTTTAATACATAAAAAGAATAATATATATTCCCAGTACATTGCTTTACTTCATTTATATATTCCACCTTCCTGTTGCTCCACCATATACTAATGGCACGGAACAGGCTTTGTATACTATAATTTTCATTTAATTACAAAGTATAAAAAATATCTAATATTTATCAATTAACTCTTCTGTAAAACGTCTCTTCTGCAAATATTATACAGAAGGGAAGAAAAATTATTACTACTTCCTAAATAAATGCTAATATTTTCTATAATTCCATTTGTAAAACGCTATACCGAATACAGAAGTCAATTTAATTACAAGTTATTTTTTTAAAAACAGGCTGGCATCAAAAATCTTTCAACAGCACTTTATTGATTCTTTCAATTTTAATACTTTTTCACGTCAAATATAATATTCTAACTCTATAACAACTTTAAAACCACAATAACAAGAAATTTGAGGGGTTTAAATATATGCATTTAACTGTATAAACATCCCTTAATTCAAATGAAGATTGAAAAATCTGGAAAAAATTAAAAAAAAAAAATGCTTGGACTTTATATACCTACTTTTAAAAAAAAAAAAATTGTAAGGTTTCTAATGAATTAAACAAAATATTTTTAAAACAAACAAGTGGATAATTTTCCTCCTCTTATACTTAAGTTAAAAATCATTTTGCAATTGTTATATTTAAAAACTTTTTCCCCCTTTTTTTTATTAGAGGCAAAAAAAAAAAAAACAAAAAAAAAGGTTAAAGAGTTTTCTTTTAAAAATATTTATTTTCTTTTTTTTTTAAGAAAAACAAGATATTAAGTTTATTTAAAAAGGAAAAACCTTTAACATTATCTATATAGATACCCCAGATACTCTAAATGAATCTTAAACATATTTTTTTTTTTCCAAAATGAATTTATTGAAACTTATGAAATTATAAATTTGTAAAAGGAAGTTATAAAAATAAACAATTTTTTTTTTGCAATCGGATAAATACGGAAGAAAAATTCGAGAAAATTTTAAATGTTTAGAAATGTTCAGATGTTAAATAAATTATGCATTGCTTTAAACTAAAGATCAATTATAAACCATAATGAACTCTTAAGTATCCGTTTTATTTCAATATTATTATAAGTTTTTAAGAATTTTCAGTATTGCAGTAGTAACATTCCCAGACAAATTTCTGATTAAACTTTGAATGATTCTTAAAACTCATATAAAAATTTTAATTAAGAGTAAAATAATTTAATTAAAAAAAAATTTGTTTAAATATTAGTGTTTTATATAGTTTCAATTAAAAATAATTAAAAAATTTCAAAAGTTTTACTATGTAGTATTAACTTCTTTCTTATATTTATTGTAATTACATTGATGCATCGATATGATTAGCGGAAGTGCATACCAACCACGAACGGACTACTTGCCAGGTACGGAGAAGACAATACTTACATGAACAACGTATTGCACATTCTAAATTCGGAAGGATTTTTAAAGTTGATTACGAAATCAGAGTTATGCACTTTTACCAAAAGAAGTACATAACCTTGACTTTGTAAACGACTACAAAATCTCAATTCAGAATCTAGCATATAATACTACTTGATATTATTAATTAATTAGTTATTAAATCCCTCCAAATTCAGAATCTCGCATACAATACTATTTAAATATTATTAATATTAATTATAAAGTCCCTCCAAATTCAGAATCTGGAATATGCATAATATGTCTTAATGACCCAATAATTTTCAACATTAATTAAAAAATAATTTCAATGTTTGGTGGGTCATAAGATCCTAAAGATTTTTGTAGTGTTCTAACCCAAAGCTGGTCGGATATATTGCCCTTCAACTTTAGATGAGCTATTAAATCCTAAATTGCGTTCAGGGTAATTTGTCTCACCGATGGTGGGATATATTTCCCCAACAATATTTGGGCAATATATCTCTCCTCTGGTGGGACATAGCACCCCACGGCATAATGGCTTGGGGCCACATGACACGTCCCCATCGAAGTTAACTTCAATATTATTTTATTTTCATTTTTATTTGTAAGATTTATACTATGTTCAAGTTTTTAATAGAATACGTTTAAAAACTTTCATTCATTTAATATTAACTTTGCACATTTTATTCGTACATTTATACTAGGAGTTCGTGCGTCATATTACTATTCCATTTGATTGTTCATTTTTGCAAGTTGGTTTTAGTATCATTTGACTTATTTTATTTAATAGCGTGTCATTGAGTGTATTATATATAGAAGTTCATACTAAACAATTTACCAGCAATTTTTTATAAAATATGGATATGCACAATTTTACATATATGAGGCTTTTCTGAATCCAAGAGTGGCAGGACGTAATTTGTTTCGAATAGGCTGTTTCGACCTTTTCAAGAATTGGCAGCATGTAACTTTGTTTCGACTATTTTTTAATTTATTTCGTTTCTTTTATTTTGATTCAAATTTTTTTGGTAGCATGTAAGTTTTGTTTTGACTTTCGAGTATTTATTGTTAACGTTTCAAATAAATTTTCGATAGAAAAATAGTGAACGCGAAATTTATTATTACTAAAATAATTGATTTTAAGCAGATATTTTAAAAAAGTTTAAGGTAAATATTATAATTTAATGTGAATCTAGCTATTATACAGGGTGGCGCAAAACGACCGATATGGTTTGTATGTTTAATAACTTTTTTTATTTAATGGTTAATTATTATTATCATTTTTTTGTTATACAGTATATGGGGAATGGGGAATATGGGGAATATTTTTAGCTTAAGTAGAAAAATTATATCCCTTATATAAGTGGTGACCATTTTCGACTTCGAACATTCGTGCTCTTTCCAGTAAATTTTCCATAACTCTTCGTAATTTTTGATCGCTGTTTTGTTGTGTACAGTTTCATTTTCCAATTCCCCAAGTTTTCTTCACAAAATTCTGAAATAAAAATAAAAAATATAAGCAAATTTAACAAGTTAATAAAGATTCAAACCATATCGGTCGTTTTGCGCAACCCTGAATATATTTCAGAAAGGTCTCAGATTTTTTATATTTTTCATAACATTTAGTAATTTTTGACTGCTGTTCTGTTGTGCACTGTTCCATTTCCAATTCCCCCAGTTTTTTAATATTTACAACTAAAATTGGTATTACCTTTTTCCATTCATGTTTGAGTTTGATTGGGGGCCCTTTTTAATTTAATTTTTTAGAAAGAGCAGCCCACAGCAAATTCGCTCTTCCTTCGCCCATCTTTATTTTTTAAAATATTCTTCACTAATCCGGAATTGTTTTTCCTGAAATCCGCCATTGTTTCTATTTGCGATTTACTTATACTTAAACCTTTATCCCTTTAAAAAAAAATTTTTTTTAGCTAACATTATTATATACGCAAATTGCACATTCATACTTACATTTCTTTATGTAAAAACCAATTTTTTACTAAATCTAAACAAAAACTTATTCCGACAAGGAACATTGGACTTCCACATAGCATTTTCAATTTTCCTTATAATATTTTCGAAAAAGTACACCTCCTCTCTGTATTGTTCTTCTCCAGATTGCTTTTGATCTTCCCATATTTTTCTTACCTTGTGGTTCCATTCTAGCAGTTCGCGTGCCACTGATGTTATTTGGCGCCTTAGAATGTGACCAATCCACTTCAACTTCTTTTTTCTTATTTTTACTCATATCGGCTTCGTCATTCAAATCCCAAAACTCCCATTTCATAATTCGCCTTGGCAGAATATGCGAAATATTATATTCTTAAGCATTTATTCACAAACATTTGTAATTTTTTATATTATTTCTTGATATAAGCCATTGTAAGACTTAACACATGCTTCAAGGATTCCAATTTCCGTTCCGTGTACTATGTATGCTGACTTCCATTCTGTCCACAGCATTCCGAATACACTTCCAGCTTTTCCTATTTTGTGTTCTATATCTCTTTTTTTGCACCACCATCTGTCATTATTACACATCCCAAGAATTCCAAGTATTCAAATTCTGATACCTCTTCTATTTGGGTATTGTGTACAAATAATGCTACTTGTCTTATGTTGTTTATTTTTATACACATTGGCCTATTTATTTTTTATTCTCCTAAACCTAATTTTCCAGCTTTTTCTGCCAATTTATTGATGATGGTGGTCTGCATTTCTTCTGCTGAGTGGATTAGTAGAACAATGTCACTTATTTATGTATAGTAGTTTAAAATTTTCTTAAAGTATATTCATAAATATTATTTTAACTTTTGGTTCCATTATTTTTGAATCCCTTAAGAAATATAAATACATTGCATATTATTATTATATTATATATATACATAATATATATTATAGATTATGTTAATTAAATATTTTTAATTATAATTACTGCTAGATATATATAGTTTGTATATATATTTATTAAAATAATAAATTATTTTAATTTATATTTAATATAGATATTATGTTTTCTAAAAAAAAAAACATATAAAAATAAAAAATAAATAACTATTTAAAATATTTTAATTATCTATATATCCATTATTACACATTACATACATAACACAGATTTTGATTGAGATGCGAATTTAAAATAAAATTTTGAAAAAAAAAAAAACAAAAACAAAATCTAATGTATTATTGATATATTTATCAGCTTTTATATAATTAACCTGAGGTTAATTTGAAATAAAAAGTATATACAAACAATCTCTACAGTTAAATAAACATATTCTTACTTATATACATATATATATACATATGGAGACATAATAATATCTATTAGTTGAAATAATTCTTATAATAAAAGCATCTTTTGGTGTACCTATACTTTATATATACATATATAAAGGGTGTTTCATTTTATTAAAGTAACAATGGATTGTTGTTTTTTGTCGTTGATTTTGTTTTCATTTTTTTTTGTTTTTGTGTTTTTTTTTTTTTTAAGACAAGAATAATATTAAAAACTGAAAGAGATGATTTTTTTTTTTTAAATATATCCCCAAGGTATATTTTAGATTTAAGAGAGTGTATTTTGGTTGAATTTTATACACCAAAATGGACTAATTTTACAAATTGAAAAATTTGTTATAACACTCCTTAGGTTTTTAATTTTATATTTTTTTTTTTTTAAATAAAAAAATAAAAAACAACATTTAGTCCACTTATCATATTAAGGATGCATTGTATTTATTATAAATATATACAAATATATATATATATATATATACATTTGTTATTATTAGGTAATAATAATAATACATTAAGGTAATTTTTTGTATGTTTTTGTGTTAGATTAATTTTATTTGTTCGCTTGCGGTAAAATATATTACTTATAAATATATATATATGTATATACTTACATTTATATATATTTATATATATATTTATTTTGTTTTTTTTTCTTAAAACTGGTACCTTTTGTTTTGTTTTTGTAAAAACTCTAAAGAAGTTTTCTTATTCTTTCTGATATAAATCTTATATTATATATATATATATAAGTATCCTTACAAGTATATAAGTACATACACATATATATATATATAAGTATCCTTACAAAAAAATTTTTAAATCATACGCAAGAAAATATTCTTAAAAAAAATTTAATATAAGTTTTGTAACCATATATACATGATAATACTATAGTATTTAGTATATGTAGTCATGGAATGTCCTTTTCAATATATATATATATATTTATTATTAATAAATATATTTAAATATGAGTGACTTAAAATTTATTATTTATTTAATATAAAGAAGTGTCCTTCATTTATATATATTAATTTTATATTAGAAATATTTTTTTATAAAATGGATTGATGGATATAAGTACAGGGTGTTTTTTCTAATTAAGTGCACTGCTATATACCACTACATAGGTACTTATGAGTAAATAAAATTTGTATTATAAAATTTTGAAACTTTTTCATGTGCAATCATATCGTAAATGTGGTTTTTTAAAAAAAAACTAGTTAAAATTTCAACATTTTTTAAATTAAGGAGCTTGCTGTTTTGAAACTGTAAAAGATAGAATACATTTACAGATTACAGAATACATTGTACAGAATTATTATAAGTAGTTTAGAAACAGAGTTTAAAGTAAAATTATGAAAACTAAAAACAAATACATATTGAAATTTCATTTAAGCCCCCATGTCTTGAAAACTATGAGAGGCCCAGCTTGGTCCCCATACAAAAAATGTGCCTATTCAAAAGTACCTATATGCAGTTATATAAAGCAGTTCACTAAATTAGGAAACACCCTGTATATATATACATATATATGAAAAGACAAAAAATATTTAAAACGTAAATATTTTAAGAGATCTGTTTTTTTTTTTTTGAATTTATAAAAGAAATGCTTTTCTTTCAAAATTCCTTTCTTTTATAAGTTAACAGAAACTTAAAATAAAAATTATTTTTCTTCAATTTTATATTTATTTTTTAATTAAATTTTAAATATTTAAATAAATTGAAAATTATATATATATTTATAGTTAAATCATCTTTGTTATATTATTTAAATTTATAAAATTTTGATTTCATTTGTAATGTAAAAAAAAAATGATTGTATATAACCCATACAATGCCGACGGCCTGATTTTATTTCTTAAAAAAAGTATTTCCCCTGAAAGTATGCAATTTTATTTTATATATATTCATTTGCGTAAAATTAGTTTGTTAATTGTGGAGACACGTTGTCAATCAAACATGTTTTTTATGAATGATAATTAACTAATACTATATTAAATAATAATAATCAAAGTACAAATGAAATTTTAGTTCCTGTAGTAGAAAACATTAAAATAATTGAAATAATATTTAGTGAGTTATAATGGTTTTAATCGTCTATCTTTCGTTTGTAATATATAATAGACATAAGTTATTCCCATAATGGCCTATAAAGCCGAGGAAAACACTAATATTGCTTAAGTACTTTTTTTGTAATATTACAATTTAAATAAATAAATAGTTTGTTTAGGTTATAAACCGCGAGAGTGTGATTTAAAAACCTAAACCTGTCATAAGAGAAAAAATAAATAAATAATTAATAATAGGCTTTAATAATATTCTAAAGCCCCATTTTATATATGCAATAATCAAAATAAATAAATAATTTTATAAAGAAGAGCTTGTAGTAAAAGTGAAGTTGCTTGTTTGGATTGGGATTGGGAAAAGAAGTTGCTTTTTTGGATTTTGACGGATTTTGTGTAGAAAAGTTTGCCGCCTGTTTTGATACATTTTACCCATATCAATCTAAACCATATCCATTTATAGTTGGGTTCTTTTCATCCAATTCAAGTCCTACGTTTGCGTTTTAACATGGGAAGAAACGTGTTTAGGACTTAATGTTATATTCACATGTTGAAACACAAACTACATATTAAGCCAGACTAGTAGACCACACCTGATATACAAAACTAACTTATTATATAAATAGATTAAAGAGCTATACTAAGAATTCAATATATGTATTACATTTTTAAACGGTTTATATCAAAATATCCATTACTCCAACTTTCCATCGAAATCCTTCAACGAAATAACAAGATCCTTAACCAAAATATTAGAATCAAGGATACACCTAATCCTGATTACAAGGATACACCTAAGTTTTTAAAAACCCACAAGATTTAATTACAGAATATATATTCAGAAATAAACTAGTACTTAATATTAATACCTAATAAAAAAATTATTTTAAATAATTTTAATTTTTTCATTTGATTAATTTTTTTTTTTATAATTTCAGGTATGGTTTAAAAATCGTCGTGCAAAATGGCGTAAACAAAAAAGAGAAGAACAAGAAAGATTACGTAAACTACAAGAGGAGCAATGTAATGGTAATTCATCAAATGGTGGTGGTGGTGGTGGTGGTATTGGACATACCAATAATGATAGAATACAATGTACTTCAAATGAATTTTCTGGTCCACTACATCTAAAAACAGATCCAATGACATACAGTGACGAAGATGAATCATCTGATCTAGAAGTAGCCTAATATTGTATCATCTTCAAATAAAAATTAAAATTTAAATTATAAGAAATAAAACAAAAAACAATTTTTAATAAAATAATAAAAATTAAAAAAAAAAAAAAAAATTATAAATATATATAAGTATAATATAAATAGTATAATATAATTTGTACGAAACAAAAGTACATTAAATAAATTCCGCATTTTGTAATATATAAAAACTTTAAAATAATAAATTATTAAATTTTTTTATTTGCATTTTGTTTTTTTTTTTTGGAAAAATTAAATATATATGAATTTTTTCGAATATATTAAAAAAAAAATAAATATATAATATAATTAAGAGAAAAATGAGCTCATTTTTTATTTATTCAGAATACAAAATTAAATTTTTTATGTTTAAATAAAAAAAAAAAAAAATAAAAAACAAAATAAAAAAATAAATAAAATAAAAATAAATTAAAATAAATACTATTTCAAGTAATCACATTAAAAATAAATAAATACATAAATCCATTAAATAATGAATATTAAAAAAAAAAAAAAAAATAAATAATTTTTTTTAATAAAATTATGTACGATTGTTTTTTTTTTTTTTTTTATTTAATTTAATTTAATTTTATTTATTATTTATTCTAATTATTTTGTTAATGTAAATATGTAATTTGCAAATTAAAAAAAAAAAAATTATTACAAATTATTACACTTTTTGCAATTTTCAAAAAAAAAAAAATATACTGTTGGAAAAACAAAAATAAATATAAAACATATAGTTAATTAAGTATCTTAATGAAGGGTAATTAATAGTCATTTGTAAATATATCAAAGTTAAAAAAAAAAAACACAAACCGTATATAATATAATACCGTGATAGGTGTAATTTTATTTAATTTCAATAAAGATGTTATATGTAAAAAAAAAACCACAACTGTATATGTATATTTTTATTTTTGGAATTTATCAATATTTTTAGAAAATAATTTATATACTTACTAGTTAATATCTAATATCTATTGGATTAATATGGCGATATGATAAGTTCCGAAATCAAAAGTCTTCTGAGGATTTTTTTTTTCTTCCTTACTCCTCTTCTGAGCACTTGATACATCCATCTCACGCGATTCCGCGTTGATATTTTAATGTCATCCCAAGAGATGTTGCATTTAGCTATTTTTTGATAAATTGTCCTGCTTCATGTGATATTAGGACGGCTGCGTCTTCTAGTGCCTTGAGGGTTTCACTCTAATGCCATATGGTTATGCTTTCACTAGGCTTTCTAAGCGTGTGACCTATCCACCTCCATTTCCTACGTCTGATTTCTATGGCTATGGGCTCTTCGCCTATTAATATGCAGGGGTCTTCTACTGAGGACTTATAACTCAAAAAGTAAGCTAAAAGTCATTGGGGGATTATAACCACGATGGATTAGGTTATAGCTCCGAATAAAAATGAGCGTTCGAAAATGAGACATAATTTCCATTACAATATTTAAAAATATATGTGATTCATCTTTAAACTGTATATTGAAAAGAAATAAAGCCGGGATTTGGAAAGCAAACAAAGCCGGCATATTTTATTTTTATTTTGAAAAAAATTTATGAAAATCTATTCTGAACTTTTTAATTTAAAAAAAAGTTTTGAGCCATAAGTCCGAGAGAGACTGTCATATCGCTGATTAATAATACTCCACTAGCCAATTACAACATTTTTTATAGGATATCATTTAAAATTCTAAATTGTTTTACATGATAAACAAGTAGATTATACAAGATTCTGGAATTTATATTTTTGTTCTATTAATATTCTTCATTAAAAAATATAATTTATAGTGACATAATCATAATGAATATAAATATATAAGTAAGTATACCCTATACCTTGATACTCTGATTATATAATTACTAAACAAAAAAAAACAACCATTATAATAATGAATATCTGAAAATAATATGAAATGCATCAGCAATCAGAATTAATAAATTAATAAAATTAAACATCAAACAATGGTAAAAGTCTACGCATTTTATAATTGATCTATACAATACGTTCCTTTTTTTAATTAAAAGCAATCCCTTTTCTTTTAATTTTTTTCCTAAGGGAGGAACAACCCTTAAAAAAGCATACTGGAATACTAAACTCCTCCGGCAATTTGAAATTCCTACTCATTTAAAATGAGGCATGTTCATCAAGGGTTAAACTGAAACCCACAAGGATTAAACTGAGATTTTTCTTGAATTTATGAGAATAATGTGTTTCATTGCTTGTAGGTGCAACTTATAAAAGAATTCCAGTTCGAAAAAGCTTTAAAGTATACAAAGGGTCCTCGGTAGTGTAGTAGGTAAGCATTTGCCTAATTAACCGAGGGAGTCCGGGTTCGATTCCCGGTCAGGTCATACAATATTTAATTAAAAATAAAAATTATTAAAAATATTTTTTCTTTACAAATCCCCATGGTGACCAAATATAATTTAAATATTCAAATATATAATATAAACAAAATAATTAATATAGTAGTTATAAATAAATAGAAATTATTTAATTTAAGAAGAACCAATGCCAAATATTCAAATGACTATAATAATATCAGGCAATATCCTGGTACTAATTATAAATAAATAAATAAAATTAACATTAAAGCGTGTAAAATGTCTGAAGAATTAATTTTTAGAATAATACTTTTAATTGGTTTTTATTTCTTTTGAAGTAAGTATAGGTAATATAAATGGCGACGTGTCATATGGCCCTTGAGCATTATGTCCCACCAGAGATGAGACATATTGCCTAAAGTCAATTTAGGCATAATATCTCACTATCAGTTAGTCATAATGTTCTTAAATTGATGGGCCATACCATCCAAATAATTTTTGTTATTTTTTGATCTTATGACCATACAAGATGAGACAAAACGCCATAATTTAGGATTTTATAACCTACCCTAAAAGAATTCTTAAAACATTTCAAAAAGAAAAAAAAAAAAAAAACACAAAAATAATGCTTTCTGTTGGATATACAACTATAAATTTATTATTTAGATAATGCTTTTACATAATATAATCAAAATATATTACTAACAAGTCTTAAAGAGTCTCTTATAAAACTTTTACAAAAGGGACGTAACAATACGGAATAATTTTTTAAAGTATTTTCATTATGTCATGAACAAACAAGGCAAAAGCGGATATTAGGAGGAACCAGATTATACATATTGTTATTTAACGTACATGTATAATCTGGTTCCTCCTAACACGGAGCCGGCGCGAACCCGTCGCGAGTCTAGTGCGCTTCAGGCGAAGCGAAATCGCAACCGGAAGTACATGCCAATCGCGAGCGGACTATTTGCCAGTTATGGAGAAGAGATAATACTTTTTTGTTATTATTATATAAAACATTCTAATTTCGGAGGGATTTTTATAGTTGGTTACGAAATCAGAGTTATGCCCTTTTCCCGGGAGATGTACATAACATTGATTTTGTAACCGAATATAAAATCCTTATCAATTAAGAATTTTGTATACAATACTATTTAAATATTATTAATCTTAATTAGAAAAGCCCCTCTAAATTCAGAATCTGGAATATCCATTATAAATATGCACATTCTGGAAAAAGCAACTACCCTGATTTTAAATTGAATTCCAAAATCCTTCCTAATGTACACATTTGTCACGGATTTTTTTGTTTGTGACATGATAACAAATTTCTGTTTTTAAAATAAAAAATTAATTATTATTAATATGAAATATACTAGAATTTTAGGGTTTATTTTCTCACTTACAGTGATTAAAAATGCCCTAATAATTTTGAACATTAATTAAAAATTAACTTAAATGTTTGGTGGTTCATAAGATTCTAAAGATTTTTGTGGTGATATAAACCATTGCTGGTGGGATATACAGCAACAATATTTGGGCCCAAGGGCATAATGACCAACGGCCACATGACACGTCGCCAATGTAATTATTTATAGAATATACAAATAGCTACTACATTTCGACGGTGACTTAAAAACTTAACGCTTCAGTTAATAGTCAAGTCTCGGCTGAATATAGTTTTATTATAATACACAACTTTAGGTTTTCGAAGCATTAAAACTTATCATTTCTCCACTCTTGAATTGTTATAAGGTAATTCATATATCACATTGTTAGCATCTCTTATATAATTGGTGTACCAACTACCATGCTTTCAGTAACATTTTCTTTTTTTTTAGTGAAAATTGATAAAATATAATTAAAAATTTCTACTTCTGTTGGCATAATTTGGCAAATATAATTGGGAGTCATTGATATATGTGATGAAACTCACCAAACGTATTTCATTCCGGTTTTCAAATTAACGGCTCATTGTGCAACTTTTTTTAACTATATAAAATTTTGTACCATTTGATAAAGGAAATATTTCATTGCATTCCCATTGTCACTCCGTTTTTGAATATTTTATTTATCTTTTTGTTTATGTATTAATTTTTATGAATTTTACGAAGCCAAATACATATTAAACTTTTTTTAGTTTTATATATTTTAACAACATAATAGTCCTATAGTATAATACACTGTATAAATACATAGTAGATATAGGTATATACTAATTGTGTTGTTGTTGTTTGGATGGGGGGGAGAGCAAGTCTCTCTTACACCTAGGCCTTGCGGCCCGTTGTGCACCCCTGCTCTCAGAGTCGCTCGTAATAATTACAGCTCCTCATTGAGCCATTCAATTCCCTTAATGAAGCTCAGCAGTTTACCTTGGTCTAACTCCCTTACCGTGCTGAAGTCATCCCAGTACGTTCTTCCTAAGGTTCTCAATCTTAGGTTTTCTAGTGTTACACATTGGCATAGGACGTGGAGAACTGTTTCGTCTTCACTTCCACAGCCTCTGCATATACTCGTGGTTGCCCTACCTATTTTTGCTGCATGTGCTCTGAGCATTAGGTGGCCCGTACTTATCCCTGTAATTAGTCTAAGATCCTCCCTTTTTAATTTCAGGATCTTTTTCGTTTTCTTGCTATTTGTACCTCCCCAGAAACTCTTGGTGTGAGTTGAGCCTGTGGAGTTTAGCCATTGTTCATTTGCTTGGGTCTTAGCCCAGTGTCTTGTGAACCGTTTCACCTCTACGTGTGAGAGCCCTATCGGTTCTATATCTGTCCTATGTTCTCTTATAGAACTTTTCGCAATCTCATCTGCTCTTTCATTGCCGGGGAAGCCTGAGTGGGCTGCATTGAATTCCCCCAGTTTATTCAGGGCAATATATACTAATTAAAATGTTGAAATATATATTTTTTATATAACCGGACAATTTTGATAGTTTTTCTTTTTGAAACTAGTTTATGTTCTATATTTTCTTTAATATATGGTCATTTTTATTTTAAAATAATTTTTTTATTTATTTTATACGTTAAAACTTCTAATGATAGATAAGACATATTTTTTATTTTAATACATACCTTTCAAAGGTGAAGAAAGGTAGGTATGCATTATTTAAACATTAGCGTATATTACATGGAGCAATTAATTTATAATATTTAATATTTTAAATAATTCCCTTTTTAATAATGTTCAAAAAGACGTTATCAAATATTTAAAAACTAAAAAAAACAAAAACAATAATAAACAATTATTCGATTATCACGGTTAAAACCTGAACGATTTGGTTGTCAAAAAATATTCTAAATAGAAAAATTCTACTACGCTTACACATTCTGAAAAGAAACTGCTGTCTGTCAATTCAATTATATTTTTCTAATAAAATACAATTGTGAATTATATAATTTAAAATTTTTGTTTACATAAAATATAAAGTTGATTTTTTTTAAGTAATTTAACTTATTTGAAGAATTTAAAATAAAATTTATAAATTGTTTTAAAAAATTGGAAATTTAACTTCTGTAACTAAAGTCACAAATCCTCCATTAATAATTGGAACAAAATTTTTATTAAACATAATTTGAAAAATTTAATTTTTAGATTTATTTATGTAATAAATAATATTTAAATTTAAAATTTATTAATAATATACGAAATACGAATGATTTCTTTTGTCAAACAATGTCAGTTTTTTTACATACTACAGATGTATCAACATTTGTCAGTTGTTTTGATTATTGCTTGATATAAAAAAAAAGAAGAAAAAATTGTGAATGGGATCTGCTGAGACCATACATATTAGGGAAATAATTTTAATTTGTAAAAAAGTTTAAAAAGATATTATGCCAAAAATGAATACTTAAATTAATATTTTTTTTATAATAATTGAAGAAATATAAATCATAAATAATATTAAAGCTTAATAATAACAATCCGGTTTATTATTAATCGTGAATTATAAAAAAGAATTTAAAAAAAAAAGTTAAATAAGCGCGATGACTTTTCTATATTAACTTGTTAATAGAATTTTTTTTTTTTTGAATATATCAATTCTTTTTTGTTAAAATTTGTTATCAAATTTTTTTATTAATATTCGGAAAAGACTGATTGGTATCGCCTTGATTTTATTTTGTAATTAGTGAAGTTAAATATCTGTTCTAATTTAAGATTAAAATAATTAAAAAAACTAAAAAAAAATAAGATAATATTCTCATCAAAAAGCAATATAAATATTTTGTATTATTAATGTACGTTTTAAAAAATTAAACAGAATGGAAGTTGATTTGCCCAATATATTAAAACGTTGTTCCAGTGCACCGGTATTTACAGCAGAAAATGGTTCTTTATCAAATAAAATAATTGAAAATGTAAATTTGCCAACTGATAAATATAATGAAAAAAACTTACAAAATTCGGTTATACCTATCCAAAATAATATAATTCAGGACAAAATTATCAATTCTTTAACAGAAAAAAATAATACCAATATATCAAATAACTTTTTAAATTCATCACCTTTTCAATCAAACAGTGCTTGCAGCTCTCCAGTTCGAAGGTAAAATAATTTTGATTTTATGGTATATTTATTATATATTTTTTAATTTCATTTCATTTCTTTTAATATAAATAGTAGGGAAGCTTCACCAGCTCCATATAATATTTTTGCCCCTAGAGCACGAAGATATTCTGCAAGTTTTGCTGGTTCAATTGTTAATAATGGAACTGTTGGACCACGTTTAACACCTCGTGTATCTCAATTAAGGCAAGAAGAATGTGTTGATGCCAATAGCCGAGAAGTTAATCATGAACGCGAAGTACATAGCGCAATGCAAATGTCACAGAGTTGGGAGGATTTGACACTCGTTGCAGAAAATTGGTCATGTAAATCGGAAGATTTAAATAATCCTTTGCAATTAGCTTTACCCCCAAACAATTTTTTAACAAGCCGCCAATGTTCGAGCCCTAGTCCAACTAGGTAATGATCATAAATATTTAACATTATTTTAATTTTCAATAATTTTATTTTAAAACAGTCGAACAGGTATGAAATTTAATTTACTTTCACCATCTCCAACGCGGCGGACATTTGCAACAAGACGTTCTATGTCCCCAATAGCTATGCGCCCAAGTCAATTAGGTCCAGTTAAGAGAAAATTTGAACTTGAAGATGGAAATTGGAATATCAATTATTCCCCACCACCAATAAAGAAAAGATTTACTGAAAAGTAACTACATATTTTTATTAATTTTGTATTTAAAATATAATTAAACTGAATTTTAGTAGTTGCAGTCCTTCGGAAACTTTTGGAAATAATGCTTGCAATATTACACCAAAATTAAATATTACTAAGATGAATTCTAACAACATGAATTCACCATCATTTATTTGTTCTCCCACAGTTTCATCTTCAAAAGATATAAATAATGGTACATATTTATTTTGAAACACATTAAAAAAAAAATTGAATGATTAATATTATTATAATAAATTTATTTTTAGGAAAAGAATTAAATTCTAATGAAATAATAATGATCAATAATAATGATCGTAAAATGAATGGTATTATCAACAGTCAAAATGAAACTCAAATGGAAGTAGTCAAATCAGAAACGAATGACTATGAAAATTCAAAATCTTTTGAAAATGAGTCAAAATTTACTGGTAAACCAACAAACCTAAATGTAGTGGCGTCTTCGTCTCCGATATGTTCTAATAGTGATATCTGTACTACTAATTTATTGAGCACTGGATCTAAAGAAAGTGTTTAAAAAATATTATAGCTTAGACAATCGATATAAAATTTAGAAAATGTGACATAAAAAAGTGAAATCCAAAATTAGGAATGTAATTTAAATATATCAAATTAAATATTATAATTTATGTATAGATCTTAAAAATAATAAAGGAAAAAAAAATAGAGAGGTGAAAAAAATTTTAGAGCCATGTTTAAACAACATAAATAAATAGATAAAGTATTTCAGATTCTTAAAAATTATTAATAAAATAGTTATTAAAAGCACTTTGTTTTCTTTTAATATAACCAAATTGAACTATCATAATTCTATTTGATCAAATTTTTTCCATCAATATTTTCTTTACTTAATTATTACATTTAAAATATAATATTAATAAATTTAAAAAACAAATTAATTCTATTTTAACAAATATTTAAATTTTTAATTTTGGAATGTCTAAACATTAAATATTTTTTACTAAAATTAATCTAAATTGAACATCTAATTTTATAAAAAAAGGCTCTTTATTTAATTATTCTTTATAATCAATAATTTATTTTAAAAAAAAAAACCATTACAATTTATTTTTCATTTCCCAATTCTCCTTAAAAATTTTAACTCTTACTTTGAATTACGTAAGTCAGTACAGAAAGCACCTTCTAGCAAACACTTTGCTGATTAACAGACTTTTGAGATGGTTTTTGAATAGGTAAAAATAGTTTAAATTCGGGAGGTAACTCATCTTCAGCATAAAGTCTATCAGAAAAATAAACTCTTCGTATTCTACAATTAGCATGTATTTGTACTCTCAACGTTTCGACATAATTGGTTCCGTAAGCTCTTCTTGTAAAATCTGACAAATTGAACTGGAACAATTGATTATTAAAATTAATAAAATTATTAAAAAATATATTAATAAATGTCAACCTGGATTTGATTCCAGCCTTCATCTAATCGCATAGGCATTGTACATATAAAAGGTTTTACTCTTGTTGTTGATTGATAATTACTTGCTCTAAAACGTCGTCGTACGTTCTTATCGTCTAATACCTGAAAATTATTTATTATTGTAATGATGAAACATAACCTTAAAGTCAAATTTATAATTTATTTTCTGTATCGAAGAAAAGAAGTATGTACATAGAGCCATGTTATGTACATGAACTTAACAAGAAGAGAATTCTATAATTGTATTATATAATGTTGTAACAATTTATTAAATTTAAAAAATGTTATTTCGATTGGTCTTAAAATGTTAATTAAAACTTTGGAAATAAGATTCTGTTCGATAAATTTTATGATTTGTTAAAAGGTTTTTTTTTTCATTTATATTGAATAAGCAAATAAACCAATTTATATTTTCTATTCTGCTCATGTGCACTTACATAAAATATAAACGTTAAAATTGCAGGCAATAACCATTTTAAAAAAGTAAAACTAAAATTATCTATTAGTTCTTTGCACCTGATCAATAAAAAAAGATAAATATGGTTTAGGATTTTAACTGACCTGAACTTCAAATGTAAAATATTTCTTTAAATTTTTTATTATCATCACCAGAAATGGCAATTTAATTCCAAGGGTTTTCTTTGGATCAGCCGGGCATGTTATAAAAGTTGTCGAAACCTAAAAAAAAACTTATTTAAATTAATATTTATTTATAAGATTTTTTTATTATCTTACATTTGTGCCAACTATTTCTAAAACAAGACTTTGTATATCATTGTCCGTAATTCTTTTTATATGACCATTTCTAACTTTTTTGTCCCATATTTGTAACGGCTTACTTCCTATACTGTATAATATAGATAAAAAACCCGATTGGAAAGTATTTTTGAACATTACTTAATTTTGAAGAATTAAAGAAGAATTGTTTTTGTAAGAACAAAATTTTATACGAAAATAAAAAATTCCTAAAAAATGTTTTTGATTTCTAAAATTGAATTTTTGTTTATTTTTTACATAGACATCATATGCTAGTTTATGATTGATTAATAAAGCGGTGTTTCTTAGCAACGAGAAAAGTCATTGTCAAATTATATCTTTTTTTATGTAATAAGTGTTACCATATACTATAATTTTACTCTAATATGGAGTTATTTTGATTAATTTTATATTTAACTTTATGAAGAAGGTAAAGCAGATCAAGTAAAAAGTTAAGTAGCAATGTAGTTTTATAACGAATTTTAAATATCCATAAAATTTAGTCTTTAAAATAATATATTTTTCGTTCGTATAGTTCGGAATTCGGAACTTCAAAAATGAAACTACATTGTCTTCACTTTCCATCGAGAGCTGAAAAATTTTATATAATTTAGAGTAAAGTTCAACAAAAAAATTCTAATTCATTCATTAAATTATTTATTTATGAAAAATATGATTTCAGATTTTTAACTCTCAGTCTCAGAGAACATTTATATACAATATACTCGTTTTTACATAATAGATGTAAACATATTACATACATACACTTATTTAAATTACATAATTAAAAAATTTAAATGAAAATTTTCTTAAATCATTAAAATAACTATAAAAACAATCGCAAAATAAACTATAGTTAAAATATATTAACAAAATTTATATACTAGCACTTGCATACTTTTTTGATAACTTGGTTCAAAACTTTATAAATGCTTTAAAACTATAAAATTTTATAATAAAATAAAAAAATAAAATGTCGTAAGATCATATTCTTAAAATAAAATATACAGAAAACTTAACTAGGTGGAATCACATAATACATAATCTGTATTTTTTTGTTCCTGTAACATTTTCGCAAATAACGAATTCGGATTCGATGACAATTCTTTTGGTGTACCTTGTTCAGCAATATATCCCGAATCCATTACAATAATTCGATCTACATTTTGTAAACCTTTTAAACGATGAGCAATTAAAAATACAGTTGAACTTCTAAATGAATACTTAAGTGCAATTTGTACTGCAGCTTCTGAATCCGAATCTAGATTTGATGTTCCTTCATCAATACAAACAATCTAAAAGAAAAGTTAAATTTTTAAATGTTTTTTTAAATAAAAATTGTTTTACCTGAGAACTTTTAAGCAAGGCTCTCGTTAAACATAAAAGCTGCCTTTGACCTGCTGATAAATTATTTCCCCCTTTTTCTAAATAACCATTTAAACCCCCTAATGATTGAACCAGTGGAGTAGCTAAGCAAGCTGTTATAGAATTCCACAATTCAGAATCAAGATAATTATTTCTTGGATCTAAATTATCGCGAACAGTTCCTAAGGAAAAAAGTAAAAAGAATAAAAAAAATATATATACTAAGTATTTTAATAAATATGTACCTTCAAATAAAAACGGTTCTTGTGGAATTATTGAAATTCTATCTCTTAAAACATGCAAGGCTAAAGTTTTAAGATTAACACAATCTAAAGCTATTTCCCCACTTGCTAAAGGTGCGACTCTTAATAATGCTGATAATATAGAGCTTTTTCCTGCTCCTGTACGTCCAACTATTGCGATTCTCTCAAATGCTCCAGTTTGAATATTGAAATTTACTAACGCTGGTGTTAAATGTTCACGATATTTAAAATAAACATTTTTAAATTCAACAACACCTTGATTTGGCCAACCGAATGGTGGATCTACAGAGCCGTCAGCGTTGTTTTCTCTCTCTAATTCTAAATACTGTCTAACCCTTTCCACAGCCACAAACTCTTGCTCTGTTTCAGCGAAAGCATTTAACACTCCACTTAATAAACCAGTTATAGATAGAGCATACGATATAGCTAACCCAACTAGACTAGGATACGCATAATGTGCTGAAGTTAATGCTGCTAATAAACCAGCACCACCAACTAGTACTGATCCGAGTAATTGTAAGCGAAGACTAAGCCATTGTTGTGCTGCTGATGCTGTTAATTGAGCTTTAATACTTTCTTCTAATTTAACATGAAAATCACGTTGAAAACGAATACTAGCTCTCATCGCTCTTATTGTCATCAAACCTTGCAACGTTTCTGTAAAATGAGTATAGAGGGGCGATAAAGCATTACTAGATAATCGTTTTATATCTCGCGAAGCATGACGATAGCGAAATTGTAAATTGTAGTAGACAGGAATCATTGGAATAATAATCAGTCCAATCCATGGCATAGCATATAAAATAATAAAAATAGCACCTAGAAAATTAATATTTTAAATTTCAAGTTTATTCAAATTTCACTGTTTTTAATTACCAGTCAAACCAATTGCCTGGGCCAAGAATATATTTAGAATAAATGGTAAAGAATCATCAATTGTATATGTATCAGAAGAAAATCGGTTCAAAATTCTACCAACCGATGTAATGTCAAAAAAACTAAATTTTGTCTAAAAACATCACAAATTAAAACCACATTAAAAAAAACACACAAATTTGAACTTACATATAAAACTCTATTTAATAATCTGTCGTGGATGCATTTTGCAGCCTTTAAACCACCATAAGCCTTAAACAAAACAAAAACAAATTTTTAGATAAAATTATATACCATACAATCAACTTACGAAAATAAAAGCTCTTATTAATGTCATTGCGGAATTTGATATAACTAACATAGAATAAATTCCTAAATAATATACTAAAGTATGGTTTGTTGCATCGTTATTTTCAGAATCTCTAATAATTCCATTATTAAATTCTGTGATATTAGTGGTATTAGATGATGATGAATTATTTGGCACATCATTATAATCAGTTACCCATTTTGCTAACCAAATATCTGATAAATTATTTGACAACTGCATTAAAACAATAAATAAAATAATACACAATGCAATAGATCCTTTCATTGCATTCCAATATACTAATAAAACATTGGATTTTATAAAACCTTGTTCTTTCGATTCCTAAAATGTAAAAGCCAATTGTATTAATATAATTTTTTGTAAATAAACTTATATTTTACCTCTAGCATAATACTATCAACACTTTTCTTATCAGATTCTATATTTTTTTCAAGATCAATACTTGATAAACGACTACTATAACCCCATTCATCTAATGTATTAGTTAAATCATCATCTTCGCTCATTTCGAAACTATCTGACATTAAATCACTTTTTTTTAGCTGTCCATTTTCCATTTTTAAAATTTGATTTGCGTGTAAGAACAATGTAGAATTTTCTGTGATGATAATTCTAGTTTTATGTTTTAAAAAACTTAATATACAATATTTAATAATATGGCTTGCAACATGTGCATCAACACATGATAGAATATCATCAAGAAGATAAACTATAATTAAAGTGAAAGTTAAATACAATTTTATATAAAATTTATTATCAATATTAAAAAATAACTTACTACTCTTGTCTTGATATATGGCTCTAGCTAAAGCTATTCTCATACGTTGCCCTCCAGAAAGAGTTTGACCATTTTCTCCAATACCAACATTATCACCACCTAATGCTAAAATATCTTCGTTTAGTGCACAAGAGAAAATAACTTTTTTATATTTTTGTTCATCAAAAACAGATCCCCATATTATATTTTCTTTTACTGTACCACGTTGCAACCATGGCTTTTGTGAAACATAACCGAAACCTACACAAACCATTTAGTCAAATAATAAATTCATAAAGTAAAATTTAGTTAAATAAATTACCAGCATAAAGATCTTGTACTGCAACAGATCCTTTAATACATTTCATTTTAGCAATTAAAGCTGAAATCAAAGTACTTTTGCCACTACCGACAGGTCCTTCAATACATATCAAATCACCCTAAAAAAACCTTTGGTTTAATTTAAATTCATTTTCAAAAAACAATTCTATTTTTAAACAACAAACTGAATTTGCATACTTGTTTAATTTCTAAATTTATGTTCTCCAGTTTAAAACGATTTTCAGTTTCATGATTTTCTATTAAATCATATTCAAATGTTCCGTCTTTAACTTCCAAAACTCTTAGTTTTTCATCAGGTTTGGATTTATTTTGAAATATTGGATCATAATAAGTAGAGAAATCTAAATTTGGAAGCTATAAAAAAACATTTTAACAAGTGAAAAATTATTTAATCTAAGTGATTACATTTAATAATTTTTGTACGCGTTTAATAGAAACCCAAGCTTCTATTAAACCATTTAAAACCCATGGAAATGCATTTAATGGCCCAATAAGCATATTAAGCAGGGCCACACTTGTATATGTCGTTGCAGCAGTCAAAGGATTTCCTATCAACACAGAAACTCCAAATGTTAACAAACACATCAAGACTTTTGTCGTTGCCCAAAAGTATACACATAAAGCATCTAAATATTTTCGTTTTGTTAAAAATTTCATTTCTTCTTTACGACAATCTGGAGATTAAAAACTTATATTTCGATTTTTAATATTATCATAAAGATTAATTACTCTGAATTTTTTTTATAAATATGTCTTCCCAAGCGTGTAATTTAATATGTTTAGCTCCTTGAATTGTTTCACTTGTAGTCGCTAAACGACTGTCTTTTGCGTTCATTAATCCTATAGAATAATTTTGAATTTTAACAGCCAATAATCGGTTGATTGGAATTAAAGCAGCAGCAAAAAATACTCCAGCAATAAAAGCTGATCCAATTTGAGTGTAAAGTAAATATAAAGTAGTGAAAAGCTTTAAAAGAAAGGAATAATTAAGTTAAATAAAAATTTAAAATACTAACATTTTTTATCGAACCTGGAATGGAATACTCCAAAATGAGTGAAAACTTATACAAGAATTTACTATTCGATCAGTATCTGTTGACATTAAATTTAAAATTTCAGGAGTAGCACTTTCTAATCCACGAGCTTCAATAGCTTTACTATATATTGTTGTCACAACACCTGTCCGCATTTTCATTCCCAAAACTGAAATTCGCCAGTTAAAATGAACACCACATAATGCAGCTAAAATTTTTTGAATATAAAATTAGTTAAAATTTAATTTTAATTATAACTTTTATTACATAAAAGAGTGAATGATAATAAACCTAAAGCATATAAATAGGCTTTGTCACTAGAGGCTTCTGACGACTGTTGTTTTGTATGTTCACTTAAGAGACCCCCTAAAAGCATTGGACCGGCAAAACCTGCTATATCAGCTAAGAAACGAAGTAAACCAATCAAATAAAACTCACGACCAAAGGCTTTGTGTAATGCCCAGAATAAAGAATTAGATTGAAATACTGCTGTTTGTAAACGGTCAAAATTGCGATTAATATTTAAACAATCAGGCAGATCAAACAAATCTTCTACTTTTTTTAAATTCCCTAATACACCTTTAGTTATTAATGGTTCTACCCAATAAAAGAAAAATTTAGATGCCAAATTAGCTTCATCCTGAGCGTGTCCTAAACTAACTTCATGCAAATTCATATCAAAATGAACGTAACGATTACTGAGCAAACTTTGTTCTTCCTAAAAGTAATAAAATAATAAATATATAAATATGTTAAACAACTTTAAGTAAAAATTTACCTCATTCCTACTTAATACCGATCTTACTTGAACTGCTGATCCTTCTACTAAAAATGTTCCTAAATAACATATATCTAATGAAAATACTGCTAAACTCCATCCCCAATTACTATAATTCAGACTTGTCCTTAACCATATTGTATGCAATACAAATATGGCTGTCCAAAATACATTAATAATTAAAGGACCTCTATGACTAATTCCTCCATGTTTTCTTAATATAAGTAAATACCCTTGAAACAAGCAATTAGTGTTTAATTTTTAACAATAAAAATATTAACCTACCAACATGAGAAAACCACATAATTCCTTCGACACATGTTAATAACGTATCAATTGGATACACATGGATTCCAAGTGTTTTAAAATGAATTATTTTACCAACTGGGAGAATTGCTAATATTACAGAAATAATTATTCTACAATAAATTAATTTTAACTGTGTTAGATTTCTTGCTACTGTTATCGTATATGTTCCACAATAAAATGTTGATACTATAGCAAAACACGCATAAATTGGAAATTGTAAAAGAATTTCTTGAAAACATGGTAAAAGATCATTAGTTTTATTTTGCCATGGTTTCAAACCCGTTGGACATAAATCACTCCAATTCCAACGAAAATTTTCTAGTTCACTTGACTGGTCCATTATTGAAATGTTCATGATGTAAAATTAATACATAGAACTAATTTAAAATAATTTTAATTAATACGAGTTATTCAGATTTAAAAATATAGTAAATAAACATTTTAATAATAATTGTTGTATAATAATATTTAATATATGTAATATATAAAAAAAAGAATTACTTTAATACGGTTATACAACTTACCAATTTATTATACATAAAAAGGTAAAAAATTTTCACATTCGTAAATTATCATTTATTTTAAAAATATTTTCACTATTTTTTAATTATTAAGTTACATCCAACAACAACTTCAGCTTTTAATATTTAATTTGTAATTTTGAACTTTTTTATTGGATTAAAGAAGTATCCAGGCACAAACATATGTTTATTCAACCTTGATGTATTTCTTTTGTTTACATTTAAAACACCGGCTAAAACTATTTTTTATTTTCATAATACAAAATATTCATATCAACAATTGGTTCGTTTTAAAAAGGTGCTAACTATTTTTTTATTTATTACTTTTTATAAACACAAATCCAACCAATTGTCAGTTGTCAAGATTCACATATATTACCAACAATTCTCTAGAAAGAAACTAGATTAGATAGAAGTGAGTAATAAAATAACAGATAGTTACTCTAATTCGCGAATTTTTTAAACATTGTTTGATTAAATATAAATTTAATTTTTTTAATTTAATTAACAATTTACTTATCACAATTTAAACTACAAATTTTTAATAGACTGAATTATTAAACACTATTAAATTTAACAATAATATCTGGGGAAGAACTCAGATCAAAAACAAAAGTGAGCAATAATCAATTTGTACTTGCTTTAGCGTTCTTTTATCATAAATTATTTAATATTCATACAAAATGACAGCCGCTGTGACAAATGAAACTGAATCTGCTGATAAAAACGAAACAAGTAATAATGAAACAAATGAACCGTTATTTGAGGATGAAATGGTAATTAATCCGATGAATCAAAATAACGATAATTCTTTAAATTCAGATATGGAAGAACAAAATTTAACATTAAATAATATATTTAAATATTTATCAAAAAATTCAACAATTATATTTAAATCACAACAAATTGATGACCCTGAAATAACAATTGATGAAAAATTTGAAATAGCCAAGAATGAATTTACTGAAAGTAATTTGAAATTTTTGCGCAAATTTGGTCGTTATTTAAGTAAAGAACATTTGGAATTTTTACAAGAATTAGAAAGTTTTAATACTCAAGATTATGAAACAAATTATCTATTCAGAAATCTTATAACAGATTTAGATCATCGAGAATCTAATATTAAAAATCGAAGATTTACAGCAATGAAAAATATGATACTTGAACAAAACGAATATTTTAGTGAAACTGAAATGATGAAAAGAGAACCACTTTTATATGAACAACTTGTTGGACAATATTTAACAGAAAATGAAAAAAATATTAGAGATGGTTATAATCCAAAAACTACTTTATTTTCTCAAATTCTTCTTGATAACTATGATCGAGATGAACGAAATAAGTTACGAAAACGGACACAGTTAATGGAAGCAGAGGCAATTGATAATGAAAAGGAGTCTGAGGAGGATGAAATTGATGATGAGTCAACTCATTGTTCATTTACATCAAGTAAAATAACACATCTTAGTACGTATACATGCAAAGGTAGTGAAGAAAAATTTCCGAAAATTCCTCCTTCATTTAAAAAACGTTGGGGAAGTTTTGACGACGATGAAGATAATACTGATATAAATATAAATACTGATCAAAAGTCAGTACCAGGAACTAGTTCAACTAGTTTAAATAAATTAATTGGAATATCAAAAGCAAAACAGGATCAAAAACTAGATGCAAAACAAAAATATGTTACAGCAAGTGAAAGAGAAATGTTAAGACAAGAATTTCTTGGAATTATGAGAACAAAATTCATTGATGGCATTGATAAAGACTTTGATTACAGTAATATTGATAATAATTCCGAGTTGGATGATCTAAATCAAATTAACCAGGATTGTGAAGACAAGTATTTTGAAGATAACGATATAGACGATCAACAAAATGAAATGATTGAAAATGAAAATCAAATGGACGATGATTTAGATATTTATATGAAGAATTTAAATAAGAAAGTTAATAAAAATTAAAAATATTTGAAATATTTTATTTACATATTTTTACTAATTTTAAAAAAATTTTAAGTTTAATATTTGAAATTTATTATTTTTCATTTACTTTAATATTATGAATTGTAATCAGTTTTTGTATTTTTCAGTTTTGTTGTAATAAATGAGTTGCAATTTTAAACTATTTAATTTCTTAACACTCTGTATAACCCATTTTAAAGCGTTCTGTTTTTGACGTTTCAACAGAACTATTAGAAAATGAAACATATTTTGACAACTTATTTTACCAAATTGTTTGTAAATGTGTTTAGTTTAGTGCTTTTCATTAAATAACTTATTAATGTCATTAAATTTACCAATTTTTTTTTACAATTAATTATTTTAGAGCGTTTCATATTAAGAATAATGTTTTAAACGGCCTAGGTTTATTTTTTTTTCAAATAACAATGAGTGATGTATTAAAAGATCAGCAAGAGCGTTCACGGAAACGTAAACAACTTTTAGCACAAACAGTAATTAATATATATATAATATGTACTTGTATAAATTTATTTTAATTTTTTTTTATTTTTTAGTTGGGTTTAAGCAGTGTTGACGAACTGAAATATGTTTTAGGTACAGCTGAAGAAGCTTGTTCTTCCAAAACTAGTAAAGATGATGATGATGATAATTTAATAGATTCGGCAAAAAAAAAATCACAATCTGAAAATTTATTTTATAGAGACTCTTCAACTTTCCTAAAGGTAAAATATTGCTTTTAAAATAAATAATTATCATTTAAAAAAAAAAAAACATAATTTTATTCAGGGAACACAATCGTCGAATCCTCATAATGATTACTGCCAACATTTTGTTGATACAGGTCAAAGACCTCAAAATTTTATCCGTGATGTTGGATTAGCCGATCGTTTTGAAGAATATCCTAAATTGAGAGAATTAATTCGCCTAAAGGATGAATTAATATCAGAAACTGCAACACCACCAATGTATTTAAAAACTGATGTAAAGCAATTAGATTTTAAAACATTAGGAACAAAATTTGATGTAATTTTAATAGAGCCACCATTAGAAGAATATGCCAGAGGAACACCAGCTGTTGCTGGCGGAGCTCCTAGAAATTTTTGGTCTTGGGATGAAATTCTAAATTTAGACATTGGAGAAGCAGCAGCACATCGTAGTTTTGTATTTTTGTGGTGTGGAAGTTCAGAAGGATTAGATATGGGTAGAAATTGCCTTAAAAAATGGGGTTTTCGTCGTTGTGAAGATATCTGTTGGATACGTACTAATATTAATAAGCCTGGACATTCAAAAATTTTGGAGCCAAAAGCAGTTTTTCAACGTACAAAGGAACATTGTTTAATGGGAATAAAGGGAACAGTAAGAAGATCAACGGATGGAGATTTTATACATGCAAATGTTGATATTGATTTAATAATATCAGAAGAAGAAGAATTTGGAAGCTTTGAAAAACCCATTGAAATATTTCATATTATTGAGCATTTTTGTTTAGGTCGCAGACGTTTACATTTATTTGGTCGTGATTCAAGTATAAGGCCTGGCTGGTTAACTGTATCAAATGAATTAACTAATTCAAATTTTAATGCCGAATCATATGCAAGTTGTTTTGCTGAGTCTACTACAACTGGCTGTACAAGTAGAATTGAAGCATTAAGGCCTAAATCACCTCCAGCTAATGGAAAAGTTATTAGAGGTAGAGGAAGAGGTTTTGCAAGAGGCACGACTAGAGGTGGACGACCTCCAACCAGATGAATATATTTTAATTTCTTTTTTTTTTTTATGACTAGTCGGTTTTTTCTACAAAATGAGACTTAAAAAATTTTACTACAAGACGAAAAAAAATAATTTCAATAAAGATATAATAAATTAATGTTCATAATATATTTATTGGTTTTTTTTTTTACTTAATTAAAAATCAAATTTTCAAATTTTTCACTAATTTATTTAAATAATTTGGATATGTTATTTAATCTAACTCTAAAAATTATAAAAGAATAAGTAAATGTTATTCTATATCAATCGAATTTTATGTACATATAATGTATTATGTACGTATAAGATTCCTAGTTAAATTCCGCGACTAAAAGTACTAAATAAATTTAATAGCCGGAAAGTCATATGCTCTATTTTAACAATATAAAACACGTGTAGAATTATCTGAAATACTTCTGTTACTGCTCGTTGGTTTATAAGGTGGTGGATTTGGTCTCAAATAATTATTACCACTCCTTGGGCTGCTTTCTCCATTGCGACATAAGCTATTGTTAGGACTAAAAAATTTTAACATTACAAACAAATGTTTTATACAAATTATTATAAAGGTTACTAACCTCTGAGATTGTAAACTAACATTATCAAGTAATATATTGGGATCCTTTAAACTTTTTAAAGTTGTTGTTGGTTGATTTGTTGTAACGCCAGAACAATGTACCATCTGAACTGTTTGGGTTGGTTCTGGTTTCGGAGAGCTTAATTAAAATCAATATTAAATTATTTTATTCTAACAGTTTTAACAATTAATTATTTAAACGTAATTAATAAAATTATACTGCATTGTTAAAGTAAATAAAAAAAACAAAAATAAAAAACTAAAAATACCTGACATAATCTTCACATATGTGAAAAATATTTTGTAAGAAAAATTCGGAGGACAAATCAAATCTAAATTTAAAATTAAAATATTCGTGTGAATTTAAATAAAAAATTAATTAAATAAAATATAAGTTTTTAAATTGTATTTACAATTTTTCATGGTGGAAACATAAAGCGGCTGATAAAAATCCAAACAAAACCGAAAATATTGCACCAGGAATAGCAAACGCGAAAGCAAATTCATCAATATAATTTCGACGTGGTGCCTCTTCTTTTGTAATACCACTCCAACGATTCATACGCTTATATTCTCCATGTGGTCTGCTATCATGATTATGAAATAAAATTTCCGGAGAAATTTCAATTCCCAAAATTTTAAAAGCACACCAATCCAATTTAAAACCAACATTTTCAAAAACTTTTTGTACTGAGGTACGCTTATAATTACAAGTTTGCAGTTTATATAGTGGTCGAACTTCCTCTTGTAATTCTTTTAGTCTATCAGAAAAAGCCATAGAACTTCCTAAGTGAACTACAACTCTAAAAAATTGTAGTATTTAATAAAAAAAAAAACTTGTATTTTTACAGAAATAAAAATATACCCTTCTCTTTGTTGCGGTCTCAATGGTAATCTTGCACCCATATTAATAGCAGATTCCATAAAAACTAATTGCAAATCTTTTTGGCTTTCTGGCCATAATTCTTTACGGAAAATATTTTTCAAATTTTCAACTCGACCTGGATCCATTAGATGTACCCAATTTAAATTATCTATTTTCATTTGAATTACATTGGGCGAAAGAAATTTAGGTGAAATATATAATGTTATTGTTATTTTACGTGTTTCATAATCTTTCTTATTCAACCCAACCACATCCAAGTTAATCTTAAAAATTAAAAACAAATTAATTTTCTATTAAAATTTTTGTTTTAAATCTTTGTTTGTAAAGTCGGCTTTATAGTGTTAATAACGGTAAAAAACTATTTGGTTTTAAAAATTGGTTTCAAAACTAACTAAGTAACAATATACTGTAAATTAAAAGATATATTTACATATTGTCCAGATAAACTTTCTGAAGGAGTTCCAAATAAATATCCTGCATTATGTTCAGTACTGTACCTAAAAAAAATTAAGAGATTTATCAAATATAAGAAAAAAATTAATTAACAATTTGTTATATCAACATACATATATCTTAACCATGATGGTAAATCTGGGCATCCTTCAAGGGACGGTCTGTACTTAAATTGGTCAGATAAAGGATCAGTCCAATTAAACATATGAGCTTGAATTTTTTTAGTAAATAATTCACCAACTGGAGCTCTTTCAAATGGTACACCATTACAAGAAGTCCATAATGTAAAAAAGTAAAAATTTGTTATAAAGACAAAATACTTCATTTTTAAATTCTATTTTTAGTTTATTCCTTCTTTTTTGTTAAAACTTGTAGACTTGATTAAAAAAAATCTTTAAAATTTTTCACTGAAAAATCAATACATAATTAAGATTTTGAAATTCTTAACATTTTTAATTAATTAAAACCTAAGGAAACAATAGTTTTTATATAGATCAATTTTATTCAAACTAATAAAAAATATTTTATATTACAAAACTATTCTATTTTTGTGCTTTTCTTTACAATATCAATATATTTTCTTTTCGTATAATTCTTTTCAAGATGATTGAACTTAGTGAAAAGGCATTTGCGAAAATGATTTTCTTCTTTTCCAGCTTTTGGTAAGCTTTTACAAAAAAAATTAATAAAATTTTCATTTAGTAATTTTGTTTTTCTCTGACATGATGATGTATGTATACATAAACTTTTGAGCTTTCTTTAAATCATATGTCCTTTAAAATAATATGTTTTGGTTTATATTATAGCTAACAATAATGTTTCTCTATTGGACTATTGTTAGAGCCACGGTTTATATATTGAAGTTGTAAACTCTGAATTAATATTGTTGATGGAAAATAAAAAACTTGAAATGTATTTTATTTTCTAATTTTTATTTTTATTTAAAATGAATGAATATTTATAACTTGAGGCACTGATAAAATATTTTATTTATGATGATTCATCATCAAAACTTCTATTTTCATTTTCAGTTGATGGTGTTACAAAATCTGGTGTAAATGAACCTTGTTGCATTCTTTCAAGAACGGATTTTAAAAGTTTTTGATTCAAATGATCAGTTTGTGTTGTTTCTCTTACTGGTTCCTGGGGTTCATCATTATCTTGTTGTATGATTGCAATTCCTGAATTCGAATTTTCTAAATTACGTTCTAATAGCGAATTGTTTTCTCTATTTGTTGTTGTATTCAAATTAACATTATCTTCTAATCCTGGCATTTTTGCAATTATCTTAAAAACTTCTATTTATTAATTGCTAGATAATTTACACCAATGAACTGAACTAAACTTTGAAAAAATAAATATTGATTGTTGACAGGTCTTTTATTTTGAGTTTTGACATTTCCTTTTTACGTCCTGACTGACTAGTGTTGGGAACTTGTGAAAATGAAATTTATATATCAAATAATTCAATTTCTCTCATACCGATTTGCGTTACAAATTTTATTTATTTCAGTAAAAACTAAATTTACTAATTATAAAAAGTATATTAAAATAACTTAAAGCTATGTTTATGCAAACGTTTAAAGCAAACAGAAATACTTTAAACATTTCTTCAATAAATTTTAACAAATTCTCATCAGACAATATTTTTTAATTAATTAACTCAGTGTCATTATAAAGAATATATGAAATTAATTATGCAAATTATAAAATAAATTAGTCAGAATTGTCTGTAAATAATCCCTCCTACATATTAATTAAATTATATCACCTTTATTAATTTTCACGTACTATTGAGTCATTTTTATTTACATATTGTATATATATGTATATGATGTATCTTTGTAATTATGAAATTTTATCTCCCTAAAGAAATAAAACCGTATAAGTAAAGTATTAACACATTTTTTAATATTGGACTCTTAATATGATCTCATGTGTATTAAAGAATAGACAACGAATATAATACTATATATTTAATATTTCTCCATTTGATTAGAATCTAAAATTTAAATTAGATTGCAAATAGAATCGTTAAACAATTTAAGTTCATTTTATTGAAAAATTTTATCAAAATTTTTTAAATTTTTAACAGTATATTAATTTCTAAACTAATTGAAAATGAGTTGAAACTGAAATGCTCTTAGATTAAGAAAACTATAATAATGTATGACTGGTATGAATTAAAGCGTTTTGAATATAATTATTTGCTAAAAGCGTAAATAAAAATCACATAATTAGTTTATGTTTGTAATATTTCACATTAATTTAATTTATTTTTCGTTCTAACAAAACAAAGTGTTGACATGTCAAATAATATAAATAAAAATAGCAAAAAAAATAATATTATTTTACGTGCATAACTTTTTTTAATTTTTTAATATTTTAAATATAATACGGACAGATTAATTTGTTTGATTTTTTTTTTTTTTGGACGTTATTATAAATTTATTTTTCATAGGTAGAAAATAAAAAAATTCGCCTTTTTTATTAATAGATTCTTTTTTTTTTTGTTTTTTTAAAATTGTGTATAAAGAAAGGCTTGATAGATTCTAACACTATTATTACTATATAAAAATTATTTTTTTTTTTTCGAAATATCTGTTAAAAGAAATTCGAACTGGAATTATTAGTTGGATTTCTGCCACCACCAGAAATTCTTCCAAAAGTTGGTTTATTACCGGAACCGCGTGCAGGAGGCATTGGTCGTCTGGCATGTCGTAATTCTCTATCAACTTCTATTTCTTCTAATCGCTGTGTTAATGCTAATTTTTGTTGAACAGCCAATCTTAACAATTGATTTAATGTTTTCTTTTCTTCTTCAGCTGCTTCTAATTGTCTATTTAAATCATCTACTTGTGTTACATATTCTTCACAACGAGCTGCAAACATTGCACGTAAACTAGAGAATGTAGCTGCATCTTCTTTCAATATCTTCAATTCATTACGTAATTTAGACATTGTATCACTAACAACCAATTTTTCATTTTCATATTTTGATTTCAAACTATTAAGAGCAATTTCTGCCGTTTGTTTATTTGATTTAAGTACAGTACGTAATGTAGCGATTTGTTCCCGTTTTGTTGATAATAAACTTTTAAGTTTAATAATTTGTTCTTGTAACTCTTCAATTTCTTCACGATTTTCTTTATCTTCTGAATTGTTACTACGTGTTTTATTTTTGTTTAGATCGATAGTATGCTCAACAGCTGTTTTAAGATATTTAACTTGATCATTAATTGTATCTATATGTTTTTTAATTTCGAATGAATCGGCTAAAGCTTGTAAGTCATCAACAGAACTAAAGTTTGTAATAAATATATCTGATCTAAATTGTGACTGAATAGCTGTTAATGAATCACTTTCCATATCTTCAGTCTTGTGGTCTAATATTACACGAGTTGGAGTTTCACCATTAACAGTGCAAACTAAATGATATAATTGAGCAAGGTCTTCTGAAAGACCCATCAAAGTATTTCTGGCTGAATTAAGACTTTGGCCGGCTTGTTGTGAAATGCTTGTTAAAGTTTGAACATCATTTTGTAATTCTAGTGATTTTTGTTCAGTTGTTAATAATTTATTTTTTAAATTCGTTATTTCGTTACGAAGATTAACCATAGCATCAGAGAAATTAATTCCATTCGATAATTCATTAATATCAGATTTTAAAGTATCAACCTCTTTAGAACTGAGTGTAAACCAATTGCTATAATATGCTAAATTTTTACGCATTTTATCTGAAAATTTATCTTCTTCTGGTGATTGATCTGGACTTTGATTTATATTATTTTCAATTTGTCTTCTCAAATGAGATAAAGCATCAACATGTGCTGTAAGCAATGCAATGCGTGATAAGAAATTTTGTATTTCATTTTGACTTTTATCAAGATTAGTTTGGGCATCACGCAAACTAGATGTTAAATTAGATTTTTCATTTTCAAGGAATTCTAATTGTTTTTCCAGTTTCTTTAATTCGTTTAAGTGAATTTCTGAAAATAGATCTACTCTTGTTCCATCCGGCGTCTTTAAATCTCCCATATCATCTTCAAAACGTTTCAAAGCCAAATTATCCTCTTCACCGTCACTGTTTCCAAAGTTTTCTTGAATACTATTAGCTAATTTACTCATATTAATTATTGATTCACGATTGATATGGTTGTCCAATTCTTTTTTAAGGGCATACTTTGCTTCACGTTCAGCTTGTAATGCCTCTAAAGCTTCTTCCATTTGTTTTTCGGCAATTTTTTTTAAATTAGCAAATTCTTCAACTTGTGAATTTAAAACCTCAATTTCTTCTGAAAGCCGTCTAATTTCATGTTTAGCTCCTTCAAATTCTACTTGAGAACTTCTTAAATTTGACACTTGTTTTTGTAATGATATATTTTCTTCTTCAAGTTCAGAATATTCACTTAACATTTTTGTTTCTCGATATTTTAATTCTTTTAATTCCGCTTTTATTCGAAGTTTTTCAGCCTCAGTATCTGATTTATCACGACCAATTTCTGAATTTTCTTGTAACATTCTATCACGTTCATTGGTAACACGTTCCAGTTCATGTCGAAGCTGTTTTACTTCGTTTTCAAGTTCCAAAATTTGCAAATTTAACGATGTTTCAATAGCAGCAGATTCATTTAAAAGAGCATCTTCTTGTTCAATACCGGTTTTAGTTGTTACTTTTTGTGATGTTTGAAATTTTGTTAATGCCTCTTGTGTTATATCTAATTCATGTTTTGTGTTATCATAAAGTGTCTCAAGTTCTTCACATCTTAGTTGTAAATGTCCTTTTTCTTCCAATAACACTAATCCATATTGGGCGGATTGAATTTTTTCACTGCTAGCCTGATCTAATTCCCTCGATAACCTATCAATTTCAGCTTTCAGACTTTCAACATTTTGATTAACTCCATTGGAGTTATTTGGTGTAGACATTGTGCTGTATTTAAGTTTTTTTTTTATTTAACTTTATTTGCTGATTTACGTGGGCACTCAACTCAGGTGCTTTTGTTTACTTTAGTAAAAAAAAAAAAAAATAAAAAAATAAAAATATATATAAATTATTATATTTAATAAGAATCTAATTAACTAACTTAAACGATCATCGCTCAAAACCAATTAGAACTGTATTGGAATTCCAACAAAAAAAATTTTACTCCACTTTTCAATGTTATTGATTATTTCTTTTTCAACAAATAGAAATGTTTAAAAATGCTGATATCACATTAAAATTAATTATATTACTTTGTGCCTATATTTTAAAGTTTTTTAAACTTATTTTTAATCAAACAATATAAATATAATTTCAATAATTTCTACTATACATCAAATTTTCTCAGGATGATTAAATGATGACGGAAACACATTCGTTGTTGTTGTACTTGAAATGAAATCACAAGAAAAAAAATTGTCCAAGAAAACAAAAAAACAAAAAAATATGACAATAAATTTGTGGCTGTCAGTTATTGAAGCTTTTAATTTCACATTGCAATGCAAGCTAATTATTTCGGTTCAGCTTTTTCTAGTATTTAAAATATTTTACTGAAGATGTCTCTACTATCCAGTTTTAATATTTTTTTATTTGTAAAATATTTAAAATATTTAATATATTCACTTCTACAGGAACAAATTTATTAATACAATTTATTTAATACATGGTAGGTATGTCACAGGTCGTTTGCGTATCTACTCACCTCTTAAGAACTAAGAAGCATATCTATCATCAAGGTGTCCTCTTTGTTTAATGTTCCTGACTCCTGAGGTGTGTTGAAGTGCCAGTTCATGTAACTGTGAATTTAGTTTGTCAGGTGTAGGGTTTACTAAGTCGGTTGCATCGTTTTTGCTACAACTACATTATTTTACTATAAATTAATATTGTGCTATATATAATATTGTGTTGTCACTTGTTTGAGGATGAACATAAAAAATATTATTTAACATATTATTGAGCTTTTGAGTGAAATGTATTTATACATTTATTAATTCCAGTACCATTATTTCGACTACGACATGCAGACTTCTTCTGCGCTAGTACTCGATTCTTGTTAAAAAATATTGTAGAATACATTGAGCAATAATATTGTGTGTGACTGGGGACCGCTTAAGCCAAATAGAATATTTCTTTTAAATCAAACAACAAATTTTAAAAATTTTTTGAGTATTTTACATGCTATTTTCTATATTTTTTAAAATTAAAAACAAGAGAAAAAAATACTTTTTAAAATTTGTTGAGTGATTCAGTACAATTTTTCCTAGTTTAGTACATAATAGTACATACTAAAAAACTTTTATCGTTACAACGTACAGTACTAATGGGTTAAATTATATTTTGACAACCAAGTTTTGACGTCAAAACTCAAAAATAAACTGTCAAAATTATTGCGTTGCTATAACTTTGAAAGCCGCGAATTTCTTCTAATTTCTAATAAAAAAACTCTTAAAGTCATTTTAAAAGTATTTTAATTAATTTTAAAAGCATAAAATATTGTAAATTTAATATTCACTTAATGAGAAATATCAGTTCTTATCCGTAAATTGCGATTGAAAATAAGAAAAAATACATAGCATCATATTTTTTTCTTATAGTGAAAATCGATTTGTGTGCGTGTGTAAATATTTTGTTTTGCTTGCGCATCATAACTGTCAACAAAAATATGAAATTATTTATTCCAATTAATAAATGATTTTACCAAAAAGGAGATATATTTAAAATTCCATATATGATTCGTTTCTAAAATATAATAAATATTCTACTGGAAATAAAATGGATACGAATTGTAAAAATAATAAATTTAATTTAGATCATGTTTACTGTCATTCAAATGACAGTAATTATATTAGAGCAACAAAATCAAGTAGCGATATAATGTCTCTAATAAAGGAAAATAAACAACTTAAGGCTATGCTGTTATTGCATTTAGATTTAATTCAAGAACAATCAGATCAACTTCAAGCTAAGGATAAATTATTGGCAACTTTAAAAGATGAAAATGAAAATTTAAAAATAAAAATTGAAAATTTAGAAAGTGAAAAAACAACAACAACAACAAGTAATAAGATTGGGTTATCGACCGTACATGAAAACAATAACAAAATTGGTATTGGAATTGGAGGAAGAAGTTCTTATCATAGAGTACACGGGAAAATTGTAGAATCAAGTGATTTATATAAGAAGGCATATAAAAATGTTCATAATGTTAAACATGAAGATAAAAAGGAAAATTTGGCAGAATATTCCAATGTTGAACAACAGATGAAAATTAAAAATTTAAACAGCGGTGAAAAAATATTACCAACGACAACGGCAACAATAACAACTAGAAGTAGGCATACACCTACTCCACCTGGTGGACAAATCCAAGTACAAAATGATAACAAATATAAAATAGTAGATGAAAATTCAAATAGTGGAATAACAAAAAGTGGAACCATAATAGGTCAAAGCAACGGAAAACCTATTAGTAAAATAATGTTGCAATTGCATCGAGTTAAAATACCTGAAAATATATCACAAAATAAAACAAATGCTATTGAAGAAAAAAATGATTCTGAAATGAGTAAGTAGAAAAAAATCAAAATATTAGCTCTTAATTCTTTAAAAATTATTTTATTTAATTTTTTAGGTTCTTTTCATATGCAACTTGCTTCTATATTTGATAATAAGTCAGAGTCGCCGAAATCATCACTTTCACCTCCACCATTATTTCCACCAGCTTCAAGGTCGCCTAGATGGTTTAGAAAAACAGCTAGTCCTACAAATTTATCACTTACCCAGCCAGTAATGAAAAAATCTAAAATAACAAAGACCCTTGCGGATACAAAAATTGAGCCTTTGGAATCACCTCTAAGTCCATTACTTGATCCAAAATGCGAAATTGAAATAAAAGAAGAGCTAAAAATTGAAGATACAGATGATGGATTTAGTTGTGAATCTTCTGGTCCTGAAACAACTAGAAGATATATACGTTCTAAAAGTAGACAGTCAATTGGTGAATCATCAGCTTGCAGTAATCAGCAATTATCAGAAACTATTTTATCTAGTAATAGTACACAGGATTCTCAGTTGCAAAGTCTTTCTCCTTTATCAAAAAGTTTAAGTAACAGCTCAAAAAATTTGTCTGTGTTAAATAATTCTCAGCTAACAAATCTTGCAAATTCTACTAATATATTAAAAAATAGTAATATTAGCGAAAGTGGCAGAAAAAAAATAACATATTTAACTACACGCCAAATATATTCTGCCCGAGAATGGGAAACTGAAGGACGACCTGCTGAAGAATTTACTTCAATCAAAGAAGAAGAAGAAGCTTTAAAAGCTGAACAACCAATGCTTGAAATACCAAAATGGACTGTTAAAGAAGTTGTTTGTTTGTATAGTATTGAAGGAACGGAAGATTTATCAGATGAAACTTTTCGTAAGAGACATGCAAAATTAGAATATGATGAAAAACGTCGTAAAAAATGGGATGTTCAAAGAATACGTGAACAACGAACAATTGAAAGACTTAAACGACGTCATTGCAAAGAAGAAATTATTGAACCCGAATCGCAAGAAATAACATCTTTTTATCCGACCGCAGATCAAATAAAATTTATTCAAATATCTGAAGAGTTACCAGTTGAAGCTTTTGGTGGAGAATTAATACCACGTTTAAATCCGAGTGAATTTCAATTACCATGGAAAAAACATTCTCATTTAAATAGAATATGCGAAACAAGTTTGTCAACAAATTTTGATAATCAAACAACTGATAGTAATCAATTACAATCACAAAAATATCATTATAATCGTAGCTCAAGTTGTCATGATAATTTAATTACTGGAGGTGGTTTTAATACTAATAGTGGTACAACACCCTCAAATTTAACAACTAATAGCACATTTTTATTTATAAAAAAGAGGAAGAAACCACAAAGTACAAATACAAGAAAACAACAGCAACAAAGAAATAATTTAAGTACATCAAATGTAATTAACACTAATAATATGTCTTTTAATTTAAGTAACTCTTCTATAACAACAAAAAATAATTTATTTGGTAATATAATAGCAAGCCCAAATCAGAATATTGATGAAAAAGCAATTTTAAATACCAGTGATACAAATATTACTGAAAAAGTACAACAGCATTCATCTATTTTAAATGAACATTTTAATTTGTAAATTAAAAACAAATTCAATAAATCTATCTATATTATTATAGTTGAATAAAATTATAAGGTAAATTTATTAAATAAAAAAAGGGGAAAAACCTTAAAAATAAAGCAAATTATAAAAAAAAAGCAAAAATAAAGATAAGAACATTGAAAGTATGTATATAATTTATTTCAATTAAAAAAAAAATTTAAGTAGTTAAATATTACTCTAAATGAATATTTAAAAAATGAATTAAAGAAGAATATTCGGTATTCAATAATTTAATTAAAAAAAAAGTTTTTCTTGTTTTTAGGGCAAATTAGAAATTACAAAATTTACAAAAAAAATTTAAATGTTAGAAAACTTTTCCAATTAGAATATTTAATTTTCAATAATATGATTTAATTTTTTTTTACTGTTTTTGGTTGTCACAAATTATTTAATTGTGCTTTTTTTATTGTTTTAAAAATTGTTGGGAACAAAATTAATAAATTTATATTTTTTAAAAATTAATGATAATTATTGATTAATATGTGTATAATTTGGAATTATCATTCAATTAAAAGAATAATTATATTAAGTGGTAAAATTTAAAATAAAATTTTAAAAGAGTTTTTAAATAAAGAAATTTTGGACTTAGAAATCAAAAAGTTATTTTTGTACTAAAGAAAAAAAAATATTAATAAATTTATAATAAAATTTGGCGAAAAAATTCTGAAAAAAATAAGTAAAATTAATAATTTACAGATTTTATAAAATATGAATTTTTTTGTCAGCATTTCTTATTAAAAACATAATTATGTCTTTTAGATTAAATTTAATGCAGAGCAAATTTCAGAATAAACATATTTTGTGAATTATTTATACAGTAAATTCTCGAGTAAGAACTATTATTATTTAATTTTTATATCTAAAAATTTTAGTACAGTTCATCCGTCCGAGAATATATTGTATAAATATTTTAATAGTCATAAATTAATTTTTTTTTCTTAAAAGATTAATAAACAAAATTCTTCTTTTAAAATTAATATTTGATAAAAATTAAATAGGAACCACAAATAGGAAAAATAAAAGTAAAATTCGTGTTACAGAAGAAATACAATAGCAAAAAAAATAAATGTGTCATGATCATAATTTATTTTTTTCTTAGTTTAACTAAGCATAAAATTTAGAAATTAAGTTTTCTTTTAAATTCAAGTATACTTATACTCAGAAACATAAAATAATTTTCAAATATAGTTTGAAAAAACACTTTAAAAATTGTCTCAAAAAATGTAAAAAATTAATTTATATGTTCTATTGTTAGCAACATGTGAAGTATTGGTATGATAATTTTTAACGTATTCCAATCCTTTTTAACAAACTTAAGTTTTATCTTCACTTAGTTTTATTCTGGTCATGACAATATGTTATTATTACTCTTGTAGAAAATATATAATAAGCTCTTTTTCTGGTTTAAAATTGCAAAATTTCAATAATGGGTTTTTTTTATAAATTCTCAAAAAGGAAGCATAAATATTATTTAAATAAGAAATATAATACCAAATGCTTTAATGTAAATTTTTGGTGATATCACTATCTAAATTAGGGTTTAAAATAAAATAAAAATACAAACTACTAAAATAATTTTACAGCTTTATTTTAATTTTTTTTTTTTTACATTTTTCTTATCTATTAAAGTCTCTCAAAATCTATCTACTAAAAACTATTATTCGTTCTAAAAAAAAAGTAAAAATTTAATTTTTAATTTAAAAATGTTCCTTCAAATACAAAATAAACACAAGAAATTTTAATTTTAATAAATAATTAAATGTTTTACAATATTAAGTGAAATAGAAAAACTAAAAAAACATAAAACTAAGGAAAATAAACTGTATGTCCATTTTAAATAATAAAATAAGAGAATCAGATTGTAAGCTAATTGGTAAAATAATAAAAAATAGTACTTTCAGAAATACATGATAAAAATTAAATACAAAACTAAGATGTAACGTATCAACCCTATTTAGATGGTGTTTATTAGTTAAGAAAAAAAAAAGGAAAACAATGATATAAACGAAAAATTAAATTAATTTAAGTAAATAAATGTAGGAACACAAAATAAAAATATTTAAAAAAATAGCATAGTTCAAAATGAAATAAAAATGAAATAATTCTCAAAAAATTAAATACAAATAACTGCAAAAACCAAAATTATTTAAAAATTTTTTCATGCGGTGAAACTCATACTATAAGTATAAACAATTTATACAAAGAATAAATTTAATTATTATAAATATCTAAAATTAATTTAAGCAGTTTAATTCTTTTTGCTTTGATTTTAATTTTTAAAAGGTTTTTATTTAAAAGTTTATTTAATGCACTAGGCATACAAAAAAAAATTAGAAATTCAATGTATAACACTTTTTTCAAAAGATGATAAAGTATTTTTATCTTGATTATGCTCAGATCAAATTTACTTTTAAATTTCTATTTTACTTTAGATTTTTTTTTTTAGTTTCACTGAATAATCCTTTTTACTGAATATTTCTATATCAGTTTTGAAATATTGGCACTTTATTATTAAGTTTCACCACACAGAAAAAAAACAAGCAGCTTAAAAGATTTTTCAACTCAAAAATAAAAGTTTACGAGCTGTGCTTGTAATTTAAATTCAAATAACAACAAATCAGTAATTAAATTAAATAAATTAAAAAAAAAAATTAAATATAAATACTATTTTTAATTTATTATCTTTGGAGTGTCTAAAAGAAAAACATATTTTTTTATTATCAAGATGAATTTGAAAATAAAAGTTTTGGTAATACATAATTTAAAAATAAAATATTGAAATAGGTTTAAAAAAAAAAAAAAAAATTATTTACTGTGTTATTACAATATAAGTTTATACTTGGTAGGGATATTTTAAGAAATACATATTTTTTAATTGTAATTTTGTTTAATTAATTATCGAAGTTTTGTTAGATAATTTAAAAATTTATCATTAAAAGGCTGATTTAAATTTAGTAAACTTTTGATTTAAATAAAATATATAATTGAAACAGTAAATATAAAAATTTAATTAAATTGTAAGACTACGTACTAAATGTTTTAAAGTAAAAAAAAATATATTCTTTATAAAGTCATATTTTTGTTTATTTAATTTTATATTTGAAAAAAAAATATTGTACTCAATTTTTTTTTTGGTATTTTTAACAAAACGATTTCTGAACAAATTAGAAATGTCATATCTATAAATCTAGAAATGTATTTGTATATCAAATATTATTCGAATTTTGTACGTAGCCGCCATAAAAACCTTAACGGACACTCCAATATTTCAACTAATATATAATTTTTTTAAATGTATGTCTGTCTTATGCACTTTTATTTTTTTTTTTTAATAGAACTAACTACAATATAATAATTCTTATGCATTATATTAATATTATTTTTCATAATTTATTTATTTTGTGAAAAAAAATTGAATGATGAAAAACGCTTGAAATAAACAAACATATAACAAAAACTAAAAATTTTATTATTTAAAATAATTAATTTTTTTATTTGATTTTGTTTGATTTTTAAAATTTTATTCTATAAAATATGTGAGATGAGAATTTTTAAAAATCGATGCTGTGTATTTAGAATTATATTGATAATAGAAATTTAAAGAAAATTAATAAATATATATATATATATATTAAATGCAAAAATAAAAAAAAATGGGTTTTTTTTCTGTTAATACAATTTGTTTCCTTCTTTTTTCGATTCTTCACCTAATATCTTAGGTTATTTAATATTTGATAAAGAAAAAGAGTTAAAAAATCAACCTATATTGAAAATAATAATAAGTACAGAATAATTATAAATCTAGGTAAGGTTGAGATGGTTTTTCATAGAAAAGAGCGGGAAAACCGGGTATTTTTATTACATAACAATGAAACCATTCTAAGAATGTAAAGTAGACTAAGCAGAGTGTTTCTCTATGTACAGAACTATATGCAAACTTTTACCCAAGTGAATTTATGAAAAAAAATGTATACTTAATTTGGCCGTTACTTCAATTAACTTAAAAATGGATGTTATTAAATAAAAACACTTAATTAATATGACTATTTATTTTTGTAATATTTAAAAAAATTTTAAAATACAGACAAGCTAAGTTTTTATATAATAGCTATTAAAAATATTTTTTTTGTATATTAATATTTTTTTTGTAAATAATAATTGACTTGTTTTTTTTATACTTATTTAATTGCTCATTTTCTTTTTAAATTAATAGAATTTTTTCCATATCAATCTGAAATACAACTGTTAACATATTATTACATTGAATATAAAACTTTATTTTAAACTTTGTTTTAAATATTCATCAGCAGTAATTGACCATAATTCATCAATTTTATTCAAATTTTTTTTCCAAAGTTCTTCTAATAATTTCCATCCAGTTTCTTGTGTTGTTAAAACATAATCATTACCTGGATCTAAAGAATGTGTATATGCACCTAAAACTAAACTTTGACATAATCTTGCAGCAATACATTCCTTTAATATTTCTTTCTCTTTTGTATTGATTAAACGAATTGATGAATAACCAGCAATTACAACACCACCAATTTCAAGATTTTTTTCTTCTAACATCATGTATGCCATTGCAACAGCTAATTCAAATATTAATGGTGCATAATGTGTATCACCAAAATCGATAACACCATTTATTCGATAATCTTTACCACCTTTTGGTATATTAACTAAAATATTTTGTTCATTAAAATCACCATGTATTATACCACATTCTAATTCATCAATATGTTTTAGAACTTTTTTTTCAAATGCATCAATAACTTGTTCAACAATTTCTTTACGTCCATGATCTTGTAATACAAATAGAAAATCTTTAAGTTTTGGTATAGCTTCTAAATGCCAAATTGATTTATGATTTTTATATGCATCATGTTCAAATTTCTAAAAATTAAAAAAAAAAAACAAAAAATGTTTATAAATAAATTTTTAATCTTTAAAACAATTAATTAATGTAACAAACTTTTAAAATTTTATCCATATGTGCAATATATTCACCGCATTGATAATAAATATGTTTGGTTTTTTCAACTTGATGAAATAATTCACCCGGAATATATTCCAATAAACGTACTACATGATTTTTTCCATTTAATTGTTCAATCGAATAATAATTTCCATAGACATTTTTAACAGGATTTGAACATGTTAAACCGTTTTCTCCTATAAATATGCAATTATTATGAAACTTTTTAAATTTATTTATTATTTTAGTATTTATAACGTGTTATATGTATAGTAAACTGTAAGTTCATTTCTTATGACAATTATTGGTTATTATGCATATTAACCAAACTTCTGTATTATAATTTATTTTTTTATCAATATGCTTTTAAAATTAATTATTTTATTAAAAGTACTTGAAACTTACTTAAATGAAACATTAAAGCTGTTTGCCCTTCAATAAATTGAACTTTTTCTGAGTCTAATGAATTCAAAATTTTCAAAATATAACCATCAGGCCATGAATTTGTTAAAATCGGATTTTTTATAGATCTAAAAAGTAAATGTTTTTTTTATTATTAAAAATGTTTTTTATCTGAAAAGATCTGAAAACAAATATTTTTTAAAGTTAGTAGTCACAACATTCATTCTTTTGTATTTTGTAACCGATATGATCCAATTAACTAAAAGTTGTTTGTATTTTTTGTTCTGTGCGGTGTCAAAATTCGCTATTTTTAACACGATTTTGTTATCAATTTCTCCAAAAAAAAAAAAAAATTGAAAAACAAAATATTAATACAGAATACATTTCATTTCTTTATTTAATTAAAGTATCATATATAATAATAATAGTAAATATAATTTAAGTTGTTAATCATATGTATGATAATAAATGAGACGCGTCTTTAAATATTTATTTAAATGTATGTATTTAAATTCTTTTTGTTATTCATACAATAGAATTTCACTTAATAAACCAAAACCCAAAAAAATAACATTAAATGGAAGAGTTAAGATTTGTTATACATTTTAAATAAACTTAAGATTGATCATAGAAAGTTGTATTGCATTATTAGCAATAGAATTTAGAAAAAAAGAAAACCTATTCAATTTTTCCATCTGATAAATTGTACTTGAATTATTTTATAATGCAAATTCAGACCTTTTTATTATAAAATCAACCGTGTACTTTAAAAATATTCAGATTTTGTACCCAACCCCTCTAGAAATTATAGGTTCTCTAACTTAGACCTAAAATATTACAAAAATTCAATTATTTTTTTAAAAAAAATTAAAATACAGACTTACAAGTTTTAAAGTTTTACGTTTTAATATATAAGGGACTGTTCTATACATTTAAAGTTTTAATAAAATCTAACAAACCGATTTACAAACAGAATTAGATTCAGTCATCACTCAAAATATTTAAAAATTATTTTAATGCGTGGGAAATAAGAATTTGGTTCAACATTATTATATAAAGCAATGGGTTACTATACACATTATTTCTTAATAAATTGTACCTGTTAACTAATTTTGCCTTTTAATCAATTATATAGGTTGTCTTTTTTATGGTTAATCGAAGAAGATTGTAGAATAGGTTGTATCAACTCTAGAATACTCGTATTAACATTATTTTACCCGGTTATTCTTCGCACCTCTTCTCTCTACTCCAACTACATTTTGTGCAGACATTAGCCATTAAACATATTTACAAAGAACTCGAAGCCGTTGAGCTAACTGACTAAATTTCAATAGCAAAGACAACTCTTGAAAAAAAACGAAATTGTGAAGACTCGGAATTCTAGTTCTTTTAGGGTTGAATCTGTTTCTTTTTAGCTGAATCGATTTAATTTTCCATTTCGATTCGGTCTATATTTTTGTGCTTTGAATCTATATCTACCCACTCCTTCACAGCGTCAAAAACGACATGGCAGATTTAGTATACCCTTTGATCTATAACAAGTGGTGCGAAACTCATTTCAATTTTATTTGGAACTATAACGGTAAACAGATTAACACTTTTTCAAAATAAACTTGTTTTCATGAATCGGAATCACAAAGGTATAAAATCTGACTAAATTTTATAGGGAGTATAATGGTTAAGATCCTGGCCGGGTCTTAATGTTGTAATTCGTTACATAAAATAAAATAATACAAAACTGTTCCTAGAATATAAAGAGATAAATGACCGAGTAATCCTGTAGGTTAGAGAAAATATTAATTTGAAGATGCCTGTGGACTCTTTCTAAATGACTTTTCAGACTTCTCTTGGAAGCACAAGATATCTACTAAGCATCTCCATTGGACTCTATTCGAGGCAGTAAATTTTGTTTCCTCCCATGTATTTCCAGTTGAGGTTAGTTTTTCTTGTATCGTTCGCCTCCAAGAGCTATTCTCGTCTTCTTGTTTCTTGTGGGTTCAAATCTAGTGCTTCTCTTGCTTTGCTTTCTTTTACCTTTCTAAGTGTGTGCCCTATTCATTTCCATTTTTTCCTTTTGATCTCTTGCCCGATCGAACCGGCTTTACCAAGTTTCCATAACTCATTATTAATTATTGTGTTGGGCCAGTATACTCTGCATACGATTCTTACTCATTTATTAATGAACACCTTTAGTTTCTGTGCGATGTTGTTCGTAACTAACCAGGTTTCACTTCCATATGTTAAGGTATGGTCTTTACGCAGGTTCCGAAAATTCTCAATTTTGTACCCTTGGACATTAAATTGGCATTCAAATAAGCTTAAAAATAGCAGAAAAGTATGTTTAGATGACTGACATCTTTTACATAACTTGAATGTAAAAATGGCGACGTTAAACTCCATTATTTACATTTTAAACTTAAATTTTGATTGTCAATCTATAAGATAAACCATTTTATAATGTATAACCATTTTTTAAATTTAACATTTAATTTCTATAAACAATTTTTTATTATACATAATTTAAATGAACAACAAATCTAGAAGATAATGCGAAAAAGTGCAAGTAAATATAAGTTATTTTCAAAAATATTTTATTTTTAACCTTAAATATATATATATATAATCGGACTTGATATATATATATATATATATAAATAAGAGATAACAAATATTTTTTTACTAATTAATTCTTATTCTTATCTTATCATATATACGAGTATATAACATGATTATTTAATTATCTATATATAGTAGCTTATTATTAAACAGAAGATACTTAATTACATTATTTATTTTGCTTTACTTATAAACATTATTTTTAAATCTTTTTATTAAAATTTATTATTTAATTTTTAAAAAAAAACTCTTTAAAATTGTCTGTGAGTGATTATCTTGTTTTTATTTTATAATTGATGTGAAAAATAATTTTCAAAAACCTCCCCATATCCCCTCTATTTTTTATGACGAACCACCCTATATTTTATGTCTGTGAGTGATTATCTTGTTTTTATTTTATAATTGATGTGAAAAATAATTTTCAAAAACCTCCCCATATCCCCTCTATTTTTTATGACGAACCACCCTATATTTTATGGCTCTTAAGAGTTTTAAAATAAAAACCCCAGTTTGTCATAGAATCATAGAAATTAATTAAATTGAAGTGATTAATAATTAATTAATCAAAATAAAAGAATAAATTGAGGTTTTAACAAATTAATAAAAGTATTATGAGATATTATATTACAATTATATTATTCATAAATAGTATTAATTTTAAACATATGTTAAATTTTATTAATTAATTAATAACAATTATGTTATTAAATAATTTGTTAAATTTTGTTTTTTTTTTTAAAGTTTTGTAACAATTTGAATCAGACAATAGATAATTATGTTAATTTTATTTCAACAATTAGATAAGTACACATCTGTCCGCTGATTATTAACTTTTATGTAAACTGATTAGTGATTATTAACCTACATATTATATTCAGTAGACTGTAAAATCATTTTGAAAATTTGCTTTTTAATTTATATATTCATTGATACAACATGAGATGTGTATGAGAATAATTTATTTTTATACTCTTTTCACATGAACTTGCCCCTTTTTAAATTAAATTTGGTAATTGCCAAAAAAAATCTCACTAATTTTGTATATTAGAACCTAAAATAGTAAGAAAATTTAAAATAAATTGACTCTAAGTTGGCTAATAACCTCCAAAATTTTAATTGTTATTTTTAGGGACTTTACAGGATTGGAGATTTAGTTTTTTATCATGTCAATTCAATTTCAGAGTTCGAAGATATGGGGGTATATTTAAAAAAAAGGACCAAAATAGATTTGAAAAGAGATCAAATGAATATGATAGGATTATAGTAAGCAGACTGTTTATCTGTTGTTATTATATATAGTATATAGTATACTATCGACAATACTATATTGACGAAATATTACATTTTGATATATCTGCTTGTATCGCTTGGCTTAAATGACTCCAATATTAAAGCAATTGAATATGAGCTGAGTTCTAATTCTATTTTATTGATATATAAAATAAGTTATTTTAATATATCTGTAATTTTCTTATCTTTCGAACTATATATGTAGGTGTTATTTATATAAGTTTTTGTATTTAGTTAATATTAATTAAATTAAATAATTTTTTTTATTTTGGCCGAAACCCTTCAAATCAATCTGGGATATGTCAATAATCGGTAAAATTGAGTTGTTCTGCTTATAAAAAATTCCAATTTTATCTAAACTCAGATAAATAGTATAGAAACAAGCCGATATATCTATATATATATATATATATATATATATATATATACATTCATCTTTTATATCTACAAATATATATAATTAATACCTTGTATATACTCATATTTCAATCTGGAATAAAAAGTACAATCTCGATACACTGTAGAATTCTTAAGATGATGTAACACAGATTATGGAAATTTACAATATTAAAAACAATATACCGAGTCATTTGGTTCCTAAAGTTGATAATTTATATATATGTAATATTTCTAATAATTTTATCTTATTTTTACTCTTTTAAGAAGAACATATATTTTTATAATATCCTACATAATCAATATATAATTCTCAATCAATCTTACAATGCTTCCTTTCTTTATCCTAATTTCTAAAATTGAATCTTATTCTAGTTTTTAACCCCCCTTGGCTTTGGCTAGGTAAACTGCAACATAATTGTAAACTGCACAACACTGCATAACCAACATAAACACTTTTAAGGTATTTTAAAAAGCGATTTTTTAGTATATTTTAATAAATTATATTTTTTTAACCCGCAAATATTTAATTTTAATTAAAATATAAAATTAAATAATAAAAAATTAAAATTAATTAAAAAATAACAAGAGGGCCCGATAAAACTTATAAGGTTAACAGGTTCATTATAAAAATATATATATATATAAAAAGTATAAAAACGCGTTAATATTAAAAATTAATTACAAAAATTCAAAAAAATTAAAATAAAATTAAAGTAAAATAGAAGAAATTTAAATAACATAGTTAAACGAGTTATTTTTTTTTATTTAAAATTTAATATAAAAAATTAAAATTTTAAAATTGATTTTAATTATTATTGCTTAAGATTTAATTATATTCAAAATGAATTTTTTAACATTACTTATTTGTTGCATACGTTAAAAAAAGGCATAAGTTATCACTTGTTCTCTCAAATAAGTAATAAATTCAACAATTTAATTTTATTATTTATTTTATATTATTGATTATTGATAAAAAATGAATTTAAATATAAATAATAATTAATAAATTAATAATATTCTTATTTAAAATCATTTTTTAAGTTTAAAAGAAATTAAAAGTTATTTGAAGTGCTTCTATATAATCCAACTTTGTAAAATTATCTGAATTTAAAATAAATCCAAATTTAATTTATATGTAAAATATAAATTAATATTTACAAATCCCCATAATAAATGTGAGACCAAATAAATGTAGTAAAATAGAAAATATATAATATAAAAAAATAAATAATATTACTAATAAAAATAATTAGTAGTATAATCTGCCACGCCTGAAAAGGAAAGGCATGCTTTACTCCCTTATCGAATTATATGAAGTATGAAGTAATTATATGAACAATTATATGAATTATATGAAGTTATAAATTAATGAAACTATTGTGAAATAAAATAGTGTTTACGAACAAAACTGATTACAAAAATAACAAATGTTATCAAAATATTGCATTGAAGTCGATATCTTATGAAATTTTAGTTTATACTAATATAAAATAATGCATTTTAAAGTCGCTACCACACATACAACAGGCGAATGATTTTTCGGCGATGAAGTTTTTTTTTGACCAAATAAGGCAATTTAACTTTTCACACACTAGTTGCTTTTCTATATAGGACAACTTTATAAAAGACTATAATGGTTATAACTTTTTCTGAAATAACGGTCTTTTACTATGTGCGACCGCCTAAGAATATTATTATTTTTTAAGAAAAAGTTTTCATATGAAAAAGAGTTTTCGTAATATAAGTACCTAACTAATTTGATATGAAGGTTATATGTATTTAAACAATATGTGTTATATGTGACCACGCTTTAATACCGTAACATGTTCAGAAAAAATTATAATTATATTCGTTGGCTTATGTGCCGACCGCCTAAGGATATTTTTTCTTTAACATTAAAATTTTAAACTTCAGCACATTATTATTTTTATGTTAGTTTATTAAGATTGCATTTTAATTCAAATATTAACTATTTTTAATTGGATAGTTATTAATTAGTTTTTTACACTCAATATAAAATTATAGAAGACTATTATCTATTATATGAAATCAAATACACATTCACATTCATCACAATTCATCTATAAATCTTTTTATACTAATAATAACTAGTTATATATATAACTTATGCGCATATAAATACTAATATACTTACGCATCAACTTCAATTAAATAATTACGATCATCATATGATTTTAATTCAGTTATATTATTTGGTGTTATACCATATAATCTTTCAGATAAATTTTCAACATCTAAATTTGTTAATTCTGGTTTAATTTTACTCCCTGGTTGTAATAATTTTAAATCCAATTCAGTTGCTGCTTCAGCTGATGGTGTTGTAGCTGATTGTGTATTTTGATGATGATTTAAAAATGGTGATTGTCCTGTTGGGGGTGAAGATAGTGGTGGTGGTGCATTAACACTAATTTTTCTTATCATTTCAAATATTTCACTTTTTGGTTTATTTTGTGTTGTAATTGTTATATCATCTCCTATTAATGTAAATTTACCGTCAGGACTTGTCCTTTCCGATAATTCAACATCATTATTTTTTTGTTCCATATTATATGTTTTATGATTAGACATTTTTTAATTTATTAAAACCTCCTTAATAAAAAAGTAAGTTATATCTAAAATAATTAGTAACTCCCGTTTTTATACCGTTATATTATTAACCGTTTTTTATTTTAAATGAAATTGAATATCTGAGTGAACCTTAATATGATGGAAGTTCATCGATAACTGAAATTTCAGAATAATGAAAAAAGATTATGACTTGTCGTAAAATTAAGATTAGATAAAAAAAAATATATGTATATTGTATGTATATATATTTTGATTATTATTCTTTGTTATTTTTTTTTTGTTTTTTTACTTTTTTAAATTTTTAAATTTTTTTATTTATTTGGATTTTCTTATATTTTATTATTTTTATTTATAATTTGCTACATATATGTAAATGCATGTATTATCAGTCGTATTATTGTGTAAAATTATAATGAAAAGGTATGAAAGGTGCTAAGGGTAAAGTGGGTAGGGTATATAGTGAAAAAAATAATTGAATTTCATAAGTATTTAAATTGTAATTTGCGATCAAAATTAAAGAATTTTATTAAAATCTTGTGACTTTATTTTTATTTTTTAGTTCAATTTGAGTGTTAATTGCAGTACTGGGGATGTTGATTATAACTGCAATTGTTTAGAATTTTAATTAAGAATATAAACTAATTTATATTTTTTAAAAAAAAATGCACTTTAGTTTATTGATAATTTATCTTAGAATGAATATTTGGAATTCGATTATCATTATATGTTGCACTAGTTTCATAATGAAGTCATTATTAGTAGTTTTTACCTTATTATGTATGTTCAAAAGTCATTCAAATTTTGTCAGTTATTCTACAAGCCTTTTAGGGAATTAAAATGATATAACCATATGATCTGTACGATCTGTACCAAATCAAGATAGATTTTAGAACAATATTTAATAAAAATATTCTAATAAACATATGTCAGCATCAATTGTTGGACAAACTGTAACGATAAAAACCGATGTGTTGAATTTTACGATATTAACTTTAATTATATAAACTAATAAGAGTATACTACTATAATCTATTACGATATAAACTATTGAGTAAATGATTATCATGTATTACGATATAAACTATTGAGTAAATTATTTTAATATGAATTGTTATATAAACTATTAAATTCTATTACGATATAATAGAGTAAACCATTACGATAAAAACTAATGATTACTATTTATATACATAATAACGATATAAAATTTTTGGTCAAAACTGTTACATTACAACTTAAATTATTGAGTAAACAATTACCATGTATTACGGTATTAACTATGCTAAAAAATTTTACAATATAAATTATAAAATACGATTACGATATAACCTTTAGAGTATACTATTACGAGATACATTATTTTATTACAATATATTACAATATAAACTACTCAGTGAGTGTGAGTGAGAAACTTGTGCGTAAACTTTTATAAAACCGTTGAGTAATCTATTACGATATAAATTATTTATTAAACTATTATACGATATAAATAAATTATTGAGTAAATTAAGTAAATTATTACGATATAAATTATTGAGTAAACAACTAACGATATAAACTATTGAGTAAACCTTTAAGATATATTAAATATTTAATTTGATCCGCCAACGACTTGAACTCCCCACCTTCGAAATAAATGGAGTCCAAAACCTTATGGCATTGGTTATAAATATATTCAGGCCAGAGGACACTGAAATTTCTTTCGAAATTCAATAATTTGGGAAATTTTTTCGTTTATTTTATTTTACGTTTAAAGTTTTTATTTTACGATATTGTGCATATATTTTATACATCAATATTATATAGCTTTACATATTACAAATTATAATACTATCCTGTAAAGTGAAGCTTTAATGTTTTGAAATTGTTTTTAAATTTTATCAATATTTTGAAGAAAAGGAAATCTACAATTTATTGTTATCTACTTATTTAAAAATTTTAATTAAAAAACAATTAAAACAGCAATTGTTCAAATAAATGTTAAAGTTTTAAGTGTTACATTTAAATTGGAAATTTTAAAGCATATGCATTTAAATCGTTTACTATACGTTGAATTTACATCGTTATTTAATTTTTTTAGAAAAATGTTTTAAATATTCAAATATCTTGCTATAATTTAAATCATTCAAATTATTGAAAAATATTTAAATAATATTTTTTCAAAATTAAAGCTTGTAAAATTTTTTATTTAAAAATTTTAAATAAAATTTAATTTATAAACAAGTTTATAACAAGTATATAAGTTATATATATAATTTTGAGTCAGCTCATTGTATATTTTTATAGAATTAAAGAAATCTCATAGATTCTGTGGATTTCGAAAGATGTTAATTGAAAAATATAATAACCCAAAATTTCAAAATTCTTAATAGATAGGTCAAAATTTTATTTAATTTGATTTTTTTTCAATAATTTAATTTCTTACACCATATTTATAAATTCACATATATTGGGTTCGAATATATTTTTTTTTAAATGTACACATATCTCAAATAATCTCAACAAAAAAAATAAATAAATTAATTATAATGAAAAAATCAAATATTATTTATAGGTTGAATGAATTTTTTTTGGTATATATATTTATTTAATTAATTATCATATGTATTTATATAATAAAAGAAAAAATTCAAAATTTAAAATATGGTGTTGATTTAATAGAAAGAAAACTTTCTAGAAATTTTAGTTAAATTTTTAAATTTTCGAAAATAATTAATACAACACTTTTTTTATTTTAATAAAGAGTAGTTTTTTGGATTTAAAATAAATCGAGGTCTTCGCGGCACTGAGCTCTTTTAAAAGTGCAAAAAAGTCTTTTTGAATTAGATTCTAGGCCTCGATTATGTAGTTGGTAAGCACTTGGCTTTTTAATCGAGGAAGTGCAGGCTCGATTCTCGTATTTAAAAAAAAAATTTTCTTTACAGAATCTCCTTGGTGACCATCAAATATAAAATACATAACATACACAAAATAAGTAATACTTACGTATAGTTCTTACTAATTCAATAATAGTAATAGTATGATTCAGTAATGCATATTTTAAAATATGATGTGATTTTTAAAATTAAATATAAATAAAAAATCAACCAAGTCAATTAAATAAAATTTAATTTGTAAAAATTTCATAGCTTATTTTGTAAACATTTTTTTCTAAAAATTTCAATTTATGTTTTTTTAACCTTATGAAGCAAACGGAAGATTAAATAGAATAATTATAGGCAATTAGTAGGCCTTACATTGTTTTTATTGTGCATCAGCTATCATTACCCCGTGTAATGTTCCTTCTTCTTTATATTTTTTATTTATTTATTTGTACAGTTTACAAAAAACAATCAAGTACAAGTAACAACCAAAATTATACAATTAAAATCAATATAAAAAAATTACATTATAAATAAAATTAAAATTATTATTAAAAGTTAAAAATTATGAACTTTACCACAAGAGAACCAAATATAATCCTAATAATAGAGAACCACAAGAGAAACAAATATAATCCTAATAATAGCGATTGTATAATTTTTGTTTTTGGAAATGTTTTGAAAGTGTAAGGTCAATATTATGTTTATGTTTGTTACCTATAATAAGCATTCTATTAATAGGCTCAAATTTGCCATAATTAGTCATATGATTATTAGTTTTAAATAAATTGCAAGAGTGAAGGCGTTGAAGATTTCTAATAATAATTTTACTAGAAATTAATGTAGATTTTACATTACTCTTGACAATTTCTGTAATAAAAATGACATCAGAAGCCTCGCGACTAAAATTTAAAGTACACAAATCAATTAACTGTAGCGTTTGTTCATATGGTGGTAAGATAATGGGGTTCGACCATGGCAAGTGTCGCAAGGCAAATCTAAGAAAATTTTTTTGTATCGCCTATATACTATAATAGATATTGTATTTATATTCAGAGCCGGCTTGATAGGGTGTGCGAAGGTGCGACCGCACCCGGCCCCGCACTTTGGAAGGCCCCGCACTTTGGAAAGTTTATATAATATTATTATTAAATTCAAGACAAAAATTAGAAATTTACACAATACAATTAAAATTTCCTTCAATTGAAACAGTTTCTTTAAAAGTTTTTTTTTTCTAAAAAAAGCATTTTAAAAAAATTACAAACATTAAATTTTTAGAATGCCTTTTTAAACCTAAAAAAAATGTTCACATTATTATTTTTGTTAATTTAAATTGGAAAAATTTAGTGGCTCCCGATTGGTGGAAATACAAATTCGAACTGTTTTTAAAGAAAATTCAAATTTATTTACATAGTTGGCTTTGTTTTTAAAAATATTGGAAAACCAAAAGACTTTGGAACTTTGTTTTTTTGGCAATTAAAAGAAAGTACATACAATTTATTATTTGTGTTTTTATTTTAATGAAAAAATTAAAATAAAGATACTAATGATTTCCATTTTTCAAAGTTATAATTGCATTGCAGTTTTCAAAATACTGATAGAAAATTGTTATGTATATGTATATAGCTATGTATATTTTTATTTAAGTTATGCAAGTAGGTAAATAACTTATTGAAATATGTTATAGGTTATAGCTATATGCAACAATGTGATGTTAATCATATTTTATATTAGTAATTTATTATAGCAGATTCCAATGTCTTAGGTTGAAAAAAAGCAAAGCAAGTTAATAAAAAAAAATAGCCCCGCGGTTAACCTCGCACATGGCCCCGCAAATGTTCAAGCTGGCGCTGTTTATATTTCAAAAATAAATTTATAATTTATAAGATGACTTTTATTAATTGAACACTTTCATCTATCTTATCTTTAATACTCGTATATCTATTTGATTATTATGCATTAGTTTCTTTTATATTGTTCATACATTTTTTTTTGTACACTAAATGGTCTAAAAGGTTTTAAAAATTTTAAATGAGATTAAGTGCGAAAAGGACATTCCGGAACACCTTGAAATTCACTTCTTCATTTTTTATTTTTGCCATTTTCTATCACTTCTTTCTGTAAAATGATTTTTTATTAGAAACACAAACTAACCTATAAACATAATAATAAGTTATCATTTATTTTGCACATTTTCACCTGCAATTGCATTCACTTTCACTTAAGAAATAAATAATTAATATTATTTAAGTATATAATATCTATATTGAGACCTTTCCTACTAAATAACTTGTTAAAAACTATCTGTCAAATTATATTTAAATTTAAAAAAGAAATTAAATTAATAAAGTGTTGTAAATTATATAAATAATAATGTAATTTAATAAATTTTTAAAAGTTATTTAATTAAATTAAATTTGATTACATTAATTTACATAAAAAAGTTTTTATTCATATAAAATGCGTACTATATTTAATTTATTATAAAATGATGTCTTACTTTGTTGTTATACAGTATAACAACAACAAAAACAATAATAAAATACAATATATTTACATATGTACTGTTCTGTTATTATAATTTATAAAGAATACAAATATTTTACAACAACAAAACGTATTTTGCTGTTCAATTCCCACCCTAATCTAATTTACCTTAAATTTGTATACAATTTAATAAAAGTTATACGTTTTACACATCTACCCTTTGAAAAATATTGTATACAAAACCATGATAATCTGAATTCAGAAGTTACAACCACATACAAATGAATTTTTGAATTTTAATAGAATAAAAATAATGTCTTTGTGTACAAAATTATTAGTGCTGATGGATCAGTACTGAAGAAGTGGTGAATCAAAATAAATGAAACAATAAAATAGTACAGTTATTCTCAATATCGCTGTCTTTTTATACCTAATAGAGTTTTACTTCATTCCATCATTGGTAATTAACTTTAATTGGAGTTAAAATTTAAATGGCGGAAGTTGTTATTATTAATTTTATGCGTTAAAAAATAGTTTTACTATTGAATAGCAAATAGTAAAATTAATGTTAGTTTATTACTGAAACAGAACTGGGAAAACTTGTTATATTCAGTACTGAAAAAGTGCTGAAAACCCACTTTCATTCAACCCACCACTAAAAAACTACTTCTATTAACCACTGAAAAAGTACTGAAAACTACTTCCATTTACCACTGAAAATGTACTAAAAAAATGCTGAAAAATTACTTCCATTCACCCACCATTGAAAAGGTGCTGAAAAACTACTTCTATTCACCACTGAAAAAGTACTGAAAAGGGGTAGACAAACTACATTCCATTCACCACGGAAAAAGTTCTGAAAAAGTACTAGAAAAACTACTTCCATTCACCCACTACTGGTAAGGTGCTGACAAGCTTCTTCGATTTACCACTGAAAAAGTACTAAAAAAATGTTGAAAAATTACTTCCATTCACCCACCATTGAAAAGGTGCTGAAAAACTACTTCCATTCACTACTGAAAAAGTACTGAAAAGGGCTGAAAAACTACTTCCATTCACCCAACACTAAAAGGTGATGAAAAACTATTTCCATTCACTACTGAAAAAGTATTGAAAAGGGCTGGGTTATCAGATCAGGGTATACAACACATAATATTTTACACATCTATAACCCTTTGAAAAGTTTTATATACAAAATATGCCTATGTACATAATTGTACAATATAAACCGTAATTTTTTTACATCATTTCCAATCCCATACCATGTGTTTCTTTTATACCTTTTATTATCATACGTTTTACTAACAATATTTTGAAATTTTCTTATGTTTTTTAGTTTACGTTGTTTTATTAAATATATTGCCAGCTGTTTTGAATTCAACATTCAAGAAAAAATAAATTTGTATCTGGAAGATACATATTATTACAGTACAAAGAATAAACGTATAAACAAAGAATACATTTTTTTTATTCCAGGCTAGAAGGTGGTTTAAATCCCTATTAAAAAACAAAAAAGTACAAAGGAACGGAAACAAAAAAAAACATAAAAAACAAAATAAACAAGATTATTGACGCTATTAGGGAGCAGTTGAAATTTTCTACCATAAAAACGATACAGCCGTCGAGCTCTATTTTTAACCGGCTCTCATACATTTTCAGAAAGACGATAACAAATAACGATATATTTTTTATTTTTTTTCCATATGATTTTTATAGGTATTTTATTTTCCAACACAATTATACATATATATCTTTCTTATATGCTTATATATATGTATTTATGTTTTCTTTTGTTGTACTTATGTAGGTATTTATAGTTACCTTATTTTTATACATCTTCACAGTTTAATTTTGGATTGTATTGAACTGTGGTATGAATACTAAAAGTACCGGTCAAAAAAATTCACGAAATTTATAACTAAAAAAAATTTTATAAATATTAAAGTTACAAAATTTTACTAAACTGGGCCATATTTCACAAATCACTTATCATATCACTATCAAAATATTCATATTCTGTGTTTTTTTCACTAATTAAACATAGATTTGTTGTTAAAAATTCTTCTGATGTAATAAAAATTCATATAATAAAAATGAATAAGTGTAGAGGTAAAAGAACGTACTTTCATAATCAAAGAGTATATTTTATTAATCTCTAATAGATAAATTTTACTAGTATTATTAGTAATCATAATCAATAATCATTAATCAACAATTCCTAAAATCTTTTAAAACCTTTTCATTTAATTTTTCCAATATAAAATTTACTTTTTATCAATTTGACCGTAACAATTTAATTTAATACTACTGTGCTTATACATTTTATTTTGCATATAATCATATAACCTTAAAACTTTTCCTTCTCTTTCATACTTACACATTTTATTATACATACTTATTTTTGCAAATCCATAAAGTACATAAAATGCTTGCGTGTTTTCTTTTATCAAGTAAAAAAACTGAAAGAAAAATAAAAAAAAAAACCAAAATAAGAATCGAGTTAAAGAGATACGAAATGATATGAAATATGAATGATACAAAAAGAAATGGTCTTGTATTGCTTGAAAGCATATTCGAAAATTATTTATGTATTTTGATAAATAGAATTTCTGTGAACCTGGTATAGGATTGAGTTGATTCAGTTAGAGGACGAATTTGTTTGATTGGGTGAACTTGAATGGTCATATTAATTTGAATTTTTTGATATAATTTGTATCAGTATTTCACTATTCAGTCAGATTCAAGTCTGATTGAAGTGAAGAAATTCTTCAGAAAAACATTTTTTTTATCAAATTTCATTTCAATCTTTTCGTACTCGCATATCAGTAAGTCAGTCGTCACACAAGTACAGATACTTGAAACATTAAAATGACTGCTAAACAGCAATTTTTCAGTCAGTCACAAAACAATACAATACAAATCCCGCCACATTGAATGAATTGAAAATATGTTGTAATTGTATTGTATATTAAAACTCAACCATATCCATAGGTACTTTAGTACTGTACTTGGGTTGTGTTTCATTTTCATTCTTAACTTCAAACTTGACTTTTCAAATGTCAACAAATTTAAATTCGAATAAATGTTTGAAATTGAATCAAGTTATAAGTTTAACAAACGGACCAGTTCCAGTTTATTAAACAAAATAAATTAATTTGAATTATCCAAATTCCAAAAATGAATCAAACGAATAACGAACGATTGATTAAAAAAAATTTAAAAAATTTCAAATTCCATTTAAAATTTTAAAAAGATTTTGTATGAATGATATCGGGTATGTAAATAGTACAGTATGTACTAAGCATGTAGTTAAGTGCGGTACACGGGAATCTATTTGAAAATTGAAATAAATGTCCGAATGGGTGCGGGGTGGGGGAGAGGTATAAGACGTAAGGAATTAAAAAATTCTTTGGACAAGTCAAATTTTTTTAACTTTTAATTCAACTTAAAAATTTTGGTTGAAATTTCACCGCAGATTACCTGGTTTATGGCATTGATGTTGAAATTCCATGAACGCTTTTCATCGAATTCCATACATTGTCGAGATCTTTGCACCATACATGTAAGCATGTCAGCGAAATTTTTCATTAGGAAAACATAAAATTTAGAAATAAAATCTAAAGAATAACATAAATTCCACGAATTTTTTATTATTTTTATTTTGTTGGAATTTTGATGAATACATAGTTTTTTTTTATTGTTGTTGTTTTTTTATTCTTATATACACGTAAAATTGTACGTAAAAAGTTGTTCGTAGTAGTGTTATATAAATGTCTATCATATATATTTTATAGCGGTGATTTTTAATTTTTATTAAATATATAATGAAGAATATTACAGACACAAGAGGGTAGTTTAGAGTGTATGGGTCCATTTAGACGATGTTAACAGTTGTTGAATTCACATCGTTTTTGCTCTTTCCCACTTCCTCATTTTTTTTTGTTTTAAAATTTTGTAGAAGTGGGAAAGAGAAAAAACGATGTGAATACAACAACTGTTAACATCGTCTATTTTTGTTGTATCATATACAGAAATTCTTCCGTTTCGAATATACACACTTTAAGTGATACAACAAAACTATATATAGCTATACATATTTATATATCATTTGTATTGAAATTGTATTGCGTACAATTTTTTTTATTCATTATGGCAATTTGTTTGGCATTTTTCTCTCATGTTGATTTTTCTTTTTGGGCTATATGCTATTATTTTTGTTGTTGTTTTATTTTTAATTATAGTAATTTATATCAATTAAATCAAATAGAGTTTGGGGGATTCTTGTTTTTTTTTTACTTTTTTTTTTTCCAATAAACTAAAAATATGGTGGATATAATTAAATGTAATTTGTTATTTAACTAAGAGCCCATATTCTATAAGAAGTTTTCAAGAAGTATTCAAAAAATAAAAAGAAAATATCATTGAGACGAATAAATTCATTTAAAAATATTTTTAATTAGTTAATTTTTAGAGGGAAAATTTTTCTATCGTGTTATAAAAGGTCTTTTTTTTTATTTTATATTTAAGGAAAAAAGAATAACATGTCAGGCATACATATACAATTGAATTTTAAGAAATATATGAAAATATTTTGTTAGTAGTAGTAGCTATGATAGTTTTCTGTATTAAATGCGATAGCAATGTGGCTGATTGAAATTTTATTAGATTAAAAACTTGCTATCATCTATTGATAACTGGTAAAATGAAAGTAATTTGAATCAGTTATAAGTTGATCCATAATACATTTTATATATCAAATTTTATATAACTTTTAAAGAAAAGTAATATACCTATATATATATATTTGGATTTAAAATTCATCTTTCAAACTTTTAAATACATTTATGTACCTACTATAAAGGTACTTAAAGGTTCTTAAATTCGCTGTTGAATAATTTTATAACATAATATTAAAATTAGAATCTTATGTCATAGAATATTTTATAATTAATACTCGTGTAACATAACATTTTCCTTATCTCCCATAATAACCGTATATATTTTTCTTACATGTAACAATTTAAATTTTCTAACAGACTGAAGACAATGTTTAAATAATATTTCATATGTATATACTACCTATCTTGTAGCACCACATTACTGACTTAAATTTGGAAATACATATTATAAATGTAAGTTAGTATGTATATATATTTATGTTAGTTAGTATGTATATATAGTATGTACTAACTATGTAAATATATCGCAAAAATTATATATGTTCCAGATATTTAAACATCCATGTAAACCTTACAAATGATAGATGAAAAATGAAACTTGCTAAAAATCAGAACAATTTTAAAAGAAATGTCTGATAGTGTATCGCAGTAATCGGAAATGTATATACCATATGTTATGGTATAAATTCTCTCACTTAAACTTGCATTATATTTTATTTCGCGCCATTTTTTTGTATTTCTTTTTTATTTTTTTATATTCTCATATTATTCATTTTCTTGTGTCATCAACAATCTGAGAATGACATAATTTTTGTATAAATTGATATAGCGAAATATATTAAATAAACTTATTAAAAAAAATTTTCTTTCATAACATATGACAAATGCTGTGATACTGTTACTGTGCGACAAAAAAATTAATGCTAAAAAAAAAAACATTGTTTTGTTTCTTTATAAAATAAAATAAATTTTATTTAAAAAATGTTTTATCACATGTTATAAAATATAAATAATGAAATAAATTTTATAAGTCATGAAAATACATCATCTTCGTCTTTTTCTTTAATAAATTGAAAAAATGCTTTCAAAAAAGGTATCGGTTACAATTATCGCATCATATGATTATTTTCTTTTGTTTACAATTTTTTTCTATCAAATACATTTACAACAGTAGGTGGTAACAATATCAGTAATATTTTTAATGCATGAATCATGATATACTTAGTCAAGAGTTTTTTTATTTTGTATCTCTCGTTTAAAGAAATTTCTCTTTTTTTAATTCAAGAATTTTTTTATAATATTTCATTATGTCATGCCACTGCCAGAAACACTGTGGTATGTACTTGTTTGTGTATACTACTGTGTATTAACAAAATTGAGCACTATTACTAATGAAATATATCGTAATCTCTTGTTATTTTTTTTCTTTAAATTGAAAAAATATTGAAATTATTTTTTTATTCATAATCCAGTGTTTTTCAAGTGATTGAGAAGCTTTGCAATAATAAGAGAATATTAAAATTTTCTTTCATTATTTTATGATCTCCTAATTAAATCATAGTTGAAATATCGCTGATGCTTGCATTCAAACTTCGGTTTTCTTTTTTTTTTTCGAAAAATATAAAACCATTTTGATAAAAAAAATTTTTTGCATGCTTTTAGACTACTTACTGTCCCTTTCTAACTAATTTATTAAGTATTGAAAATGTTGAATAGGTCTTTTACAATTTGGTTCATTATTTTTTTTATGATATATTTTATATCAAACATTTTTTCCAATAAAATCGGTTACTCTTTATTTTATAAATTTAATGAATTTAAATTGGGTTCAAAAATTAAGCGAGTTATTTTCGATTTTTGTAGCAAAAAGAGAATTTAAAGGAAATTGAAAAAAAAATAATGAACGAAAACGCTTTTTTTATAATTCAATTTAAAAAAAAAATGAGAGAAAAATGAATGGAATCTATTTATTTTCAAGAAATTGTTAGCATACCCTATAAAGTTGAGTTTCATTCAATTTAAAAGTTGGATAGTAAACGAGATTGTAATTGTTGTATCAGTTATTAAACGCTTTGGTTATGATAATAAAGTAGGTAACATAAATTTACTTGATATTTACTATCACGCAAGTTACTTCTTATAATGTTGAATAAGGTAAAATATATTGCATATATTTAGGAGGTTTTAATTTTTTTTTAAATAATTTTCTTCGCAAACGTATTATTGGCATGACAATAAATTTAAAAATGTTTGGTACCTATATGAACATTTTTTAAACATATTTTGGATAAAGGATATTTTGGATATACATCAAGGATACATTACATGATACATTCTTTGATACGTTAAGGAATTCTTAATTGAAAATATTTTGTTAGTGGTAGTAACTATGGTAGTTTTCTGTATTAAATGCGATAACTATGTAGCTGACTGAAATTTTATTAGATTAAAAACTTGCTATCATCTATTGATAACTGGTAAAATGAAAGTAATTTGAGTCAGTTGTAAGTTGATCCATAATATATTATATAAAATTTTATGACTGCGATTAAAAAATGTATATTGATTTTAAAGAAAAGTGAAATAATATGTATATATAGGTATTTGGATTTAAAATTCGTCTTTTAAACTTTTATATAGCTACATATTTAAGCACTATTTAGGTTCTTAAATTGGTTATTGAATAATTTTATATCACATGAAAATTAGAATCTAAGAATATAAAAAATAAATGTTTATGTCATAGAATATTTTGCATTTAAAATAACATAACATTTTTCTTATCTCCTATTATAACCGTATATTTTTTTCTTACATGTAACAATTTAAATTTTGTAACAGATTCAAAAAACTGTTTGAATAAAATTTGTGACACACCTACATAGTTGAGTTTCTTTCAATTCAAAAGTTGTATAATAGAAGAGATGGTAATTGTTGTATCAGTTATTAAATGCTTTTCTTATGATAATAAAGTAGGTAGGTACACACCATAAATTTGCTTAGTATTTACTATCACGGAAGTCTCTTCTTATGATATTAGAAGATATTATACTTTAAAATATAGCATATATTTAGGAGGTTTTAATTTTTTAAAAAATTTTCTTTGTTTTGTTGTATTTATTTGCTGTTATTTGAAAAAAAAACGCATTATTGGCATGACAATAAAATTAAAATAAGTTATTAAACGCTTTTAGTATAAATTTAGTATATGTACATATTTTTTTAAACAATTTTGGATATAGGATCAACATCAAGGATAAATTACATGATACAATCCTTGTATACGTAAAATCATTCTTAATAGAATTCAAGAAAGTGAAATAAAAGTATTTTTCAAAATTAGACTATTGTTTTGTTATAAAGGAAGATTAGATTTGGATAGATTTTGAAAAAAGATAAATCTAATATGAATCAGTTAATGCAGATTCTGGAGAATAAAGGACGTGTTATACCAAAGATCTTAATGGAATATAGATTTAATATGAACGAAACCAGTTATTGTAGACTCAGAAAGAATATTGGTCTTGCTTTTGTTTTTCTCTAATTAATGAATCTGAAAAATACTACTACTACTAATTTCTATAGCTCCTAGTGAAGCAAAGAGCCTTAACAAAATCCTTCCATTCAGTACGGTTCTGTGCGATCATTTTTATTTCACCCCATGTTTTTCTTGATTTGGTAATTTCGGCGTGAATTGTTCTTTTCCACGAGTTTTTCGGACGCCCGCGTTTTCTTGCACCTTGCGGGTTCCAATCAAGCGCTTGCCTGCAGATTTCGGACTGATCTTTTCTGAGTGTATGACCAATCCATTTCCATTTTCTTGTTAAAATCTCCTCTGCTATAGGTACTTGATTGCATCTGGCATGTAATTCCTCGTTCCTAATTCTGTTTGGCCACCATATTTTCAGTATTCGACGGAGACATGTGTTAACGAAGCTTTGAATTTTGCTGGTAAGTTCCTCCGTTACTAACCACGTTTCGCAACCGTATAACAGAACAGATTTGACGTTTGAATTAAATATTTTAATTTTTGTTTCCTTAGAGATGATTGCAGACTTCCAGGTTTTTCGAAGTTGTGCAAACACTTGTTTAGCTTTATTTATTCTAGCGGTCATATCTGCTTTTGCTCCTCCCTCAGGCGTTATTACGCTACCAAGGTAACAAAAGTTGGTAACATTAGATATTTCTTCATCATATAACATCAAATTGTTTACATTAGGTGAGTTTACTTTCATTGCTTTTGTTTTCTTTACATTGACTTTTAGTCCGCGCAGTTCAGACTCTTGTGCCAAATCGTTCAATTTTTCCTGCAGATCGATATTTCTAGTTGATAGTAGGCATATATCGTCCGCATAGTCAAGATCTTCTAGATGTTCCCCGAAATTCCAAAATATGCCTCTGTTTAAATCGTCAATGGCAGCACTTAGTATGTCATCGAGCACAATTAAAAATAGAATTGGTGACAGCAGGCAACCCTGTCTGACTCCACAATCAATATTTATCGGCTCAGATAGTTGACCTTGATGTAGAATCCTGCATTTAAATCCTTCGTACTGTGCTCGGATAAGCCGTATCAACTTCATTGGCACTCCTCTAATTTTAAGCGAGTCCCATATAAATTCTTGATGTATAGTATCAAATGCAGACTTGAAGTCTACGAAAACTAGTTTTAATGTGGATTGCCATTCATTCACCTGTTCTATGATTATTCGAAGTGTATTGATTTGATCCACGCATGATCTATTAGGGCGAAATCCAGATTGCTGTTTTCGGATTGTTTCATCTAGTTTAGTGTTGATTCTGTTCAACAGTATTTTTGAGAGAACTTTCGATGGAATAGATAGTAGTGTTATCCCTCTATAGTTATCACAGATAGACAGGTTACCTTTTTTAGGTAATTTTATCAAAATTCCTTCAAGCCAATCTTTAGGTACCGACTCTGTTTGCCATATTTTTTGAAAAATTGGATGTAGCATACGTGCTGTTAGATTTGGGTCTGCCTTTAACATTTCTGCGGTAATTTGATCAAAACCTGGTGATTTATTGGATTTCATCGTTTTCACTGCAGTTTTTATTTCTTCAATATTGGGGGGGTATGTATTTAAATTGGATCCCCTTTGTGCTGCTGTTAATATTTCATTATTATTTTCAGAGAATGCCAGTTGACTGTGAGATTTGTAGCACTCACTGAAGTGTTCATGCCATCTTTGCAACTGTTCTTTTCGATTTGTGATACTAATTCCATTTTTACTTAGTATTGGACGGTTATTACTTAATTTAGCTCCTGATAGTTTACGATTGGTATCGTATAGTAGCTTAATATTATTTGTTGCAGCTGCTTTTTCGGCTTGGTTAGCTAGTGTAATCTGAAAAATACAAATGGATATTTATTATATTAAAACCTGAGTTTTGTGACCTTGGTAAAACTGAGGGTGAGAATTTTGGTAAGATAAAAACTTTGAATTTGAAAGAAGAACAGAATTACTATGTTATTGAAATGCAGAAAAGTTCTACTTACCAAAGTTTGAATTGAATTACTACCAAACCAATGGCATTATCTGCTATTACGAACTCTAGAATATTTCACAAAATTAAGAATAATAATTTACTTATGTTAATTTTGTTAAAAAGCAACTGTTATATACAATTAAACATTTCTTAAGAATTATCAACAAAGTTATTAACACACCTAAAATTAGATTCTTTATTTTAGATTCTTAATGATTCTTAATTTTCCGTGGCATATCAATTTCATATTTGAAGTTTAGTATAGTTTTAATCTTCATTCAACTGTTACATTCTAATGATGTTCCCCTTTTACAGGAAAACTAACAGATGTTCATAAATTTAATATGTGGTAGATGTTCATAATAACATGTTTATTAGTTGCTGTTTGTTATAGGGAATATCATGCTATTCTAACACCTGAGTTTTGCAACCCGTTGTGGGCATCCCATTGTTAATATGAACTACACATTAATGTATACGTAAATATTGTTCAATGCATTTATATTTTAATATATTCACATTATATATTTATTCATGTACAGTATATAAACTATTCCATTTTTTTTTAAAATAAAATTTATATTTTTATTTTTTTTTTAAATCTTAAAATATTTCAAAATTAGAATTTAAATAAATGCAAATTTATAAAAAGTATAAAATAATAATAAAACAATGTACTGGTACATGTCAGGATGGCCGAGCGGTCTAAGGCGCCAGACTCAAGAGATTTATACTCTTACCTTGAACAAAGGTGAACTGAGCGTTCTGGTCCTCTCTGAGGGCGTGGGTTCGAATCCCACTTCTGACAACATAATTTTTTTTTTTATTTTTTTATTTTTTTTTAAATATTATATAACACCCTATAAATTTATTTTGTTATATTTTTATTATTTGAATGAGTTATCTTAATAGAAACTTATGATATAGAACTTCAATTTTCCAAATAAAATTAAAGTTAAAGGAAGGAAATGAGAAATAATTAATAAATATCACAGAATATAAATATGTAGTATGTATATATATATATATATATGTTAGGTGTATGTATATATAAAAAAAGCTTTTTTCTAATAAGAAACGAAATTCCAAAAACAATTTTAAGTACGCTTGCGTTATTTTTATAGTAAAAAGCGTGAGAATAAAATGTACATTTGTTGTACACTCACGAAACATATTTATAGTAATTTGTAGTTTACCTGTACTTTTTATATATGGTACGTACTACGTACGTACAGTACTTGCGACTTATGAGTATTTTATTGTATTAATGTATGACAAATATCTAAATTCTAATGAATTTCATTTTAATGTGTTCAATTTTCCCAAATAATTAATATTGTATATTTAGTCTCTGATAATATCAGGTTCTGATATGTTGTGTCGATTTTTAAAATGTAGATTCACAAAATGCCGACTGAAAAATTTTGGCTCCAAATATATCGACTTGCACAATATAGCGATTCTTAAAATGTCGATTCTAAAATATCGACAAGAAAACAATGTCGATTTTTAAAATGTCGACTTGGACAAAATGTCGATTTTGTAAAAGTAAAGAATTTTTGAATAAATAAAATATTGAAACCTGATGTTGAAACTAACTTTTTAATATCTTCAAATTATATTTTCGTACATATTTCAACAATATATACATTTTATAATAGTGGGGGATATTGTCCCAAACTCCCGCTAAATCAATTTTCGAAACTCAGCTTTTGAATCCATCCTAATTCATTTATATATGTATTTTAGAAAAAAAGGTAATAATCCTGATTTTGTACCTAAATCTTAACCACTACTAATTCAAAATCTTGACCCATACACATGAAATATAACATATATATTTTGTAAAATTCGTATAACCCTGCTTTTGAATTCAGAAACTTTGTCTAAATATTTAGGAAAAGGGGTATAACCCTGATTTTGAAACCAATTGCAACGGGTGGTTGGCACATTGGTTAGAGTGCCGACCTTTCATGCGATAGCCCGGGTTCGATTCCCAGTGAATGGAAAAAAAAACTTTTCTGGTTGTCGACTCGACTCAGCTATCATTCGCCATTGGGTTCCAATTAATGACTTAATCAATAATTAATAATTAAATATCTTAATAAAAAATATATTAATATAAAAATATAAACAAATAATTTAATTGAATAATATAACTCACTGATATAGAATACCACAGATATAATAGGATCAATTCTAATAACATTAATTATTTTGGTAAATTTGACTTTGTCGATATGCTATAAGTCGAAATTTTTTTCAATATTTTGGAAAATCGACATTTAGTATAATTATCATTTTTGAAAAAAAAGTTGGAATTTTGTCTGTCGACTTAATGGAAATCTATATAAAGTAAGGATCCTTGATTTAATCATACACGCCACATTGCACATACATACAAACTAACACATATTATTTGTTAAATAAGAAAAAGATACAAAAAAACTACAACAAAACGTGTATACACCGTACCGTGTATTAAAAAAAACTCTTTTATCGTATTAATATAGAAGTTCTCAGTCTCACTTCTCTGATATAAAATACAATTTTAGTTCGATTCGATTTCTTTATATATGCGCAAGCAAAGCAAAGCAAAGTTATTTTTTTTTGTAGCGTCTTCTTCGTGTTCGAAGATTCAATTTTCAAAAAAAAAAAAAAAAAAAATAAAGAAATGAAAATAAAAAAAAAGTTTTAATATACAATATATACATGCTGATGAAATTTTCTTGCCGGCTTGCATAAACTTACGTGAATGAAATTTATATATATATTCTTATAAGTTATGCTATAAGTTATAAATGAAAAACTTTTCTTTACAAATATTTCTTAACACTTTTTTTTTCCAATTCAGTGTATGCCAATTGTCTTGACAGTATATTACATTAATATTGAATTGTTATATACTATTACATACTGTGTTTTATTTACTCAAATTTCGCGAAATATTTTGTTTATTTTTACCTACATTTTCATATTATTATTTACTAAATATTTTTAAATATTTATTTTAGAACAGTTTTTTTCTAAAAAAAAAAATTAAAAAGTGTCATATATTGTTATAAAAAGTGTTTTGTATTTTTTTTTATATTGGATAATTTACACTTTCAAATTGTTAGTCATATTTTAGTGTGTTTACTGTGTTTACGTTGCACAGAAAAGTACTGAGCACGTGTATTTTAAAAAAAAGTCATACATATTAATTTCAATATTCATTAATCAACTGAATAAAATTTAATAAATATTAATGCACTTTTTAATATTAATATTATTTTATTGCATTGTTTATGAAAATCTAAATTGAATACTATAAAAATAAATATATATTTAAATATACTTAAAGTGTTCATATATTGAATAATATATAAGTTTATATAAAAGTATATACAAAAGACTGATATTAAATATTTTGATATTAAAAAATAAATAAAATAATGGTATTCTAAATGTAATAAATGTGTCTTTAAAGTATTTATATTATTATTATATAATTATGGTAAATATATTTATAAAATAGTTTTATGCAACTCACTTTTTTTAAATTTATATTTTAATAATTTTTATATTATATACTTTTGGTTATACCTATATATTTATAAATGCAATTTTGGTTTTGAGTAAATAAAAGACCTGAGGCCTTTAATATTAAATCCAAAAATTGAAACTAAAACAAAAAAGAGTGTATATTTCTTATTATATGGTTAAATTAGGGGAATGTACAGTATATTACCAAAAATAAAAAATATTTTGGTATGCATGAATGTATTTGTAATTAATATTGTGTTACAGTGAGTTCTAGATATTATTTGTATGCCGGTATTTCTTTAATTTGGAAACTAAAAGTGATTGTTAATGTTAAAGGTGAAGAAGGAGAAAAGAGAAAGTGATAATTTTAATTAATTTATTTATTTATTATAAATTTTGATTTCGAATTAAGTCTTAGAAGCGTTTATTTGGAAAATTGAATTAAAAATGCTTTTTTAATTTATATTTGTTTTTCTGTGTTTCGTCCTTAAAAAATTCAATTAAGTACATTTCTTTTTCCTTTTTGCACTCCTTTAATGAGTATAGGACATTCACCAAGTCTATATAGACTAGGCTTAATTTTTTTTAATCGTTTATTCACTAAGCCTTTGATTACTCGGCTGTAGCTATTGTAGGTATAAGATTATGAATACACTAGTGAATTTTGTGCGCCATCTATTATCTTACACAAGAGTTATTTATATACTATTATTAAATCTTATTTTACATTACGATATAAACTATTACGATATAATTATACAATTTTACGATATTTTTTTTATTAGATATGATCTGACCGGGGTTTGATCCGCATGAAAGGCAGCGTCTTTACCATTAGGCCATTCGATTAAGTATTCGACCATTCTTATTAAAAATGATATATAGATTTTATTTAATTTTAAGGTTGAAACCTTGGGGTTCACTATTAAAAATCAGTTGCCTTCTGTTCTAATAGTTGTTTACACTCGAACTTACCCGAATGATCCTATATGCTTGTATAATTAAGTAGAAACATATAGTGTTCCTGTAGTCCTTTTGTAGGCTTAATTTTTTGAAATTTATACTTGAAGTTTCTATGCATAACGGATCATTTCCATTTTAAATCTGTGATTAAGTTAAGCTTATTTTAAAGATTTCTCCAAATGGTATTCTTCAAGCATTTATAATGGTTACTTTAGTTTAGTTCAAAATTTTATTATTTCATATGAAGTTTATATATACTGTAAAGTTAAGAAAAACATAAGTTGTATTTTATTGCATTAAAAATAATTAAATAAGTTCAAGTGCAAATCGAATTACATTATACCTTTCTCTGTTGAAAACAGATATAGAATATTTCAATAACATGAGAAAAAACTAGTACTTAAGAGTGTATATTTATAGTTGACGGTTTCAACTCTGAGATACCCGTAGAAGGCCAGGATAGTATTGAAAATGTTTGAAACAATCGCTCTTCCACTTTTAGCTTTAGTGGTTTTGATAACGGTAGAACGGATGGACAAAAAGAAGGACAGACACTAGCAGACACACATAGATAAGTTAACTTAGAATTCAATTCTGAGTAAGAATATATCATATAATTTTTCATATTTATCATTTCTAATTAATCCAATGCGTTACAAACGTAAATTCATTTTAATATACTCTTGAGCTAATTGTTCTGTACGGGTAGCGGATATGAAAATGTGTATTTAACAATTGTTTTAATAACAAAAAAAAAAAGAAAAAAAAACATGTGTTTATTCAAAAGCAAATTATAGAATTTTAACATATTAAACTGACATACAAACAAAGTAACACAAACTTATTTAAAAAAAATATTAACATGAATTTAATAAAAATTATATTAGACTATCAATATCTACAATAATTAGGGCGCAGAATATCAGAGTATTTCCAAAAGCCTTAAGTTAAAATTCAGCCCCTTTTTTATAACTATCAAGTAACTATGGATTCACATTGGGATATTTATAAGTAATTAATTAAGGTATTCCATAAAATAAAACGCAGTTAATTATTTATTTATTTTGATTTTATTTTCACCTTTCGAAGAATACAAATCTGTATTTACTAGCCCTAATTAATTACACTCCTGTGTAAATTTATTATACAGTATGTTGTTCTACGCGTATTTAAATAAGGCAATAAAACAAAATTTACAAGTAAACTTGATGATGTTTTATAAATAAAGTACTTAAGTAGACTTTGTGGCCGAACCTTAATTTTAGCCTTCGTCTAATGTTTTATAAGGAATAATTTGATTTTGTTTTCTCAAATCATCTCATATACACTTGTAACAACAATTGTAAAAATATTTTACATTTTAAACAAGTCTAAATATTCTATGCTCAATTATTGTAAACTTGTAAATTTTAAAAAGTTAACTGATAAACATAAAGACAAAATTTTAATTATCTATTAAATAAAATATTGAGTTTTACATTTTTTTAGGTAATATTGACATTTGTTGACTTGTGATCACGAAATAGAACCATTAAAATTTAACTGCTGTTTTAAGTTACTGTCAATAATTTAAGATGAAAAGTTTAACAGCTGTTTAACTTGTAAACAAACATGTCAAAATTGAATTTACAATACAATTATATTAGAATCATTTTCAATAATTTTAAAATTTGTTGAAAGCTGGAATAAAAACAGATGTAAATATCAAATTGAAATAAAGTTCGAACACTTGTATTTTTTGAGCTAGACGTGGAGACAACGTGCTTAAAAAAATTGAAACTATCTTCCCTGATTCTGCGGCAAAAACTGAAAAAAGTAAAAAAATTAAGAAAAGCCCCAAAAAATTGAACAAACAAAAATTATTTGGGGCTATCTTAAGAGTTTTTTATTTTTTTTCTGTATTTATGTTCTACTAAAAAATCGATGAGTACCTCTTTTAAATTGTGTTAGTTCCCCAGATACGGGGACTTCTTTAAGTTTTTCAAAACATCGTAAAATACGTAAGGGACTTCTATTTTCATCGGTACTTAAATCTTAGGTTTTTGTGGATAAAGTTCTAAGAAGAACGTAATTAAAAATTTATTACCGATAAAGATCCGAACATAAAATAAATACCGTTCCGAGACTTTTAATTTTCATTTCCTTCCGGACCCTTGACCTAGTTTTATTTATTTTAGTTTTTAATTTTAAAAGTACATATATTTAAAATTAAATTTAAAAAATTATTACATATTTACTTTTGATATTTCTCAATTCTCATTTATATTCTGAAGAATTTTAAGAATATATGGATCCGCCCATGCATTAATTCTTCCAACATTGTATTTTTGTTCTTTCACTTGTAAAATTTTTTAAATAGAATAATGAAGTGCTAAAAAAATAAAGAAATAGAAAAATAAAAAAAAAATACACCTTCAAAAGATAATTATGCAATTTATGTTAAGGTTTATTTATAAGTTAAAATCCAATTAACTCTTTCATATGTGTATGTAAGTAAATTGTATATTGTAAAATATGTAGAGTAAATTATTTTTATGTATTTTTCTGGGTTAATCTTCAAAAAGAAAAATCAATATTTTTAAATTGATTTTTTAATTGTTTTTTTTATTTTAAATAATTCATTTAATTTTTCCAATAAATCTGGAATTAAAATTATAGATAAGATATAAGAATTATAAATAAGAAGATTCTACTGTATAATAAAAACATGATGCAAATTTTATAGTAAAGTCTTAAAAAAAAGCTTATCAAAAATCTAATAACAAAAATATCAGATAAAAAAAAAGCTGCACTTTAATAAAATGTATAAATATTATATCATCTCTTATTCTTAATTCCATTTTTATTAAATTTTTTTTATGTTATTATTACGTACCCGGAATCAAAATATGAAAATAGTTCATTCTATGAATTCTGATGTCCAATGAATTAATGACGTAACAAGAGAAAGAAACGTGACATGCGCTGGTTTTTCTTTACTTAATACTTGCATATAGTTTAATTTTACTCTTTCTTATTTTTTTTATTTTATGTTATTCTGCGTTTGTAGTTGCGTTCTATTTAGTTAATTTACTGCAGTACTACTATAGGGTTTTATGAGGTTTTGAAAAACAAACTATTTAATAAAGTTAGATCATTATTTTATCACCAACTTATAGATAATAAAATTAAATTATAAATTTTCTGAAAAGTGTTTGTGAAGAATTAAAAATGTTTTTGACCTATCATGAGTAGCACCAATTGTCAATAAAAATGTATCTGTGCAAATATATCACTACTATTAGTATCTCAGTTTCATTGATCGAAACGATTTTGATTGCACACGAATGCGTCTCATATACTCTCCTTTTCTCATTCAAAGGATCCAGGTTCGAAACTCAGTTAAAGTAAAAATTATTTTACTATCTCAACTGAGAATGTAGAATGCAGAAATGCAACAGATTGAGCCCTTTTATTTTTTAGTCTGATTGGTTCAAAGGATCGGATACCTCTTAAACAAAAGTACCGAAAAAAATTAATGATATTTTTTAGATTTTCTATATACAGAATGTATCGCCAACCATAGAACAAGGTGTTATTTAAGGGTTTAAAACCAACAAAAACTTCTCTTGGAGATGGGGCCTAGCATTCTATATCTGTGAGTTTTATTATTATTGTTTATATTGTTATATTAATGTATTTTTTTATTAAAATAAATAATTATTAATTATTGATTAAGCCATTAATTTGAACCCAATGGCGAATCATAACTGAGTCGAGTCGATAGTTTTTTCGCTTTCTCTGGGTTTCGAACCAGAGTCTTTTACATGAAAGGTCGGCACTCTAATCACCCTGCCACCCAGCGGTAATACTCCTAACTATAATATTCATATGAACTTTCAATTAATATTCGATATGATTACATATGATATACAAAATCATAACCCTGTTTATAATAGTCAAAACTCATAACTAATTATACGCATAAAATGTCAAACATAATTATTAAAAAGTATGTAAGTAATAGTCATATGTACGAAATTTTTAAATTCTTTTTAATTATAGTTTTAGATACTCCTCATTTCTTTTTAATTAAGTTTGTTTGTATGTATATCATATGATACGTACGCTTCGTTTCGTATGCCTGTGCCTGTGACTTGACAAATGATATCTAAATGATAACGAATGATGGTTATTATGACTAATATAATAGTTAGTTAAATGAAATGTCATACAATTGTACAAAATCCTATGATATCGAATCGTACCAAATATAATGACTATTATAGTTAGACGGTATTGAGTGGGAAAAAGGGAATAACGGACAATAAAACATCGTTAGTATAATACCGTAAATTCAACAATTAACAATTCTCAGACCGTTTTTTGATTGTTAACCAGATTCAATTGTTAACCCATACGAATCTCCTACTAAAATTTCAGCATTTTACCTCATTTTTAAATTAATATAGTATATTCATAGTATAGACTATAGATACATTATAAATAATTTACACATTAATAATATATTGTATTGTAAATGGTTTATAAATACACCTATACTACGAGTATTATACGAAGTTGTTCAATGGAATGGAACACAAAACATAACAAGATGATAAACGAGCAAAAATATATGAGAGCGAAATATTTAACCCCATTTATTTTTGCTCTAATATTTACATACAATTATACAAACAACAATAGAAATGTTATGTTGAAGTTAAAGAGACTTCTCTTAGTTTTTTTTTGAGACAATTTTTTTCTAATTTATTTGAGATTTGAGAATTGTTGCTTAGACTGTTATTTGTTTGTTGGTATCAATTTAGTTCTTGGATTCGGTTTCTTTTTTCAAAATTCGGTTAAAATAAGGTACACTAAGTTACACAGAATACCGTACATTATCATTTTAAAATTAATAATACCACTTCTTTTTTTAAAAAACACATTAGATAGATTATGATGAAGTTTTGATATGATTTCAAAAAGAAATTTTCAATGAATATTTATTTACAGGTTTAATGTCTTTGATTATTAGCCGAATGTATTTCGATAGATATTCGGTTAAAACAATTGCACCAAGTTGTATTTTTTCGAAACATCACTCAAGTTAATGTACCAAATAGGATCCGCTGAAATTTCAAACTTTACAAGTGGCGTTCAAGAAGATTTTCAAATTAACAGTGGATGTTAATGAAGATGTTTAAAAAGATAATTAGTTACACTGAGTTGAGTTTTTGTTTCATTTCGACATTTTTGAAATATCCAAATCTAGTATAGAGTAGTATAGAGAATTTATAAAAAATAAGTATAGAGAATTTGAATTAATTTTAGTTAACCAAAGTAGGAAAACTTCAATGTTAATATTTTTATAATATGTGCATTTTTAAATAATTTCTATAGAAGCTGTAGATTTGTTTACTTGTCAATGAGTATATGTTTCTATGTTAAATATATGATCGTATATATTATTAACCACTTCTTCTGTGTATACTTTTATTTTATGCCTTATTATTCCCCTTATATCAACAGCGAATTTCACGAATTGCAGCAGCTATTTTCAGCTGTGGCCATGCTCTATTTTTGCTTCTGCTTAATTTCGCCATGCTTTAATGGGTATCGTTTGAATTTTCTCCGTTAGACTGTTTCAAGATTCGGTCCGTTCCGGATTTAAGATACGACTTGAATATTTTCATATACGCTTGCAACTTTTTGGTGATATTGGGGATCTCTTCCATATTTAGGATGATGGATATCTTCCATGTTTAGAATGATACCCTCTATTTACGCTCCATGTTACATAACCTTAAAGAAGTAACGACTTTATGTTTATTTTCTACTAAATAGTGAAATGTTATTTGACTGCCATATGTTCGAAACAATTATTACAGAACACTTCAAGTTTCATACTTGTTCTGTTAAATATTAAGACCAACCTCCATCCCTCCATTTGATATGACTTCGCTTAAAGTTGTGTTCCATTAAAAATATATACATTATGTATAAATATTACTAATCTAATTGATTTGTTAAAGACTTTATAGTGCACCTATTAAATTGGAACATACTGTTAAAAAACACATTAGGTATGAAAAGTTAACTTGGATTAGTTATATTTGGATATATTATACATATTATGTTAAGTATTAAAGCTCGTGAGATATATATATATATATATAAGTATTAAGTAATAGTATACTAATATATATTATATAGTATATAGAAACAGATTTTTGGAAAAAGAGAAATATGTATATATACAAATTACAATAACAATTATAATTTGTTGAACAAACTGTTGAACATTGTGTCGGCAATCGGTGCGGTACTCAGCATCAGAATAAAAGACAAAAAAAAAAAATAAAATGAAAGCTATAAAGGAAAAGAAAATAAAACAACAACACAACAACAAATTTAGGCCATTCGATTCGAATAAACTCAGATTTTTAAAATTTTACTTTTTTTTTCAAAAATTCAAGTTCAGTGTTCTTTATGATTTCATGTGGAAAAGTGCTACTAAAATACGTTTTAAAAAAATTTATATTTTAATAATACTTAGTAAATGAAAAGACATTTAATTAGTATTAATATAAATACTTACATTTTATAAAGTATATAAAGTACGTAACTCCGATTTCTAAAAGGATTATAAATTTAGAATTTAATTAATTTTTAATTTTAATTTTTAAAATAAATATTCAATAAATGATAGATAAATTAAAATAAAATATTAATTAAAATAAATAACTATATTTAACAAGTAAATATTAAAACTATAAGTTATTTGGGGTAGGTTCAATGTTTTTTATTAAATGAGTTGTAAAAAAAAATACAAATGAAGTGAGGAGGAGGTGTAAATATAAAAGAAAAACCGCGTGTGAATATTAACACTTTGTGTAACGCAGTTCGGTTGACATTGTTTTTTATTAACAAAGTAATGAATAAGTACATGTCATAACATAACATGTACGTATATACATATGTATATACTAATTACGAGTGTTTAAAAAAAAATGAAGGATTATAATTTATTAATATTTAATATTAAAAGTAGGAAAAGATAATTTTTATTATTATTTTGTTTATATTTGTATTTTAATATATTTATATTTTGATTTTACATTTTTATCTTATATATATGTTATAAATTATGAAAGAAATGAAGCCATTAAACTTAATAAATATTTGATCGCAGTATAGCAGTACGTAAATATAAAAAAAAAAATTAAAACAAAAAAAAAAAAAAAAAAAAAAACAATATGTGCCTACAACAAACTTTCATATTATTGTGGTTAAATTGGTTGATTATTTGGCTGTAATTAATACACGTTACTAGTTACTATACTTAAGTACTTATATGTAATTATATTGTACATTATGTGATATATTGTATAATTTATCACATTTTTTAATTATATTTTATATATATGAAATGATTTAATCAAAAGTGTTATACTGTTTTTTTGCTTCTCTTGAAGAATATATTAAAAAGTATAATAATAATTAACTGTAATTTTTTTTTTTAAAATAAAAGAGTGTTAGGACTTATTTTTATAAGAATTGTAAGGATTAGTGTGAAATAAAAATATTTAAGGTGTATAATTGATACTAAATTCTATGTTTAATTTTGTTTTCAATTATAATATAAAAAATAATTTGGAAAAATTAATAATAATATCGTATACCTAGATGATAAGATAGTAGAAATTTGAAATAAGTTGTAGTAAAATTTAAATAAAAATTTAGAAAATATTCACAATCATACAAATTAATATACAAATATAATTTTATGCATCAAAATAAAAAATAAAGGTGATGGCTTTGCTTCTTAGCTTCCTTCGAAAACTTTAACATGTGAAATCATATATATTATTATACCCGTATGACTATAGGTCAAAGGGTATAATAAATTTGCCATTACGTTTGTGACGCAGAGAAGGAGGGCGGGTAGATATAGACTCAAGTGTATGGATCGGATCAGAATCGAAAAATAAATCGATTTAACTATGTATGTCCGTCCGCACGATAACTCAAAAACTAAAGGAATTAGGACCTTGAAATTTTTGCAAATTCTTTTTTTTATAGCATCCAGTATTTTAAAAATCAATAAAATCCAGCCATTTTGGTCCATGGGTTCGTGTTGCTGCTATACAATTTATTTTTTTATATGAACATTACTCTGTACCTATTACAGCTGCGTGTCTGAAATTTTGACAAGAGTAGTTTAGTTTTATGGCCAAAGTTTCCGCAAAATTTGGTTGATCTACTGCAGTGACTTCCAGTAGCTGCCATACAACTTCTTCCCTTATATTATCATTACTCTATACCTATTAAAGCTGGGTTTCTGAAATTTTTCCAAAAACAGTTTAGCGTTATGGCCAAAGTTTCTGCAAAATTTGGTTGGTCTACTGCATTGGGTTCAAGTAGCTGCCATACAACTTCTTACTTTATATGAGCATTACTCTACATCTAATGAAGCTGGGTGCTTGAAATTTTGCGAAAAATAGTTTAGTTTTGTTGCCAAAGTATCTGAAAAATTTGGTTGGTCTACTGCAGTAGTTGCCATACAAATTTTTTTATGACCTATATCGATCTTTTTAGTTATTAAATAAGTGAAGCGCATTTTCAAAGTGACTTTAGCCTAACTTCAGTTTAAACTTAAGCTTAATTTCACTATATTTTTGTTTTGATTGAATAAACTGAAAAGATTTAAGCAATTGCACAAAATTATACGAACCCTAAACTATACTTACTATATATTTGTGTTATCTTATCTTAAGCAAGAATTTATTATCAAGTTTATATTACGAAATAATTACATATGCATGTTGGGGTAGGGGTTATCATTTATTCTTATACCCACGCTCTGTACTATAATTTAAATTTAAAACTATTAATATGATTTTCAAACGTTACCTACTTGTGGCCTAGCCTCTACTATACTTTACAGATGCTTCAGATCTACTGGCATTTAAAAAAAAAAATATAAACTCCCTTCATTAAAAATTAAAAAAAGTTTTCCAGAAAAAGATAAATATAGAAAATTATGGATTATTAAATTTTCTTAATCCCAAATTCTCTAAAACCTCCAATATTCTAATCTTGTATAACCGATATGAGTAAAAAAAAAATCTAATTAACAATTTTTTTTTTAATTAAATTGAATTTATAAAACATAAAGTTAAATGTAAATTAAATCATCTATAGATAATTTTATTAAAATATAGGGTATCAATATATCAAATTAATATTGTTATTTACAATATAATTTGTTGCAAAAAAAAAAATGATTGCAATTTTTTTTTTTTTTATTTAAATTAATTTTACCACTAGTTTAAATATGAAATTAATATTTTGTGTTTTTTTTTATTTAAATAGCTGATAATAAGCTGGCAAAAAGTAAGGCAACTATAATATGTCTGGAGGGGTGAAATAAAGTCGAATCGACTTTATTACCAAAAACAATAAAAATAAACTCGAATTAGCAATTCTATCTTATTTCCAAAAAAAAAATTCAATTTGTACAAAATATTCAAACTTTAATTTAGCAAGTAATGATAAAATCCAACTACTGATCTTTTTAAAAAACATTTGTGGTTTCCGTCCAAAAACTTCTGTTAAGCAAATTATTGAAGTCCTGATTTTGAATTCAACTTTTATATATTTACCAAATTGGATATTCAAAAATCTTAATATTTCGGAAAAGGGCGTAATCTAAATTTAATAACTAGCTCTTCCTTCCATAATTTAAAAATGTTCTGAAAAAAAGTTTCTAGTAATTTTGGTTTTTAAGAGTTAGGTACAAAATCAGGGTATTTCCCTTTTCCAGAATATTTATATCCGTATCTACTTTTGAGCTATTGTAAATTAAAAATCTCAAAGTTGAACAAAGTTGCCCGCCCCTTGTCCGTTGAATTTATTTTTTGAACAATATTTTCAAATATAATAAACTGCCAAGTTCAAACTTATTTCGTTTTTTTGTATTTAATATTTATACCCGTGACTATAGGTCAAAGGTTAGTATACCCTAAGTATATCATAAAATAATGTTTGTGACGCAGAGAAGAAGAGGGGGGTAGATAAAGACTCAAAAGTATGGAGCGGATTATTATCGAAAAGTAAATCGATTAGGCTATGTATGTCCATTCGTCACCACGATAACGATGGTCTACTAAAGTGGGTTCGAGTAGTTGCCATACAACTTCATAATTCACATGAGCATTACTTTATACGTAATAAAGTTGGATATTTCAAATTATGCCAAAAGTAATTAATCGGATGATATAATGTTAATATTACCGTGATACGAATATCCCAGAGTTGACACGACCTACTCTACTACATTCTTCCTCGTTTTTTGCTCATTTTATTTCGGCTTTATTTCGTTCGACTTTATTTCACTTACCCAGCCATGTCTACCCGATTATAGGGAAATGTATTTTATTACAAATTGTAATAATATATCACATATTTATTATTATTATTGTTTTATTTTCTTTTAATTTTGTTTTATTTTTTTTAAGTCTAAATTGTGGCTTAGTGGAAAATATTTGTTTTTTTTTTTTATTTTTTTATTATTCTTTACTTTTCATTTTAGTTTTGAATAATGTATAACAAAATGAAAATAAAAAAGAAATTATTATTTAGTTTATATCAAACAATCAAAGAGTATGGACATATAAAAATATAATATTAAGTAATAAATTAAAAAAAAATTGTAATAATTGTAAATAATAAATTAATAAAAAATTGACTTAGTAAATTTTATATGCAAAAATTTTTAAAAATTTACTTATATGTGTTATCACTTATCAGCCTAAAATTTTAAAAGGCGGTATTTGTGTCTGGTTTTACTAAATTTAAATTTTTGAAAATAAACTTATAAGATATAAATAAATAATTTTGAATTAAAACTGTTAATCTTAATTTTAGTCAATATTTTTATTATACATTGTTTATTGATTAGTGAATTTATATTCATAAAACATATTATTTGATGATAAAAGTCAAAATTTAAAATTTTAATCTTATAATAAATAATTTATAATTATTAAAAAATTTAAATTAATTTATATATATATATATATATATATATATATATATATATATATATATATATGTATATATATAATATATATAACTATAGGTACTATACTATATTATTCAAAGATAAAATTTGTAGTTCGAATCATATATAATACAATTTTTTTGGAAAAAATAACTTGTAATACCTTTATTTTTTTTAAGTGAAAGAATTTTTATTTTAAGTGCAAGTTTTTTAATTGGAAATTTTTGCACTTTTCCTTTAACAACAAGGGTTTATTTTCAAGTGCAAGGATTTTTTTTAAGGGTAGCAAAAAGTAAATGATTTTTTAGTTTAAGTGCAAGTTTATTTTTATAAATTGTTGTGTTTTTAATTGGAAACTTTTCCTTTTAGAACATGGGGTTTACTTTCAAGTGCAAGGATTTATTTTTGAGGGTACGGAATAAAAAACCCCCTTGTATATTGGAAACCAGAAGTCTGACCCTTAAAGGATTAAAAAAAAAGGCACTCGTCAACTTTGCATTAAAATTTAAATATAACTAGCCAATAGTAATCTAAAAACTGGCTGCAAAAACGGTTGGCTGGTCCTCAAGAACTGGTGCTCTTTGGCAGTTTTTTTAATTTTATATCTTTTTTGGGTTCTATTACAGTATCGGAGGGCAGATCAAGTTTTTATAAAAAACGCCAGTTCGACTTTTGGTTCTCAATTTACGGACCTTTGAAAACAAAGTAATTTACTTAAAAATCAAAAATTTGCATTTAAAATAAAATGTTGCAACAAAATTAAAATTAAATAAATTGTTCATTAAAAAAAGTTTAATGTTTTAATTATTTAGATGGTGAAAGGAAAAATAACATTTAAATTGTATTTAAATTTAATTATTATAAAAGCAGTTAATAAAAACAATAAGTTTTGATTTGTTAAGTTTTAGTAATACAGCAATCAAATATAATAGTGCTTTAGGCTTTTTTAAATTAACCCATTGTGTTGTGAATTTTTAAAATACTTATTATAACTTTGACTTCGGCCTAGTTAAATTACATTTAATCTGAAAAATACTAAGAAAACTGGAAAAAAAAATAAATTAAATATTAAATATTTCACTTTAATTTCCCTAAAAGCCAGACTTAAAAAAACAAATCAGTTATTATCTTAGTTAGAGGTGATGTGTAATCTAAGGCCTGTTTTACTAATTTTAGGTTTACTAAATGTTGTCTAAGGTGGTCCTGCTGGATTACAATAGATTTTTTGCAAAAGCAATTTCATTAATTAATTATAATAAAAAATTTTTATTTATTTTAAATATTTAAAAAACAAAAGTTTTGGATTTAATATAATTTTAAAAATAATAAAATCGAAGTTAAAATTGTAGGTATACCTACATGCTTTTTATATAAATTTTTCAATAGAATTTTAAATATTATATCATATGTTATGTACGATAATGTGGATGGTCTGATTTAATTCAAAATTATAAAATTCTATTGAAAAATATTCAATATAGGTTGGAAATTATATAGTAATTGGTCAGTTTTAATTTTTGGTCAGTTTTAAAATATTATTTATTAATTAAGATTTAAAATAGCGTTTATTAAAATTATAAACTTTTTGGAATATGTAATTAGTTTGAGTTAATTGATTTTATTTTTTAAGATTGAACTGAACTAACGTCTTAGGAATTATAAGAATCTTACGCTTTCTCTCTTATGTACGTAATGTACTTTTACTTATGTACTTGCACGAAGTCTTAAAATATTTTTGTGATTAATGTAGGATAAAAATTCCAAAACTGGTCTAGAAAAAAAGGCATTCTCTTAACCACTTTGAGTTGTGATCTATAAATTTACAAAACTTGTACTACTTTAAAAATCCTAATAGAACAGAAAAATTTTATCCATAAATTAAAAAATATTTAATTAAATAAATGAAAGTAGTCTATAATCTATTCAAATTTATTTTTCTAATGCCTACGTCAATTTGTTGTGGGTATTCTATTTATTAATTGAGAAAAATAAACATTAACTAACAAAACAACTATAAAAACTGATCTTACTAATAAACAAGTACATATTTTTTTGTTTACCTTTCAAAAACAATAGAAATTGTTTTTTTTTTAATTTATTTATTAGTGTTAAAGAGAACGTTAGTACAGCATGTATATATACGAAATTGTTGAAAATATTAAATTGTATTTGTATATACATATATAATAAAACTGCTTTTTACAGTTTTTTAGTTTTATCTTTTAAAAAAAATAAAATTGACGTAGGTTATGAATGAATTAAGGTTAATTTACACTAAAATGACACGTGCCGCCACGTTAGTCATGACTTTATGACAACTACTTGACGAGATTTTTCTTTGTACTGTGTATAATTAAACGGCTGGGTGCCACAGTGGTTATAGGGCCGACCTTTCATGCGAAAAGGTCTGGGTTAAAATCCCAGTGAAAGTGAAAAAACTTTTATCTGGTTTTTTATTCGGCTCAGCTTCCATTCGCCATTGGATTCAAATTAATGGCTTAATCAATAATTAATAATTATATATCATAAATATAATATATACATATAACAAATACAAAATGTAAACAAATAATTCAATTAAATAATATAACTCACGGATATAGAATACCATATAATTCAAATATAAAATTATTACAAAAGAAAAGGGAACAACTGTTTCTATTAAAAATCTAAGACATTTCAACAAGTTATAAGGCGTAGTACTATCTCATGTATAAATTGTACGTGGAATTTATTTGATCACTTATAATAATATGACTATATTTCCCCCTATTCCGAGAGTCATGTTGTTTAGCGTTTAACAGTTAAGCATGTAGAGGTGCCAGCAAAACAAAAAAAAATAATTTATAAATGTATGTATTATATATTGCATGAAAACGACATAAACAATCGGCATCGCTACTTGATTTAAAATATAATTTTCAATAATACTTGTTTTTCCGCAAAACATCGTCGTAACGTCGTAGTAACGATAAGTAAACGATACGGTGACGTTATCTTCTAATGTCAATCCACCTTTAAGTTATTTTAATTAAAATTTTTGGAGAATAAAGAATAAAAATTGACTTAGTTTGAGTAGTTAAGTTATATACCAAAAGACTTTTTCTGACAGATTGGACATTTAATTACCGTTATAACTTCTAAAAAAAATAATTTTACACATATTTTTTAAATTTATTATTAACTGAGGGAGAGCGAATTTGATTCCTGTACAGCTGCTTTGGGCTGTACTTTCTCTTTGGGAACCAAATATATAAAGTAAAATAGATATTTAATAATTGATATATACAGTATGTATGCATTGGTATATAGCAGTGCATTTAATTAAGAAACACCCTGTATATGCATAATAAATAAAAGTACTTATAAAATTAATAAATATTATTGATAGTATGTATCTGCAAGCTGCGTTCTAGTTCTGCCAAAATGTCAAATCATAAAAGGAAAGCGTGTTTCAATTCTTTTTCACTGATCTGTTAATAAATAAATAAATTCTAATTAAAATAAATATTAAAAAAAAAATATTTTTAAATAATAATTTATTCATTTTCTCTTCTTTTTTATATTTCAGAACTGAAGAATCAAATTAACTGCCTATAAAATTTCTAAAAAAAAATGCTAAAAAATGACTTCAATAGATTTGATAAAACTAATATTATCAATTAGTAATTAAATGTTTAAAAAAATTAAATAAATATAATTCCTAATTAAAAAAAAATAAAAAAATATTTAAAAAATAAAAAAAGTAAAATAAAAAAAAATTAAAAAATGGCAAATGAATCAAATGGTGACACAAATAAACAACATTCAATAAATGATAATAAAAAATTAAATGAAAATAATGATAATTCAAAAAGAAAATCATTATTAAGTGTATCATCATTAGATAAAAATGTACAAAATGGTCAAAATGGTCAGAATGGTGAAAATGGTTATTTAAATGATGAAAATGGTATTTTAAGTGGTGATGAAAAAAAAAATGTCTTAGAAAGAAAATTAACATTAATGAATGGTGTTGCTATAATTGTTGGTACTATTATTGGTTCTGGTATTTTTATATCACCAACTGGTGTATTCTTTTATACAGAGTAAGTAATTTTATTTTTTATTTTTATTTTTTTTTTAAATTTATTATTTGCAAAGTAATTTTTTTAATCAAGATTTTCAAGTAATGAATTAACCTTTAAGTATAAGTCATGGGTCTTTTTGACTCTTAACTAATTTTTTTTTAAATTTCTGAAGATCTAATTATGAACCTAAATTAATATTTTCTGACATGTCTTGAAACGCATGCGTACAAAATTAATTTTTTTTAAGCATAAGACAGCTATAAAATGGGTAAAACTGTAGATCTTAGTTCAATTATTGTACTAAAACGAACTGTAGAATTAAGTTCATTATTCGTACAGACTCACAGTTTCGTACTAAAAACTTATTTATATACAAACTTTTCATTTTAAAAGTTTCAAATTTGTTAAACTTTGATAGATCTTTGTGTTTGTGATTTTTGTGAACTTTTAATAAGCAGCTAACTTTTCAGCTGTTAGACTAAAAAGTCTGTCTATACCATAGGTACATATTGGATCCGGGGAGGTCATATTAAATTCTTATTATTAGAATTGATCTTAATAAATTTCGCATACAGTTTAAACATGAGATAGTACTAGGCCTTATAAAATGTAGAAACGTCTTAGATTTTTAATAGATACAATTCTATTTGTTATACATTGTAATAATTCTATGTTTGAATTATAGGTTTTCTGTATCTGCGACTTATATTATTCAACAAAATTTGTGGTTTACATTTTGTTTTATAAATGTTTGGTTGTATAATTATAGTTATGTATAATTATAAGTTATGCCTTTAATTTGAACCCAAATTGAGTCGAAAATCAGGTAAAAGTTTATATCACTTGTCTTGAACTCGAATCTGGGTCTCTTAAAATGAAACATTAATACGTTAATCATTGTTCGTGTTCTTAAGAGTAGTTCTCAACAAATTAAGTTTAAAACCGCTATTTAAAAAGTAATTATGTCAATATTCTTGCGTAAAAGTGTTTCGTCAGGGTTTCTAAACTTAAACCTTATCTTATTTATCTTCTTTTATATTTGAAACAGTTTTAAGCCACTCCCAGAACCCATTTCTGCGTATAATTATGTATATTTAATTTTTGAATCAATCATTAATCAATTAGATACTAATCAGATCAATAATAATGTAATCATCTTTGAACTTAATTCAAAATCTTAGACCCCTTTAATTATAAATACCGACAATTTAATAAAAAAATACAATTCGTCACTTATTCTAAACGAAAAAATTGAAAAATATACGCATACCCAATAAATAACAGCCTAAATTAAATAATACTTAAAAAATGCAATAACTACAATAATCATTACAAATTATGATTTAATTTGTCACGAAAGTGCAATTACTTTCAATTTTTTTTTTTTGAGTCAACGAACTTTGATTTTTTTTATTGTTTATTATTTATTTTTAAATTTATTACTTTGAATTCAATTAAGTGAAAGCAAATTTGGAATAGTTAAAATTATTACTTAATTATGAGTAATTAAATTAATTTAATTTTTTATTACTTACAGTTAACCTTTATCAGCAGCTGTGCTTTGAAAATATATACTAAAAAATGTGTATAGACTTTCTATTAGCAAGTATTGTATAGACTTATTAGTTAAATGTATAGACTTATTAGCAAATGTATTAGCAAGTATTTACGAGATTTAGTAGTATGATTTTTATGTCTACTAAATTTTAGTAAAATAAGATTTTAATTTTCTTGAAAAAAAATTACTAAGTATATTTATTGAACTAGCCAGTGTCCTAAGTGGACCCCTCCTTACCAAATTTAAATGGAGTTTAAAATAGATTAGATTTAATAACATAAAAGATTGAATTTATGAACTAAACTTCATCACTCACCAGCATCCATATGCGCAGACTAAGATAGCGTATATACTCAAACTTATTCAAACTATACCACATTTCAAACTTAATAAGCTGGTTACTCTAAATCGTACTATAAATCAATATGCATTTCAAGATTAAATAAATTTTGCCAAAAAAGGAAACTTAAATTCGAAAAAAACAAGAAAATTTTTAATTTATTATTAATTTATATTTATTTACAGGTCTGTTGGGACATCACTTATTGTATGGTTAATATGTGGTATTTTATCAACAATTGGAGCTTTATGTTATGCTGAACTTGGTACATGTATAACAAGAAGTGGTGGTGATTATGCATATTTATATGTTGCTTTTGGACCATTAGTTGGTTTTTTAAGATTATGGATGGCATTATTAATTATAAGGCCAACAACACAGGTATGCATTATTTTTTAAATTAATTTTTTTTTTAGATTTTTAGCAATGTGCCTAAATAGTTTCATTATGTCTGTTCGTATGTTTACAAAACTTCTATACCGTTTGAAATTAGGAAACGGAATTTTACCTGCAAATATATCTTTCAAAAAAATAACTTTCACGAAAGAATTTTTTTGTTTAGTCCCATCCTACAGCCAGCCAAAGTGCGGAAAACCTTATATTTAAACTGATATATAAGAGTTCTATATAAAATAAATTTTTAATCTAAAAACAAAAAATACAGCTAATTTTATAAGCTTATGTGAAACTCAGTTTTTGCAAAATTTTGAGTGCCTCAAAACTTCTGAACAGCTTAATATAAAAATATACAATTTTGATAGTAATTAGATCCTTAGAAATTAGTAGGAGTTGTTTAAGAAACTTTTTACGTGAAGCCTACTATTTAAAAGCTGTATGGGCTCGAAAATTGAAATTTAGCTATTTTTAAGCACCTGTAACTTGAGTACCTGTAAAACGAAAATGAAAAATCCAAAATTATGAAAGCGCTTCCTTAAAATTGAAAAAAGTGTCTCTTAATTTATTATACCCGTATGACTATATAGTCCAAGGGTATAATAAATTTGCCATTACGTTTGTGACGCAGAGAAGGAGGAGGGGTAGATATAGACTCAAGTGTATGGATCGGATCAGAATCGAAAAATAAATCGATTTAGCTATGTATGTCCGTCCGTCTGTCCGTCCGTCCGTCCGTCATCACGATATCTCAAAAAGTAAAGGAGCTAGGATTATGAAATTTTCACAAATTCGTTTTTATGCAAAAAACGGAATCGAGTTTGAAATTCAGCCATTTTGGTCCACCGGTTCGAGTACCTGCCATACAACTTATAATTTTATATGAGCATTACTCTATACCTATGGAAGCTGCGTGTCTGAAATTTTGCCAAAAGTAGTTTAGTATAATGGCCAAAGTTACTGCAAAATTTGGTTGGTCTACTGCAGAGGGTTCGAGTAGCTGCCATACAACTCCTTCTTTTATATGAGCTTTACACTACACCTGATGAAGCTGGGTGTCTGAAATTTTGCAAAAAATAGTTTAGTGTAATGGCCAAAGTTACTGCAAAATTTAGTTGGTCTACTGCTGAGGGTTCGAGTAGCTGCCATACAACTCCTTTTTTTATATGAGGATTACACTACACCAAATGAAGCTGGATATTTGCCAAAAATACCCAGCTAAAATTTTGCCAAAAATAGTTTAGTGTAATGGCCAAAGTTACTAGTTGCTGAGTTGCAAAGGGTTCTAGTTGCTGCCATACAACTCCTTCTTTTATATGAGCATTAATCTACACCTAATAAAGCTGAATGTTTGAAATTTTGCCAAAAGTAATTAACCGGATGATATAATGTATATGTTACGGTCATACGGGTATCCCAGAGTTGACACAGTCTACTCTACTACACTCTTCCTCGTTTTTACTAATTTTTGCTCATATAATAAAATTCTAACAAAATATCAAAATTCAAGTTCGTTAAACTGAAAATTTTAGGGAAGGGGGAATTCGATCCTTGAGAATCAGCATAATGGCCTATCTACAATAAAGTTCTCATTACGTAGTCAACAAAGCAGTGTCCACAATGAAATGTACATGACAGCGTTTTTTGGCATTGTTTTGTTTACACATTTCATGAAAAAAAAATTTAATATTGATATTATTTAACCCAAGATAGAAAAAGAATTAATAATTTTATTAATTTTTTATTCTGATATTTTTTTTTATTTTTCAATAAAAATATTTATCAAAGTTCTATTATTTGACATTTGAATAAGTAAAGAAAGCGAAAAAGTTAAAAGTTAAACAACTCTTTTAATGACTGCGTAATGGCTGCGACATGACTGCGTCTATTGTTTGACAGATGAATGGCTGTGACATTTAACTTAGTTTGACAGATAGCTCCTTGTAAAGAGCGAAGGGGGAGCGTTCATTTTAGAACGACTATTGGCATTGACTTTTTAACGACCATTGGCACTCAAAAATTAAAAACCTCTTATTTTTCCCCAAAAGTCAATTTTAAACATTATGCAGTTTTGGAAATGCGGTTTTTTAAAAACCCTTGGTTATTTTCTTCACTTGTTTAAATCCTTATTTAAAACTTCAAAAATTTAATTTTTAAATCTGAGAATTTATTAAAATTTTGCAACAGTTAGTTGTAATAGTTAGTTACTGCAAATGACCGGGTTTATTAACATATCCTGTCAAATTAATATGTTAATACTTACTTAATACAATTAAGAGTAATTTTAACTAATATATCATTATAAAAAACATTTCTTTAACTTTCTGTGAACTGATGGAGTATTTATACAATATGTTGAATTCAATAATTTCAATGAAATTAATGACCTGAATCAAGTTTTTCAGAATTTAATACAATTTTTAGTATAGTGTTTATTGCCTATACTTGTAATATATGTAATAATAAAATTACAGATTTTCTTTAAAAAAATTCACTTGACTACCATTTTAAGTAATTAAAGGTTTCACTTTAATTGCAAGAAAAAGATAAAAAAATTATTTTGCTTTAAAAACTCCATTATAATTAAAAAAAAAATGTTGTTTCAATAATTGGTATCTTGTTAAATTCCTTGTTAGTTAGTTCACTTTTTGTTGTTGTTTTTGTTGTATAATTTTATTGAATATCTGGAAAAAAAGTCAAAATAAAAAGTGATAATAAGATAGTATTAAAGAAAATTTCGTAAATTAATAAAGTAAAGATTGTTACTTATCAGTTATTAAGCTTTTTTTTTTAGAAGTTATTTTAAATTCAAAGAATTGTATCTTTAAAATACATAATTATCACATTTTTTCAGTAGTTATTTTTAAAATTATTTCCGTCAATAAAACTTTATGACTTATTGTATAATTTTAATATTTAAGACGGTGACCTGAAAAAAGGCCCTGCGAATAAAGCCCCCGGGGTGTTATTTTCCCATTTAATGATAAATAATGGCCTGGGGTTTTATTTCTCATAGTAATTGAGAAATAAAGCCAACTAAAACATGAAAAATAAAACCCAGAGTTTTATTTCTCTTTTAAGTTTAACTACTACTTCTATGAGAAATAAAGCCAGGGGCATTATTTTTCATTTCAATTGAACCTGCAAATGAAAAAAACACAATGATTTCATATTCTAGTAAAAAGTTAATTTTAATTATAAAACATCAGGGATGAGTACGAATATATACAAACTTTCTTGAACTGTAATATCAAAAAAAAAATGAGCACACATTTTGGAGTTGGAATCGAAATCAAGGGTATTCCCTTTTTCCAAAATTTATCTTATCCAAAATTAAAATCTTACATACAAACTACATTTATACTACAAATACGATATAAACCAAATTTTGTTACCAAAGTCTTGCATACATTAATTCATAAATACTCTGGAAGAAGGGTGAACTTTGGTTGAACTAGTCGAAGTTAATAAGTTAATAACACCCCGAGGTTTTATTTCTCATATAAGTTGTAATTCAACTCATAATATCTATTTCTCAATTACTATAATTGAGAAATAGATACTCAATTACTTTAAATAACGCCCTAATGTCTTATTTCTCATTTAACGGGAAATAATACCTCGGGGGCTTTTTTTTCGCAGGGTCTTAATTCAGGTCACCTTTCAGACACAATTATATGTGTAAAACATTATTTGAAAATTTTATAAACCATTGTGTGATGACCGATGAGTTAAGAAAACACTTGCTTTCATTTGAAATTCATTGTGTTTTATTAAAAAAAATGTGTTTTTTTAATAAAGACGGCAAAATTGATGACATTAAATGAAATCAATTGAATTTTTTATTTTAGAAAACTAAATTCTATATATTTTGGGTAAGCGGGAGTTTTTTTGCACATAATTGCTTTTTAAAATTGCGAGGGAGATTTTTTTAAAGTAATTGTCATCGCACATCGCGTTTTATTGTGTTATAATTTTACTTTTAATTTTTCGCTCTAATTTTTTTGGATGTTAGGAATTTAGATTTAAAAAACATAGAGAACATTTAGATTAATAGAACAACCTAGGTATAACGGATGTTTTTCATTTCAAATTTACTTATTTTAGTATAAATGTTTCTTAAAATTATTTTAAGAGAAAAACCTTTTTTAAAACCTTTATATTAAAAGGCACCTGGAATACAAAATCCAATGTGAGTTGGAGATTTCTACTTACAAAATAAAGACAATTGCCCCAGTAGTCAAAAATAATTAGATAAGAACTCAAACCGACAGCTATGTATATTAGCTGAAAAGTAACTATGGAATATAATATAATATTTTCGGAGGGGGAATCCAGAATGGATAAGTTGACTTCTTTCTTGAATTTTTTTAAATCAAAGTCTTCGAAACACCTGTAATCGAAATGTATAGTGTAACACATTGGAGGTGTAAATAATAAGAGAGTTCCTATTTATATATAAATTAAATTTAACTGCTATTTGCACTTTTTTTTTCTACTCCTTTGGGCGTTCACCAAGTCTATTAAGGCTAGACTTCAGTTTCTTCAATTGTTATATGTATTTACTAAGCCGTTGACTACACGGCTGCAGCTATTGTGTAAGATCGTATATACGCACAAATGTAATTTTTCTTCGTCATCTATTTTCTTACACAGGAATTATTATTACATATATTATATTTTAATTAAATCTTATTTTATGTTACGATATAAACTATTACGATATAATTATAAACTTTTACGATATTTTTTTACTTTATCTGACCGGGGTTTGAACCAAAAACCTTCCACAGGAAAACCTGACGCCTTAACTACTCCGCCATTAGTCAGATTACTTAGATAAATGCAATTTTACACTTACTCTACGGTTTAATCTTTATTAATATAAATTAAAAAACTAATATACCGTTGTCTCACAAAAACTTATATACATTCATTCCTTTTGTTAGTTCGCGAATCGCAACAATATGAACCATGTACGTTTATTCCTACCTTAGGATTTGTTTCAAATTATTTAAAGGAAATTATTTACTAAAACCAAGCGAATTTGGTACAATTTTCTATTCCCCTACAGTAGTTCAAATAATTTGGCGGCATTATTAAAGGTTTTGTAAAAAAATAGTTAACACGAAACAGGACTCAGTGGTTGCATGTAAATATTAAGTTATAATAATTACTTATTTCTATTCGGAAAAGTTTTTATTTTTTAAATCTAATTCTTGGGTCAAATAGAAATTAATAAAATAAAATAAACTTATCAAATTGAGTGTAATAAAATGAACTTATTCAAGGGGTGTCCATAGGATTTAATTTCATTAAACTAAGCATGTGTTCTGTTTTTGTTATGCAATTTAACAGAGTCCAGTATAAGTGAAAATAACCTGTATCACAAGTTAATCATCAAAATGTGCATGTTTAGAAACTATTAATTTTTAGTTAATGGTTTCAATTCAGAATCTTTAATTTTTAACTCCCCTTGTCGTTTAAGTTTTTACAAAATTTGTATTTGTTTTTAAGTACAAAATAAATTCATTTAAGAAATTTACTATTTTTTTTAAGAATTGACAAATTATTTCCATTTCTGTCGGTGATGTGATGAATTGTATGCTATGCTATGCTCCCAAGAATTGAATTCAAGAATCTTAAGATACTAAAATATATCTTTATATACCTAGAGTACTCAAAGATTAGTTTTCAGTTCTTTAGATATGAATACAATTTTTAGAATAATAAAAAGAAAATATAAAAGACAAGAAAAATAAAAGGAAATGGGTGCTAAATTGATTTTAACTGACAAAATATACCATACCAATTAAATATATGTATGCCTTTATTTCCGTTTTGACAATTTAATTTCGGTGTCATTTTAATTTTGCAAATTTAAAAAAAAACATAAAGAATTGATAATTGAAATGTTTTTAATTTTTTTTTTTTTTTGAATAAAGTTGTTATTTTTATTTTAAAAAGTTAATTATGCTAGATCTAGAACATACAAAAGACAATCTAAAGATGACATTAATTGTTTGATATGGTTGTTCTTCAATAAAAAAAGTATATATATATATATTATACATATATAAAAATAATTGAATAAATTTTTAATTGATGGTGTAGAAATAAAACTACAATGAGAAACTAATTGTAGCTGACAAAATTCGTAAAATTAAAACAATTTATATTAATTTTGTATTTTTATAATTGATGATTGAAATTTATAATAGTCTATATTCGGAAGAAGAAATTATTCTTCAATCTTTTACACTTTTTAAGAAATATATTTTCTTATTAGTATATTTGTAAAAAGTTTTAAACTAGTTCGAAATTGATCAATTAACGGCTGGGTATGGCACAGTGATTAGAGTGCCGACATTTAATGCGAAAAGACCGGGTTTGAATCCTAGTGAAAGTGAAAATGTGGTTGTCGACTCAATTCAACTACTATTCGTCATTGAGTTCAAATTAATGGCTTAATCAATAACTAATAATTATATATCTTTAATAAAAAAAAAATAAATTAACACGGCAATATAAACAAATACAAACAAATAATTTAACTGAATAATATAACTCACAGATATAAATTACCATATAATTCTAGTACAAAATAATTACAATATAAACAAAAAAGAACTGTATTGAAAATCTAAGACATTTCTATATGTTATAAAGCGTAGCACTATTTCATATTCTTATATTTAAATTGTATGTGGAATTCATTTGATCAGTTCTAATAATATGAATATAATATTTCCCCCTTTTCCGACATGCGCATATATAGTCAGGCTGTTTAGCCTAGAAAAGTGAACAGTTAGCAATAAAAAAAAAAGAACTATTAGTTATAGATCAATTATTGGTTTTAAATATCTTAAGCCCAAGTAGTTTGCTTATTAACGAAAGAAGTGTGAATTCGTCTTTGGGACTAAGAGCCTATAACTTAGGAAGTGTAAGAATTGTTTTCGTGACTAAGAGTCTATTTGATGATTATTTAAAGTCAAAAAGTGTACTTAGATATCTTATAAAACAATATTCAGGTTCTAAAGCCAAATCGCAACATGAAATCAAAATATTTAGTATTCACAGCATGTAATTCATATATTTTTAACTTGTAATGTAAAACTTGTTTTACAAGTAGACAGTTTCATGATATTTCACAATTTTAAAATCACTTGTACATAGAAAACTGAATTTTCTACTATTTAGTCTAAAATGTTAGAGTTGATATCAAGTATTGATTATTTCTTAATTAATTTAAGTATCAGTGAAAATTTAATAGTTCACAATAATACTACTTGTTCTTAACTCGTGTAGCTACGGCTTTGTTATCTATCTAAAAATTATTATCTAAAAATTTCTTCTTTTACAAGTTTCAAACTTTTACAAGTACTCGAGATTCGAAAACCTAATCTAAAAGAAATTGATGAAGACAGTAGAGAAAATAATTGGAATATTAAAATATCCGGTTAAAAAGGCTATAATTCCCACAATTAAAAATTGTTAAGATAAATTACATTTGACAAACGAAATTTAACCTTAAACTTGCTTAGTATCTTAAGAGATACAAAGAAGAGTCACAACTTCCAAATTTTTAAAGCAGCTAGACGAACCTCTCACTTATAAATTTTTCCGAGGCAAACTAATTTAATTTAATACAGGGTTATGCTCATATAAAAAAAAAGAAATTGCATGGCCTGCCTCTGTAAAACTGCCTCAATTTTAATAACGATGAAGATTATTGTAAAAAAAAACAAATTAGTTAATATCTACACAGTTTTTGATTATGAATCAATCCGTCAGCATGAGTCTAAGTCTAACTAGTATATCCTTAGAGCCCGGTTCGTACGGCTATATTTACGAAAACATGAATTTATTCTGAACTTTCGAGACAAAAAAAAATATTCTGTGACCGCTACCTTCTGTAATAGCCGATCGCTATTACAGCAAAAGCGTAACAACAAAAAAGTTCCTACGCACGGGAGTAATGCATAATTGCAAAAACCCAAGGTTCAAATTGTCGGTGTATTTACATTTTACATGTATGAGATTGCTAGAAAAAAGAGAAATTTCTGAATATATCAAGCAACTGTCTTTAAAAAGCAAAATTTGTTTCAAGAGAAATATTTTTATCTATTTGTGGTCCTCTAGCAGATATTTCTAAAACTTCGAATTAAATTATAAATAATGAAAAACTTGATATCAATTACACATATATAAACTTTAATGAAAATTGAAACCCCTTGTAGTAAAATAAAATTGTCATTTTATTTTACCCTATCCTTGAAATATCTTGAAATTTTCTATAGATAGGGTGAAATAAAATGACATTTGACTTTTAATATCTTCCTCTCATCATTGAAATCTTCATACATAAATGAATATTAAGCAAAATAAATGAGATATTTATATCCTTATGTCATCTATCCTTTATTCAATATTTATTTAAATTAACGTATATTCTTATACATATACATATAATATGTTAATAGAATCAAGATAACGATGTATTTGTACACTAAAGGCTAAAGCTAAGAAGACTTATAAGGGTTCTAGTCTTTTATTTAATGAAACTATGTAAACAATTAAACAATGAAAGAGCATTTTCTGACGATAGACATCTTAATAATTTTTTTCCTCTTGTTATTCTTTTTAATTTTTTATTTTTCATTTTAATTTTCTTTTTTATTAATTTTCAATGAGATGAAAATTACAGAGTGAAAATTAATATAAATTTTTGTTGGCGACATTAATTTTCACTTTTATAAGCATATTTTCAATTAAAATATGATTAATTTGTTCGGATTTGTCTGTTCATTTGTGTGGCTGTTTTAAGAACTATCAAACTATTTGAATTTGAAGAACATTTGTTTTTCTGAATATTTGAATCAAGGTTTGGAAGCTCTATAACTTTGATGTTACAGCCAATTTTCAAATCCGAATATTTTCAACAAGTTTTAAACAATTTTAAACGTTTTCGTTTGCCACGATGCCACTGCGGCTCCTAATGTTCTTTTGCGAATTTAGCTTTATTACTCAATTAGAAACAAAAACCACCTAGGTCGCCTATCGTTTTCTTATTTGCGTCTATTGTTCGTTTATAAAAAACTTAAAAGTTTATGGTAGATCCAATAAAAAAATTACGCCCATTGTTGCAGCTCAATTTAGCTTTTATATTTTAAAATTTCGTGGAGCTGTCAGACGTCCTCCACAAAGTTTACAAATATACTGGTGAAGCACTCCAAAACGTTTTAGAAAAAAAATTATTCTTGATACCCAAATTCAAGTTTATTAAAATTTTTTTGAATTCCTCCTTATTTGAGAACAATTTTTAATCCCTTTTTATAAAAAATCAATAATTGGAAGTTTTCTTATCAATATACCAGGTTAAACCCGTTGCTTTTTAAGAAGCGTAGAATATCGGCTATGCTAACGACCGAAAAATCAAGAAGATTATATAAGAAATAAGTTTTCATGGTTGGTCTTCTTTGAAGAACCAGGCCTGACACTCACATAATAGATGAACGGCCGTTTCCTCCTTTTCTTCATCTTTGCAGCTTCTACAAGAATCATTTGCGGGAAGTCCTAGTCTTCTGTAATGTCTACCGATAGGACAGTGCTCCGCTCGGGTAGGATTCTCATTACATTGCCGATAATCCGGCGAATTAGGGATAAAAGTCTTGTGAATCTTTTTATATCCAATTTAGGGAAGGTTTGCTTGGTTATAACTCAACTGCAAGCTGAAAACAATCTGTGGTTTGTGAGTGCATTGGCTCGTTACTGAGACCACAATTTACCGTTGTAAGGGGAATCCTGATATTTTCCTTCTCTGGAAGAATTTGGAGATTTGGACACTCCTAGGTAGTTCATCAGCTCTACAATTGCCTGGGATTCCAATATATCCAGATACCCAGACAAGGTTGATATCGAATAAATTTCTCTATAATTGAAATAATATTTCTCTCTTTTCTTTTTAATGTATTTACTTCATCTGAGCTGGACGTCTATTGCCATACATTCTGACATCATTTAGTTTAATAGAAGAACGATTTATAGTAACTCTATTTATAAGTGGAACATGCACAGATTCCAGCTTATTTAATCTAATGTTCCATTTTTTGAGACAAATTGTATAACTCATCACTTTTACCGTAATTGCAATATCGTCCGCAAAGTAGCTACAGTAATATTTTCCATTATCGAAAAGAAATTGTAAGAAGTAATTAAAGATTTAAATAAAAATTCAAGACACTTTTGTTTGAAAATGTTCACCATTAAAAACATTCGTTTTACATACTGCCTTGCAATATTCAATATTTTAATTAGAAATTAAAAAGAAAAATGTAATTAAATATCTTATATCTAAAAAAAATTGGAAAAGAAAAGTATTAAATTTAACACAATTCATTTAATTTACTCATATTATACACTAATTAAAACATTTTTTTATGATTCGTTTTATTTTCTGAAATTGTTCGTAACTGAGAAAAATTTCATAATTTCTTAACTAGAAAATTGATTTAAAAACGAGGAAGATTATAGTTGCCCTTGTCATCTTTTAGATACCCGTGCATACCCACTATGTTGTATACAATAAAATAAACCGTTATTTATTTCCCTTAATCTATTATATAATATATATTACAAAAAAAATTTAAAAAAGTGAAATAGCTCAAAAAAATTTAACTCATCATCCTATAATTTTTGCTTAAAAAAAAAACAAACAAAAAAAAACCATAAAAAAAAACAAAAAAAAAAAAAAAATCTCCCACCCTAAAAGTTGGTCCGAGTGATGTCCAACTTTTCCAAGTAACTTGCCCTATTACTTTACCTGCCCAATTTTAATTTTAACCTCGTAGCTTCATTAGATTAAAAGTTATTGAGTCGAAAACTTTGTATGGCAGCTGCCCGAAAATGAAGCATCCTCGTCGTAGTATAATTAGTATTGAAGAAATTCATATTGGTGCAAAAAAGTTGTATGGCAGTTCCCCGAAGCCTTGGTCCTATTTTAACCAAAAACAATAGGGAACCTGCCATACAACTGCCATTTCAAAACTCTAGCCCTTTTAGTTTTTGAGTTATCGTGCTGACACACAGACGGGCGGACGGACGGACAGACACACATAGCTAGATCGATTTACTTTTCGATGCTGATCCGATACATACCCTTTGCACTATATCTAGCTCGTCTAGATCGATGCGTTACAAACGGAGGAGCAATTTTAATATACCCGATGTCATATATGTATGCACGGGTATAAAAATATTGTGGTCTTAAAATATGTACTATAATATGTTATTTTCTGAGTTCATTGTTTCTATTATAGCATTCTTTGGCATTATTACAAATCAAAATAATGTCAAACCATTTTTTTTTTTTACAGTAATAAATATGTATGTACATACATTAGTTTTGCGGTAAGATATTAACCTATTTATTACTGATAATAGGTAGTAGTTGTTACAAAATATTTATTGAGTAAAATTATACTATATATGCGTCTAATATGTTTAATTAGGTGTTAAATTTTGTTGAATCGACTAGTAAAAATTGCATACTAAGTAATAAAAATCAAATCTTGTACGAAATTATATTTGTTGTTGGATTTATTGAAACTTATGTGTTGTAGAATATAAAAGATCATAGGAAATAAAATTTCAATATTATCATTAAAAAATAGTTGATTACTTGTAATAAATAGGTTATACTTTAGTTTTAACAGTATGTTAGATTCATATATTACAAGTTTTTGTATACTAATCAATGTTTTATTTAAATTAATTTTTCCAACGGTAGGTGAAGTTTGACTTTGAAAAATAGAATCCACCCTCCTTTTAAAAATAATACGATTAGACCTGTAATACAAATACAAAGTTGGCTTTTGAAGATTGAGAATAAAGAAGGCAGCAAGCTTGTGGAATTGGAATTTGGAGTTATGGATTTTATTAAAAATAAGGGTATATAATATATTGAGATGATATATGTGGGCATAATCTCAACGTGCGTTAAACTAACACCCTTCCATTAGTTGGTCTTGCATTTCATAAGCTTTTACCTTAAAATTTTTATTGGAGGTGTTCTTCTCCACTAGTTGAAAACATATTAAAAGACTAATCACCTACCACTGTTTTAGGATTTTCATTCTAATTAAGTGTATTCTGCCCTATATAAGAATTATGTAAGTATATATATATCAAGGATGTATATATAGTTATGTATATGCTATATCAAAAAATTATTATTTGACCAGGTCACTTTTTACTTTAACACGATACCCAGAAGTTTAAATGTTTTAAATACTGAAAAGATACTTCTTATGATAGAGATTGCTACCTTTCGTGATATCAAATTATTAATTTTTGATATCTCAACTATTTCTATAAAATTAAAAAATGTGAACTCTATACATTATACAGGGTACGGACCCAGACCATGGGTATCAGCTTTTTATACAGGGAAGGAGTCGTTTTTTTTTTAAATAGGAACAAAAAATTTGTTAACTAAATCGAGTGTGCTCTATTAAATGGTGATATTATTAACTTCAGGAAAATACCGCAAAAGTGGTTTGTACGGCAGAGATTTTTCGAAGCCCACCTGATATGCATGGTCTAAAATCATGGTCTAAAATAAAGCAGATACGCATGGTCTGGTCCACTCTGTATAATAATAAACATATATATACAGATTGTTCTGGTTTCTTTTGATAAAGTAATACTTACATGTCACTTGTTCCAAACAAGCTGAAACTTTTTTCTAAATAATCAACGAGTACTGTCATAATGAATTGACGTTTGCTCTATTAAACTTTCTCCTTTTGGAATTCTACTCAAAAACTGAAAATAAAATTAGGTATCATAATTTTTATAATTATACAATTTGAGAACAAGAAATTTTTTTTAAGATTAAACAAGTGATGAAAAAAAACTTAAATAAATGATGAAAAAACCAAAGTTTTTTAAGAAAGCACATTTTCAAAATTATATAGTGTTTCATACTGAGTATTTTATCATTTATTTTTATAAATTTCATGTCTCTAGCTTAAATCTTTTAGACGATATGATATATTGGGTCAAAAATTTTGCAAAATTGAGTTTTACATAACGGTAACCATTAGTATCGTATGGCAACCTTATTTGGCTTTCAAGCATTATAAAAACAGCTGTCTTTCGCAGTTTTCAGATTAAAAATACTCCAAACATAACTCTTATTATAACAATTTTAATATAGGGCTTTTTCCGACTTTGGGTTTTGTAGCACCGTAACGGTTGCGTCTACAGAATAATGCTCTCCCATGAAATTATTTTTTTTCCAATACCTACCGTTAGTTAAAATTTCTTTTTCTATTTCAAGCGTTGTAAATGTTTTTGTAAACATACGGAGAGACAGACAAACTAATTGCTAAAAAGAACCAATAGCGTTGTACTGAAATCAGAAATGCAATTGTTCCCTACATTTTTTTAATTTTTTTTTTAGCAAATTATTTTTAGAACAAAAATTCCTTCACAGTTCATTAAGTTTTTTTGCAACTTTTAACCAATATTTTGTTGTAATACTCTTTTTACTACCCAAAATAAGTTATTTGTATTGGAAAAAATTTAAATAATATAAAAAAGACTCGTTATTTAACAACACCATTCATTTGAATTATTTTTTTTTTTATATACCAGTATATTTATTAAAATAGAAACTAAAAAATCCAATTAGACTTGTATATAGCATATTATACTAATCGATCTATTCATTTATTAATAAACTTGTAAAACTATAGTTACAATACAATAGGCATGTATACATGAATTAGTTTTTCTTAGTTTTTTTATTTTATAATTGAATAAAAAAAGTTATTTCTATATTAAAAACTAATTTTATCTATTCAAATCAGAAAGGAAATGAAAATATGCAGGCTAGGATGTATATATATATACACTGTACAGCTGCTATTTATTGTTTGTTTGTCAGTCTCTTTGAAGTGAATCAACTTTCAAACAAATTCCATAGACAAACTAAATTTTATTTTAAATATATAATAAATGAATGGAATTTTTAATTTTATTTGTTTATTCTTGTGTAATTCGGAACAATAACTACATCTTGTTAGTCAAATCATTTTGTAATATTTGAAATATATCTAATTCAGATATAAAACATTGCAAATATACACACTTAATGATTTGGCTACAATGATTGCAGCCATGACGCAGCATCGAAGTTGTAAAATGTCAAAAACCGTAGCTATCAAATTTTTCAAGCACAGTGCAAATTTTTGAAAGCGTTAAAGTGACATTTAATGTAAACAAATTAAGTAAATAAAAATAGTTAATTTTTCAATCGCTGAACTTGAGAGTAACGTAAAAATTTTGTTTTAATTTTTTAAAATAATTATTCTTAAATGGCTGAATATAAAAAACATATACAATTAGCTGTTAAAATTTGATTAACTTCTGCTTCAAGGCTGCGTTGAAACTCTGTTGTTACTTTGTATTTGTATTATTTTCTATATGTTTAACTTTTGAAGTAGAATTTCAACGTTGTTGGTTGCGCTCATTGTGCTCAGTTGGTATACCTTGTTTTGTAAACATTGTTTGAAAAACATTCAAAATTTGAGAGTTCATCTAATTTCTTTATCTGTTTCCTATCTGTTGGACGTTGGTTTGTCAATCATACGATTTTTGTAACTGCATTTATCTGACAGAATAAATTTTTACTTGTTTTTGAACTGATTTCAACTATTTGTCAAAGATGACATATAATAAATAACACAATGTATATATTACAAAAACTGTTATAATTGTGATTTTAAATAAAATATACTCGTATACTGGGTGATTAAGGAATGCTAATTATTGAAAAGAGATTTAATAGTGAGGAGGTTCACACAAATTTAAAAATGTTTGGAATAATTTATTCATTCATTTATTTAGTTTAAAAAAAAAAAAAAAAATTTATAAAAAAATAATTTCCATTAAATTAATTGTTTTTTTTGTTAACTTCCCAAGAATGTTACATTGATGTGTCACAAATATGTTTTGAACTGAACCAAGTCGCTTAAAACTTACACTCTTAATTTTATGAGAATTTATATTTAAGAATTTTAAACTAAAAAAGCTTTGGAAGATGAAGAATAAAATGCTGTGCAATTATGGCAAAACCGATTACTTACTTAATAACATATCTCTTGAAACGTCCAATGGTCCAATTCTGCCCATCAGCGAAGCCGTTCTTTCTGGTAAAAAAAGTTTTCACACCAAAGAGATTTTCAAAAATTCCCTAAACTTCTGGAAGCTCTTGACTCAATGATACCAGCATCAATTTGTTAAAGCGACTCGTACCTATCAATAGTACCAAATTTCAACCCATTCCGATGGTTAAAAGTCGAGATTTCCGAGAACATATAACTTTTTCTTCTTTAGTTTGTATACTGAAGAAAAACTAAAAGGTTTTGTGAATTATTTTGTCCCTCTAGATTATTTTGCAGCGAATAATCTTTCTGTGAAATATTTTTATAGAAACTTCAGTGAAATTGGAAAAAAAATGTTTTCAAATTCGAATAAATCTATCAATATTATTGTTTAATTTATCTTTATACTAATTTAAATTATATTTCAATTTTCAGACAATTGTTGCACTTACATTTGCACAATATGCAGCTAAACCATTCTTTGAAGACTGTTCACCACCAGATTTTGCTGTTAAACTTTTAGCAGCTGGATGTTTATGTAAGTAATTACAATTAATAAATTTTTTTTTTATTATATATGTATATATATAAATAATGCGCTCAATAATATTATGTTGTTTATTTGTACAACTGATTTATTTATTATAATAAATTAAATTAATTATATTTACATAATTTTTATATTGATAGAAATTCAATATTAATACAAATTAAACATAACAATAATAATAATAATAGCAATTAGTAAGTTAAATGAAGCAAATAATTGCTTTAATTTGCGAATTGAATTTCGCGATCAATTTTTAATTTTATTTTATGGGAAATAGATATTTAATCTATATATACATATATCTTTCTATAAATATAGATATTTCCGGTGATCAATGTAACGTATATGTATTTATTTATATTTAAAATTTTTTTATTTTAATCAATGTTTGATATTTTTAGAAAAGTCTTATATAAGTCTCTATAAGTGTACGATAACTAAAAAAAAAATATATATAGGGTGTTTCCTATTTAAGCGCACTGCTATATTCCACTGCATAGGTACTTATGTGTAGGCATATTTTTTGTATGGGGGCTAAGCTGAGCCTCTCCTAGCTTCCAAGATATGAAATTTAAATACTTTTTTTAGTTTTCATATTTTTACTCTTTACTCTGTTTCTAAAGTTAGTTTAAGATGTCCTCTGTTAATCTTCTATCGTGTTCTATCTTGTAGACTTTTTGAGCTTAAAATCTAGCTTTTAAATTTAAAACACGTTGAAATATCAAAAATTTTTTTTTGAAAAAACCTCTTAATTTTTATTTTTTTTTTATCTACTTATAAGTATGTATGCAGTATATAGCAGTGCACTTAATTAAGAAACTCCCTGTTTATTGAAAAGTGTTTTTATCAAGTATTTATGCCAATTTATGTTATTAAATGTTTGTATATAATTGATTTAATAATTTTGAAAATAGGTTCAATATTGGCTATAACAAGGTCGATCAATTTCTAAGTTCTTTTTGAAGAAGAAGAAACAAATTGAAAGTCATATTTAGTATAGAAGAAGAGCGTCTCTGATCGAAAATGTTTTCCTATAAAAACAATATAATGAGATTTTTGAAATTTTATATGGTTTTTTAACTATTAAAATTCTATAATAGTCTTTTAACTATTAAAATTCTATAAATTAGTTAAAAGTATAAAGAATTTGAAAGAGCATCTAAATTACTTTCGTTTTTAATTATGATGCCCTTTACAAATTTATGCTTAACTAAAAATTACTTATTTTGATGAGCCTCTAAGCTATATTGAACTATAAATTTATTTACAAATAATTATTAATATTCTTTATGACTTCAAAAAGTAGAAAATTTGGAGGGTTTTTTTTATCCTGGGTGTTTGCTGTTGTTTTGATATGAGGAATGGCATGTGCCTTCCTAACACGTGGGTATTGCGGCCTGTTGTGCACCCACTTTTAATACTTATTATTAATATATAATTAGTATTATTTATTTTGTTTATATTATATATTTGTATTTTTTAAATTATATTTGGTCACTATAGAGATTTGAAAAGAAAAATTATTTTTTTAATATTTTTCAATAATTTGTCTTTAATTAAAAAATACATGACCCGTAAGGGAACAAAACCCGCACTCCCTCGATTAGTAAGCTAAATGCTTTCCCACAAACCCACCGAGGCCTCTCTTTCAACCATTACTATTGAAATTATTTTTATGTAAAAATTTTGGTGACGTGTCAAAAGATCCAAGCCAACTAAACTTTTGCAGAAATTCAATAATGCTCAAATTATATTTAAGGATAATGTCTGTCTCATATTAATGACGCCTTTAAATTGGGGCAACATAGCGCTATAATAATCTTTGTTGTTTATAATGTTTCCCATCAAAATGTGACGAAACACACAACATTAGGATAGAGTGACCCACCTAAAAAAAGTTTAGAGTTCGCTCAGAGGTATTTTAAAGTTTGTTTAAAAACTATGGTTTTCAACAATGATTTTAAGTGGTATTCTACGATCGGTAACTGCACTATTAAATAAGCTTTGTAGGTTATAGGCAAAATATTCATGTGCTCGGAACCCTTAGTATCCCGATTTTTATTATTGAAAGCCTAATTTTAAATACAATCCTAAATTGCTCCTAACCTAAAATCTTGCATGTATAGAAATAAGTATATATCCTGAAAAAAGTGTCATATTAATTTTGAATCCAACTTTAAATTCCCCCAGCAATACAAATTATTAAACCTCTGATTTAGATTTGATCCTAATAATTCCTAATTAAAATAAAACTTAAATGTTTAATAAGTTACAAGAACCCCAAAAGTTTGGCCATTGACTTAGAGTTGATGGTATAGTCATAAACATTTAAATTTCATGATACTGCCACATCCTAATAATATTTGGCCATTATGTCCCGTCAACAGTATGAGCCCCCAAGTGTTATATGTCGAAAAGTAAAAATCTTAATTAATCGTCAAGAATTTGCTATTCAAAACTTGTTTTAGTATTTAATATTAAATTTAAAAGTAATTAAACATTAACATATTACTATAAATAAAAACCTCTTACTAATAATTCTCTTAATTTTAATTTCAGGTTTTTTAACTGCCATTAATTGTATGTCAGTTAAATGGTCAATGAAAATTCAAGATGTATTTACTGCAGCTAAATTAGTTGCATTAATAACAATTATATTAGGTGGTATTTATTATATGTTTGCTGGTAATGTTGATAATTTTGAAAATATGTGGGATGGTGAATATGATATTGGTAATATTGGTTATGCATTTTATGCTGGATTATTTGCATTTGGTGGTTGGAATTATTTAAATTTTGTTACTGAAGAATTACAAGATCCATATAGGTAAGTTGAAAAAAAAAACGTGAATTATATATTCATTATTCTAGATTCTAATAAATCGCACGTTTTAAAATAATTATTTTTCAATTAAAAAAATTTACTAATTTATAAAAAAAAAAAAAAAAAAATTTCTTATTTAATCAATTAAAAATAAAAAAAAAGTAAAATAGAAAATTGTCTCTCTCATCTATTTAATGATAAACATTTTGCCTTGACATTTTATCAATTCATTGTAATACATATATATGTATGCATTAAATTTAATCAATTTTTTTTTATTGCGTTCACTTAACTATGATATATCTAAAGATACATTGTATATATACATTGTATATCTGAATATAAAAGAAGTGTAGGTGAAAGCTTTTCTTTTATTTGCTTAATTTTTATACAAAATAAAATTTAATTTACTCAATCTTTAATTTTTTTGTAATCTTTTAGATTCTTTTCTCATAATGTTTTATTCATAAGTTATCCATCTATATATGATAAGAGAAAATATATATGCACATACATTATATTCTCCACACTTTATTTCAATGTAGAATATTTTTTTTCAGATGAATCTTAAGAATTTTTATTTTGAATATTTATTTCAGAGTTCGACAAATACGTGAAATCTGTACCAACAGATTTGGCTAGTCTTTTACGAAATTGAAACAAGACCTTTAAGTATATAAAAACTGGTTTTGTCATAGTTTTTTGGAACTGTAAAGAGTTCTCCCATCCGCCTTGTTCTGTAGTACAGCAGTAGTCCTCCCTAGAAAGCATTACAAAAGGCTATTACTTTATGAGTTTTCATTTGCAGGTCTGTCTCCTAATTGTAAAAATCCTTCGAATAACTTTTATCAAGGTTCATGTCCATTCATATGTTCTTTGGTAGAAGTGTAAGTTCTTCAGCCACACACCATTGGAACTGTCAATAACTGTAAAGGCTTTGAGTTTTCATTTGTTGGATGATATCAACCCAATGCTGATACCCAAAAGTTCTTTGGGTAGATCTTTAGTAGTGCCCATTGAACACAATTGAAATAGTCAAGATCTTAAAAGGGTATAAGTTTTTTATTTGTAAAACTGTTCACTGTAAAGAAACTCTCCTAAAATTTCGTTCCCAACGTTCCGGTTCACTCATATTTTATACTACATAGAAGTCCTCTATATAAGTAGCGAGTTTTCATGTGTTTTCATGAAATGGTATAGAACCCTTTCGAATAATTCGAATAGTTTTTTCCCAAGGTTCTTTTTCACCCATATGTCCTTTGGTAGATGTTTAGTCTCCTAGCATACCATCGAAGCACTCAATATCTTTACAAGGATATCGGTTTTCATTTGTAGAACTGTTTACTGTATAGAAACTCCAACGTCTGTTTCTTCAGGTACATCTATGGCTTCCACAAGGCACTATTGAAAGTATTAATAACTTTACAACGATATTAGTTTCATTGGTAGGACTATTCGTTTTATATAAGCTCTTGATGTATAGAAACTAACATCCTCTTCCCAAGGTTCCAGTCCAGTAACGAGTTTATAGAATTGTAGTTCCCTAAGTAAGATTTTTGAAACGCAGTAAATAACTTTACAAGGATATACGTTTTCATTTGTTAAACTGTTCACTGAGTTTTTCCAAGATTCCTATCTACTCATAGATAGACGTGTTATTTATTGTGTCCCATAATCAATATCATTCGAACAGTCATTAATTTTACAAGAATATGAATTTTCATCAAAAGAACTGAAACCTGTACAGAAACTCTTTTACTATTCCTTCCCGAGGTCCCTCTAAGGTTCTTTGATTTGCTAAAAATGACGATGCCAATGGGTTTAGAATCCTATCTTTCCAGCCTTTTAAAAGCAATTTCTTTAGAATCTTTTTCTATTTTTCCAGCTCTAAACTTTTTCATTCTTTAAATTAAAAAAATATTCTACAATTAATTTTCGGGCCACTAAATTGTCTAGACCAGTAGTTTCTTCTGCATGAACTTACAAATACGCATACTGATGAACCATTTTACAAAATAAATGTTCATTCGTAATATAAATACTTTAACAAACGTATTTAATTTATAATTTCTTTTGCATTTTATCATACAAAAACAAAAGTGAGTTGGGTGGGTTTCACAAAGCAAAATCTGTAGGAAGATTTATTTAAAAGCTTTTATTCTATTCATTCAACATACTTGTATATGTATAATCAAATCAATTTTGTATACAACCTGTTGCTTTTATTTGAATAATCATTAGAAGAATATATTGATTGATTGTGACAATGTTTTCAACTCAATGTATTTTCTATATGTTCTATATACCAAGAGCCTCTACTTTTATAATAGAACTTAAACTATAGATACTCTTTTATTTTATAAATTGAAAAATATTTTCTTTTTAAACGAGAAAAATAAATTTTTCTTTCTTAAGTGGTTTCATTTGTTGAAAAGAATAAACGATAAGAGATTATATTCTTTGTTTAAAAGAAAAACTTGTAACTTGTTGATTCTCGTATTCTTTTGTTCTTCATTTAAAATTAAATTTGCTTTGCACAAAGTATTAAAAATTTTTTTATTATATTATTTAATGATTTGTTTTTTTGTAGGAATCTCCCAAGAGCAATATGGATTGCAATGCCATTAGTTACTGGAATTTATGTTTTAGTTAATTTAGCATATTTTGCTGTTGTATCAAAAAGTGAAATGTTAAGTTCTTTAGCGGTTGCAGTAACATTTGGTAATAGAATGTTTGGTCCATTAGCATGGCTAGTACCAATATTTGTTGCATTAAGTACATTTGGTGGTGTTAATGGTGTTATATTTACATCAGCAAGATTATTTGCAACTGGTGCACAAAATGGACATTTACCATCATTTTTCACATTATATCATAGAACACAACAAACTCCAATACCATCGTTAATATTTTCGGTAAGTTTGTAGATAAAATTTATAAGTTATATTATGATTTTGATATAATACATATTTATTATAATTTTTTCAAAAAGACCATATAAATTTTTCGATAATTCGTAATAAATAGTTCTAAATTTTTAAATTAAATTGGCCTTCTTCTACTCGGCCTCATTTCATGGAATCCAGGAGTCGGATCAACATATTTGAGAAAAGTACTCACGAATTTTTTAGCAGAACTTAAATACAAGAGGAAAAATGAAAAATTTCTTACTTATAGGCCCGTCCGAAAAACAATTCCCTTAAAATTTAAGTGTAATTTTTTGGGACTTATATTAATTTTTTTCCTTTTTAGTTTCTATTATACAATTGGGGACTATTCTCAAATCAAGTCAGTTCGACTTAAGGGTCCCAAGAACGTGGGCGTTTTTAAAAAGTGGGCTAATTTCATTTGAAAAAAAGACCAATTTTGTAATTGATCAAATTCATCTGAAAATAGACAAAATTCGTGAGGAAAAGGATCGAGTTCACACAGTATATAAATTATAGACTTTTAAGATATAGATATGATTATATATTAGTCATAATCGCGTGTTTGAGTTTATCCATCGAATTGGGGTTGCAAACTTACCTAACGAAGTTAAAAATGTTTTCGAAGTTATTTGTTCGATACACAGCTAAGGTTGTCCGGTTCGATTTTAAAGAATATTGACAACCAATGACTTCTTAATAACTCTTATTAAATAAACAGTATCAAAAACAGTATCAACAAGTAACTAAACCTAACCTTTAGACATATAATATGACAATCATAAATTTTACGATCTTTTCTATATAAAAATTTAAAACTATATAATTTTAAAATTAATTTTTATAATTTTATATTTACAGTGTCTGATATCGATAGCGATGCTTTTAACTGCTAATGTCTATGTTTTAATAAATTATTTTAGTCAAATTTTATGGTTATCTGTTGTAGCTAGTATTGCTGGATTATTATGGTTAAGGAAGACAAGGTATATTTTTTCAACATATATTATTAATATAAACAGGTATTCGTTCGTCCTTGAATATTTAAATAGTGTATTTGTTTAGCCAAAATGAAGTTAATAATTGATTCAATTCAGATCTAGCTCCCTCAGTTCTTAAGCTAATGAAGCCCGAAGTTGTTTTAAACAAATTTAAACTTTAAACAACTTTAGGTCTCATTAACGCAAGAATCGAAGCAATATCCTCCATTTTACAGAAATAATTTGTTTTGGCACTCCAAATACTCTGTATAAACATTTATGAATGAATAAGAAACACCCTGTAGATATAAAAAATTTGAAAAATAATATATGTAATTAATTTTAATTTTATATTTTTATAATATTTTAGGCCTGATTTACCACGACCAATTAAAGTGAATTTAATATTACCAATTATATTTATATGCTCTTGCATAATATTGGTATTATTACCAAGTTTTTCAAATCCATTCAATTTATTAGTTGGTATTGGTATTACATTAGCTGGTGTTCCTGTTTATTATGCATGTATTAAATGGAAAAATAAACCAAAATTATATGGACAATTATCAAAAATGTCAGAAATATTTTGTCAAGTATTTTTTGATACAATGTTTATAGAAAGATCTGATGATAATGATAAGTAAAATATTTCTAAATCCATAAAACAAATCTAAATATATTTGTAAAATTTAAATTAATAAAAAAAAAATTTTGAAAAAAAATTTACAAAAAAAATTCAACATATAAATATTTTATGTAATATGTAATATATAAGCTTTAAATTTAAAATATATACATAAATATATAGAATAAAATTAATAAAAAATTGCATATTAAATTATTTTCAAGTATAGAAAAATCAATGCCTTGTTTTTAACGGGTCCAAAAAAAAAACAATTTTTTTTTTAGATTTTATACTTTTTTTTAAAAAAAAAAAAATATTAATATATTGTAAATTAATATATTAAATTTAAAATTATATTAGAAAAATAAGAAAGAGAAAGAAGATATTAATTATTTCAGTATTTTAAGGATATTAATTATTATATTAAAAATAATAACGTATAATTAATTGTATGTTGTTAGTTTTTTTTTAAATTAAGAATTTATCAAGTAATAATTTTAATTAAATTTATAATTTAATTTAAAATTTCATTGTTTTTTTTTTTTTTTTTAATTTAGTTTTGCTGTAATTTTGTATTAAGCTTAATTTTGTATTATCAAGTTAAAATATATTTTAATTAAAAAGTTTTTAAAATTATGCTTATGCTATTTTTTTTTTTTTTTAACCCAAATTTTTTGCCAAAATTTTTAATTAAATCGCATTCCAAAATTAAATTTATTATTAATTATTATTAATAAAAATAATAAATAAATTTATTATTAATTATTATTAATAAAATAATGGAAATATTAGACAGGATTGAAGAAAAATGATAATTAAATATTAAATAAAAAAAAATAATTAAAAAAATGTTATTAAATAAAAGTTTTTTTTTTATACAAAAACAAAAGTTTCATTTTTTAATTTAAATTTTTCTGTTTTTTTAAAGTTTTAACGTAATTTTTTAATATTTGACAAAATTAATAAAATAAAAATTATGAATAAATATAAATAAAAAAAGAAAAGACTTGCACTTAATAAAATTTTATTTTTTAAATTAGCTTCAATTTTCTTTGTTTTATTTTTGCACAAATACATATAAATTTATAAAAAGTTTTGACATTCCTGGAACTCACTTACACTTGACATAATCACTTCGTATTGATGCTTTTCAAAAGTAGTTGTCTACACGCTACTTGTCACACGCACTTTATGACAGTATATTAACTTTTTCAGGGGTAGAATCCGACCTTTGATTTTACTACTAATTAAGGCCAGTGTTTCTTCTATGAGTTTCCTAAAAATGCCTAAAATAGTGATATTTCATAATTTGTAGTAAATTTCTTAAATTTTAAAATTGCATTCTAAATCTTAGATTTAATAAATCGAATATTTCTAATCTAAATTCAGAATCACTGGTAAATGTTTTCGTAAGGGATCACTAGCAATATTTTAATTAAATTTGTGCAATTAGTCAATCAAATTTTTGTTTCATATTTTGATCTTTAGCAGATCAATCACTTCCCGCAAAAGTTTTCTCGAGCAATATAAATTTAGAATCACTTGTACATATTTTCGAAAGGATCACTAGTAAATCAATAGTTTTGTCGAAATTTGGAAAATTTATCTAAATCACCTATTCGTAATAAATTAAAATATATGTATTCATTTTCAGTGTTTTTAAGATTTACGTTAGAAATATATTTTTTTAAACACACATCAAATCAGGATTTGCACACTTATATTGTATTAAATTTTATATTAGAGAAACTTATTTAAAATTACAATAAAACATACTTAAATATTTGACATAATAAAATTATTTGCACTTGAAAATCACAAATTACATAAAAAATAAATAACCAAAATTCTATTAACACTTATTACTTAAATAAATATTTAATAAATTCGATTATATTTAATTATTTACTTCAGTCAAATGCAAACTTATAAATTTTGATTGTGTATAGACACATTGTAATTTAGTAAATCCGTGGAACTCATTTCTTAAAAATTTGGATGAAAATAACTATAAAATCTTGTGGTTTCATCATTTAAGATTTTTTTTTTTTAAATTAGAGTTTTCCCACTATGAAAAATTGTTTATCAAATATTTGATCCAAGGTTACCATTATATTGTTATTCTTTTCAAGATAATTGACAAGTCACTTTTTATAGAAATATTTAACAGGTAAATTTTCTAGAAGTCAAACAGTGCAATGGTAAGTAATTAAAATATTTATTTTCCTAAAATTTATTTTGAATATTACATGAACTTAAAAGGGATAGGATGTGACCTTGCGCCTCATTGAGTATCCTACTTGAAAAAGAGTTAATATTACAATTTCCTTTAGTAATTATAGGAATATCATTTATTTTAATATTTGAACTAAAATGTATCTATATATATATATATATTGTTTATAATTTATATAAACTAATGTCCAAACTCTTTAATAACGATATGTTAAAATATAAATTCATTATTGTAAGTTTTTATATAAACAAATATGTCGGTATTGGTAATCGATGCATGCTTTTAGAAACAAAATTTATAATCAGTACCATAAAATATTTTATTAATACATATATTAAATTACATTTAATATAACAATAAAGCTAGTAATTATATTAATATTAAAACTATTTACCTTTAAAATAGTCATAAAACTTACAAATTGTTATTTAAAATATTTAAACTATTTATTAATGCCTAAAAAATTAAAAATGTTACATTTGTAAATCGTCTTCGCCTTAAAGTATGCAAAATTTTACTGAAAAAAAGTCATTTTCATAACGATACCCCCCGCGATCAAATATAATATTGTATAATAATTAAATAGATATAATAATTTGTATAACAACCGATGATTTTAAAATATTGCAATTTATGATATATATAATATTAATATAAATAAAATAAAAATAAGTTAACCATTTATTAAAAACAAATTTTCAATTGACTTTTCTTTTTATATTTCAACATAATTTTAACAAAATACAGTTTGTCAAAATACATAATTCATTAACAATTTATATTTTAACTTATTTAATCGATTTTGTAATACATTTAATTTATTTATCAATCAATTTTGTAATTTATCTAAAAATTACAGTTAATGTTATTTCGATGTTTATCAAGTTGTTGACATAAAATGTTACATAATTAAAAAAGCTTTTATCAACAAAATTATTTATCTAGCGTCAACATTGATGTAAATACATTATATTCGTATGTGTGTTTATCAATGGGCATTTATTTTGGCGCGATAAAATTATATAAAGACAATTTTGGAAAAGCATATAGTTATAAATATTAAAAGAATTTAAAAAAAATGGCTATTAAATTAAATATTAATATAACAATACTATAAAAAGTTCAATTATATTTCATATATAAAGTACATTGGTTTGATTTGTTAATCAATCACACTTATCATTACTCCAAACTGAATTGAATTATGAAGTTTAATTGGTATATAACAAACCATATAAATATATATATAGGGTTATCAAACTTGGTTTTGGATCTCGAAGTTTGTAAGGATTTGGAAGTTTGTAAATTATTTCATACGTATGTTCATCCATAAAGAAACAAATATATATTTTAAGAAAGTTATATATAACTTATATAAAAGCAACATATTAAATAATATTAAAATATACAATTATTTATTTTAAGTTATCCAACTTCGAAAAATCAAACAAAAAAAAAGTAGGACACGTACAAATTACAATATTAATTGACAATTTACATTGAATTCAATAAAAATTGGTCGTTGAAAGAATGCTTCAAGCAAAAAGTTTTATCCATCGTTTAAAAAGTTCAGATTGATTAGAGTTACAAATTTTGTCAATATTTTTTCATTTTAAATTGAATAATGAAGTAATCGTTGAAAGTAATGGTTCTCGTGATTACTTGTCAATATTTTGTATTTTAGCGTTTTTGTTTAAAAAAGATAATAATAATAATTTATAGTTGGAATTTCCATGCTAAGTAAAAATTGGTATCTCCGAGATCCGGAGGAGGTGAAGAGGAGACATATAAGGAAACTTTATGGTATTATGGCCAGCTTTTATTTCTGAGAGACTAAGAAATTCTGAGTCCTGATTACTATACAATAGATCCGTCATTTCAGATACGTCATTTCTCTATAGTTTTTAAACATCGAATCAATAAAAATTATCAAAAAATAGGTGTCAAAAATTCTTATAAATATATAATTGAATGTAGAATTGAATAATTTTCAGACTTTTTACTTGGCAATAATAATTGACAATAATACTTGATAATAATAATTGTGATTAATATTGAACGTGTCAGTGGCACTTATATTATAGGTACATTTTGAAACAATGTTTTAGTTTTATTATTAGAATTGATCTATTCTTAATGAATTCCATAAACAGTTTTAACATGAGATTGTACTACGCCTAAATGTAAAAACGTCTTAGATTTTCAATAGATACAATTCTTTTTGTTATATAATTTAATAATTTAATATTTGAATTATAAGATATTTCTATATCTGCAAGTTGTATTAATAAATTATTTATAATTTGTACTTAACCCGATTGATGATATAGAATTATTAATTATTGGTCGTTAATTTGAACCCAATGAGGAATGGAAACTGAGCCGAATTGAAAACCAGATAAAAGTTGTCTTTTTCACTTTCACTTTCGAAAATGGGAAAGGTCGGCACTTTTATCACATCACCATATCCAACTATGTATTAAGTTCTTTAAATTATTTTGTTTTTTGTTTATGACCTTGAAAAAACATTGATTTTTTATACAAAAATATTTTCCCAAAAAGAATTTAATCAGCCTGCTAGATTCTTTTGATATGTACATACTAAAGGTATTGACATAATTGGATACCACTTCCGTTTAGAAAAAGACAAGCAACGAAAACACATTTCTTCTTTATGTATTTTTAAATTAAATTAAAACAATTTTATAATTTATTAAATTTTTTATAATTTTAACATGTAACATAAATAATAATATGTACAGGGGGATTCTTTTTATTAAGTTATTAATCTTTATGAAATATCTTTGGTGAATTAAAATCAGTATAAAATTGGTTTTCAGAGATAAGAGTTCTTATTTTCCTCAGTTCTCAAGACCAAGTGAGCCAAGAGTTTTTTTTTTTTATAGATCTAATTAAGTTAAACAATTGCGGAAAATTCATATTCTCAACTAATTAATAAATTCAATTCAGTTTTACAAATCTTAACCTTAAAGATTTACCATACTAATTGAAATAAGGGAGTAAATTAAGAAATCTATCCATCATCCAGCGATTTTTAATTTTTCTGAATATTGTTGATTAAATTAGCATTATTTAATTAATATCAACTTAAATTCTGGGAAATGAGGTAACACTTTTCAAGAACCTTTGGTTCGTTATGAACATTGAAATACACTCAAGAAATTTACAAAAGAATTCAGATTTTTGAATACAAATTCACCCTGTCCCTTAAATCAATACTAAATAAGATACACATGTGCTAAAAAAAAATAAATTTTTAACACATTCTATATGTACCCAGTACCCAACTGTACTATAAAATCTTATATTATGCATATCTAGGTAAGTAGTCACTGTTCATTTTTATTTTCTTAAAATACTTGTATTAATACAAGACACCAGTAGTGTCTAGTTTAATAAAAACAAATATCTTCTTCTTTAAAACTAACAATAATCAAAAAATATACACATAAAAAAAAAAAATTATACGTGAATTAAACAAAATAATAAGGAAAAATATTAATAAATATTGAATTGAGCGCCTCTTCTAAACAAGTCTCTATATATTTCTGATGGCGTCTAATAGTCTCAGTCTGAGTTATGTAGAATGCAAAAAAAAAAAATTAAAAACAGACATAGAAATAATAAGAAAAATTTTTTAATCCGAACATCAACATTAAAATTTAAACTGTAAGAAACGCAGTAATGGACGAAACACAGTGTTTTTAAAAGCACTTCTCAAAAATTTAAAAATATTCCATACTAAGTCACTAAGTTGTGGATAAAGACTATGGTTGAGTTCAAGATAGCAGTTCTAACTTTGTAGCTTTAGTCATAGTTCCTATAAGTCACCAAATTGTCAAATATTAGGGCGAATGCATAAAACTGAGCTTGAACTCACAGAACCTCTGGCAATAAAAAGTAGTCTTGAATTTGTAATTTTATTCGTAAATATTAAATTTGTTTTATCTAGTTCAGTTTCATGAATTTGACTAATTTGACATTTTACAGCACTAATAAAAGTCAAGAAAAAATAACAAGAAAACAGGTTTGTACTTTAAATTTGACAGCAACTCTTTTGCAGTACTATACAAACAAAAACTCAATGCTTTATGTAGCGTATAATAACAAAAACGCACTGTATTTGCAGTTTTAGTCTATGACCGGAAACTTGAGCTCAACCTACAGTGAAAAATAAATTTGTAATAATTTTTTATACAAGCAACAATTGGTATTCAAGTTACAGGTGCTTAGAAATAAAAACAGTTTCAGTTTTTGACACTTTGCTAAACTTAAATGACCCGTACTAATTTCTAAGGATGTAACCCCTTGAAAATTTCAAGTTTAAACCATTTAAAAGATATCAGATTTCTAAAACTTTTGAAAATTTAGTTCTACATAACGATAAAATAAAATACCGTTTGGCAACCCTATATATTTATTTAACATAAATTTAAAAAATACTTACAAAAGTAGTTGTCGTTTACCGTTTCCAAATTGGAAATATATTTTATAGAACTATCTATTATAATAATTTAAATACTGGAGTTTCTTACGAAAAGTCTCGTAAAGGATGGTGCTACAGAATGAAGTTGTTATATGTTTTCTAAAAATATTGTTTGTTCAAAAGATGGTAGGTTGCTAATAGAATACAGTTGAGAAGTCGGATAATCATATGGTAATCTATATAAAATTTTTATAATTCTGTTTATAAGAATTTTTATTGAATTACAAAGTTACTGTAATTAAATACCGTATTTTAAACTGAATGTGCGAGTAATAGACTACCTATTAGTGGCATTATTGACTTTTTTAATTTTTATACCCGTATGACTATATAGGCAAAGGGTTTAATAAATTTGCCATTACGTTTGTGACGTTTGAAATAAATCGATTTAGCTATGTATGTCCGTCCGTCCGTTATCACGATAACTCAAAAAGTAAAGAAGCTAGGATTATGAAATTTTCACAAATTCGTTTTTAAGCAAAAACCGGAATGGCTATTTAAATCCAGCCATTTTGGTCCACGGGTTCGAGTACCTGCCATACAACTTCTAATTTTATATGAGCATTACTTTATACCTATAAAAGCTGCGTGCCTGAAATTTTGCCAAATATATATAGTTTAGTATAATGGCCAAAGTTACTGCAAAATTTGGTTGGTCTACTCCAGAGGGTTCGAGTAGCTGCCATACAACTTTTTCTTTTATATGAGCATTACTCTACACCTAATAAAGTTGAATGTTTGAAATTTTGCCAAAAGTATTTAACCGGAGGATATAATGTATATGTTACGGTCACACGGGTATCCCAGAGTTGACACAGTCTACTCTACTACACTCTTCCTCGTTTAATATGTATTTTCCAAGATAGGTCTACATCAATAACTAATCCTAAGTATTTTTCCAATTTTACTGTTTGTATTTGTTGTCGATTAATGGTAATTGATAGGTTAATGTTTTCTTTATTTTTTGATATATATGATTAGATCATTTTAGACACGTTAATCGTTAGTCTTTTATGGTCTAGCCACTTGCCTTTATATAAAATTATGGTATCATCCGCATCCGCAAACATTGAATAATGCCCACTTAGCCAAATTATGTTAGAACTATTCACATAAGTATCTATCCATGATAAAAATTTAATATTTATAATTCCAACGGTATAAAAGAATCACCCTGATAGACAGACTGACCAAATCAAACCATATAAATATTTAGGCACATTTTTTTCAAAAATTTTTCAAAAATTCGCTAAAAAATTGTGTAAAATAAATTCAAACAGAAATAAAAAAATAAAATAAAATTTTTTTACAAAAATTATCACTTTTTTCCTCAATGCTACTACTTTCAATTTCAGTCTCAATTTCACTGCCCTGATGGCTAGCCGATAGATATATCTCTATAATAAGCTCTATTTTGATAATTTTGTATTTTCAATTTTAGATTGCGATTAGCACTTTTTTTTTTGATACATACATACATACTTTACATAATAAATTTAAATAAAGTGATTAGTGATTAGCGCTAAGTTGTGAACTTTTTTTTTTTTTATTTAAATAATCAAAACTTAAAAATGTTTTGTTTATATTATTATTCAGCGGGTATTTCATATTAATTTAATTTTATTTATTAAATTATTGTATATATACATATTACATATATACATTAATTAAAATATAGTTTAATCTCTGTTACACTTAATAAACATAATAATAATAGTTAAAAAAAAAATTTTTAGGTAATTTAAAATTTTTTTGGTAAATTTTAATTTAAAAAAAAAATTGCAAAATACAAAAACAACATTTGTTGTAGGTATTATGAATAAATATTAAATATCGTAACTGTTGTTATACCTATTAACGGTAATAAATACAAATATACATACATATATACAAAAATATGTATACAAATAAAGAAATTATGTGTGTAAAAATTAAATAAATAAACGGTAAAATATGAACTCGCAGACCGCGGTTTGCTATTAAGGTTATTTTGAAATAAATAGTATAAAATATTATATTATATATGTTTTAATTAAATTATGTAAAAGAAAAGGGGAGACATGGAGACATAAAAAATGAAATAAAATAAAATAAAAAATATTTTTTTTTTAATAAAAATTAATAAAAAAAAAAAAATGAGCACAAGTGAAAGAAAAAATGTAACATTTTTATAATCATATGCAATTTTTAAATGTATATATATATATACAGTACAAATACATATTAAATTTAATATTTCGTTAATAATGTCATACCGGTGAATAAATTTGGATTTAAATATTTTAATAATACAAATTGGAATAGTATTTTGATTCCAGAATGTCAGACATAGTCGTTATTATATCAAATGGAATTAAATTTTTAAAATTCTTGTGAGTTCTAACTCAGCCTATACAAAATCTTATATTAAATTAAGTTCTAAAATAGTCGTTTATCAGCATCATCATCATTATCATCATATACTCGTATATTAATCGGCTTATTCAGTCACAAAATTATCGGTCGCGGCTTAATTATTTACTTATATAAATATTAATAAAGCACTTCGCGACACAAGTTTATGTAATGCTTTTATAACTCACAGACTTAAATGCAAATTTAAATATTATAAGAGAAATTTTTTTATTTTGAAAAGAACTCATTTATATATGAAAATCAACTTTAATTAATTAATTATTTAGTAAATTTTACAATTTATATACGAAAGTTCTTTAAATGAAAGTGTGATAAATAAAATAAAACTTTATGATTACTTTAAAATGATTCTGAATTATATTGTATACTCAAATGTGGAAGTTAAATCTTATTTATAAGTATTACCTAAATTATAATCGTTGAGTGAATATTTTTTTAAAGTAATTGAAAGTAATAAAAAATTAACAAATATAAAAAACATATTTCAAAATCCTATTATTAAGAAATTTTATTAGATACTAGTTTTAATAAGGTAATATGTTACTTTATGCTGATATACTCTTGTACTTTTATCAGTAATCACTGTACCATTGTACTTTGTATTAAAAAACTAAATTTATGAAGCAAATTATATGTTAAGTTGTACTCGTTTATGTGTATATAAATTACTGTGTAGTTGCATTAAAACAATAAAGGAATCATCATTAAAAACACCGAAAGTTAATTTATATAAAAAAATATCATTTTTAGTGAATCTTCAAATATAAATTAATTCATTAAAAATTATATTAATTATAAAAATAAAAGTAATTGATGAATTAATTTAAATTTATCTATATGATAAAAATTAAAGTTGAACTAATATATGTATAATGAATGTATTTCAATTTTAATTTAATTATTTCGTACTTAAATCAATTTTAGAAAAAAGTGTTATTAAATTAATTTAAATTTTCATTTGTGTTTTATAATTTATTAAAAATGTAATTAGTAATTAGTAATTACCTCTAAAGATTTTTGGAAGATTTTAAAATATATTATATATATAAGTGCTAAATTCAAAAACGAGGAAAGAAGTTATAACTTTGATACAGACATGTTAAGTACATACTTCTAAGTAAAAACTAATATGTTATAAATAAAAGTATATTAATAAATTTAAATTACATGGACTATTAAATTTAAATAAATCAGATTCGATTCTACAAGTGATTAACTTCTTTTTAAAAAATTTAAAATTACCACTTCGGGTGCTACAAGATAACAGTCTCTGATATTCAATTGATTACAAGAGATTACTATTAACACAAAATATCTAAGAACTTATCTTATTAAATAGAATACCATAATTACTTTATTTTTTTTCATATCTTACAGTTGAAAGAATTGAAAATTTTTCAAAATATTAAAAAAAAAAATTATAAAAGAATTAAAAATAAGAATAAAAAAAAAAAAGAAAAACAATAAAATAATCATTGAATAGTGTTTAAACTAGGAGAAAAAAATGATGACAAGTTTATTGTTATAATTTTAAAATAAGTTCTAAAAAAAAAAAAATTTAATAAGTACTAAAAAATTAAAAAAAAATATAAAAAAAAAAAACTGGCAATTTAAAATGAAAGTGAATAAAATAATTGTCATGAATATTAAATTATATTTAATAAGTACTATTAAAATTTACTAATTTTTAATACAGTCGCAAACCATTTTATTAAGTACTTTGTTTGAAGTATTAATTGAGTGTTATTTTAATTGGAAAAAAAAAAAATTAACTCTGAGTTGCAGTTTAAAGTACATGATGAATTTTAGTACGTGATTTTTTGAATACAGTAAAATGTAGAATAATTATTATCAATGTTGTTTTGTACTAATATTAACCAATTAATTACAGTATATTTTCAGTAGTAAATCATTTTTAATCCAAATGGTTAAATTACTAAAAGATAGTAATTTAGAAAGCTTTTTTTTACATACTATAGTATGTAAAATAAAATATAACTATTATTACGTTATGATGCTTCGTTTATTGAGAAAATAATTTTATATTTAATATAAAATGTAATTTAGTTTGTAGCAAGTACTCATATTGATTAAAGCTTTAACTATAATATAATAAAATAATTTACCGAGATTTTTTAAATTAATATTTTTAAAAAAAATTTAAAAATTGCAAAAAAAAAAAAAATAATAACTTATAAAATAAAGCTGAATCAATATAGGAAAATATTAACTTGGGGAAAAATTGCTCTGCTTTGTTCTTTTTTCAACTGTGACAAATTAATTCCATCGTATAATTAATTATTAGTTATTATTATAAAATTATATACACGATTAATATACGATATTAATCAATTTTACGATATAATTTATTTAGTATAATAGGAATTCAAAATAGAAAAAAAATTTAATTAAATAAAAAATAATGATTACACATATAATGAATTCAATTTTTTTAATATTAATATTATGTACAATATTATTATTACCATCATATACAATATTTGCATTTCCATCTGGTATTCTTCTTCTTCTTCTTCTATAGCTTTACAGTCCTTGATGAACCTGAGCTTCCGCTATAATTCTCTTCCATACATCCCGATCTTGTGCAACTCTCTTCCAATTTCTTATTCCTAAAATCCTTATGTCATCTTCAACAGCGTCTAGCCATCTTTTTTTTGGTCTCCCTCTACCTCTAGTACCCTGCATTTGGTGGAGAAACACTCTTTTTGTTGTTCTGTTATCCGGCATTCTTATAACATGTCCTATCCATCTTAACCTTTGCGCTTTTATGAATCTTATTATGGTTCTATGTTCAGTCAATTGTTCAAGCTCGAAATTATTTCTTGATCTGTAGGTACCATCTTCGTTTCTAACCGGTCCATATATTTTTCGGAGTATTTTACGCTCAAATATTCCCAGTTGTCTACAATCTGCAGTTTTAAGCGTCCATGTTTCACATCCATAAGTTAGAACCGGTCTGATTAATGTTTTGTATAATTTTAGCTTTGTATTTCTCGACAACAGCCTGGATTTCATAAGTCTGGAGTATGTATAGTAACATCTACTTGCAGCTTGTATTTTTTCCCGTATTGCCACAGCGGTGTCTTCACTTTTACTGTATACAACTCCCAGATACTTAAACTGATGAACACCTTCGAACTTATAATCATTAATATTCAAATCTTGCGTTGGCATATGAGATTTGCTTTTTACGAAGTATTTAGTTTTGGGTTCATTTATTATCAGTCCCACTTTTCTAGCATCAGTTTCCAAACGTGTAAATGTTTCTTTTAGCTCTCTTAAATTCTTAGCAATTATTACAATATCATCGGCGAAAGCGCATATTTGTATGGATTTTATAAATATAGTTCCTTGAGGATCTATCTCTTTTACGACATAATGAAGAACTAGGTTAAATAGTAATGTTGATAGAGCATCACCCTGCTTAACTCCCGATTCTATTCTAAAAGATTCAGTGAACACCCCTTGAATTTTGACTCTTGCAGATGTGTTTGTCAGGGTTAGACATGCTAATCTTGTTAACTTTTCTGGAATGCCAAGTCTATTAAGAATACCACTAATTTTAGTTCTGTCTATGCTATCAAAAGCTTTCTGGAAATCTATGAACAGACAGTGTATATCTCTTGCGTATTCATTATATTTCTCAAATATCTGACTCAGAGTAAAGCATTGGTCCATAGTTGATCTGTTTACTCTAAAACCACATTGATAGTCACTAATAATTGTTTCGGTTATAGTGTCAATACGACTATGTAGTATGTTAGAGAATATTTTGTATGCTATATTGAGCAGAGATATTCCACGATAATTATTGCAGTCTTTTTTGTTTCCCTTTTTATGTATTGGGATAATAACACTTTTTTGCCAGGCTTCTGGAATGTTTTCTGTACGCCATATAATTTTTATTAGGTCGTGGTATTTCTTATACAGTTCCCTTCCGCCGTATTTTACCAATTCAGATATTATAGTATCTTCCCCACTTGCTTTTCCATTTTTAAGTTTCTTAATAGCATTGATCACTTCCTCTAGAGTTGGTTCTTGAATTTCATTTTCAACTGAATATATTGGCTCCATTTGGCTTGTATTGCTCCTTACTTGTTCATTATTCAGTAATTCGTCAAAATACTCCTGCCACCTTTCTAGTATTTGTTGTTGTTCGTTGAGTAGATTTCCTTCTTTACTTAAACATGCATTGAGTTTTGGCTCATACGACGATGTCTGTATTTTTACGCTGTTGTAGAATTTCTTAATATGTCTTTCAGCATTATTTTCAATTTCTTCAATTTGCTTATTTAAAGACTGCCTCTTCTTCTTTCTCATTAGTTTATCCGCTTCTTTTCTTTTTTGCTTATATATAATTTCATTTGCTCTTGTGCTTTGTATTAGCAGCTTCTTTCTCGCTTCATTTTTTACTTCTATAATTTCTTTGCATTCTTGATCAAACCACTCATTTCTTCTATTTCCGTTGTTTTTGGGGATAATTTCCGATGCCGTTGTAACTATTGCATTTTGCATATCTTTCCATTTTTCGTTAATATTGCTATTGGCATCTAGAGTAATATTTTCTATTTTGCGTACCAATTCTGCTTGGTATCCGTTTCTTAGGTTTTCATTTGTGATTAGTTTATCTATTTCCCAATTATTGGTTTTTTGTTTCTTTTTTGTATTTACTACAGAAATTCTTTGCCTTATTTTAGCTTTGATGAGATAGTGATCAGAATCACAATTTGCACCTCTACAATTCCTTACATCAATTACGGAAGTGGCATGCCGCTTGTCTACCAAAAGGTGATCAATTTGGTTCGCACCTCTTCTGCCTGGTATTTTCCAAGTTTGTTTGTGAATTTGTTTATGAGGGAATGATACACTACTAACCCACATATTTTGGCTTGCTGCGAAACTGATAATCCTCGATCCATTATCATTTGTTAGATCATGCATGGAGTATCCGCCTGCTACTTGCTTGGTAAAGCTTTCCTTACCAATTTGGGCATTAAAATCGCCCATTATAATGACCATATCATGTTTTGGTATTTTGCTACATGTACTTGCTAGCACATCATAGAAATTATCTTTGTCTTCTTCCGGGCTAATTTCCGTTGGTGCATATACTGACATTAAAGTTATATTTTGATATTTTCCTTGCAGTCTCATACAACAAATCCTATCATTAACCGGTTTAAAAGAAAGAAAGCTTTTATGGGTTTTTTTATCTATGTAGAAGCCTGTACCGTTCATGCCAGTTCTTTCCCCCCCACTATAGTATATATAATAGTCTTTCTTTTTTATTACATTTTGTTCTTTGTATCTTATTTCTTGAAGCGCCACTATATTCATTTTGTATCGTTTCAATTCGTCTGCTATCTCTGCCATTTTACCAGGTTTAAGCATTGTCAAAATATTCCAATATCCGAGTGTCAAATCATTTTCCTTAATTCTTGCCATAGGTCGTTGCCGTAAAGTCCGATCTAATATCCGAGGCATTTGTTGCGGGTTCATGACATTTGTGATTGGTATAGAATCGTCAATCCTATGACCGCATTTTATACCTACTGCCAGGTTATTTATCTGCCGCCCCTCTGGGGTCAGACGCAGACCAAGGAGCCGCTCATTCTGAGTCAGACGCTTCTGGATTTAGTTTAATTTCGGAGTTGTCATCTCCTAGCCTTTGAGAAACCAATCCCATGAAGTACAAGGCAGCACCAAAACGGCAGTTACTTCGAAAGAAACTGCTTTAGTCAAGCCTATGTTTTACAATACATAAGACTTGACCCGCCAAAATCTCGTTGGTTAGCCGATCCTAATTACTCCACCTGGGTTGGGTACCAGATCTTCCATTAGGATTGCTCGACGTAACAGGGGGACCAACGTGAAGGTGAGATTTGACTTGAAGTAGCAGAGGCTGGGCCAACGTACCAGGATACCCGTCAGCTGTAATCGCATACTACCCCCATTGATCCTATAGCATACTACCCCCATTAATCCATCTGGTATTACAGATCCATTTCGTATACAAAAACCCCAATTATGGTTAACAATAAGTGCACAAACACGTAAAATTGAAGTATCATGGATAAATGCAAGATTAGCATATGGTGATAAAATTTTTATAACAAATGCTGAACCAAAAGAATTTCGTAAAGTTCGAATATATGATAATCCAGATTTTAGTACTGGTTCAATATCTGAAATACAAATAAATCTAAATGATACATATAATCGACAAAATGATAGTATAATATTAAATGACAGTAATTATGATAATATGAATGATGATAATGGTAGTGGTAATAATTATAATAATAATAATAATGATGATAATGATAATTATGGTATTATACCAATAGCAGCTGTATCATCATCATCATCATCATCAACAATTAATACAAATATTAATCAATACCATAATATGGATAATTGGGAATGTAATAATGGTAATGTAAATATATTAGAAGTAATAAATCCATTAGAACCAAGTCAATGGATACAAACAAGTTTAAAATTTGATTATACAACATCAAAAAATATAACAAATTTAACAAAATGTTATGGTCATTGGGCCAGTTATGTTGATATTGAAGGTAATATATTATCAATTGGTTGTATTCGGGCCTATCCACAATGGATGAATGATATGAGAACAGCAATTGGACAATTTCGTATTAGAGATTTATTTATACCTGGGAGTCATGATTCTGGATCATATCGTGCCAATTTTAAACCATCAAAATTAGAAACAATTGTTACAAAATATGCTTTAACACAAGATGATGATATTAAATCACAATTAATGCATGGTATTAGATATTTAGATATACGTGTTGGTTATTATAAAAAAACTGAAGAACAATTTTTTATTAATCATGGTATTACAAAACAGATACCACTTAGAGATGCATTAAATCAAATTAGAGATTTTGTTTTAGAAACAAATGAAATTATTATTGTTGATGTTCAAGAGTTTCCTGTCGGTAAGTTTTTTTGTTTTTTTTTTTTGAATATTTATTATATATGTGTATAGAATTAAAATAAATTTAAAATTTGATTAATAAAAAGTTGTATGCGATAAATTATATGAACGTGAGAATGAAATATAGTATTTTAATTTTATTTAATATTATTATTATTAAATTTAAACATAAGTGATCAAATAAAATTATAAAATTGAAATTTAAGTGATAATTTTGGACAACAAAAAACCTTGAAATAAAAGTACATAATATGATAGTATATACATAAAAATTATATAGTATACATAATATATTTATGGTTTACTTTTTAGATGACCTGAATTAAGGCCCTGCGGAATAAAGCCCCCGGGGTGTTATTTCCCATTTAATGAAAAAACCCCATGAGGTTTTATTTCTCGTAGTAATTGAGAAATAAAGCCCCCAAAATATGGGAAATAAAGCCCAAGGTTTTATTTCTCTTTCAAGTTGAACTACGACTTCTATGAGAAATAAAGCCCCGAGGTATTATTTCAATTGAACCTGTAAATGAAAAGAACACAATGTTTTCATATATTTTATGGTTTCATACGAATAAATACAGACTTTCCTGAACTATAATATAAACCTCATTTTGTAACCAAAGTCTTACATACATTAATTCATAAATACTCTGGAAAAAGGGTCAACTTTGTTTTTTAGCCAACTTCTATGATATATGCTTCCTAATATAGAATCTCGTATAGACAAATAAATAAATATTAAATACATGTTGTTTTACATCTAATATTTTACTTATATATAAGTTTATATTCAAAATTTTTTTCAGGTTTGAATATTACAAAAAAGGATTTTATTACATATTTAATTAGAAGTAATAACTTGAGACTTTATTTCTCAAGAAATCAAAGATTCAATTGAAAGAGAAACAATACCCCGGGGGGCTTTATTTCTAATAGAAGTCGTAGTTCAACTCAAAATAGAAGTAAAACCTCAGGGCTTTATTTCTCAATTACTATGTGAAATAAGACCCCAGAGCGTTATTTCTCATTAAACGGGAAATAATACCCCGGGGGCTTTTTTTTTGCAGGGCCTTAATTTTGGTCACCTATTTTTTATATAGTTTTTGTACATATGAACTTGTGTGTGGAATTTTAAAGATCGTGTAAACATTTTTAAGATCATTTAAGTAAAAGAGTGTATATTTCGAGCGATTAATAATATTTATAATAGTTTTTATGTTAGATCTGAATTTAATGTATGAAGCATTAGTCTTTCTTTTATTTTATCATACTATAGTTACATTAATTTATACAAGTTTACAATTTTTCTATTATTTGGTACTTTTAATTTTGGGAAAATTTTTAAAAAAAGAATTACTATTTAATAAATATCAATTTAAATAATCTGTACAGGTTATAAGAAACCAGATCATAATTCCTTTGAATTTTAATTATCTATATATAGATTCTAAGATTTTGGTATTATTCGAATTATATCAAAAATATTGTTAAGAGATAATATTGCATCAATAGTATGTCACAAAATCCCAATAAAATAAAATTTAAAAATTGGAATATATACAGGTATAAATTTTATAAATAGGAAAATATTGAGGTATATTAGACACAGGCACTATACGCTTTGGGGTTTACCTACTTTTAATTTTTCCTTATTGATTATTATTGAATGGTGCCACAGATGTTTTAAATATTTCGTTCTTACCTTATGTATAAAAAATACAAATTAGGAAGGCTTTTAAAGTTAGACTAAAAATCAGGGATTCCCCATTTATGGAATATTTATATGTAAGAGAATATGTACAAGAAATATTTAAGTATATTTGAATACCCAGCCCGAAAAATATATTCTTGATTCGGTATTTTTTTTCTATAATAAAATTTTAGAAATTTTGTATTCGATAAAAATATCCTAATTTTTAAAGATAAATAATTCTGATTTTCACCAAATTAAACTGTTTTAAATAAAATTATATTATTTTAGACATTATATTTTTCCAATTAAAGATCGCTTAAAAATCAGCAATTTTTTAAACTTTGTTTAGTGATTGATTATCAATTGAATTTAATTCGATTTTCATTAAATAAATACAATTGTGCTCTTGATGTACAAATTAGTCACGTTAAATACACATTAAAATTAATTAAATTCCATATTCTGAATAAAAAACAATTAATTTTGTAGAAAATTTCCATAAATTTATGGACAGACATATTGTATATAAATAAATATTTAATTTAAACAACTGTTTTACTTTCCATTTTATATTAATTATAATTACATATTGTTTTTAAAATTTTCTTTTTGTACTAAAAACAAATTAAATTAATTACCAAAATAAAAAAAAAATAAATTATTGTTTAAATAAATTTATATTAAATAATAAATTTTATTTAAATAAATTAACACATTGAAGATTGCTTACTCTCAGTAAGTGCATACAAATATTAAATAGTTTATAACACAAATAAGTTTATAGGTCAAGTTGTTCATATGGTTGTTCTTGAAATTATAATTTTTAGCGCATTTTTAAAAAATTTTGAAAAAAAATGTGCCTATATTCAGTTTTATTCTGTCCGTCCGTCATTTTCAAAAAAATTGGCAAAAAAACTGCCTAAACACATTTTAACTCTTTCAGTCTGTCCGTCCAGGTGTGTAAAAATTTTACAAAGTTTTAAATAAAGAAATGAAATTTTAAGCACAGATAAATATCAAAAAAAAATTTCAATTCATTGTAGAACTTTTTTCTGTAGCCCAACTTGTTATAGATTTACGGCTCCAAAATGTGAAGAAAATTCCTCTATTTAAATTGTTATAAGAAAAGTTTTGCATATATTATATTAGAATATTTTCAATCTGTCAAAATTTGCAATTTTTAAACACGTGTAACTTGAATTCCTCTCCAAGTTTTTTGGAAATAATATACAAAAAATGTAGCTCCAAACTGTGTTAACAGGTTTTGTTAATTCCAAAGGGTTTTCTTAAATTTTCTCTTGATTTTTTACAAGTTAAATTATATAATAATAACAGTTCTAAAACCATTTTTCAATATACTCTTTAGTCTTTACTCAACACGCACAGGGTGGCGCAAAACGACAGATATGGTTTGAATGTTCAATAACTTTTTTATTTAATGGTTAAATATTATTATTATTTTATTGTTATACAGTGTATTAAAAGGGGAATATTTTTAGCTTAAGTATGAAAAATTATATTCGCACATTCGTGCTCTTTCCATTACATTTTTCATAACTTTTCGTAAAATTTCCAGTGTTATGGCTTGAATTTCATTGCGAATGTTTCGTTTTAGTTCTGGTATGGTCGGTGGCTTGTTTACGTATACCCTTTCTTTCAAATAACCCCAAAATAAAACAGTCTGGTGCTGTTAAATCCGGTGAACGTGGGGGCCAATTGAAATCGCTTCTGCGCTAAATAATGCGTTCGCCAAAGAGATTCAATAATCGTAACTGAAGCGCCATGTGCATTTTCAAAGAAATATGGATTAATGATCCTTTCGGACAATATACCGCACCAAACAGTACACTAAAGTAGGTGTAACTGTCGCTGATGAACTGTTCTTGGATTCTCCGTAGCCCATATCCTGCAATTTTGCTAGTTTACGAAACCATTCAATTGGAAATGGGCTTCATCGTTCATTATCAAATTGATAATGAAATCGCGATTTTCTTCTGTTTTTTGTCGGAATGAAATGCAGTAATCAAGCCGTTGTTGGTAGTCTATTGGCTTCCATTCATGTACAAGCTGAACCTTGTACGGGAACATGTTAAATGTGGCCAAAATTCTCTGAACGGACCTCCGCGATAGCCCCAGTTGTGCCGAACGTTGTCTTGTTGATCTTTTTGGACTGTCTTGCACACTATCCACAACACGTTGGATATTTTTTTCCGTGTTGACCGTACGTGGTCTTCCGGTACATGGAAGGTGTCTTACTGTACCATGTTGTCGAAAATTTGCAATCAGGCGGTTTATTATTGATGCTGAAGGTCCAGTACGCACATTAAAAAAACGACGATAAGCACGCTGCGTCAAAACAATTGACCGTTGATTTTTTTTTAAAATAAAATTCAACAATTGTTGGTCGCTGTTCTGTTGTGTACTGGTCCATTTCCAATTATCCAAATTTTCTTCACAAAATTCTGAAATAAAAATAAAAAATATAAATAAATTTAAAAAGTTATTAAACATGCAAACCATATCGGTCGTTTTGCGCCACCCTGTGTTATGGAACATTGTTTAAATAAATTAAATTTTAAATTGTAGTTTTTTCCTTGGATTGCATATGTTTCCTTATTTCTACATTTAATTCCATTTCCCTTATATTACTTATATAAATTAGCAAAATTCTCAATTAATTTTTGTCATTAACCAATAATAAGGTTTTTAGACCTTGTATCAAGTTTAAAATTTATTTATTTTAAAAGTTTTCCTGCATACCTAAAATAAATGTTAAAAATTAAAAAAATACTTTATAAGTATATTGTATAATATGTTTAACAAATAATAATATTAAAAATAAATTCTTGACATACTTATTGAGTATTTACAATTTCACTTACCATTTTTAGATTTTTATTTAACATTTTTAGATTAATTCATAATTCACATTTAATTTCTTCCTATAATGTCAAATTGTCAATATTTTTTTATTGTTTTTGTTGTTTTTTTAATAGGATTTGGGAAGGATTTGATGATACATCGTAAATTAGTACAATACATATATTCATTTTTAAAAGATTTATTAATTGATCCACAATTATCATGGCAAGCTAGATTATCGGATATATGGAGAAGAAAACAAAATATATTCTTATCATATGATCATACAGGAGTTGTTGCTGAATTTCCATATATATTATTTCCAGCTTGTGAACAAAGATGGGGTAATGTACAAAAATGGTCTGATTTAGAAAATTATTTAAGAAAAGTAAATACAATAGATATGTGGTAAGTATATATGTATGTATATATTTAATTAAAAACTTATTAAAACTATTATTCTGTATTTAATTATATATAGGAGATTATCAAGTCGACCAGTTTCTGATATGGCAGAATTAACTCCAAAAGCTTGGGATGTTCTAACAGGTTAATTATTTTATTAATTTGATATATTAAAATATATATTATATATTTATTATGTATATATTATAATATACAGCAATTAACTTAAGCTCTGCTTACATTACATTGTTTCTCATAATTATTTTTAGATAAATATGGTGGTTTAAGAAAAATGGCAGATCAAGTTAATTTTAAAGTTTCGAGATTATATCGAGAAGATTTAGGATCAGCCACAAATATTGTTAGTGTAGATTTTTACAGAGGTACAACAATTATTGATTTAGCAATTTATTTTAATATAAAAAAAGTTATATGATAATTTTAGTTTAATATATTTATAATTAAAATAAAAAAAAAAAGGAGTTTATTTGTTATACCTATAAATTTTGTTTTTTTTTTTTTTGTAAATAAATTTTTTTTGTGTAATAAATTTGTCATTTGTTTATTTTTTTTTGTATTTTATATATTTATTATCTCACAGTGAGCTCAATCGCTCATTATTATTTTTATTTTAATTTTGATTTGAAAAAAAATAAATGAAATAATATAAAATTTTTCATATGAACTTTACTAATCCTTATCAAGTAAATCGGCTGAGTGGCACGCACAGTGATTAGAGTCCCGACCTTTCATGCGAGTCCCAGGTTCGAATACCAGTGAAAGTGATAAAAAACTATCTGATTCAAATTAATGGCTTAATCAGATCCCAATGTATTTAACAATATAGGCAAATACAAAATATAAACAAATAAATCCATTTTAATAATATAATTCACAATCTATGTACAGAATACCATATAACTTAAATACAAAATTATTACAATATAAACCAAATAGTAGAACTGAGATTTATTGACAATCTAAGACGTTTCTACATGTTATAAGGCGTAGTACTATCTCATGCAAATTGTATGTGATGTGGAATTCATTTGATCAGTTCTAATAATATGAATATAATATTTCTCCCTGTTCCAACATGCAAATATACAGTAAGGTATATATGCCTATAATATGTATGTAGCCTATAACGTAGGTGCCAGTTCCAAAAAAAAAAAAAGTAAGTTAATCTTTTAAAATTATTAACTTATAAGTTATGTACGCATCGCAGCAAAAAATATTTAGAACATATTATACGGTATTGCTATGTGATAAAGTACATATGGAACTCTGCATTAGATGCAAATCATCTCTATTTCTAATTTTCGCAGCGCAGCGACAAAGCACCATCACACAAAAAAAAAAATACTCAGAACTGCAACTTAAAAAAAAAAATGTTATTTGAGTTTTATTTTTTTCTTCATTTTCGAACATATTGTTAAACAGAAAACACGTTCATAATGGAAGAAAAACTAATAGAATTTAGAATTTGTAAAATTAAATGAATTTATATTTGACAAAAAAAAAAAAAAAATAAGCATTATGAAAACATTTATTTGAAGGAGAAAAACTTCGACGAATTATCAACAGAATATAATTAGGAAAAAATTAGTTAATCAATTAATTTGTGCCCAAACCACAATTAACTTTCATGCTCGCGTAAAGTCTGGCTTTTAATGTTAGTTTGTTAACATTAATATCGAAAGGCTTAGACGGTGAGTTGGTCTCTCTTAGAATTCGCGTAATAGGTTCAAACTTCCAGTAATCTTTCGAATGATAATTTGTTATAATAATAATTAATTAAAGTTCATGCTCGCGTAAATTCTGGCATTTAGTGTTAGTTTGTTAACATTAATATCGAAAAGCTTAGATGGTGAGTTGGTCTCGTAATATGTTCAAACTTCTCATAATCTTTCGAATGGTATGCTATACCAATTCACACTAGAATAAATTTTTAAATGGTACATACATAAAATAAAAAGCCAAAATTTTCAAATTTTGTAATGTTATAAAATATTAAAGATTAGAAAAGTACTTATACTTAAATTAAAAAAAAAAAAAATTTATTTCTATATTCTTTTAACAGCTTCCTTAAAAAAAACGTCTCTAGAAGCATTAAACCGAAAGAAAAAACTTTGTTGTGGCAGAGGTGTGTCCACTTCTTGTACCCAATTTCCTAAAGGATCCTCCACCTAGCCGTTGAAATGCCAAAAGTGTTTTCAATTGCACCTCGGGCGCTTGATTGTTTTTTTTTTAAATTTTTGTTTATATTCTCATGGTAATCTCCCTAGATATGGTAGCATAATATTTTTCCTCAAAGGTAAAGCCGCATTAACTTTTTAATTTTATAGAAAAAATTCTACAACCCCTAATTTTGCAAATTCAACTATCGCTTTGACTTCCGAAGCCACCTATATCCACAGCTATGAACATGGAATTAGAATCACATGCAGCTAGGTAGCAAAGCAAATTTTTGACAAAAAATACTGCACATGTATTTCATAAGCAGCACTGCGCAGAATTCTGTACATCCAATTCCGCTAGACAGTCGAGTTTGTACATTTTAAATTTGTACAATATTCTTTATCTTTAATCCTTATACACAAAAACAATACAATTTAAAGTAAGACCTAGAAAGTAACGGGAATTGTATAATAGTAAATAGTATAAATTGCATAATTCGTAAATTCTATTATATACTATATGTAAATAAATAAAATAATAAACTAAATATTTAAATTGAAATAGAATAAAAAAAATAGAATCAAACTTTCATCATGAATATCCCCAAGAAGACTTGCAAACTGTTATATGTATAAAAGAAAATAAATTATAGTTTATATAACAAATAACAAAATTCTTAGATGGGAATAGATGGGATTTAAAAATTTAATTTTCGAAAAATGTTAGAAGGGTTAAACAAATGTCAAAAATTTCTTTTGACATTTCAATTAAACTTTTCCGTGTTGTGTTGTCATAGTTCTTTGTTATTAAATTTTATTTTTAAGTTAACAATATTCTACTTAAAAATTTTTACAATTTATAAATTTTAAGTAGAAATAGCAATTTTATTTTTTAAGTATTTATTTAAAAAATCTCTTTTCCTTTAATTATAATTTAAAAAATATAACATCATCTTTAATAAAAACATCACTTCGGCCTTGGACATAACATTTTTGCCATTGTCATCTTTAAAAAAAAAAAAAATAAATATAGAAGATAAAATATACATATATCTTAATTTAGCCTTGAAGTTTAATTTTATTATCATAAGTTGAAACAATAAGTTGCAAAAATCGAACGTTTATTTGAATTGTACGCAAATGTGGCCAAGAAAATGGATAGTGTTTTCGAGGCATATTTAGGACCAGACGGAGCATTAGCTTTAACCGCTGAACCAGATGATATACCAAAGAATAATACAGATGTTTGGGTATTAGGAAAATGTTATAACTCCATTAATGGTATTTGTACATGAATATCACTATCAGTTTATATAATAATTATTTTTTTGTTAAATATTTTAGAACTTGATCTTATTAGGAGAGATATTCGAACAAGATTATGGTGCACCTACAGAAGAGGATTTGTCCCTTTAGGTCATTGTCAACTTACAACTGATAAAGGTACTATTATTAAAAAAACAAAAATTAAAATACATAGTAATATTAAAAAATTTCGTTTTTTAGGTTGGGGATGTATGCTTCGTTGTGGTCAAATGGTTTTAGGACAAGCCTTAATTGATTTGCATTTAGGGAGAGATTGGTTCTGGACACCAGAAACCAGAGATCCTACATATTTGAAAATAGTAAACAGATTCGAGGATGCTAGAAAGTCATATTTTTCTATTCATCAAATTGCTTTAATGGGAGAGTCAGAAGATAAAAAAGTTGGGGAATGGTTTGGACCAAATACTGTAGCACAAGTGTTAAAGTAATTTAAAAAAAAAAAAAAATTGTGTGCATATCAACATTGAAAAATCAATTTAATATTCCAGAAAACTGGTTGGATATGATGACTGGTGTTCGATAGCTGTACATGTTGCTTTAGATAATACAATAGCAACAGATGATATTGGTAAAAAATTTAATTTTTAATTACAAATAATTGAGTTTAACTAGTTATTTTTTGGTAGATAAAACATGTGGAACAGAATCATCATGGAAACCACTATTATTATTAATACCATTGCGTCTGGGTTTAAGTGATATCAATCCTATATATATACCAGCATTAAAAAAATGTTTTGAATTAGTTGGTAGTTTAGGTATGATTGGTGGTAGACCAAATCAAGCACTTTATTTTATTGGTTATGCTGATGATGAAGTTATATTTTTGGATCCACATTATACTCAACGATCAGGAACTGTAGGAACAAAAACTACACAAAATGAAATTGATTTAGATGAAACTTATCATCAGAAATATGCGCAACGAATTCAATTTCATCAAATGGATCCATCTATAGCATTGGTAATCATAAATTTTATTGTAATTAAAAATATAACGAACAAATTTTCAAATTTTTAATTTTTATAGTGTTTTCTCTGCAAGACACGCTTTTCCTATGAAGTTCTATTAAACGAATTAAAAAATGAAGTTTTAAATTCTGGAAATCAGCCATTATTTGAGATTACAAAGACTCGATCAATGCCATGGGTATCTCCAACAACTAGTAAATCTTTACGAACTACAGAAAATAGAAAGAGGACGAAATCAGAGGGTATATTATGAACTTAAATTTTAAGGCAAACTAATTAAAATAACACTTCTTTTAGATTTCGAAGAACTTCAAAACGAAGAAAATAATACAGGAGATGACTCCGACGAAGACTTTGAAATTATTTGTTAAATTTTTTGTATTTAATTAAGCTTTTTTCATGTTCATATACATATAAAAAGGAAAAAATTAAAAAATTTTTATGGAAAAACGTATAAAATGATATCTATAATATATTTTTAAGATAAAGAACTTTGAATTTTTAATATTTAATTGCTAAAAAAAAAGATAAAATAAAAAACTAAAATTTTAAATTATTTAATTGCATTTTTTTTCAAATTTAGTATAAAAATAACAAACAATAAAATATAAAATTTTTTTTCCTAATGTTAAATCATAAACTACTAAATAGATAAAACACCAAATTTATTATTGAGTAATACAACTTCTTCATTTTCATTTTTACTTTCCAAATTCGAATTCATATCAATTGTTTTCTCTAATAAACTTTCAGTTTTAATAATTTTATTATTTTTTTGTAATATTTTCTTTTTAACTTTTTTGCTTAGTTCATTTTTCGGAATATCATTTATTAATTTAAATGATTCGATATATTTTTCACAAAGTTCACCGAGTGTTTTATAATATTCATAAATAATATCTGATCCACGAAATATAAATTTCCTTATATGGTGTTGGATATCAATTCGTTGCTGTAAATTTGTATATATGTTGTACAAAAATAATCCAGAATATAAGTTCGATATTTTTATTTGATCAAAAGGGTAATCTAATAATGCATTTAAAGTATACATTTGATATATCACAGTTTGAAATTCGGAGAATCCATGTATTATGATTGAAGAGAATGGCGTATGTGATTTACGAAAATCTTCCCGATATTCATAATATTTCAAGAGATTTTCTTGCAAAAGCAATATTTCAATTTTAGGAATATAATTAACTTTTTCATATACCGATAATTTATTTAGTAATTCTTTTGTTTTACAAACTTTTATATCATCAGAAATTTCTGTAGAGTCTTCTAGTTGATTTCGTAATTGTTTTTCTTTTTGAATTTTTTTTCCATATAATTTATGGAATGATTTTTCATTTCTAATTGGTTCAATTTTATTATCAATAAATCGTAATGTAACTAAACATATTAAAAGTGCATGAATATGTGAATCATCACAGTATTGGGTTTTATTTCCCCAGTAAAATAATGCAATTAAATAATATCTTATATCAGCCGGAAATAATGCAAGATCTTCTACTAATTCATTTAAATTTATCTTTACAGAAGATAACAATTTTTCTAAAACATTTTCTTTATTTAAATTTAAACTTTCAATTGAAAACTTTTTATATATACAATTTGTTAAACGAGTTACTCTTGTTAAATAACTAAGTTCAGGTTTTTCAGGTTCATGTAAATATGCAAAAATTCTCAATAAAATTGGTAAAGCAATTTCGTTGCAATCCGGATAAAGAAAATTTTCTACTTGTGGATTATTTATATACAAACGTAAATTTAATAAATCACTGACATACCGCGGAAATGCACCTCCATGAATTTTTCTTAAAATATCTTCTGGAATTTTTTTGGGTTCTCTACTATAGTGGGTTTTTTCAACATCTAAGTTATTTTGGTATTCAGAATTTTGTACATCAAAATTTTTTTCAACACACTCTTCGTCACTTTTTTGTTTATTTTCTTCATCACCCGAACAAATATTTTTTTCTAAAATGAACAAAACAATTTTTTAAAAATTTTAATAATAACGAAGACAAATTTACCTTCACTTAAATCATTCTCACTACAGCTATCATCAGACACTACATCAGATTCAATTTCATCAACAATGGTATCACATTCAATTTCATCATCAGCGGTATCTTCTTGTTCAAAGTCATCTATAGTTCTATCATTATCACTTAAATTGAAATAATTAAAAGCTAAACATTTGTCATTTAAATATCCATTTGTTGCTTCATCCATTTGCAATAATAATGTGGCTCTTTGTGTTTTCTTCATTCTTGATAAAATTTTTTCCGTTGCTGTTTCTTTAGATTCGTATCTTAACCATTTCAATATGACCATTATCCGTTTTTGATGTTTTGGTATCTTCTTAGAAACTCCTCTCAAACCAACTTTTGAATAAAAACTATTAAATATTTTCGCGTTTATGTAATCATTCCCAAGTAAAGCAGCAAATAATGGTAATTTTTCTTTATCAAGTTTACCTTTCTCTAACAAATATTCTATTTTATACAAGCAGCATTCTAAATAGTTTATCGTTTTCATTTTAGATTTCTTGTTTATATTTACATCTTCAATAATTATAGATTTCCCTTGATTCATGTGTTGTTTTTTCTTTAAATTACGAGCTTCACATAATCTCAATTCTTGCCTCTGATTCATTTTATTTTCCTTCTTTTGTAAAACTTTCATTCTTAGGGTAATTAATGGTATATATTTAACATTAAAAACATAAAAATCGGAGTCATAACTTAAAACCGGACAATTTAAATATCTAGCCAAGGATGCTAATTGTTCATCTGCTTCAAGCTCACATCTCATAAAGGAAATATTTAAGTCTTTCAAGGCATCAATAAAAACTTCACGCATCATTAAAGGAAAAAGAGGAAGGCTGTTCGATGGATTGATATGTTTAAGTAAACTAATTTTTCCACGTAATCTACTTTGTACAGTTTTCAATTTTTTTGGTTCATAACCACCATCAAGCAATACAAGACATTTAATATTGCATTGTTTCATTAAATTAAAAAAATTTATAATAGTTCTGTAGTACTTATCATAATCTCCGCCAAATGCTGAATTACATTCAGAAACATCTTTATATAAATTACAGGCTAAACTATCGCCATCAATTACTAAAATTGAATTTTTTTATAGTGTTTTAAATTTAATAAACAAATGTTTGTCTTACTCAAATTACAATCATGCAATTCAAATGGTTTCATATACTGTTCAGCGTTTCTAGCAATAAAGCTTGTTAAACCTTTTACACCCATAATGTTTAAATTATTTAAAAAAGAAAATATAAACAAAACTTTGGTGATCCATGGACTAAAAAAGTGTCAACTGTCAAGTGAGTGATAGTGAAGTGCATAACATAACCAAAAATTGAAATTCTGTAAACATTATTGTCGTGACGATTGTCAAAATGACATGCCTCCATTGCAAGATGGAACATGGTGTGTGGTGCTACTTTTGTAGTTGCATACCATACGAAAAAATTTTTTAAATCATACATTAACTATACTATAACTACACAGTCAATAAGAAATATGTATGTGCTACCAAATTTATTCTATAATAAAAAAATCTTAATATATTCTAATATTCAACAAGTGTAAATATCTTTTAAAACTTAAGAGAAAGGGAAATGCTTTGACAAAATGTAAAACAAAGTCGTAAATTATAAATTAGCAAGTGTTATTCGAGTTTAAAAGACCTTATCATAACTCCTGTCCATTTTCAATTCTACACTTTTAAATAATTATCTAAAATATATTTTAACAAATTCTCTTGATTTATATATTAAATTAACTTATAAATTTAACATATTTTACATATTTCTTTAAATTTTTTTTTAATATTTTTGTATAATATTAATTTGAAAATTTTTTTATAAAATAATCTCAACAGGAATTCTCAGTATTTTTTTAAAACTAGAATACTAGATTTTTTAAATACTAAGTAGTTTAAAATAGATTTTTTATGGCATGGTTAAAATTATAAAAGTTTTAATATTGTCAGATAAAATAATTTTTTGTACCAATTCAAATTCAATATTTATATTCAAATTTCTGAGGAATGCCCTGAATTGATCAAATTGCACTTCAATTTTTAATGTCAAAATTAATACTACACAATTTTGTAGTTGTATAACTTGTAGCAAAACGTATCTGTTAAAATATTCAAATTTCAATTTTAAATGTTTTCATCTCAGAATTCTTTAATCAAAATATTTGCATTTAAAAAAAAAAGAAATTATTACTTTAAATCTAAGTAGTTTTGCATTTAATTGTTTCTATAGTAACAATTTTTAATTTTTAAATTGTGTGTTGTGTAAAAATTTTGCAATTTGTTCTTTATTCTTTATCTATAAAAATTTTTCTAGTCTGTCTATCTAGATTCTACAGTCTTATAAGTTAAAGATAATTTTTAAAATATTTCTTATATTACTTTTATATACAACCAATGTACGTACACTTTTCTTTTTTAAAGAAATATCAGGATCGTTTATTCGTCCATTAATTTTTTTTTTTTATTCGGGAATTTGAAAAATATCTAATTTATTTTGCTAACAGATATTTTTGTTTTATATAATCAGGAGTAAAAGATGTTCTAAATTAAATAGTTAATTAATTAAGTAAAATGTCAAGTAAGAGAAAACGTAAGTATATTTTTTAGTTAAATTAAAGAGTTTAAGTACAAAAAAAAAATGAAAAAAAAAATGAATCTTAAAAATAGCTCGACAAATTCTTGGAATGAATAATTCAAAATTAGAAAGTGACATGGGAATGGGACGTACATTTGGTTATAATGGTAATAATAACCAAAATGAAAAACCAGACGCAACAAATATAAATTGGGAATATCACAATTTTTCAAATGAATATAATTCGACAAGTGTTACCAACGATTCAGTACTTTGTTCCAAAAATGAAAATGAAAATAAATTTTTTCTAAATCAATCAAAGGAAGCGTTTGCTATGAATCTTGAAAATGTAAATCGAATTCGTTTGGAAGGTAATTTATGACAAATAATTATAAAAAAAAAAAAAAAATTTTTTTTATAATTATACTTTTATGAAAGTGAAAAATTTATTTTTAATAAAATAAAAAAAAAAATATATATAAATTATTATATATATAATTTAGAAATGGCTTCTTATTGGCCCTATGCTCAATTTATATCACCGTTTTGTGCTCCACCAACTTATGGAATAATATCATCAGGACCAGGAGTAACGTATCATCAAGTACCATATTTTCCAGCAAATCCTGCAATGCCAGCTACAACATATGAAAACAGGTTAGATCATTTTTGTTTTTATTTCGAAGATTAATTAAAATTTTTTATTTTATTTAAAATTTTGAATTGAAAATAGAAATCAATTCAGTTCTGATTCAAATGAATGTAGCAGCTCAAACGGGACAAATTCAAATTCATCTTCAGCACCAAGTATTAAATTATCCCAAAATATTTCTTTAAAATTGGAGGATAATAATGGAAATGTTAATGCTTCTGGTATAATTTTAAATCAAAAACAATTTGTTGAATTAACTCGTTTGGCAATGCGTGGCAGTGAAACAGCTGAAAGAATTGCTTATACACATCGTAATCGTCCTTGTTTTAAAAAAATTGATAGTCTTTGTGCTAGAATGAAACAAGATTTAATTCGGCCAGATGGTGTTTTGCCAAATATAAATTCACAAGGTATAGCATGGGCTGTGAAAGATTTTATATTTGTTTTCACAAGAGTAATAAATGCTTGGATTATTATTAAGGGATATGTTTATAATACCCCAGAAGGATTAAATAAAATTAAAGCAGCACTAAGTTCCGATTTTTTAAGAAGTTTTGCAGCTTGGCAAGATACAACGATGGATTTTGTTGAGAATTTAATAAAATCTTTTGTTAATTTAGATCAATTGGTACAAAGTCAAAAGACACCTTTCCAAAAAAGTGAAAATATATCTAAAAGTAGCACTTCAAGTACTCCTATTAAAAGTTCAAATCAAAATTTAAATTTTGAATCTAATGAAAACTTTGATGAATCATTTGATTTTTTAAATTTGCCAACAGAAAATATTCTAAGTATGTAAAAATATTAAAAGTAAAAAAAACGTTAGTTATATTAATTTTCTAAAGCTCCCCAAGCAACAGGTACAACTTCGGTTACATCAAAATCAACTGTGGATAACGTTGGTCAAACTTTAAATAAAAGTTATTATTCAACATTAATAGAAGATTCTGAAGAAAGTCAACGTAAGGCTACAGTTAATGGAACATATTTTAAAACGGGAGTTTATAATCCAATATGGAAGGATTCAATTAGTGAAATGGATCCATTATATTTTCCTGGTAAAAAAGATTCTATTGATCCAATTTTAGAAAACTTACCACTTGCTTCAACTTTGGAAAAAGTTTTACCAATTACATTTGGTACAACAAATGCTGTTGAAGACTTAGTATGGTCTAGCCAACAAAATACAACCATTTCATTATTTTCTCCAACAGAAAATTCAAATGTTCTAAATAATGGTTCAAATAATGTGAGCGCAAGTAATGGTAACAATTCTGCCAATAACAACGGTAGCAACTCTATTAACAATAACAACAACAACAGCAACAACACCAACACCAACACCAACAACAATAATAATAATAATGCATGTACTAGTCATCAAAATACAAATAATTTAAGTAATAACAATTCAGATATTTCGAACATTTCATATTGTGCACCGATTAACGGAGAAGGTGATGGTAAATTATTTGATTTAACGAGAAATATTTCAACTAGTCAGATACCAAAAAATTGTTTTTCATATGATTTAAAAGTATTAGAAAAAAATGTTTCTAAATTTTCAAATTCATTTGATCCAACTGTTACAAAACCAATTGGGCAAGATACTGTTAAAAAATTGGAAATTCTATTAAAAAAAATTCAAAACCTACCTGAAGGAAATTTATTTTTCGAAGAAAGATTTATGAAGAATTATGTAATTTATTTATTTTTTTTTTGTAGAATTATTTTTTAAACCTTAATTTTTAGTTCCCAGATTTTATGTCTAAAAGTCCAAAATTCTTAGATTTACGTTCTATATTTTTAAAAGCTCAAGTTGGAGGTTACGCTCATATAAACGAATTTGTTCAAGACTTAAAATTAATTTCTCAATATGTTAACATATATCTCAAGGTAAATAGTTAAAACAATTTTAAGTTATTTTTCTTATAAAATATTTTTATTTAAGGGCACAAAACATGAAATGTTAGAATCAGCAATTAATAAATATGATTCTGCAATTAATAAAATTTTAAAGGAAGAAATATTTAAAGAGTGTAACTTTGATTTTAAAACCGAAGTCACTCAGAGCAATAATATTAATTATAGTAATAATAATAATATCTAAGTAAATTGAACATAAAAAATCAACAAAAGAAAATTAAAACAAAATTTCATAAAACCAAAAACAAAAAAAAAAACAAGAACCGAAACTAAATTATTAATAAATTTTAAACAAATTTTTAAAAAAATAAGTAAAAAAAAATAAATTTTTTTATTGATAAGAAAGTTAATTAAAGCAAATTACAGAGTAAAGTAATTCATAACTAAAGTAAAAAAAAATTAAAATATAAGTTAAAATACTTAAAAAAAAAGTTTTTTTGTCAAAAGTTGAAAAATTTTTAATTTCAATTGAAATTTTTTTATAAAAAGTCTGAAAAAAAGTAATAACTAGAAAGTTAAAAAATTATATTCTTTTCATAAATTCTATTTTGCATATATTAATTCTTAAATTCAATTTTAAATTTAGATAAAGTTTTTAAAGGAAAAAAATTTTGTATGAAAATTATATCCTGTTTTCTTTTATATTTTAAGAATGAATTAAAAAAAAAACTAAATCTTATCAACAATAAGGAAAAATATTAGAAACTTTTTAACAAATTTATTAAATTATAGTTAAGAAAATGACAGTTACAAAACGTACAAAATTAATATAATTTGTATTACTTCTATCTTAATAAAAAATTAATTATTTAATACAGGAAAAAATAAAGTAAAACAATTTAATTTTTTACTATTAAGTAATATAAAAAGTTTATATTATAAACTCTTCTAAATAAGAATGAAATATAAATTTGTAATATCAAAAATTTAACAAAAATAAAAAATCAGATTTTTCATCGATTTTTCATTTTAATGTGGTAAATAAATAGAATTGTATAAAAAAATATGAATTTACAATTATACATTATTATTTTAAATAACACCAATCTATTAGTTTTAAAAAACCAAACTAAATAATAAATAGTATATAGGAAAGATAAAACTAAAATTATTTTTTATAGATAAGATGTTTTTAAAAAAAAGTATTAATTAATATTTTCCTTCAATTAAGTTTTATTAAAAATCTTAAAGATAATAATTGTGGAAAATTAACTAATTAAAAAATTTAATTAAATTAATTATATAAGAATATTTTCACAAAAAAACTAAAAAGTAAAACAATTATATTAGAGTATGAAAGAAAAATATTATTTTTTTTTTTTTTTTTGTGTAATGTTCCTTAAAATATAAATTTTTGTAAAATTTTTTGTCATATCTTAAGTTGTTGATTTTATTATAATATGAATAATAATATAAATTATAAATGATTAAAAATAATTGCATATTAAAAAAATACCAATAATAATTATATTAATATATTAAATAATGAAAATTATAATATATATAAGTGCAAATAAATTTTCAATAATATATGTATGTAGATTTTTAGGTTTCTAATTTTAAGAAGTAATTTTAGTAATTTGGAAATTGTGATGGTTTAAGATAAAACAAAAAAAAATTATATATTAATATCATATAACTAACTTCAATAACAAAAAAGCATGATAGTATATACAATATTAAAAAAAATAATAAAAATAACGTATATATAATATATTTGAATTATTTATAATAAGTTTCAAGGATTTATAATTAAATTGAATATAATTTATTTCAATATACCATCACATATTCGTTATTACTACAAATTACGAAATTAAAATAATTTAAAAATAATATCTATGAACATTTTTTTTTAAATATTTAATTGTATAATTTTAAAACAAAGTATAAAATTATTAGTTTTTAATTTTAAGATTTCTATTATATTCTGGTTTTTAGATTGAAATTGCTTGTTCTTCTTTTAATTCTTTTTATGTAGGTTAACTATTCAATCAAGAGTATTTCATTTCATTTTTTTGTGTTGTAAAATTTTTTTTGTGTTGATGAAACTAAAATATTATATGGTATTTGTAAAATTAATGTTTTTAATAATAAAGAATAGTATATATTGTGCTTTTTATAAAATAAAAATTTTGATATCGAAGTTTATTTATCCAATATTCTTCAAATATTACATTGGGTGTTTTTGAAAAGTAAGAAGTGTGAAAACCGTTCTTAGAAAAAACAAAAAATCCCTAACTTCAAATAATGGGAAATAAATCTGAATCGCAGTACTATTTAAAAATTTCACATTGCCTAGATATAAATGTAAAATTGTACTATTGACAACATTTCAATCATACAAAATGCTTTTAACCAAAAAGTAGCTTTATTAAATTAAAATTAAATATGTATAAGTTTTTCTATTTGTATGATTCTTCTGAATATGAAGAAAAAAAATTAATATTAGAAGAAGTAAAAGAAATAATTCAAATTCTTTTAAATTACATACACCGTAAAAAGGGTGTCGAACGACTTAAAATTTTTATTATGTATCTTTCATTTTTCAGATTAGTCTATATATTTTTGGAGCCAGACTAAACAATTTAGAATATTTAATGACATTATAAAACTGGAATTTCTATTTGTCCACTTTAAATATTCTAAACTATTCTAAATGGTTTAGTATTGGCTACAAAAATGTAAAAAGGGCTGGTTTAGAAAAACTTAAAATTTTTATATGAAACTGATTGCATTTAGTCTATGGTTTAATTAACCAACATATTTAACACTTTTCAAGTTTCTGAAATTAAAATTTATGAAATTCATTATTTTTAAAACATAATTTTTACTGGTTCCTAAACAAAAATGATTGAATATACAATTTTTTTTTTAAAACATGAAAATATTTCAGGTACCTAATAAACCATTGAATGATAAAATCATGCATGTTAAAAATATACCTTTTATTCTTTTAACAAAAGAAAGGTAATAACTTGTAAATTAATTTCTAGTTTTTGCATTTTAGTTTTATGAATGTTTAAAGTGAAAAAACTAAACGTGATACCTCTTCGTAGATAAATTTAGAATACCAAATTGCTATCGCGTTCACGTCGGATGACGTCGTAAAGAAAGGCTTCCAGAATAGCCAATCATAATGATTTTACTAACTCACAATATTACATCAAAACTACTTTGACTGATACTCATCGTATGCTACGCCTACAAGAACAAGGCATAGGGGTGTATGTATTATTTTTTATTGCAAACATCAATGATTCTAAAATCAAAAACCAAATTCTTCAACAGCTGATCGTCAAATTATTGATGTTTAGAAAAGGGCGATAGTAGTGGAAAAAATGCCGTACGAAAACATAATGGTGTTCATTAAAGAACCGACTACTGCCGTTGAATATCTTACAGGATAGGATGAAAAACACTTTTTTACAAAATAAATAATGTTAGGTTAAAAGCATGTATTGCTATAAAAAAAGTTATAAAAGCTATTTCTATTTTAAAGCTTGATAGTATAGATGTGGTAGCTGTCCAAATGGCAGCGGAAATCGAAAGCGGAAATATGGCGGTGATCCGGGGTATAATCAATATGAAAAGCAGGAGCCACCAATACAGGGCCTCAAAGATCTGTTAAGTCATTCAAAATATATTGGTTCACACCTGGAAAGCTACCACGTACGCTAAAGTAAGTAGCATGAAAAAAAATGACATGAAGTAAAGCTCATATAAAGTATCAACAATGGGTACCATGGCGTACATTTATTTTACATTTCTAATTCGTTTGATAATTTTTTTGCGAAGGAGGTGTAATTTTTGTTATTTTCCTTAAATTGGAAAATTTGGCAACTAAAGAAATTACATTTCTGGAAAAAGTTGAGAACACTTTAGAGTATCAAAAGCTTCTAATCATCCAAGTAGCGAATGATGAGTCATCCTCATTTGATGGTTGTGTAAATATTGAGAATCATTTAAAAAACTGAGGTGTTACCCCACTAAAATTGTTTAGTAAGCCTTTTAACAAAAGCTTATACATCAGACTTGTTTATTTTTTCTCCAAAACATAAAAATTAAATGGAAATCTTTATTCTTTATTTTTTTTTTATTACTGCATTCGGAAAAATATTAAAAAGCGTTGTTTTTCAATTTCAAAAATGAAATTTCTTAATTGGTATAGACTTCTTCCATTTATTTTTTTGTTTAACTATTTATTTTGAATTAATTTAATCATTATTTTAGTTTTCGTACTTCTTACATATAGCTCCAGTTATTCAAATTCTGTTATCAAATTTTATTATTATAAGACTTGCAGTTTCACAAAATATTTTTGGTTTTAATTTTAATAATAATTAAGTTTTATGATAGAGTTTAGGATAATAGACATTCTCAATTACATTATAGCACTGATTAATCCCAGAATATGTCAGAACTCAACCAACCCATTTGTGAAAATGTTTTTGAATGTTCTTAAACTGAAAATGGATTAAGATTAAAATAAAAAAATTTTTGGTTTTTTTTTTTGTTGAGAAATTTCAAATCCACACAAGGAATAAAAATTTCTCAATTTATTAATTTTTTTTTTTATTAAATTACATTTAATATTCCTTTTTTTTGTTTTTGGTTTTTTTTTTTTTATTTAATTGTTGTTAAATTTAATTATAGAGATGTTACATTTAAATATTTTCTAAAAACTATCTGTTTATAGTTTATTTAAATTTTTTTCATTTTTTTTTTTAATTAGATTTTCAAATTTAAAGAATTTGCTGCAATTGTAATTTTATTTTATTATTTTTTATATTGCAGTGTTTTGTTATTTGATGTTTTTATAATAATAATAATCATTTATTATTATTAAATTAATAGTTAGTGAATAATAACTTACATTAAATGGGAAAAAAATAATAATAAAATTATTCTAAAATAATAAGTTTGATGTTTTTTAATAATGTTTTTTTTTTAATATAATATTTATGTTAATATATATGTTTTTTTTTACTTAATTATATTATATTTATTTTTTATGCTAAATATTCACCATAAAAATATGGTGGTGGGTTTTGATAAATATTATAAATATATGAAAAAAAATGCCATCAATTTTTTATTTATTAAATTTGTATTGTTTTGTTTATTTTCAAATTTGGCAATGTTAAAGCAAAATTTTTTTTCATTCAATATTTATTCAATTTATAATCGATTTATTTTAAAATTTTGGATTTTGTATTTTATTTGTTTGTTTTTTTTCCATTAAATCGTTTTTTGAATTTAAAATTTTGTAAAATGTTTGAACAATAGTATTTTATAATAAAATATATTAAGTTATTAATTAATAAAGGTGGGCAACAAAATGTCTCTTTTATTTGCAATATTTTTAAGATAATTTTGTTTGTTTTTTCCAAAAAAAATCATGAAAACTATTTAAAAATAGATTGGTTTTTTAAATTAAGACTTAAATGTTTTCAATGATTAAAAAGATACATACTTTTTAAATATCTCTCATATTACAAATTAAAAATAAAGAGTTTATAAGTTTTAAGAATTTTTAAAAATTGTTACTAATCTTATTTGAAAAATTATTTTAAATTGCAAAGAACACGCTCTGTATTAATTAGTATAGAAAATTTCAAATATAAAAAAGTAGAAAAGATAATTTTAGTAATTGAAAATTTTAAATATAAAATAAGAACTTAGAAATAAGTTATTAAAAAGTTCTTCTATAATATTATTATCATATTAATTTTATGTTAGGAATCTGCCAAAAGAAGGCATATGTTGAAATGTTTGATCAATTTATGATCTTTGATATCCTTATATATTTTTTATTTATATATTAATTATTTTAATATATTGTATTAGTTAATTATTAGTTATAAATATAATATATATTATAATATATGTTTAGTGATTTATAGTATATGTATTATTATTATTACTCAAATATTAATATTTATTTTTTATTTTATATTTAATAATTTTTATATTGTGTTATACGTTAAGTTTTTTTTTTTTACTAAAAAGTTTTAATGTTAAAATGAAATAAAATATGATGATAATAATTTATTATGTTCTTTTATAAATTTTGTATTAAATTTTTTGAAAATTGTTCAATTTTTGAAATACTACTTGTTTAAGTTGTAAGAAAACTTTCACATAACAGGGAAAAATTTAACTAATACACAATTTTTAATATAATAAAACAAGCATTTTATTTTTTTTTTTTATTTTTTAATTATTTTGTATATATTTATTTTTTTTTAATTAAATTCTATTTTTTGTAACTAGAATTAGTTTTTTTTTTTTGTAATATGAATTTTTTAATTAAAAAAAAGTCACCAAAGTTGTTTAAATTGGTGTATAATACATTTTATAAATAGTTTATTTTTTAATAAAGAAATGTATTATATGTGGTATATATCTAAAATGTTATTATTATATTTTAGACTTAATACTAAATTTTTTATTTTGTATTTCATTTATTCTTTTGTCATTAATGTATTTTCATTGTGTACTAACTTGTGTTTGCGTAAAATATCCTTAAATTAAAATTTAAGCATTTGTTTTTTGTTTGCTTTTTCTTTTTTTTAATTCAATGTTGGTTGTTTTTTTTTTGTAATTATATATATTATGTAAATTATAAAATATAATATATATACTATGTATTGCATAATTATAATATTAATTTTTAAACTTTATTTAAATAAACATTCTTTTGAAAAATTATGACATGCTTTAATAAATAGGTGTTATTAGTTGTCAGTTATTTTACTTTTAATTTTTTTTTATTTATTTTATAAGTATATAATAATTAGAATAATTTTTAATTTAATATTATTTTTTCTTTTCTTAAAGTTCTTTTTATATATAATTTATAAAAAAATGTCAGTAAATGAATATTAATAATAATTTAGTTATTTAATAATTACAAATTATAATTAATTGAAAAAAATATTGATAGTTTGCATGAAAATATTAAATAAATTTTCACTTTAGAAAATATTAATGTATTTTGAAATTTTATATTTCAATTAGAAGTTTTTTTTTAAGATATAATTTAAAAATAATTTAAAGATAAATTGAAAAGAATATCTGAACGTCAAGTTTAATTATATTAACTTTAAGAAATATAAATTTTTTTTTTAATTTAGGTGAATATCTTCTATTTAAATTAGCATGTTATATATAAATTATATATTTATTTAAATATTTCCTTAATTTATTCTCTAATTTTAAATATAAAGAACTTAAGATTATATTATAAAAGAAAGATTTTCATATTAAATTTGTTTTGTCTAAATATATGGATTAATCAATTTTTTTTTTTTTTCATACTACATAACATAAAATAATAACAATTAATACGACATTTAGGTTTTTTAAAAATTGTGTTTTTTATATTTTGCATTTTAAAGAAAACTTGTTAGTGATTAAAATAGACACCAATAAATTTTTAACATTTTTTTGTTATTTTATTTTTTTTTTTTTAATTTTTTTGAATATATAAATACAATTATTTAATTTTGCTTATTTAAATTTTTATTTTTCAATTTTTAATGGATTTATGAAATTTCAATTTTTTGCAATTTTTATTTTTGTTTTATATATTTTTATTTTATTAATTTTTTTTTGACTTTTATATGGTTTTGGTTGATGTTAGTTGTTTGTTAAGTATATTAACTAACCTTTTTATATTGAAATTATTTTGCAATAATTTTAGGCCAGTAATAACTTTTTATTTTTAGATTTGTTAATGTTATGTATTATTAATACAATGTATTTTACATTTATGTTTTTGTTTTAGATACTATTTATATTAATGTTTTTTTTTTTTAAATGTGTTTTATTTATGCAATTTTAGTTTACTATATTAGATTTTAAGTTGCTTTTTTTAAACATTAACTGTCATTTGATAAAAAATTTAGCAAATTTTTATTTTAAAAGTTTTATATATTAATTAGATAAACGAATTATGATTCATTTTATTCTACAATCTACATTTTATTGGTTTATTTATTATATTTGAAAATATTAATTATTTTTTTTTTATAAACTAGAATCTTTATATATTTTGATTTTATATAATATTTTTTTTTTTTTTTTAATTTATTAGTTAATTTAATTCAATTTTTGAGATGACATATTGAATAATATCACGTAATATATTTATGTGAAAGTTTTTTTTTTTAATTTTATTGGTTATTGTTATTTTGTTGATTTTTTATTAATATTTTTTTAATATATATTAATAAATTTCTAATTGAAATACAGCATTTTTTAAGGTTTATTACATTTATTTATTTTTCCTGTTGTATCAAGCGTTGTTGTTTTATTATCATTTGTTGAAAATAAAAATTATAATACATACTTTTATTATTTGCGCAAATTATGTTTCTGTGTTTGTTTGATTTTTTTTTTTTTTTTTTAAAATAAAATAGTATAAGGAACTTATTTTATTTAAAAGATTTGTTTTTAATTTTAAAATTAATATTTTAAAACTTTATTTATTTTATAATATTATTATTATTGTTTGTTATAATATATTGTATTAATAAATAATTATTAAATATTTTTGTACAAATTAATTGCTTATATATTTGAGTTATTTATTAATATATATATATATATATAATTAATGTATGTAAGATTATTATTATTAATACAGTTTTATATTTTATTAATATTTTTATTCATATATATTAATATAAATATATATATATTAATGATAAATTATTCTTAATAATTATTTATATCATGCATATTATTATTATTAGGTATATTTATATGGATATTTAAAAGACTTTTTGAAGAATTTAATTCATTGATCCAGTTGTTATATAATATGTACGTAATATGTATATCTAATTATATATACATATATTTTGTATTTTCAGTTTAATTTATTTTTTCTTTTAATATATTTAAAATTTGTTTCGAGATAATTATTAATTAAAAAGATGTTTAATTATATTAAATTGATTTTTTTGTGGTTTTGTTGTTGTTTTTGGGCTATTTCATTTGTTTTTTTTATTTTATTTTTGAAGTGGAATCGTAGTAATATTGGTTATCATCTTTGGTTCTATTGTTTTTTTTTCATATTGTAGTAATTATTGTAGTAGTTATTATATAGTTGTTTGTAAGAAAAAATCAATTTAAATTATTTTTTAAATATTTAAATCTCTAAAGAAATTTTAGATATAAAAAAGGAAACAAAAAAATTATAACCTTCTTTTACAATTCTTGATGTACATACTATAGATCTGAAAATTACCTTGTGCATGGTTTTATATTCGAGTATATTTTATTAATACATTTTTTTTTAATTTGCTTAAAATCTGAGAAGATTAGTTTATTTTTTATTGATCTTCTTATTAATAGATTATGCATAAAATTAATATTAAATAATATATAAATTATATTGTAAATATAAAATTTTAATTATATTAATATGTTATTTATTTTATTTTATTACTTTATTTTTATACTGAAAGATTTACATATATGGTTTCTGTTCAGTTTTAATACATTTTATTTTTTTTTATATTATTAATGTTTTATTTTTCTTCTGTATATTTAATTTATGTAAGTATATATATATACTATATTCTTTATATTATTTTTATACTTAAAATTTATTAAATGAATTAATATATTTAATTTAATAATTTAAAAATAAAATGAGAATATATTGTTTTATTTCTTTTTATATTTTTCTTTTGATTTTATTGCAGCTGCATACGTTTTTTTTTTGTCTATTAATACTACTATTAATTTGTATGATCTTTTAAAATATTTTTACATTATATTAATAATTTAATAATGGCTGCTATGCTTATAAAATATAATGTAATATCAATAATAGTATTAATTTTGTATTATTTATTTTTTAGTTAAAAACAAATTTTAATTGAAATAAAAATCTATATTCTCATTTTATATATTGAATTACATTTTGTTTTCTCTATTTTTCGTTTGTTTTTTAATTTGTGTAGGTTTTGATTTAATTTTTTATTTTAAGTTTGTTTTCTATATATTTTGTAATTTATTTTACATATTTTAGATTTGCTAATCGCTAAATTTTAATTTTAAATTAATAATATTATTATTAATTAATAAATTTTTTTTGTGTGTTGCAAATTATAGTTATATGTTGCAATTTTTATTTATTTTAAATATACATTTTAATTAATAAAATGTTCAATATTAATGCTGTAATTTATCAATTAATTAAATATATTAAATAAAATAAAAGAATTTTTATTTCTTAAGATTTAAAAATTTATTAATTATTATTCAATTAGTTATTACACATGATTTTATTTGTTGAATATTACAAATTTGTTTTTATTGTAGTATGGTAGTCGGTTTAAAATATATATTTATATTAATATTTTAAATATGTAATTGAAATTGTGCGTAACTAAAATTTTTTATTTATTTTGCATTAAAATTTAACTGGGCTATTTTATATATGTTTTAAATATTAATTACTGCTTATTTGTATATATTAAATATTTTATTTTTTTGTATTTTAAATTTAAATTTATCACTATATATTAACAATAATATTGTTTTTTTTATTTTAATTATTTATTTTTATATTAATCTTTTGTTTTGTTTTCATTGGTATTTCAGGTGGTAGTAATAATTATATGGTTGTATAATTAATTTTTTATTTTTGTTTATTTAATTGGGGCTATTTGTATTTTGGTTTTTGTTTCTATATTCATTGGTTTTTATTTAATATTTAAATATTATTATTATGATTGAATCGCATAAATAATTTTGGTATCAGTTCTTGTACACCGTAAAATGTTAATAATGTTGCTAATAATGTTGAAATAATTGATAGTTTATTGGTATTAGCTGAGTTGCATTCATCTGTATCACAAGCGCATACAACTTGACGTCCACCGAAACCAGCACGATTATAACATGTATTTACACGTGTTGTATTTATAAAACCACATGATCTTATTGTACGGGTATCAGGTGGTACTAAAATTTTATATTAAAAATACAAAAAAAAAACAAAAAACGATTAATGGAAATTATATTGATATTGTATTTTTTTAATATTATAATCTTTTTATTATTTTTTTAAGATTTTTAGAGGGTTTAATTATTATTATATGTAAAATATAAATAAAATCAATTATATAATGTACTTACAACTATTGACTGCAAACTCAATTACTTGAGTTATTTTACGGCAGTATGTACTTGCACCTTTAAATCTTGGTTCATCTCTACAATCTTTTAAAAATTCTTCAGGAATATCTGCTTTTTCTTTATCGCAGTTTGTATCAGAATGACTATTGCATTGATAACATTTAATTGCGAAACCTGAAAATAAAAATATATTATAGTATATTATTTAATTTTGAAATTTAATAGTTTGTTAATGAATATGTAATGTTATATGAATAAAATTTAATTTTTCTCTTTATCCTTAAAACAAAACCTCAATTTAGGTTTAAGTCGTTAAAATATAATAATTAAATATTATATTAGATATAAAAACTTGTTAAGTTTGAAGATATACTTTGTAAATTATAACTAATCTGATATATATATATTTTTATATATATAGGTTTAATTTTGATTAAAATCAAATTCTTATTTAAGAGGAAGGAAGGCTTCTATTAATAAGGAGGTATTGTTTATAAACCAGCACCACCAAAACCATTGCCACCAGGTTTGTTTGAACGATTACAACAATTCCGGTTAGGATAGCCAGATGGATGGGGATATAGGTAAGGATAGCGTTGATTATAATAATTTCTTAACTCAACATAAACAACAAAATCATCAACTACTCTTGAGTTTATTTAAAACTCATGATTTTTTATTTAAAATAAAAATATAATTTACTGTACAAGCAATTAGCGTGCATAGTGCGATACATGAACACTTTTAAATAATTGAAGTGTTCGTGTATTATTATATTTCAATTTTCTTTACTTAACTATGTCGAATATATGTTTGACGTATTTAAATAATATTTTAACCGTATTGCTATCATACATAACGCTGTGTATAAAATATAATTTATATAAAAATTTAATTGAAATAAAAAAAAAAAGTCCATTTAATAAACAAATATTAAACATAATTGCTATAAATAAAAAATTAAATTGAATCTAGAAATTTAATTAAATTTATTTTTGATTCTGCATTTTAGTTTCTTTTTTTCTAACGATACTTCAGAAATCGAATGTAGATCAAAGGATATTCTAAACGTGCCATAACGTTTGTGATTCAGTAAAGGAGAAGGAGAAAAAGGCTCAAAATGTAAAGTAAATCGGTCGATTGAAAAAGAGACGTCTTTGTTATTGAAATCCAGCCAGCTTACTTGAAGAATTCGAGTACCTGCCATACAATTTATTTTTTTAGGATGCGAGCATGATTCTATATTTATTAAAGCCGGGTCTTTGAAATTTTGTCAAAAGAAGTAAACCGGATAATAAAATATAATGTTTATATAATGTTCATGCGAGTATCCTAGAGTTGACACAATCTTCTCTACCATTTTTTTCATTTTAAATAACTTTCATTTTTGTATTAAAATATCGTTTTATATTTTCAATATTTCGTGCTTTTATTACAATTCAAATTGTATTATATATTTACTTTTTATTTTTTTAGATATTTTTTACTGGAATTTCTTCAATTAAAGCTAAACATTAATAACAATAAAAATTCAAAAAAAAATATAATAAAATAAAGATACTTAATTTTTTTTATGCACGTTAATGTACACAATTTATGTATAAAACGCCAATTTGTAACATTTCCGTTTATTAGTCACTCACTATTTAAATTGATTTAACAATGACAAAAAGAAAATATAATAATTACTGTTAGTCATAGGATATATTACATGGACTTAATAATACTGGAGATTTAAAAATATTTTAAAGAGGTCATTATCAAATAATTTAAGAATACTGTGTTAACATATTTTGCGATTAGAATATATGGAGACATATGGAAAACTTAAATGGAGTACATAAATAGAATTAAAATAAAGTTTTTCGGACTATGTATGTATTTATGTAAACAAAGTAACAAAAGAGCAACATGTTCAATCTCAAATTAAAATATATCAATACAAAACCAAACAATTTCAAAGTCAAGAATAATCAGAAGGGAGAAGGGTTTCTTAATTCGTTCATACAGTTGATTATTAAATATTATATTAAGAAAAAGTGAACATTATGCAGATAATAATGCAATAAAGTTTAAATTTAACGATTGATTATTGAAAATTTTTAATAAATAAAAATATTCTATATTTAATTTTGTAATTTTTTTGAAAGAGGGACATGCGTAAAAAATTAAGGGAAGTACAAAAATTCATTATATTATTTATAAATTTTATAATACTAATATAATTAATTTATTTTTTTAGGTATTGTGAATAAAAAACAATTAAAATCCAGACAACCCACAAATTTGCCATCAATCTATACCCTATCTAGAATCCAATTGTAGTTTGAAAATTTTGATTACATTTTTTCAGCATAATTATATTATAAACGTTAAAACAAATTCCAACGTAATTGTTATAGTATAAAAAATATAAAAAGTATAAAAAATTATCACTATTAGAAATTATGTTTATATGAGTACATATATACATATATAATATACTCGTATATGATAACATTTTTATCATTTCCCGCTTAAAACTTTAACTAAACTTGTTTTTTCAACTTAGAATTTAAATTTAACATAATAATAATATAATCATTAATATTCATTTGTACTGTGTTATATAAGCGTAAGTTTTGTATATGTCATAAACATATAATATGATTTAGTTTATTTTTAAGATAAATGTAATTTAAATATGACTTTCAGTATAGCAGCAATATTTATGATCTAAATTAACCTTAAAGCAGTCATTTAAAATAATATTTTAGGCCGAGCCGAACACTTTCTTTCACATTCATTAATCGATATAACTATTTAAGTAGTATAATCAAGTTGAACCTAATTTTATTCAAAATCAATCTTTTTAAAATTTGTATAATATTTGAATTTAAATATTTTCGAAAAATAACCATAAGCTTAGGACATATACACATAATTCAATTCAATCATTGTTTATTATATTACTTTTTCAGGGTGTTTTATGCTTATGGTTAAATCTCAGCATATTAATCTGTTTAAATTTCGTTTTTTTTTTATATACTTTTGAATTGTTACAATAATTTAGCTGTCCATTTGTCCCATTTGTTTAGTTTTACAATTTTGTGTATTAAATTATTGTGAATTCTATTGTCATATTCAATGTCATAGATATTATTATTTTTTTTTAATTAAATATTCTAATTTTTGAAAAATTATGAATTAAATTTAAAAACCATACAATATTCTCAAACATATGTTGCCATTGTTAAAGCTAATAACATTTGCTTAATATAAAATAATATAATATAACACAACAAACTGAATAGATAATAAAGTAATTATACTGTAAAATTGATAGTAAAAGGCATAAGATATCTTTTTGACAAATTTAACTAAGAATTTGTAATAGTTTTAATAAATTACCTATTTAATTTTAATTTATTTATTTCTTAGTACAGCCGTTGTCTGCCAAGGCCATTAAGGGCTTCTAAACGTATTTATTTATATTAATCAAGAAATTGCAATAACATCAGCATGATACTCGGCTGTAAAGGCAATTTTGAGTTTGACTAATTAGGAATTTTAAATTATGACCTTATTTACAGTTCTATTTACATTTTTGCATTCAAAATTCATTCAGATCAGTAAATTGTTGATTGCATATTTATAGGTGTATAATAAAAATAAATTCTTTTATAATTTATATGTCAGCTATTGCAGTTTTCAATGAAAACTTTAATGGTACAAAGTAATTGAATCAATTTAATTTAGATAATAAAAACAAAAAAAAAATCATACTAAATAAATTTACATATATGTATATTTTATTTAATTTTGTATATAAAAATGTGTCAAGTAGCTTAGATTTATTTTTGGTCTTCACAATTTCTAATACAAATTCTAGATTTTAGCTACAATTACTTTGATATAAATTTAATAATAAGATAAAAAGCAAATATATGTGTTTGTAGAATGAAATGTTTCTTATGACAAAAAAAAAATTTATAAGAAAATTTAAATTGAATTTGCATTTTTATTACGATTAAACTTTGTTTTATTTAATAAACAATTTGTAATTTTAGGTTAGCATCTATGTTGTTGAAATAAATATTTTTTCATACAATATATTTTTTAAAAATTCGCTTAAAGGTAATTTAAAAATTATTAATTGGAAATTAATTAATAGAATTTTATCTTTGGATATAATATACAATTTAATTAATTATCAAACGATCTAATTTAATTTAGTTTAATTAAATTAGCAATAAAGAACTTTACATTCACTTTTAAATTATATTTAATATTAAAATAGAATTAAAATTAAAAAAAAATGTGGTAATTACTAATTACTAAAAATGTTTTAAATATTCATTAATTGAAATCATTTCGCACATATTTTATAAAATGTTTAAAAAAAATTGGTTGATTTTGTTAAATTAAAATTCTTTATTGAAATTTTATTAAAATACATCAATTATTAGAAAGCTCTGATAATTTTAAATTTCGTCTGTACATATATTGTATATAAGTTTAAAGTATGACTTCATAATTTATTAGAATGCCAACTTATTTTTTTTTTTTTTTATCATGAAAATGAACTTCAAAACAATTAGAAGATATGCTAGAATATATTAATTGGTCTAGAAATCAAAAAAAAATCAATGAAATGGAAATGTTTCTTAATAAAAAAAAGCACGTTCTTCTGTACATATATTTGTAAATAGAACGATATGTATATTTTGTAAACATCTAATAAATGTTTTATATAGTTTGGAAATAATTAGAATGTTTAGAAAAATAGAATAATAAATCAATTAGAATGGAAGAGTGATTTACGTAAATTAATACATATATGTAAATTATTTAATATGAAAATTGAGTACATTTTAATTAACAATATTTGTTTTATACTTTGTTTTGATTTAGGTATTTGGTTGAAGTAATATATTGTGAGCAATATTTTATTAGATATATATATATTTGTTTTTCTTTGATTATAAAATTACACTTTAAGTGCCAAATTTAAATTTGAACTTAAATAAATTAAAAAATAATATGGCAAAAATAGATCTGAAATTTAACTTTTTTTAAATTTGTTTTAAGCCTGTTTTAATTAATTAAATAAGAAAATTAATATAGCAACTAAACAGTCAATATTAAAATTTAATTAAAATTGGTATAAAAATATATAATGTAACATAAATATATAATGTAACAAGTTATCAAAAATTTTTACAATAAAAAAATATTAAATATTACATTTTGTAATGAATTAGTTTTTAGTTATAACAATTATAATTTATTGGGTTGTGAAGTTTACGCATTTATAATTGAAATTAAAAGCAGAATAAACAGTAACAAAATTATTAATTTCAAGTTTAACTTTTTAATATTCAATTTTTTTTTTCTTTTAAGTGCTAACTATTCAACTGTTATGCAAATATGCAATAGGTAAATGTAGGAATAGGGGTTATTATATTCCTGTTATTAGAATTGATCTTAATGAATTCCACATACAATTAAAACATGAAATAGTACTAGGTCTTATAATATGCAGGAACGCCTTAGATTTAATATATATATAATTATATTTTTGGTTTATATATTAATTTTATAACAAAATTAGTATTTGAGTTGTATAGAATGTCATATCTGTGAGTTATATTATTCTTTGAAAAACTTTCGAAATTCGAAATATATACATGTATACATAATTTGTGCATATTATTTTATTTTGACATTATTGCGAATGTAATCACTGCAATTTTCTTCAACATTTGCAAATATAATGTAATAAGTCCAAAACATTTTTAGAGTTATAAACACAATTCCGACTATTGGTGAAATATTCCCTAAATAAGAACTTTAAAACTTAAAAATTAAAAAAAAACAAAAATGAGAATAAAATAATTTTAAAAAAAGATGCAAAAAAATGCAAAATAAAATCGATGCAGTTTTTTTTTTTTTTTTTAATGTCTGAAACAAATGAAAATATTTAAACATTTAATTTTTATCTACATATCAAAAATATTTATTTGTATGAACTTCATAGCTCAAGTTATTTATAACATTGATATAAGGTTAAAAAATATTTAATATAATTCAAAAATTTATTAAAAAATTTCTTTAAATATTTTAAAATTAAAAAAAAATTTAGAATTTATAAGAAAGTAACTTAAAATTTAATAAAAATTAATATACAAAGTATGATTAAATGTAATATTTTACTACCCCTATAATATAAATGAATTTACAGTGAATGAAAAAACAATTGAGTGTTACAATTTAATAATAAATAATTTTCATAATATTATTTATTTATTTTTGAATGAAAATTCATTTCTTTTATGCACTATATTTAAATTTTTTTTTTACTATACTTGTACTTTGATTTAAATTAGTCTTTCTTTCTTTCAAGTTTCTTTTTCAATTTCGATTTCTAAATCTTCTTTCTAGTTTCTTTAGATGAATGTCTGTATAACATATGCAAAGAATATCTTAAGCAAAATAAAACCGATAAAATATAATAATTTCTTAAAATCTGAATGAAGTATAAATATTTCCATATTTTTCTTATCTAGCATAGGAAATATCGCATCCTTCAGGAATGTCCTAATTTTATAAAAAAAAAAAAAAAAACTTTTTACGAATTATAGAATTAAATGGAAAATCTTTTTCAAGTATAATTTTATAAATATAAGTAGGATAAAATTGTAGAAAAATAAGGAATCAGGAATCAAAACAGAATCTCTAAGAATAAAGATGCAGAATAATTTTAAAGGACATTTTAGAGTTTCCCTTTTATAATAAATACTTGTATTATACATACATATTATACATATATTTAATCTATATATAAATATATATTTAATCTGCTTCTGTTTTTAATCTTTTTTTTGTTTTATTTAATTTTCAATTTTGATTTAAATCTGTACTTTTTGTCTGTATCTATAAATATTTTGGCTTGTTTTATTTTTTTTTACACTCCTTCTTTTGTCTTTTCATCCTTATTTATTTTATCAAATTCGTATGTATTAGTTTTTATGGTTTTTTTTTTTTTGTAATTGTGTTGTGTACATTATTCGTGTATGCGTAACAAGGATAATTTCTAAAGCGCATGTTTTTTATATATTTTAATTATATTTTCTATTCCTGTTTTTCTATACAAAATTTTTGTATATCCATTTTTGGGAATTACTTATAGAATGCAATTTAAATAGAATTTTTTGTATATATATATTTTTTGTGTATTCTATAAATAAATATATCTATATGTAAACATCTATTAGATACTTTTTTTCTTTTTTAATATTTCGTCCTTTTTTTTAGTTATCCTTTTGGATATTTTTCGTATTTCAGAAAATACTAACTTTAATATAAAAATTTATAAAATTGGATTTAAACATATGAGAGTTATTTTGTTTCTTTTGAAAGTTATTCACGTTTTAAATTTGGTTTACGTTAAAAAAAAAAAAATTTGAAATTAAATAAATAAGAAATAAAAATACTACGTTATTGAAAAATTTTTTTGATATTTTTCTTTTTTTTTTTATAATAGAATTAAAGGGTAAAAGTTGAAATATTTAAAAAATAATAAAATTAATTTTCAAATTCAAAAAAAAAAAAAGTGATATATTTTTGTTTTTAGTTTTTCTTTATTTGTATATTTTTACAGGAAATTAATTTTTATGTGCACTTAGGTATAGGTGTACAAGGATATACATTTATATATATATGTATAAATATATTGTATAATTATATTTATGTAAATAGATTGTATATGTGCATATAATTAATAGGTAATATACTTATAGATAAAAATAGGGATATAAATTTTGAGTATAGAATAAGTTGTTGAGTTTTGTATGTTTTATTTTATATATTTTGTTATTGGAAAATAGAAAATTTTCATCAGAAATTCATCCTGTTTTTCTTTTGTTTTTTTTTTAGTTTTTTTTTTATTTTATAGTTTTCTTTATTGTTATATACATTTATTTACTTTTTTATTTGTTTTTTTATTTTTTATTTTTTTTAATTTTATCTGAAGATATCTGTTTCATTTTGGTATTATTATACATAATTATTATTATATATAAAAAAAATTTATATATATATATATATTTTTCTACATAATATATAATATTTACATAATATATACTTATTAAAATTTTATGTGTTTATAATATTATAAATATATATAGAGATATGTATATATAAATATAAATTGCAATATAATACAATATTTAAGATGAAATGCCCCGGGAAAATGTTAAATTAAAACCGCAGGTTTTTTTTTTATATATATATTTATATGCATATTTATTTATATATAAATTTATTTTAAGTATGTATATAATATTTTAAATATATTATATATATTTAATAAAATAATGCGTTATATTATATAAAAAGAAATGCATTTATGTAATATTAATTTTTTTTGTTTTTTTTTGCATTATACACACCCAAAAAATTCTGGAATTTTTTTTTTTGGTGCAAATTTTATATAATATATAAATAAAAAATTTGATGCTTCATTAATTTGCTATTTGCATTAATCTAAATAATTAATTAGTAATGAAAAACAAAATTATAATTCAAATTTAATTTAAAATTTAATTAATTTAAGCTTCATTTTTCTTAAAATAAAAGTGTCAAACAAGGTGGCTGGGTTTTGCATTGTTTATTTTTAAGTTATCTTTAAATACAAAATAATATATTAAGATAGATATATTAGGAACCAAAGTAGGATTAAACAAATAATATCTCAAGATATCTGAATATGGATATTATTGAAATGATATTAATTTATTATTTTTGAATTAAATATTAAATATTATATAATATAAATGAATATTCTTAATTTTAAACTGATCAACTTTTGAAAAACAAATTTAAACTTTACCTTTTTTAGCACATTTTCAAAAAATTTCGAAAAAATATGCTTATATAGTTTCACTTTGTCCGTCCCATCATCCGTCCGTATATATACAAAATTTCTACACAGTTTAAAATCTACATAAACTTATCGAAAAAATTTATTTCATGAAAGAACTTTTAGCCCCACCTGTCACAGGGTTACAGCCCTTCGAAATTTAGAAAAACCCTAAATTTTAACCTTTATATAAGCTTTATAATAAGCAAGAGTTCTATAAGGTATATAAGGTGCATTTCCAACCTTGAAACGGTAAAGAACAGATATTTTTAAGAGCTTTATAAATATATTTTAAAAAAAATTTAAAGGATTTCCATACGGTACTTTAATTTACTGTTATGAAAAACTCAATTTTTACAAAATTTTTGACCTCATAACCTATGAACGACTTAAGTTTAAAACTCAAACTAAAAATTTTGGAAGAAGTTAGGTCCTTAGAATTTAGTATGAGTCATTTAAGAGTATGGGTCACATATATTGCTGTGAGTCATAATTTTTTTTTGTGACGATCGCGGTTTAGAGGTTAGAAATTGAAATTTAGCTATTTTTAAACATCTGTAAATTGAGTCAAAATATTTTTTGAGCTTATAATATTAAATATGGATTTCGTTATTATTAATGATTATTAATTAATTATTAATTAGTAAAATAAATTAATTATAATACTATCAATTGGTTTTTATATATGTTTCTTACCCAAAACATAATATGAAAGTATAGTTTTGGAAAGTGATTTTTTAAAAAACACCCTTGGATTTTTTCATCAATTATTTATTATATAGTTCTGCTATGATTCGTCTGTACTCAAAATACTCTTCTAATATTAATTTACACAAGAAATCTAGTGAGAATATTGCTCATGAATGATTGCTTCTCATTAAATATTTTTAAAACAGAAATTAGCTAATTTTAGAAAAACAAAGCCAAATATTAATAGTTAGCAAATAGTTAGCAAACAAACAATAAAAACAGTAACAGCTGTTAAAAAGTTAATACAATTCAATCATGACTAAATTCACGTTCATACTTTAATACATAAAAGCATTTACATAAAGCAAGGCCTGTTTTTGCCTTTATTTTTTAATTTCATCATATAAAAGCATAGGTACACAAAAAGCCAAACAGTTAAAATTTAAAATTCAAAACGAAAAGGTAACTGTGAATTATGAATATATATTTTTTAAAAGTTATTACTACTCTGAAAATCTGTTATTTACAGATCTATCATTAATTTTCTGAACTTATATTGTAAATGATAATTACCTTGAAGTTGTTTTTAAGTTCAATATTAAAATAGTTTCTAAATTTCTCCTGAAAATTATACAAAAAATGAGAATTTTGACATCAGCTTATTCATTAGTATAGTTTTTAATCTAGGAAGGAGCTTAGGATTTTGCAAACAAATTAGCTTTTCCAACTGAATCGAATATGATAGAATTATTGTAAACAATCGGCGGCGTAAAGGATGACTCGAAAAAGTTATTCTTTACACTAATCGCAAAAGCCCAAGACAAACGATTGCAGTATGGTAGATTAAATATTAATCTTATTAATTAAATATATTAATTTTATAATCTTAAAATTTATAATATAATCTTTGGTTTTAAAGAAACTTGCTAATTGATAATTATCTTGCAATTTTTTCTGGCAACTTTATATTCCGCAAATTAGAACTCAAATGCATTTTGCTTTCCTGCAGATGTCATTAAACCATGTAATAAATTAAGTTTTAACTTGCTTGAGCTAGTAATGAAAACTAGGAATGAATGAAAAGAGAAATAATTGTTTTACTAATGGCATCAGCAGCAAATCAACGTTCCTATAACGGAAACATATCGTCCAATCTAGATTTTTATATTTGCCAAGTTCATTCTCAATCCATTCAATATATTAAAAATATTAGAATCTAACTGTTTAACTAAAAAAATAAGTTATGAATTTATTAAATGACATTAAAAAATAATATTTTTTTTTTAAATCTTGGAACGTGCTTTTAAGATTATTTAATATTTTTTTGGTTCATAACAATATTTGAATTTAATAAAGTATATATATATAAATTTTAAGTAAAAATGTGTATAGCAAATCCCACAAATTACAGTGAACCCCCCCCATTTAAGTGCAAAACCCATTGCAAAACACTTTAAAAATATTTTTATACGGTGTTGCCAAGTGTTTTTGGTTCTTAAGCGGTAGTGCACATAAACGAATTTCACTCTATATCCATTATTATCAATAATTTATGAATTGAACTTTATTAAACTTAAATACTAAAAAATTAATAACTGTACTTTTATAAAATTTTTTAAATAAATTTTAAATTGTATATTAATATACAAAATTAAAATAAATAATCAAATGATTTTCATTCTCAATTTATATTCTAAATTTAATGTATTTATTTAGTACATATGTATATTTAGGTTAATATTATTTCTAAATTATTATATGAAAAAATAATCATTTAAAACAGATTATTACCATTTATTTATTTACTCCTTTCAATTTATTTATGAATAAATTGATTTGAAATATTTAACAAGAGTTATTTATATATAGTTATAAAAATGGGAGGGTAACGAATATTTTTTCTTCAATAATTTTCAATTCATTTAAATAATTAATTCATTGATTATTTAGGATTGTTATACTACTATTAAAGGTTATTAGTCTATGACATTTTGTATAAGTTTAAAATTCTATTCAAATGTGATTAATCAATAAAATACTATAACATATTACTACAATCATACTAATATACAAACTATAAATTAATATAATTTGTATATATTCTAAATTCTAATATACCTATACGGTAATAAATGCTGCGTATAATTATGAATTGAACTTGAACAAAATGTATTAAATCTATTTTAGTTACTAAATTTTAAAATTATAGCTTTTGTTACACATAAAAGTTTAATACATACTTTTACTGAAATTACACATATTTAAATTATATTTCAATTGACAAAAATTTCGTTAAATACATAATTAAAAAAAAAATAATGATAAATTAGTATTAACTTTTAATAATAGTAATTCGTTAAAAATCGATTTATTAAAAAAGTATATCAGAACTAAATATTTTTTCATATTTTTTATAATTTGGGAGACGGTTTTATTGTCGAAACACAAAATGTTGATAAAAAAATGTCGAATAGGTGAAAATGTGGGATAACCGATTTTCGTAGTATATTTTAGAACTTTAATACATAAAGCGGCTTTTAAAATTGACGAAATATGTACGTGTCTAAAAAATATAAGAGTTTCAATAATATGGACAGCGGGGAGAGAGTTCGGGCGACAATCCCAACTCAAATTATAAATGCTTTGTATTTTTGATATGTATATTTTATTAAAATAATTTGGAGGAGATTTAGGAGTTGGATTCAAAATCTTTCCAGACTATATTTACAGTATATACAAAATATACTCAATTAGAATGGATTTTATAATTGTTTACAAGAGAAGGGATTTTATCCTTCTACAGAATATTTATATTCAACATTTTGAGTTCGACCTTTTGTTTTTCAATAAATCGACTCAAACCCATACTAATTTTGTATTTTGTATGCGTAAAAATGCGTTTTTATAATATTTTTTGATAGGTTTAAAAGAGACTTGGTGCTATATAAATGTTCTGGAAGTTTCGAAAAGGTATGTTTTGTATGATATCTAGTATCACAGTAGAAAAGTCTTTCATAATTATTAAATACTCAACTGTTTTCTAAAATTTGGGTAAAGAATAAATAAAAATTTTTAATAAGCTATACCTGAATTATAATGAAAACCATATATAGTATATACTACACTACAGTTATTGTGTTTTAAAAACAATTGGAAATTTTTTAATTTTTAAGTTCTAATAGCCTTTGAATATGGGAAGATTCCGTAATTTTTTCTGAGGAATTTAATTGTGACTTGCACTAAAATTTTGTATTTTTTTTTTGAATATTTTTATATATATAAAAGTGGTAAAAAATCAAGAGACACATTCTTCAATTTTAATGAAGCCTTTTAAAAATCAAGAAACACTGTTAACCTATGTAACAAATTAATGCTGGAGCTGTTTATAAGTTTAAAACAAATTAGACAGATATTCAGGTTAAAGGCGTTCAAAAACAGGGAATTTTCAGTATTTAAACCCATGCAACACCAAAACGGCAAGCACCCGAAAAAATTTCGTAATTGACTCATAATTTTTCTAAAGGATCTAACATCTATCCAAATTCAAGTTTTTAGCTTAAGCCGTTTGTATTGTAACCGATGTATTATGCAAAAATCGAGTTTCTCATAGCGGTAAATTTAAATACACTACGGCAATTCTATAGAATTTATGATAGCAGCTGACGTTTGACGTTTTAAGATTGAGCAAACAGAATTTGTGTTTAAAAATTTATGCACATGCTCTAAGAGGCTGCAACTCCGGTACTTATTTTTACCTATCCGTTGTAGATATTTTATTGTTTTTTTAAGAATCCGGAGAACAGAATCGGATACAGTATTAAGTATAACATTTGGGCTAATTTTTTCCAAATTCTTTCATAATACCCTAAAAATAATTAACTTATAAATCACCCAAATTACAACAGCTTTTCTCTGTAGTACCTTCTACGCATTGACAATTTTTAATATAAAAGTACATTTTTTTTTAAGCTTGTGACAAAAATTTGAAAAGTACTAAAACAAATTAAAAGCCTATTTAGAAATTTTATGAAATAATTAGAATAAAATAAATATCTTATTGTGTTAATTATTAATATATGAATGTAAACATTATATATATATACATACTGTATTATGTAAATTATTTATTAAAAATTGTTAAAATCTAACAAAGAATGAAGATCTTTTTTAGTTTTCAAAACTTGTCAATATTTTTTGATTTTATTTATTTTCTAATATCTTTTTTTTTTTTATTAATTATTTATTTTCAGAATAAATAAGTTGTGAATTTTTATTGTACATTGAATAGTAACGTAAATTTAATCTATATATATAAAAGCGAAAATTTGTTTGTTTGTATGTAGCGAATATAAAAAACTGCAAACCTAAACTGCTCAGCCGATTGTCATGATAATTTGTATATTGAGATTTTTTGGTACGGAAAATAAATTTTGGGCTAAAAATTTTCAAGTTGGGACTGTGGTGCAAGTATTTAAACTTTTTTGTTCTAAAATGAAAACGGTTTAACGGATTGACTTCAAGTTTTCTATATGTGATGCTCCTTGAGATTCGAATTAATACTATTAACAGACTTGGAATTTGTTAACACATGCCGGCACGACATTTGATCAAAAGATATTTTGGAAGCAAATTTCGTCAAATTTTGCTTTGGCTGAAAAGAAAGCCTCAAAAGTTTTTCGTTGGGCTCCGTTAACCCATTGCGGCACAGCTGCTTCTGAAACGGTTTGACATCAAATTCTGTATGCGTGAAGCGCCTTGAGAATGGAGTTGACTCTAGTGAAATTTTTATGATAACTTTTTCCAATAACATTAACTTAAATTAAACATCCATTGAGAGGCGCAGCAACGCACACCGGGCATTAGCTAGTATTTTAGTAAAAATAATTAAGAGCCACGTTTATCCAAATATAAATGGTCATATTTTTTGATTAAAATCGATTTTTTTTTTATTATCATGTTCCTTTCAAACATAATTATTTATAATAAAATATTTGAAGAGTCATGAAATTGAAAATAATTGATTGACTTTAATATTTTTGTTGGAATACAATTCTATTAATACATTTTAATTTAGATACTAGGAAATAATCACACTTTCTTTTATTAAAGGAAAACAAATATTTAGTTATTAAAATTTTTTTTTATTTTATTGAATGTTTCATAGCAGTTTAATTTCATATTGAACAGAATTTACGGATCGGTGTTAAATGTTCGAAAATCAATATCTTGAAAATTCGGGATATAACACAAGTTTTTCAAAATTGCTATACTCCATCTAAAAAAGAACAAACACAAAAAATCTATTCTTATCGTAATACATATTTACTCATTAAAAGTGGTTTCCAACGACACTTCAAAACCAGAGAACACTGTAAAATTCTGAATTACAAGGGAGTTTAGAGTTGAATTTGAAATCAGGGTTGTAAGGGTATTAAGAGGGATATTTCAGAAGGTATTCCCTTTTTCCAGAATTATGAATCCAACTCTAAAATGTCTTTTAATTCAGAATCTCGCATATACGTATATAATAAATATTCTGTAAAAGGGGTGTAGTCCAGATTTTAAATGCAATTTTAAACTACCTCCTAATTCAACTTCTCGCATATACGTATGTACAAATATTGTTTTGCTTGATTTACAATGATATAAAATTTTTTTGAGATTTAATATTTCAAGATTTTGATATTTCAATATTTTGATTTTCGAAGTTTTGATACCGATTCAAAATAAACTGTGTTCAACCCTATACAAATTTCACTTATGGACAATCCTCTGTGGGCAATTTATTGTTTTGGATAATGATTGTGTGTTGATTAAATTTTCTATGCACAATGGATTGCATCCATGTTAATTAATTAAATCAGAATGATATTCATTTAATATATAAGAATCGGTATAACTAATTTAATATTGGGGATGTTTTAAAGAAAGTGATAAAAGATTAGATAAAAGATAAAACAATTTTTACATGTGTTAAAAGAGGGAAAGATATGGGACATACTGATATTGAAACAAATAATGAAACAACAGTAAGCCGTGCAAACTACTTTGTAATACACTTCACTTAACAAATTCAATTGACAGTGGTATACACCCCCTTTTCAACTATTCACAGATTTCAGAAAAATTAAACAAACATCGAGATAGAGCTACCTTGCACTAAATTTTTGAAGTTCCTATTTTTATCAAATCGAAGATATGCTTATTAGGTCTTGGGAGGTGTGTGATAGGCACCCAAACCACCATTTCAATTTATTTTGAAATTCAAGAATATAATTAAAACAGGGTAGAACTATCTTGTAATAAATTTCAGATTTTTTGCGTTATTAATTTCGAAAATATACTTCTTAGATCTTCGGAGCTTTCAGGGAAGTACCCAAACGGCCACTCCAATTTTCCCAGAAATTTCCAATTTTAGGAACATAATGGAAACAGAAGTGAACTCTCTTGTACCAAAATTGGAGTTTCTATATTAATTTTAAATTACCATCATTAGAAGATATATTTCTTAGATCTTAGGAGGTTTGTTGGACATAACCCCTTTCGGTTAGTTTTAAACACAAGAAGAAAGTTAATATAATCGTATAACTATTTTAGGTGTAGAGTATAACAATGACTATAATTAATGTTTTTGTACAACTAGTTTATTAGTTCTCGATACCATGACTTTTCTAATAAATATTTACTAAAGTTACTTATAGTTCTATATATGTATATATATATACATATATATATATTGTTTATATAGTCCATATAATGAAATCAACTGCTTCTTGTGAACTACATATATTTTCAGTTCAAAACAATTTGTTAAGGAAACGTTATTTGAAATAAACTTATAAAGTCATCATAAGTGGGTGACTTGACGTTTTTTTAATTATTTCCTCCTTCGTAAAAAAATAAATTATTGATAAATAATTTACCTACTATATACGTGTAGTTTAAAAGTCTACTCATCACGAATATTTAATTTTCTTAGAATGTCCTATAACTTATTTCTTTTATCATATCTGATTAATAATAAATATTATAGTTCGTGTTTTATTGTATTTTGAAACCCTTAAAAATTGCATTAAGTGTTTTTTAAAAATAAAATAAATATTTAATATATATTAAATTAATAACTTTTACTTTTTATAATCCACGCATTATTTGATAAAAGTCAGAAGTTAATATAAACGTTTGGATATATTGACATATTGTAGCATTGTTTTGGGAGTTTTTTTGGCTGTATGAAAAAATTCCCAAATTCCAAAAATGAAGAAACTCTCCAAAATTTGTATGAAACTTTGTGTTTATTTTTTTCATAAGTCCCCAAACTTGGGAAAAGGAAATTTCTTTCCTCAATTTTGGACAATTTTAAATAAAAATTTTTTGGAGACTTTTGAAAGTAGTGGACTTTGAAAAGTATTTTTATAAAGTATATGACATGTTAGATTCAGTTGGTTACGTGCAAATTTTGAATTGTTCTATAGCATTTTAGTTTTCGCTGTAGAATTGGTTCTAAAAGAAATGTGGATTTTTCAGTCCCTACTGTAGCATTTAATGAAATTAAGGCTGCCGCCTTCAACCCCCCAAGTTATTGGATTCTTTATTTTGTAACCAACTTTAAGACACCTCCTAACTTTTTTCAAAATTAGTAAGACAGCAACAAAGTATTTAATTTGGGGACTTGTATAAAAGGTGTATTTTGGAGACTTTTTGCATACAAAAAAAATGTCAAAAAATGAGGACTTTTTTCATTTTTGTCTTGGCATCGTTTTTCGTTCAGCCATTATTTTTTAGGTCATGGAAGTTTTTATAAAATAACATCTGGTTTTTAAAAAATTTATTGTTCAAATAATTGATGGTTACACGAGTCAATATATAATTATTCATAAATATTTATATGGGTCAATATAAAATAACATTATAATTATAGTCGTTATATTTTTTGATTCACATTCATTCAGTAAATAAATAATAAGTTATTATATATAAATTAAATATTTTTGAAAAATAATGTAAATATATTGCAATTATATGGGGAGCTTATTGGTATATCAATTGAGAGGTATTGAGGGTTTTTTAAATGATTTTCATTGATCTTAAAATATAAAGGCCTAACTATAATGACATAACAATACATATGTAAATGTCAAAATTTACGTATGTAAATTTCCACTTATGGAGAAACAATACAATCGCCCAAAACGACATTAAGGTGAGATAATATGTAAATTTTTTTGTTTTCGTTAAGTATTCGTTAAGCTTAAGAAAGCCATTCCCAATTCGAAATGTTTGGAAATTTACATATGTAAAGAGTCCATTGTGAAGTAAATATTAAAATTTTAGAGATATTTTTTTAAATAATTTCAAGTTTTTTTTAAATTAATTAAAAAAAAATTTAAAGTATCTAATAAATTTTTCATTTGATTTTATGTATATATTTTCATATTATGAAATTTAAGCTATGCATTCTATGTCATTTTGACTGCTCTTATGTTTAGTTATGATTTGACATTTAGCTATGTTTTTTCGTACAAAAAAATTGACATTTACATTTGTTTTGTTATGTCATTATTGATAGGCCTTAAATCGTTACAATTCTTCTTTAAATGCTAAATTTTAACGAAGACTCAAATTATATTTTAAGATTAACAGAATGTTATATTTATTGTTTTTTATTACATAAGATAAGCACATGTAGAAGAGGGAAGGGGATATGTTCTTTTTGAAAGGCGCCTACTTTTTTTTTAAATTAAAAATTTTAAATATTTTCAAAACTTGAAAAAATTATAGTTTTGTAAAAGTTTGAATTTCACAACAAAATTTTAATAAAATCGATGTTCTCATTCAGTTCCCGGATGAAAACACATTAAAATTCAAATTTTTTTTTATAAAAATTCTATTAAAAATTAAATTTATTTCTATATGTATACAAACAATGAGTAATTTATATTTAATTGATAAACGAGCAAGAGAGTAGAGTAGACTGTGTCAACTCTGGGATACCCACATGAACATTATATAAGCATAATTCGTGACATTCAAATTGCAAATAACACGTATTAGATACAAAGTAACATTATTCTAAAAGAGAACAAAAAGCTTTCTACAATGCAACATGATTCTTAATGTATTTTTGTTGCTATTCAATTCAATTTATTCTTCTAAATATCATTCATATTTACATTATATTTTTACTAGTTAAATTATTCAGAGTTGAGACATTTTTGTTTCAGTCTTTTCAACTGAGTTATTTACATTTTTACATAATATTTACATTTATCTAATTAATAATTTCAAAGAAAATGTGAGATGAAACAAAAACCTTATCTGAAAATTTTGTTATTAATAAAACTTAAAACTATTTAATTATACTACTTAGCCTAATTTAATACAATGCAAAAATTATAACATAGTTCTATCAAAGTTATGGAATTTTACAACTTTATTCAATTTTAATGAAAGATTTTAATAAGGAACTTAAGAAAAAAGCTTTTTCCATAAAACTTAATAATATTTTACTAATCTTCACAGTTTTGACAGATCTACATTTATTAAAGTATTTAGAATTTATTTAAAAAAACTTTCAAAAAAGCTTTTTCCATAATACTTAATAACCTTTAATAAAACCTCAAAATAATTACGGATTTACATTTTAGTGTTAAAAACGTTATCAGTAATTTATAATACCCTTAGAATAATGTTCATATATAAGATATAAAAAACAAACGTGTAATTTTTTAATTTGTTTATCCAAATTTTTTTTCAATAAATCATAATATTATCTAACTTAAGAGCCATTTTTTGGTTTGTTGTGTTAATGAAAGCTTTTATATTAATATTGAAAGTTTGTTAATTCGTAATTTGTATGCTTAAATGTTAACAGATATGCATATATAATATATATATAGAGTTAGTTTTATATAAACAATATATAGTATATGTATGTATATTTGGAATTTGGAGTTTAAAAACAAAGAAAATTATCAGACTAGCAATTTACAAAAAAAATAAATTAAGTTTTATTATTATTATGTCTGGAAGTTTGATAGTATGTGATCACCATATGTCAAATGAATTTTGATCATCAACAATTGAAGTTCTAACAATTATAATATATTCGGAATGCGTTATAAGATGTTAATTATAAGGTACATCCGGCAAATAAGGCCTAGCGGGTAATAAGGCCTAAACATCAAAAATCATACTAAAAATGTTAAAATGTACTTTATTGATTTACACATCCATTGATAATTGTACAAAAATGTCCGATAAAAAAAATTACTTATTTCACTACAGCCATTTTGATATTATTTGTATTTGTATTTTGAGGATTCTTTTGTTTTGTGATAATATAAATTTTTTTTTTTTTAACGTAAGTAAGATTTTGACTAAAATTATAATTATTATTCTTATTTTGTCTTAAATATTTACTTTGTGATTGCTTTCTTTAACAAAAGAAATTATTTTATTAATATTTTATTAAAAAAGTGGTTTTTTAGATTTTATAAAAAATAGTTAATAAAGGTTTAATAAGGCCTATTAAAAAAATTTATAGGCCTTATTAAACTCTCTATTATTATTATTTTTAAAGAACGAATATTAATATTAAAATTAATCACATTTTATATTTTCCGAGAGGTAAATAATAAATATTGGTAATTTGTATAAAAAATGTGTTTCCAGATCTAAGCTCTTTTTGTATCATGCCACCAAAAAAACGAAAAAAAACAAATTATCTTGACTGAATTAATTTTTTTTTTTTTTAAGTAAAAAAATTAAATTTTTTTTTAATTTTTTTAGAATATAAGATATAAATAACAAAACCTACTATGTAATATGTTGAATTTTTTTTAAGTTATCGAATTTTTTTTTGTTTGTTTTTTAAAAATACACTTGCCTTATTAAATATATGAAAAAATATTTAGGCCTTATTATACTAACAAGGCCTTTTTTAGCATTTTTGTGAAATGTTTATAATTTTATGTTTCCTAGTCAGAATGGACTGTTATGTTTTTTTTTTAAGTATAAGATTCTGTTTAACTAAAATGAAATAAATGTTATTGAATTTATTCAGTAGTTTTAATTATTTTATCAAATTTCGTTAGCTAGGCCTTATTTGCCAGAAGTACCTTACTCTTTAAAAAGTGCAATTTCAGGAAAATATTAAAACTATTTATTTGCTATCTTTACTCTGTAACGGTACTCCTGTACTGAGTTAAAATTCTTGGAATGCCATTAAATTATCTTATCGTGTACTGAGAAGTCATTCGGCTTATTAATAGCCCGGGTTAAATTTCCGTACATGACATTAAATATTTAATTGAAAAAATTTTTATTGCAAAATTATTTTTTATTACAAAATCCCCATGGTAACAAAATATAATTTAAATATAAAATATATAACACAAGCAAAATAAATAATATTACTTATAAATTAATAGAAAGTATTGGAAGTGGGAAGCATGATAGTGTGCAGGTTCTAGATGTTAGGATGACATACTATGTTACCCACCCATGTAGAAAACCACCACTGGTGTGTTTCAATTCGATACAACAAAAACAGTTAAATCAATTAAAAGGAATTTTTTTAAATAGATTTTTAAATAGTGCTTAGGGTTGTAAATAATGAAATTTTCTAAATAAATTAATTAAAAAAAAAATTATTATCTTAACTATAAGAAAATGTAATATAATTCAATTTAATATATTTCTTCAATAAGGTCAAACACTTTCATTATATAGACACTTATTATTTTAATTGAGACTTAAAATCCATACAACATTTATATATGTACACTTTTTACAATTAATTATTACCCTATATTATGAAAAATTTCTAGTACCATATGATATCTTTACGTTTTTTTTTTCTTTTTCTATTTAACTTCTGTCCCTTTTTATACCGGCATTATTTTATTTTTTATTGCTCTTTTTTTGTTTTTGTTTTATTTTTGATTTTAAGAATATGATGGGAAGGAAAATTGGAAATAATACAATATATTTTCCTTGCTTGTACATTTTCATTTTCTTTTCCTTTAACTGACTAATACATGTTATACAAAACATATTTGTACGTTACGTACGTAATCGTTTAGAAATATATATACAATACAAAGTATTACACAGAATATGAAGAAGAAGAAAATGATGATGGAAGAACAAGATGTACAAGAATAATTGAAAAGCAAAAAACACGTTGCTTTTTTCATTTTTCATTAGACCTTTTCATTATTATCATCATTCTATTCTTAAAACAATTAAACGATTAAAATAATGAGAACAATATACAGATATAGAAATTAGAAAATGAAAGAAGAGAAATTAAAAGAATATATATATATATATATATACCAAAATATTTGACTTTATATTATATACATATAATATATATATTTGTTACGATATTTGTAAAAGGAAATTAACTAATAACATAATAAAATTATATTCTATTAAAAATAAATGAATGTGTACCTATATATAACAAAATATTGACTAATCAGCAACATATGATAAAACAAAATTCTAAATTAATTCTTAAATATTGATTTGAATCGATATTAGTAAAACTATAGAACAACAGGCTTCGAAATTACTATTACAGATTACTGCAGACTTTAAAGGTTACTATTACAAATTATTACAAATTAGTCCCTCTTCAAATATTGCCAAAAATACGGCTAAGTCATTTACTAACTAATTATTTTCTTAATTCCTTTTATTTTTATTTTAATTCATTTACTTGAACTAAAATTTACTAAAGTTTTGTAATAAATTGCATACTTTTAGGGAAAAATTAAAAAAAAAATTCCAAAAAAAGAGTTGTTTAAAAAATTAGAATTTAAAATGAGTACTTAATTTGTATGGTATCACCATTTATGTATGACTCATTTTAACTACTCAACTACTTTAAAATAACTGTAAAAAAGGTGTTATATGTTATATGCAAAAAAAATTCAATTTTTTTTTTATCCATTTATGTCCTTTTACAATCATAGCATCAATTTGCATTAAAAATTAATATATATATCCTATAGTATTTTTTTTTGAGATTATTTTGCAACAAAAGTACAGTTACATTTTCAATATCAAATTAAAAATTCAAAAAAGATAAATAATTTAAGTATGTACCTATATAACAGCACAGTACAGGTATTTATAATGTTAACTAACAGTTATTTTTGGAAATTTTAAAATTTTATTAACACCAAAAAGGATATAAAATTACTTAAAAAAAAAATATAACGGTTTTCCTTTATTTTATCTACTCCCAAAAAAAACCAAAAAAAAAAGAAAATGTTTATATATTAATTTACACATTAGCATAATATATACAAACTGAATATACAGTTATAATATTACGTTTTATCCGTTATCATTTTTTTTTCGTATAGTTTAAAAATTCATTTTTCAATTTTTATTTTCTCATATATTTTCATAGTCCATTTATTTGTATGTATGTATAAATGTAAAAATTTATTAAATTATATATGTATATATATATATATTTATTATTTTAATATTATATGATGTCATACGTATAACTATCGAAATTTTATGATATCATACATATACTCCATTAAGGATAATATTACTTTAAAAAAAACTAAATTACTTTTGTATTTGTATGTTTGTATGTATGGGTTATTTTTTTTTTTTTGTAGTTAATATTATTTCAAAAAATATTTCAGAAATCTTCAGATAATTTAAATAAAATATGTGTATCATACAACTAATACATATACAAAAAGAAAAAAAAACATTAATTTGAATTTTTTCATATTACTAAATTTTTCTTCCTTAAAATTTCTTATTACTTATATAAGAAAAGTATACACACACACACATATGCATAAGCAAAAACAAATTTTTTTTTTATTATATTTTCTTGAAATTTTTTTTTTGTATTTCAACTCTTATGTAATCGCTCTAATTTTGAGTTTTTTTTTAGTTTAAGGTTTGATACATTTTTTTGTCTTTTTTTTTAACTCCATTGTAGTTGAGGTTAAAAAAAATGTACAAATGACAATTTGACAGTTTTTTGATAAAAATTTTTTATTTCTTAAATACACACTAAATATAATGAAATATATTAATATTCTTTGTTTAACTCTGTTGTAGTTGAGGTAAAAAATAACGTTCAAATGACAAAATGACTTGATAAATTTATTATATACACACACAATAAATGAAACATAGACTCACCTGATTGAATTGTAATCAGCAATATAAATGCTGTAATTGTAATTGCAGTTGATTGCATGATTTTTATATTATTTGAATATTTTTTTCTTTGTTTAATGATATATAAATATATATATATATATTTTTATATAATATATTTTAATTTATATTTCGTTTTATATATTTTTTTTTTTAATCAGAAATTGAATTCCTTAACCTCTTCTTTTTTTTTTTTTTTTTTTTAAAATAAAACAAAGAAAAAAATTTATAATGAGATTGCTAAGGAATATTGTTGTTGTTATTACGAATTTCTGTTTTCGACGTCAGGTTGGCGGCGTTGGTTAATTATTATCCAAAGAAAATAAAAATAAAAATTTGATTTCAAATTTTATTTTTCGGGTAATTTCCACACAACACTTTTTCTTTTCACAAAATTTCAATTTGATTTTGATTTTATTTTTTTTTTTTTTTTGTGTATTAGATTAATCGATTTTTTTTTTTAATTTAAATTTCTTCCTAAAAAAAAACAAATAAAATAAATTAATTAATTAATATATAACGGTTTATTAAAAAATTTAATAAAAACATAAGAACAAAATTTTAACTAAAACAAAAGAATGCTTTTTTTTTTGAATATTTTCTTTCCAAGAAAAAAAAAAGTAGGCCAAAAATAAAATTTTTTTTTTTTTTTTCTTTTTTCACACAAATTTAAACTTTTTGTTTGATTTTCTGTATTAAATCCATTTTTTTTTTAATATATTTAAATATATATTTTTTTATTTTAAATTTTTTGTAATTAATTTTTAGGTTTAAATAATTAAAAATTTTTTTTTTTTTTTCTTTTATAAATTAAAAAAAAAAATTTATTTTAAAAAATTACACGTCCTACCGTCGAGTCTGATCATATACGGGTGTACATACCCAATTACAACACAAAGAAGGGAAGGACTCGAAAATGAAACTGACGAAAACGAAGAAACGAAAAAATAAAAAAAAAAAAAAAAACAAGAATTAAAAATGAAAAATATAACTAAAGAGAAAAAAAATTAAAACAAGAAATATTTAAAAAAAAAATATAAATTTTTATATGAAAAAATATTTGTTCTAAAAAAAAAAACGAAAAAAAAAAAAATATTTTTTTTTACTTCTGGTAAAGAAAAAAAATTTACCAACAAATTGGCAAATAAAAGAGGAAAATAAAGAAAAATTTGTAAAAAAAAAATTTTCCCTCTGCTCGTGGAAATTTCACAATATACATATATATATATATATATTTATAGTAAAAAGATACATAAAATATATATATTTAGAAATTACCCAAAGGAAAATTCTTTCAATTCTTCTTTTTCTTCCTCTTTCTTAAAATTTTTGTATTCCTTTTTCCTTTCTTTTTCAAAAAAAACAAAAAACACAATTTTCTTCTTCGTTTTTCTTCTACACAACAAAATTATCTGATTATATTATGATTTTCTATTTTCCGTCCAGTAATATATGATTTTCGTTTTTCCAAATTTTCCCACCCGAAACGAATAATCAAAATATAAACAAAAAACAATTAAAGCAAATTTTTGAAGAAAAATCGCAAAACAAATTTCAATTCTTATTAAAAAATCGCGAAACCGCAAAAAAATCGCAAATCGCGAAAAATTTAAAAAAAAATCAATTTAAATAAAATTAAAAAATAAAATTTTTTAATATAAAAAAACTAAATTTAAAATTAAATTTAAAACTAACTAAAAAACGAATTAAAAATTTAAAAACAAAAAAAAAAATAAAACAGAAAAAAAAAAAAAAATGATAAAATGTCCTGAACAGTGGTTTTTTTTTTAAATTTAGATGAGTGAACCAAAAACCAACCGTGATGGCTGTTTTCCGACTGAATTTTCAAAAATTTTCATACGTTCAGTATACCACTGTTAAAAAAAAATACAGTTTTTTTTTTTTCCAGCTTAAAGATGTGAGTTAAAAAAAAAAACTATATAAACACAAGTAAAATAAAATACAAAAGAAAAATAATAAAAAGTTAATAAAAAAACAAAAAAAAAAAAAAATACACAGAATGAAAAAAATACAAACACATTAAATATAAAAATCAAAAAAAAAAAATACGAGCAAATAAAAAACAAATAAAAAAATACTTGCGCTCATGAAATTTCCCATTCTCCCACAAAAAATTCAAATTTTATACATATGTATGTATATTTATATTGTATTATTTGTACTATGTAGTTGTATAATATAGTACACAATAAATATATACTAAATATATATAAATTACAAAGAACTATCGAGAATATAACAAAAAAAACAAAATAATAAAAGAATAAGAATAAAATAATGAAAAAAAAAACAAACAAACAAAATTAAAAGAAAAAAAAGAGAATAAAAATACTATTAACACATAGAAAAAAAATCTCTATATATAATTATATATATATTTATAATATAAAATATTGTAAGTTTTGTGGAGGGCCGGTTATTGAGAGGATATTTCATTTATTTAATAACTTATATACTTATATACATTATGGATGCTATTGTATATATATATATATATATATATATATATATATATAAATAATTTGACAAATTATATATTCACTATATTACTATATGTACATGCATTATATATATGTAAAAATATTTGTAAAATGTTAATATATATGAACATAATTTTATTTTTATAAGAATTGTATATATATGCAAAATAGTTGTATATATATGTTTAGTATTACTGTATAAATTTTTGGAAAAATTTCCCTCATTTTTTTTCCGAAATTTTAATATCAAAGGAAATTTCTTTTTGTTTTTATTTTTTTTTTTATTATTTTGTGGGTTTTTTGTAACAAAATTGTGTTTTAGTTTTTTTTTTGCTGTTCTTCTGATTTTGGTTTTTTGTTTTTCTTATTATTTAATATTATTAAGAAAAGCTTAGTTTGAGTAAACAGACATACAAGCGCCTTTTTTTATAATAATAATATAATTTATATTTTAATAATAATATTACAAAAAAAAATACAAATTATATATGTATATATATACATATACATTGTATATATATATATTCATTATATAAAATTATGTTTATAAAAAAAAAAAAAAAAAAATTTGTTTATGTGCATGTTAACATACATATGTATATAAAATTAAAAATTAAAAATAAATAAATGTATATGAATGTTGTGGCTAAAGCTGTCAAATTTTGTTAAGTCGTGCTTTAAATATTGAATTATATAATATTTATACATATATAAAAATTGGTTTATTATTGTCAAATTTTTATATTGTGATGATTTTTTTTTTTTTTTTTAAATTAAATTTAATTTTTTTATTCCATATAATAATTTAATAATAATGAAAATGAAATTTTTTTTTTTTTTTTTATGAATTAAATAGAGATTTTGAGAATTTAAATTTGAAATTCATAATAAAAAAAAAATAGAAACGAATAAACGATTAGTATATAGAGAATAGTGTATATAGAATGAATGAGAAAATTTTGAGATAAAGAAGAGATGACTTAATTATTTTGAGTAGATTTTTAGATTTACTTCATGTAGTAATTAAGTCGAGAGAAGTTTAGTATTTTTTTTTTTAATAGATAAATTAATTTAAATTAAATAAATTAATTTTGAATCTTGACTCATACAGAATTGAAATGTAATATGAAATTAGAAGAAGATTAGAGAAAGATGTTTTGTTGATTTGTTTAGAAGGTCATTATCTTGTTTACTGTTTATTTTATTTTTTAATTTTAATAGTAATTGAATTGAATTAATGCGGAATGTCAAATGTAGGTAGTAGTAGGTATATTCTGAATTAAGTTTGAATTGTATATTTCTTTATTAAACAACTGTTATTTAAACAACTAAACAAATTTACATTGTTTATTTAAAAATAAAATAACCAAAATATTTTAAATTATTTAAATTTTTTGAGAGAGTATGTATGTATGTAAAAAATATATCTTTTATTTAATGTGAGAGTAATATTTAAAATGAATCCTAAAAGTATGCAATAACGCTTTTTTCTTAATAATTAATTAAATTATATCGATCAAGTTAAATACAGTATATCAAAAGGTAGCACAGCATTTATGACAGTGATATAACTATTTTAAAATAAAAACATTTGTAAAAGAGTTAAAATAACTTGTTACCAAACATTAATTAGGCCAACACTTATATGGTGCACAAATATGGTAAAACATTAATGCAAGCTTAGCGGAAACATTACGAAAATTTGTAAGAAAGTGTATAAGAAAGTGTTTGTACCAATAGAAACAGAAAGCCCCAGTCCGACTACAAGCATCTTTTTTGCTTTCAAAAAATTAAAAATCAACAATTAATTTATTTTTTAATAATATTAAGCTGTCAATTTTTGTTTGAAGTATTCGATCATCTAGTGTTGTTAAGGGAACACGAAATATTTGAGTGGTAATTTAGTATTAGTGCGAATAGTTACGGTAGACACTTGACTTGATACTATTCGGAGTTTTTCGGAGTAAGTTTAGTGTGACGACCTAGTTTTTAGTACGAGAGGCAATAGTTTCGGACACAATCTTAATCTAGCTAAAAGCATTTTTGTATATATTTGTTTAAAGTGCTAGCTTTTTAAATGTTAGGCTAATAAGCCAATTTATACCATAGGTACATGTAGGAACATAGAGGGATATAATTTACTAGAATTGCTCCTAATGAGTTCCACATACAATTTAAGCATGAGATAGAACTCGGTCTTATTACATGTAGAAACGTTTTAGACTTTCAATAGATACAATTCTTTTTATTTTTATTGTAATAATTTTTGTATTTGATTTGTATATGGTATTCTATATCTGTGCGGGTTATATAATACTTAATACCAATTAATTGGAGGAATTTAACCTACAATAGTTTTTGTTTAATGATTTGTCTATTTCTGGTCAAGACATATTTAATTTTAAATTAACTCTGTTAATATTATTCGTGGAAAGATATTAGCGTGTTAATCTTTTACTACAGTGATATTAAAGAGGGATACTTTTGGTTTCAGATGTATCCTTTCATTTAGAACAATGAAATGCTCCAGGGACATTGAAAGCGTTGATTAAGGTAATGAACTCCTAAATGTGGTAGAATATATGAAATATTAAACAATTTTCTGAAGTATTATTTATTAATTTGTCTAAAATGCACATATTCAGTATTAATATATGATCAACTCTACTAATTTTGTTCTATATATTATGAAAGTCTTACGTTGTTCAGATGAAAAAAAACATTTTGGTGGAAAAAGAGTTTAACTGTCAAATTTGTGACAATTATCACAAAGCCTCTCCAATTATATTTCCTTATTTTCATTATTTTCCCGCCCTTTTCATTATTTTCCACCATGATTTTCCACATACGCTACATTCTCTTAGCACCGTTCTCCTTCGGGGGATTTTAAACTTCCCACATTTCTTTTGGTCTGGGGAGGGGTTCCATTCTAGCGCTTGGCATGTCAAAGATATTATCATACATAAATTACGAATTCAACAATAATTCCGTTCATAATTCAATTCAACATATTCCCGTTAGTTTGACAACTTCTTGTATCAATTGAAAATATTTGAAACATTTTACTCTAAATATCTCATTATAAACTAAGTATTTATTGTTTTAAATTTTAAATTAAATTCGTTTAATCATCTGAATTAAATTAAAAAAAATCCTGATTTCATTTTATATATATAAAATAATTCTCAAATAATAGGAATAATAATAATAAAAATACATATAATAAAAACTTTTTAATATATATTAATATAAATAATATTCATGTGGTCATTGACGTCCAGATATGAACTCACAGTTTAACATTCAAAAACAAAAACTTCATTCCATTCAAAAATCATCGAAGATAAACAAATAATTAAAGGATTATAAACAAAATCTCTATTTACTGTTTTTTTTTTGGTGTTTTGATAAAAAATTAAATTCTTTTCAAAAAATTTCAATTTAAATAATTATTTGAAGATAAAATCAGGTAAAAAATTTTTTCAAACCTTTAAATTGAAAACTTTGAATTTAAAATATTTGTACAAAATTTCAAAAATACAATAGCAACAAAAAACAAAAAAAACTCCAAAACATTTACAACCAAAAAAAAAAACAAAATAATAAAAAAAAAAAATCAAATAAAAAAATGCTGCAAGTCGCTGTTAAAAAAAAAAATGGATTGTAAGTTTGTATGCATCTCTAATGTATTTTTTTTTAATTTTTGTACTGGTGTTAAACCTAAGGGAGAAAATTTTTTTTTTACGTCAAATTTTTTTCCCCTTAAATTTTTTTTTTTAATGTGCGATTTTTCAATTCTCCACAAAAAAGCGAGGTTGTATTTTTTTTTTTTTTTTGGTTTTCTATGTAAGATTTTTTTCTCTTGGTTGTATATTAGGGAAAAGCATTTTGTATATTTGTCAATGTATAGGTAAATATTTTTTGTAAGTAAACTGTCTATAGATATTCTATAGATATTTATATATATGTAAAATAGTGTGCATCTATAGAAATTCAGTTTTATCTTGAAAGGGTGTCGCTATATTGAATTGTTTGCATTTTTTTTTTGTTGCGTTTTTTGTTGTTGTTGTTGTTGGGTTTTGGAAAATTAAGGTAGAAACTGAAAAGTATGTTGCAAAATTTGTGCATTCGAGAATATTTTTAATGAAAAGTAAGAAAAAAAAAAAAACAAAAAATTATTGAATTGTAATTATTTAAATTTGATTTTTGATTTTAAATAATATTTTTTATTAAAATTTTGTAAATTATATTGAACTTTATGAAATTAATTTGACATTTAAAACAATGGTTCCAACGTTCCGTTAATCCGTATATTTTTTTAAAATTATTTCAATCCAAATAAAATATTTGTGTCGGGCTTTTGAATCGAAGGAGGGTTCAAACCCTGGCTAAATCATATCTAATGAAAAAATAATATAATTTATATTCATAATATAAAATAAATATCACAACTGTCACAACTGAATAAGGGAAAGCCTGACCCACTCGTTTGTAACATTGTATATGCGGTAGGAGATTCTATATAAATAAATAAATAAATAAATAAATAAAATTAAGTATTTAATTTTTTATTACAATCTTAAAAAAATATAATGTATATATATATATATATATGTACTTAAAATTCATCTTAAGATTTTATTACTGGGAGGGCTATATTATATTATTAAGATTTATTATTATGTAAATTTTGTTGAATTTGGCTTTTGTTTTTGTAATTTGTATACACATAAATATATACCTATTGTATATATGTAGTTTTTATTTAAATTGCAAGTTGCAACTTAATTATTTTTAGAGGTATATAAATATGTATATATACCTATATATATACCAATATATTCATACATTAGAACATTTGGATTTGATATAAGATACAAATTGCATATCTTAAGTATGGGAATGATTGTAGGTGATATAAAACGCATTTTTAAATTACTTTATTTGTAGTTGTTTTTGTTTTTTTTTGTTTATTCCGTTACATACAAAAAAATTGTGTTTTATTTTTTTTTTGTTTTGTAAATTTTTGCTTTTTTTAATGGGGAAATTTTTTTTTTATTTAAGTGAATATGCGTATCTATAAGGCTTTAATTTAGAAAGCATTAAGTAGAAGATGATGTTTAATTCTATAGTAGGCATTTTTAGTATTTGATATTGATACATATTTAGATATAACATATATATATATATATATATGTATATATAAATATTTTTTATTAGTTGGTAACGTAAAAGCAGAAAATTGGATTTTAGTATAAATAAGAGATGACATGTACATAATTATTATATATATATGTATATTGTTTTATATGGAAGGTAAATACACTTTGTTGCATCGTATATTTAGATACAAAAAATTGTATATATGTTTATATGAATATTTGAACAATTTAATAATAGTAATATAACTTTATATTTAAAAAAAAAAGTTTTTGTTTATTTTTGTTCTTTTCTTAATTGTGTTTTGAATTTATTTTATATGTTTGGTTAAATAAAATTTTAATATTAGTTTAAAAAAAAGATTTATAAAACAATTAGTATATCTATAGGTCAATTTTTCTATTTGAAATAAAATATCGCTTTATTCTTTATTTTCTTTTATAGTTTATCATACTTATTGTTTCAATTGATTAATTTATGTATTTTAATCATTTATTTTTTTTAATTATAGTTTTTGATCAAGCTGTCCTAGCACTTAAGTTAAATATTTGAGCACACTGACTTCATCCCATATAAGTTGTCAATTCCTTTGGTATAATAAGCTTCAAGGCTCTTAAGTCTGTTATAATGGGTTCACGATTACCGTTTTTAAAAATACCCGTTCATCCTTTGCCAAAGCTCTAGGCAACCTATTTTATATTATCTTTACTTTGAGAATTGGTTCGACTTAATGGAAGTTTGCATATGTTTATGCAATTCCTAAAAATGGAAATGATAGTGATCGCTTTAACTAGTAACCTGTTGTCAACCGCCTGTTTGATCCAATTTCAAAGGAATTAAATAAATAGAAAAATATGTAGATTACTGGACTTTTTTGAAGGATCGACAATATGGGCACAGAGTTCGATGTTTAATCGGAATCTCATGACAATTCTTTACGAAAAGCTAAATTTCAGTTCACACCACTTAGGTGAATCTGATATTGTGGCTCTAGATATTTTCGAGCGAGTTTGGAATTACGCTTTAGTGGCAAAATCTCAGGGCTCTTTAATAATAACGATGCCTGAATAGAGATATAGTATAAGTCAGAGCTATTGTCAATTTAGTTCACCTTAACGTTCAGTACACTCAGCCGTCACCGTAAAGTTTAGTTATTGCTCTTTTTCTGTAGATTTTAACACCTCGCATCTATTTCAGATTACGTTCTTAAACGTTCAGTTTAAGAAAGCAAAGCAATTAATACTTCTAATCACAGTTTTTTAACGTGATACAAGAAATGCTTGTTTCTTCTTAATTGAGTTTTCCAGGTTGCGGAAATGTGTTTCTAATGTGCTTCATGCCGTGGGAACATATTCCACTCAATTTTTTTCCTAAAGTTCGTAATACATTTCGAAATGCTAGAGCTTAATTTGAGACAAATATTTGCATTGTTTTTTCTCTAAATATCTCCCCTAATTTTTCGCATTGTCAAATAAGCCCAAATTTTTCAATCCTCGAAACAAAATTGTACATTTGTATACCAAGTCTTACTCTAAAGTTTGGTTCAAAAAGCGCAGTTTAAATTTGACGAGAATTAAGAGAACACAAACCAAAGAAATATCTAATAGTTTCAACTTGGTGGCCTTCAATGCTAGTCATTGTCCTTCGATAAGAAAAAATTAATTCAATATGTTCTAATTTTAAAATTATGGTTTTCTTAAATCTTTGACAGGCACGCAAATACACATAGCTAAACGATTCCGCAATAAAGCTAAAGTGTAAGTTAGAGCTATTCGTCTTTTTGGTGATTCCTAAATCGGCTCTGTTTTCTATTTTGTTCCGATCCATCAACTCGAGTCTTGAGTTTACACACTTTTAGGGTAATTTGTAGGACTTTAGACCTTACTTTCTGACAAAAGGTCAAATTAGAGAAGCAAATAAAATAATATATAATTAAAGGATGCAGCTCAAATTTCGTTTAATCATTATAGGACATGAAAGATGATTAAAATCTGGCATTCATAATTTTTGAAACAATATAAAGAAACGTTAAATACTACTAAAAATTATAATTGTATTGGGCTAAAAATAATTCAAATTTAAAAAAAAAGGATATTAATATGTTTTAATAATTTAGTTTTAAATTTAATATATTACAATTTATGGTTTTACAATGGTAATTCTTTATCGGGCGTATCTCATCAAAAAAAAATTACAGGTCTTAGAATATAATTTTAAATATCAGAAATGCCATAAATTTCATGTATCTTAACTTTTCATGTTTTTTTTTAATAATTAATTTTAAAAATGTATTACAGGAAAAATTTTGAATCTTTTCAGTTAAAATTTGAAAATACTATACTTTCACTTTGTCCATCTGTTTTTTCAAAATACTACACTTTTACATTGTACGTCTTAAAAAACATATACATGTTGTAGAGCAGTTAATTACTGTTTAAATTTACTGTTCAGTTTAATAACATTACTGGACTCTTTTGAAAGCTTCAGTATTACATTTTCTGGAAAACTTTAGGGGTTCGGTGGCACAGTGGATAGACGACCGACTTTTCATCCAACCTTTGAGCTTGTAAGAAGCTCAGGTTCGAATCCCAGTGTATCAAATACAAATTATTACTATATAAACAAAAATAATTGTATCTATTGAAAATCTAAGACTTTCGTACATTTTATAAGACCTAAGACTAATATAAACCCCCGGTTTCAACATGTACCTATGGAATATACAGGCTTATTAGTCTTACAGTTGAACAGTAAACACTTAAAAAAAAATCTTAATTATAACTTAGAGAGAAATTCGGAAAAACTTCTGTGAGTTATAAGAATCAATGAAAATTAAAGTGCACCTCATTTTTTTATATTAGTTTATCCATTTTCGAGCTTTATCTTCTGCCTAGTTGAAAACATTCAACACACTGAAATTGAAGTCAAGATTTTTAGAGAATTGGTTCTACAACTTTCCTGTGGAGTCAATCTATTTTTGCTCCTGTCATTAGTTAATTCTGGTGTAAATTTCCAGTGGCACCCGTACTCCTTTTTTTTAAATCTTATCTTTCATAAAATCTCATAAAACATTTTAGAATTCTTTTTAAAAAACTTTTTGTTTAATATGTGCCCTCTTAAAAAACCAAAGTTTTTGAAATACTCCCTTGTTTCTTAATAATACGGTTCAAGGGGAAACAGTTTACAAAAAAAAATCTAAAGAAAATTGCCTTTTAATTATCTTGTAATATTTTATAGTGGCCTTGTAAAAAAAAGCATATCAACTTCAGAATTATATTATGAATTATTAATATCAGTTCTAGTTAAAGACTCTTTAAATATTAAAATTTAATGAATGGAAAGTTTTTAAAAAACCAAAATGCTTTATTTTCTTTTTTAATATGCTAATAGGAATTCTATGTACATGTAAACCATGTAAAACCACGTAAGTTGAAGCAAAATTATTAATAATTATTCTTTTGTTTTCATTTTAATTTCATCAAATTTTCCTAAAAATTCAGCTTGAATAATATATTATTTGAAAAATCGGTTGTCGTTGACTTAAAAGTAAAATCTAAAGTATATTTTACAAAATTAATTAATAATTAATATTTGTTATTATTACATGAGAAAGTACAAGTGACTAAAAGGGTTATAGATTAGACAGGGTCTATAATTAAGTAAAAAATTGTTAATAAATAAAATTTTAAATGAATTCCAATTAATAACTTCAATATTGATATAATTATGTATATGTTAAATAAATTGGTATAATAATTATCCATTACGTTTGTGATCCATTACGTTTGTAAATTTGCCATTACGTTTGTGACGCAGAGAAGGAGGGAGTAGATATAGACTCAAAGGTATAGATCGGATCAGAATCGAAAAATAAATCGATCTGGCTACTAATGTTCGTCCGTCTCCAAAATAAGTCAAAAAATAAAGGAGTTAGGGTTTTGAAATTTTCACAAACTATTTTTTATGCAATAGCCGTCATCGCTTTTGAAATCCAGCCAGTTCCATCCACGGGTTCGAGTACCTTCCTTTCTATATATGATCGCTACTCTCTACTTATTGTAATATTTGATGGAAATTACCAGTTTTTGAAAAACAAAATCCTTTATACATAGATAAAAAATAGATATGTAAGCTTGGTTTTAGGGCTAAGGAGTTCGAAGGAAAATAGGATAGAAGAGGAGAGTTGGATGGTAGATTAGAAACGGACTTATTTAAGTTCTTTTTAATACGTTGCAAATTGTATAAAGGTCTATTCCTATCAGAGGGAAACACATTGGATGGAAGCATGTTCCATATTCTAGCAGTTCTCACAATAAATGAGTTTCCATAACCAGTTTTGAGCCACCTAGGGATTTCCATTGTGTAGAAGTGAGCACTTGAGGCCTCCCTCGTGTTGCGTTGGAATTGTTTAAAGGGAGGCATTATTGATTTGAATTCAATAGAGCAAGTGTCAATACCAACAAGATATCTATAAAAGAGAGTTAAAGCTCCAATATTACGACGAGTGCTAAGAGGATTCAAATTAACCTGGACGGAAGGGTCGTCAAATAGGCGTAAGGCGCGGTTTTGAATTTTGTCCAGGTAACTTAGTGAAGTTGGGGAAGCACCAGCCCAAATGTTAGAGTTATACTCCATCTTAGGTCGTATGTAGGCTTTATAGATATTGGACAGATCTCTGGGAGGAAAATATGCTTTACAACGTGAGAGAAAACCCAAACATATGGCAGCGTTATTAGCTACATCAAAAATGTGTTCATTCCATAACATTTTTTGGTTAAGCTGCATACCTATCGCTGAATGATTTCTCCCTGGAATCTCAGAATAGGGAAGTGTTAAACCCAACTCTGTTAGTTTTACCCCAATCAGATATTTTTGCTAGATCATGATTGACTGAGCTAGCCATAAGATTTTTCTTTAAACTGATTACGGCAGAAGTGGCATTTGATTTTTTTTAGAAAGTTGTAGGTTGCTACCAGAGTACTGTCATCGGCGAAACTGTGGATTAGATTGAGGGTGGAAGAGAGCAAATCATTGATAAAAATCAAAAAAAGAGTGGGTGATAAGGCAGAGCCTTTTGGAACACCAGCATTTATTTCATGAGTGTCTTACATATGACTGTCGACAAGAACACGATTTCGACGATTCGAAAGGAAATCCTCAATCCATCGTTTAAAAAACGCGAGCTATTAAGAAATTTCAAAAGTATTTTGTTTATCAGAATTTCCATTATTTTGGAAAGGATTAAAGTTATTGCAATTGGTCGGTAGTTTGAGAGGTCGCTTTTGTCACCTTTTATGGGAATTGGGAAAACATGGGCAATCTTCCATTGACTGGGATATTTGCCAGTTGAAAACGATAATGAAAAAAGATTGCGCAGAGGTTTTGAAATGGAAAGGCAATGTGTTAAAGAACCATAGCTAGAATTCCGTCAGGATCTGTGGGCTTATTAACATTTAGATCCTTTAGAACTTTCACTCCCGTACGAGTCCTAAAGTAAACCCTTTGTAGAATTTTAACCCTTGAGGGATCAACTGAAGGGAATACTGGAGGTGTTTGTGTAGTAGGAGGGAGTGTGGAATTTGCTGCAAAGAATTTTGCGAACAAATTAGCTTTACCAACTTAATCTGAGATGATAGAACTGTTGTTATCAATCAGTGCTGGAAACGAAGTTTCACAAAAATTGCTCTTCACGTTTTTTGCAAAAGTCCAAAATGAACGATTGCAATGTGGGAGATTAATTATTTTTTGTCTCAACCTTCGGTTGTAGAGAAATTTTTGCTAAATGATAATTCTCTTGCAATTATTTCTGACCACTTTATAGCCCACAAGGGAAGACTCCGATACATTAGCATACAAAATGTTCCTCTTTAGAAGCGATTGCCTTTTTACAAATGCCATTAAACCAAGGCTTGGATTTAGGTTTAATTGTTTTGTATGAACTAGGAATGAATAGTTTCATACCTAGAATAATTGTTTTACTAATGGCATTTGCAGCAAAGTCAACGTTTCTGTGGCGAAAACACATTGTCCAATCGAAATGCCCTAAAAAACTGTTCAGGCGTACCCAGTCAGCCCGGTTGTAGTACCAGACCAGTCTCTTAGGGATGGTGTTTCGGTTGGACGATGGGCTTATTTGGAAGCTAGATTTAACAAGGCAGTGATCGGAGACTTATGGATCACTTATTGTTTGAGAAATCGGAAGTACAAATTTTTGAAAACTAATTGTTTATATTTTTCAAACTGGCTACGAAATTGGAAATCAAAATTGGCTAGTTAGGTATAGGGACAAATGCTTTTCCAAAATTTCAAATTATTATGGATCACTTTTTAAAAACTTTTAAGATAAGATTTTACAGTAGTTATCATTCAAAGTTGTTAACTCAATTCAAGTTTATTGTGTTAGTAACCGTTATTTATTAATAACAAAGTTAGTAAAGTAGGTTTCTGAAATTTGAATTTATTTGGATCTATATTTGAGGTATCTGTCGTAGAATTTTTTTCGTGTCTTTGTTTGCTTAAGGGTAGAGGGCATGTAATTCTTAGGGTAATATAAATTTGCAGTTTGCATTCAGTGAAGCTTTAAAGGAGAAGAAATTGGTCAAATAAAACTAGATGTTTGAACATTTTTCCAAAAGTAGTTGATTTTGCCAAGGTTAACACAAAATTTGATACGTCAATCTTAAACAAGTTTAATATTTCTGTTAAATTAGCCGTAATATTATAATTCTCATAGTCATATTATTTTTATACTTATGGTATCTGAATGTTGACACATTCAACTCTACTCTATTATCTTCCTCTTTATAATGTGAATATAAATAAGGCCACAAATAACTAATAACACTGTGAGGATAAACTTACATACGGTTAGTTATATAAAAGGACAAGCATTTTTATAAAGTTTCAAATTATTTCGAATTCATTTTCGGGGAGCTGCCATACTAAGTTGTCAGTTCGATAACTAAGAAACTTAAGAAGCAACAAGGTAATGGTTTATTTTATTTTATACATCATAGTGGGTATGCACGGGTATCTAAAAGTTGACAAGCTCATCGTTTTATAAATTTTTGGTTTTTTAAAGACAATTAATAAAAGATTTAAATTATTGAGATGTTTTTGAAGATTAAAATTTAGAAATCAAAAAACATCAAACAATAAACTATTTAATGAAAAGTCTTAAAAAATAGTACATAACTGCTAATGTTCTGGCTTAAAAAATATTTCGGTCTAGTTTTGCCAATAATTCGCTTACTGTCAATAAAAAAGTATACGATTATTGACTCTGGGAAAGTTCAAAAGTGCAAACCATTTTTTAAGAGCCTTTTAAAAAAAATATACATGTTTCTATCAATATTATCATCAAATATACATATGTATAATATATATAATTTCTAGAATATTTGTTTTTAAAATTTTAAATTAGCTTAAAAAACAAATTACAGGAAAATGTATATATAATTTTAATATTTAAACATTTTCAAAATTTACGTACTATAATTGTTTCAATTTTAATATGTACATAGCAGCAGCAGCAGCAGTAGTATTAAAAAAAAAAGCGCCAGTCGTTGTTTAAAATAACACACAAAACAGAGATACTAAAAATACGACACATACACTTTGTTTTTTTTTTTTTTTTTGTTTTTAAAGTAAATAAAATTTAATATTTATAAATTTCTATTAAAATTTCAATTAAATATTAAAATTGTCGAGGCTTTTCAAAAAATATTGCGTCCCAAACAAAATAAAAATCCAAAAAAATATAACTACATATATACGAGTACATCAAATGTATAGGTATATATGCGTATACATTTATTTACATATATATATATATATGTTTAAATATAAACACACAGATTGTTTAAAGTCTATGTGGACTTTTCTATTTTTACAATTTGTTTTGTTTTTTGTTTATATCAAAAAAAAAAAAAAAAAAATAAATAATTAAAAAAAAAAGTGGGGATTTTTTAATTTTGGGGAAATTTTTCAAAAGTTTTTTCTTTTTTTTCCAACCCTCATTTTATTTATTTATTTTCTGAACCACTCTATTTAATTATAACAATCTTCATATCCTTTCTATATTCCATTTAATCATAGACCCCAAACATTAACAATATATTCTACTCTTTTGTATACATGTGTACATATATATATATATGTATGTACGTATGTAATATTAAAAACGCATTTTCCGAATTTCATAAAAAGAAAATCAACAAAAAAAAAAAAAAAAAAAATACAAAAACACAAAAAAAAATCTGTGTACGATATACACATAAAAAAAAATAAAAATCCGGGAATTTCCAGTTAATTGCATCTTACAGTTTGAAAAAATTGCAAAAAAAAAACAACAACAACAAACAAAAGAAAATGCAAAAAAAAAAAAAAAAATGATGCTAAAAATACGAGAGAGTAAAAAAATTAATTTTTTGTATCTCGAAATTTTTTCAGTACAACACAAAAAAAAAAAAAAAAACAAAAAAAACAAAAAGGAAAAGGAAGAAAAAAAACAGGATGGCAAATTCATAAACTGTAAGTGCAAAATTCAATTCAAAACACAGCACACAGCACAACACTATGCACAACTTCATATATTGCTATGCAATTCTCTACGTACGTAACGTGTATCCTTAAAATTTTTGTATTTATATCTTTGCAATATACCAAACAAATATATGTATATATTTTATGCATATAAATATATAGGTATGTTTGTATATATATATATGTATATCGATAAACAGTTAAATTGAAACGCATCATCATTATTACCTTTAATTATATACAAACACATTGACAGATGAAAAAAAAAAAAGTTGTATATATAAAAAAAAAAAAAAGAATTAATTTTACATACGTGCATTTTTTTTATATATAGTAACATGTGTATGAATGAATTTATATATATAACGTTGAATATATATAATTGGTTATATATATATATAGGAATATATTTATTTATTTGTCTATTTTAAAAAATTTCTCTGTTCCATATTGCTCATTATATATTAATTAAATATATATGTATATATATATATATATATCAATACGCATCCTTTTTTTTTTTTTTTTGTATACGTATGAATCCATGTACGTACGTATATATGTACGATTGTAAAAAAAAAGTGCGTATAGAATATTAACTATGCAATTAAATTGTATTGCACTTAAAATGCAACAAATTTTTGTTCGTGAAAAATTCCAAAAAAAAAAAAACAAGAACAAAAATATAAAAATATTATTTTTCGTAAGGATATCTGAAAAGGATCTGGAAAAGTTTTCAACAGAGAATTGTTATTGATTTTTTGTTTTATTTATTTGTAAAATATATACAAACAATACAAAATAAATTATGTATATATATACATATATACATATATATATATATATATATATAAGTATATATATATATATATATATATATATATATATATAATAAATATATATATATACAGCATAAAAATATCAGAACAAATAAAAACAAAATCAACTCCTACTTAAAAGTAAATTATATCCTGCAGGAAAAATTATTCAATACAAAAATAAATAAAAAAAAAAAAAAAAAGCTGAAACACAAGATTACAAAATAAAAGATAATGCAATAAAGAAAATTGTTTGTGTATGTATCTATATATGCATTACTACAGTGTGTCATTTGGTTCATTTTGGTTCATTACAAATAATGAAAACCGAGGAACAGGGTAGTGGAGTAGACTTTTGTACAAACTTTGGCCATATAACCAAACAATTTTTGGCAAAATTTTAGACATTCAGCTTCAAGTTTCATAGCAGCTACTCGAACCCGTGGGGTAAAAAGGTTTGATTTCCATAGCGATGACGGCTATTGAATAAAACCGAATTTGTAAAAATTTCAAGAACCTAGCTGATTTATTTTTTGAGTTATCGTGCAGACTGCTGGACAAATAGATAAAGGGACATACATAACTAAATCGTTTTATTTTTTGATTCTGATCCGATCAATACACTTGAGTCTATATATATACTCCCCTGCTTCTTTGCGTCATATACCTAATGGTAAATTTAGTATACCCTTTTGGCTTATAGTCATACGGGTATAAACAAGGTGAACATCCGAGTGATGTTTTATTTAGAGCCAAAGGTATGGTTGAAGGTATAGTAGGTAGGTAAGGTATAAACGAACTTATATAGAGTATGTGTTGGTTAGTTGGTTTAAGCTACTGATACGGTCGGTCCTGACGGTAACACCTAGTAGAGCGTTAACACCGTATTTTTTTGTCACTCTTGTGATCATAATGCTTATATTATGGTTTTTTTTATCTTGCCTTGTTCGGTTTATTTTAGTAGCTGATACAGTGGCTCATAATCGTTACCCCAAGTAGTACTTAGGTATCGTTTCCTTGCTACCTCCTTGACCATAAAGCTTATATTTAAGTTTGGGTTCCAGCATTATAGAAGAAATCGCATGTGACAATAAGTTCTTAATCATATTTAAAAAAAATTGCTTGCACTTAAACCTCAACAGACGTTTAATCTTTTATTAGCCAAAATTATATTTTAATGATTATTGTACATTTTAAGAGGAAGTTATCCAAAGCATGACTAGTCAATTCTTATACAATACATTCTTAACACAACATCAATAAATGCAACACTCAGTAATAACCCTTAGATAACTTGCTATTACGGGGAATATTCACTTTAAAAATAGTTTTTATACAAATAATTTTCCATACATCCTAAATAATAAAAAGTTTTATAATTATTATTTTATTCGAATGGGGTCACTGTACTAACTCTATTCAAAAGTTTTCAGGTGTAAAAAAAATAAGAGTTGAATAAGAATTTATTGAACCCAATTTATAAAAAGTTTGAAATAAAAATATTAAATTAATGTAAAAAAATATAAAACAATAGTTTGTGAATTATACATATATATATATATTATGTACTTAATTGAGGAAGTGGTTTTTCTTGAAAGAATATACATAACTGATTGGATTACAATTTAATATAATTTTACAATATATATATATATGTATATATGAAAGTAATTTAACTCTTTAATATTTGGTTGAAATTTAATTTTAAATTTCCTAATTGAACTAAAAAAATATTAGCGTTTTATATAGAGAGTTGAATCTGACCAATAGTAGGGGGGAGGGGGTTCATACTTTTCAATGTGATAAGGGTACTGGGTTCAAAATCCGATTGGGTAGTAGATTAAATTAAATTAGATTAAGTGGGTTCAAGATCCGAATAAAAAATTAATTCTATGCTCCAATAATTAATAGATTAGTGAAAATAATGATTACTCTATACCCTATAATATATAACCCTATATATAAAAATGCCCATTTACCTTCTGTGTCCTATAAATAGTGAGTGAACTGTTTAAACTCTAAAATTGTACCCCAATATGAGTAATTTTCATTCAGTTATTTGTTATACCCGTGCATACTAATAAGGTCACGGGTATATTCAAATTGTTCCTCCGTTTGTTACGCATCGATCTAACAGAGATAGATATAGTGTCAAAGGTATGTATCGGATCAGTATCGAAAAGTAAATCGATTCTACAGAGTGTGGCGGTCCGTCCATCAGTCTGTCTGTATGTCAGCACCATAACCTAAAAACTAACGAAACTAGCGTTTTGAAATTTACACAAAAACAATTTTAGAAAATTTCTAGGTTCCCCATAGTTTTTGGTTAAAATCGGACCAAGGCTTCGGGGAGCTGCCAGACAACTTTTTTGAACCTTTGGTTAGTTTTATAATGAATCATGAGCATTTTTTTGAGAATGAGCATTTTTATGAAGTTTCAAAAATTTTACGGCCCCATTTTTTGGGAACAACTAAACAACTTTTTTGAACCAATATGAAATTCTTGAAAGCTAATAACACTGGGAGAATGAAAATTACACATGGTTAGTTTTATAATTGGACAAGCATCTATATGAAGTTTCAAAATGTTAAGGCTTCATTTTCGAGGAGCTGCCATACAAAGTTGTCAATTCGATGGGTGTGAATCTAATGAAATGACGAGATTAAAATTAAAACTGAGCTAGTAAATTTACAGAGAAAGTTACTTGGCAAAGTTGGACATTACCCGGACCAAATTTTAGAGTTGGGGTTTTTTTGTTTTTATTGTTTATTTTAACAGGCAAAAATAATGGGGTACAAAGTGTCCAATTTTTATACCCGTATGACTATATAGTCAAAGGGTATAATAAATTTGCCATTACGTTTGTGACGCAGAGAAAGAGGGGGGGTTAGATATAGACTCAAGTGTATTGATCGGATCAGAATCGAAAAATAAATCGATTTAGCTATGTATGTCCGTCCGTCACCACGATAACTCAAAAACTAAAAGAGCTAGGATCTTGAAATTTTCGCAAATTAGCTTTTTTTGCATTAGCCTTTTCCAGCCATTTTGGTCCATGGGTTCGGGTAGCTGCTATACAACTTCTTTTTTTGTATGAGCATTACTCTGTTCCTATTACAGCTGGGTGTCTGAAATTTTGCCAAAAAAAGTTTATTGTAATTGCCAAAGTTACTGCAAAAATTGGTTGGTTTATTGCAGTGGGTTCGAGTAGCTGCCATACAACTTCTTATTTTGTATGAGCATTACTCTACACCTAATAAAGCTGTATGTTTGAAATTTTGCCAAAAGTTATTAACTGGATGATATATGATATAATGTTTATATAACGGTCATACGGGTATCCTAGAGTTGACACACTCTTCCTCGTTTTTAATTAAAATAGATAAGGGAAGAGTGAACATGGCAACTGCTAACTTAAAGGTTTTTTTTCCTTCTACTCCTGTAAGGAGAAAAGGGCATTCACCAAATCTATTTAGGCTATGTTTCATTTCCTTTAATCGTTATATTTACGAAGATGTTAATTACTCGGCAGTAGCTATTGTAGAAGATTGTACACAAATGTTATTTTTGTGCGACATCTATTATCTTACATAAGAGTTATTATTATATATATATATATTTTAATTAAATCTTATTATATATTACAATTAGATGATACATTGGCAGGCTAAAAAACTGCACTGCAAATAGCCAATTGGAGGAGATCTGCTCAAAACCGAGAGGAGTAAAGGGGATATTACATCAGGCTCAGAACCTTCATGGTTTGTAGTGCTTTTTAGTACATTTTCAAAAAATTTTGTAAAAATGTACCTATATAGTTTCACTCTGTCCGTCCCTTTTTACCTACGATTGACTAAAAAATATCAGTAACGGGTAGGTATTGCAATAAAAATAATTTAATGTTAAAAATTTTTTCTATTACCCCTCCCGTTACGGAGCTACAGCCCCTCAAAGTCGGGAAAAGCCCGATATTTAAATAGTTATAACAAGAGTTCTATAAGGTATATTTGCAACCTGAAAACGGTAAAAGACAGCTGCTTTTATAAGCTTAACAAACTTTTGATAGTCAAATATATAGGGTTACCATACGGTATTAAAATTTACCTTTATCTAAAACTAAGTTTTGCAAAATTTTTGGCTCTTCATAACTTCTGAACGGCTCAATCTAGAAACTTGAAATTTTGGAAGTTAGATCCTCAAAAATAAATAGGAGTCAGTTAAGAATTTTTTTTTTTTACGCCTCCTTTTTAGGAGCTGTAAGGGGTCCAAAACCTTAAATTTAGATTAGATCCTGGAGAAATTTGGTAACCTTCCCCATTGAAGAGCTATTAGGACTTAAAAATTTGCTGTTTTTACAAGTAAGCAGTGACTTAGTCACCGAGTATATATTTCCAAAATTAAACTGAGTTTTTAACACAATATAATTTTGAAAATGTGCTTTTTTAAAAACCCTTGGTTTTTTCATCACTTGTTAAAGCTTCTTTTAACTTCTATGAAACTCTAAGATTCAAAATAGATAATGATGGTCTACATGCAGAATGAATTTAAATGATCCTAGAAATATCAAGAATTATATAGTTCTAGGTTAAAATGAATTGCAAGATGTTAAAGTAAAAAAAATTTAATTAAAATAATCGTTTTGCATTGCAGATATGAAGCATAAAATCTGAAGAACTGAATGATGATGAATTCATGAATCAGTTGAAATACGTTAAGTCCCTATTGTCTCTATTTAATTTTTTTTTTTTTTCATTGTTTAAAATCTGCTGCTGTTATGATACGTATACGGTATATATATATATATACAATACAAAAATATTTTATATTCTGATGATTTTATTGTATTTTGTCAAGTGCATAAGTTTCATTATATTTATTTTATTATTATTATATTTTTAATATTATTATTTTTTTTTTTTTATTTTGTTTTTGTTATACTTTTTTATTTTTGCAAATTAACATTTATTTACATAAAATTTTATATAATAAAATTAAAATACATTTGAATGTATATATAAAATCACATTAAATACAAATACAATATATATGTATAAATATTATAAATTATTATGTAGATATATACTATATTAGATAGATATATACTATATATAATAATAGTATGTATTTATATTTTTCTTAAAACTATTCTTAAGAAAAATATGCACCAGTAAGTATATGTACATAATTATGTAGTAATATTAATATATATATATATACATATATATTTGATTGCATATAATAATGTATATTTTAAGTAGATATGTAATAATAATAATGAGTATTATAATTTTTTGATATATATATATATATATATATATATATATATTAAGTATATATATATATATATACTTAATATATGTATAATATACGAATATTGTAATAAAATATTAATATAAAATATATACATATATTCGAAACGTACATATTTATGTAGGTATGTTAAAATGTACATATTAAAGTATAAAAAGAAAATATTTATTATTTTCTATATAGATGGTTTTAAAGGAATTTCTGTTAAGCCTTCTTGTAATTTTCTAATATTTATATTATTTTTTTTTTTTTTTATTATTTTTAAGAATACATAATTATGTATCGAGATTGCATTTAATATATTATTTTATAAATTATATACTTATTAAAAATTTTTTTTTTATATAATATATAGGTATATAATTTTATATCATTATTCATTACATATTATACATAATATAATATTATGTTTATAATTTGATGGATCAATAAATATTATAGGTATATAAGAAAAAAAAAAAAAAATAAATATATATATAAATTAATGAATCTGAAAAAAGATATATGTATTTTTTTTATCTTACTTTTATAAAAAAATTTTAATATTATTTAAAAAAATATTTTGAAAATATTTTGAAAATATTTTTTTAATAAATTTTAGAAATATTTAAGATTTATTTTAAATTAAATATAATTAAATCTGGTTAAAAAAGTTTTAAAATAAGGAATTAAAAACATCTTAAGATATAAGTATCTTTAATTTTTAATATTGTAAAATTTAACTAGATCAAAATCAATATATATTTTTTAGAATAAAACCTACCTTTAAAAGTGTTTTAGATTTATTGAAAACTTTATTAGGGGCTTAGAAGTTTTCTCAGCACTAACAATATTATTATATAGGATAGGAGGTTTAAAATTCAGGTGATTTAAATAAATATTATTATATAATCATGTCTCAATGCATTCACTATAAATTAATTAATATATAATTTATTTGAGTAAAACAGGTGGAAACATAATAGAAATCAACCCAGGTAAAACAAAGGCCATGAGAATAAACAACTTCAATACAGAAACCATCACAATAGAAAGATAATCGGTCGAATATGTTGATAGCTTTTCCTGCCTAGGTTTTCCTGCCAACATCAAATTGAGGTATAGAAGAAGATATCAACAACAGACTGCTTAGAGCCAGAACCGCCCTATGGTGAATTAAGCCAAATATGGAAAAGCGGCCAAATAACAAGAAAAACTAAGATTAGAACATTCAAAGCATGTGTAATTTCAACACTTCTCTATGAAAGTGAAACTTGGCTGACTGCAAAATAATATCAGACAAATATTCGTGAATAAGTGCCAAATATATTCATATTCAACATCATCAGTAATAGGGTCTTATAGGGCCTGCTAACAGGCGAAGTGCCGGTAATGAGTCAAATCAAGCGTAGAAAATGGAGGTGGATAGGCCACACTCTGAAACCACCAAGTAACATAACAAAAATGGCCCAAGAATGGAACCCCCAAGGTAATAGACGGTGCGGTCATTCCAACAACACCTTGCGTCGAACAACTACGGCCGAACTAGCAAGAAACGGATAAACTTGGGAGGAGATCAAGTTGTTGGCGAACGATCGAGTCCAAGTGGATGGAAGAGGCAAGTGAATGCCTTATGCTTCCACAAGGAGTAACGGGGAAAAAAATATTTCCCTTGTGTCCATAAAGTTCAGAATTTAGAGTGATGGTTCTGGTACTTAGCACAAACCTTTCAATGATATATGACAAGTATATGTTCGAAATTAAAGTAGATAGAAACTTAAAATTTGATACAAGTGCGTGCTCTTCAATGTTTTAATTTTACCATCACATTTCCCAATATCTAAGACGTATATTTTCGAAATTAATAACGTTAGAAACCTGGATTTTGGTACAAGATAGCTTTGTCCTGCTTAATTAAAGCTCCTGGAATCTGAGATGAGTTGAAGTGGGAATTTAATTTATATCACATTACACACTTATTACCATCATCAGTGAAAATCATTTATATAATTATCATTTACTGATTGTTTCACCGTTTATCATTTTTAAATGTCAGTAGATTAGTAAATGTTATTAGTGGATATATTAAATTAATAAACAAATATTAAAATCAACCATTGCGAGGACTATTGTATCAACTTGTAATGGAAGATCGCATTCAACTCTTATATTCATTATGTGTATATGTTTATTTCAGTAGTATGCCATATTATATTATCAATTTTCTATGTTATTGTTGTTTTCATATAAACCCAGATGGTGTAAAACACCTAAAAAGGTTTTATACAATCTATACTAAATGTATCCTTAAAGTATACGTTATTGCTGTTCAATAAAATGTGTATGTAGGTACACTAAAAATATATATTTTGGGGATTTTATTAGCTTGCTTTATAAATGGTACATTATTAATATGTTGGATTAGTATTGCTTTCTTTGCTGACATTTTTTTATTTCTTTTATATTTAATTTTCCGAAATTATTAATTTTTATTTTCAGGAGTTTGGGGCAAAGCAATCAAAATCAATCAAGAAAACAGCATGGGGTTACTCTGAGTATATTGCTATTTAACCTATTTAATCTTATCCCATTTCTCATGCCCCATATCCCTAGAAACTTATGTTTCCCAAACCCAATTCCTTATCATGCTTTCACTTGCTTATCCTCAAAACCAAGCTGTACCTTTGTATCACAGGTCCTATCCTAAAATTTGGTTAAAAAAGAGTTGTGCTTTTAATATTCTAAAGTCTTACACTATTTATAGGAACTACACAGAGCTTTCATGGCTTTTGAAGCTTTGTTCCTCGTAAAACAAAATGTAAGTCCCTCTATCTTCTAAAGCTACACTTTAAGCAAAAGGGTTCAACTACAAAGGCAAAGTTCCGCTTTTTTTAGAAACGGAAGCTGAGGGGTTAAGAGCCCATTCAAAAATGCCTTTTATCTCATTACAGCATTTATCTAAAACATATTGATCTTAAATATTGTTTATTTGTTTGTCAATTTAAGTTTTATGACCTCAAAATCAAATTAATTTTTTCGTCCTTGTTTGTTTCATGTTTTCATGTTTCCTTTCATCTTTTTCGTCCTTGCCTTTAATATTTTCAAACAAAGAAAATATTAAAATGTTATATGAAATTATTTTATTAATTTTTTTATTCTGTAACATTTTATTTATTATTTGAAAATTGTCTAAAATTTCCGTTTATTATTAAGGACAATGAAAACATGAAAGTTACAATAAAACTAATTTCAGAAAAACTTTTAGAGAGATCATAGATAAGAAAAGAAAAATATTTTTAGGAAATTATAAAAAAAAAAATATAGGAAAATTGATTTAATTTTAAATGTAAAGAATACAAATATAATAGTATCTAGATTCTAAAAAATGAAATTTGTTATGAAGGGTAAAACGAATAAATATTTTTTTTTGGAACACTTACATTTAATATACGATCCAAACCTTTATTCATTCGTACCCCTACATTATTTTTAATCCCAATTTTCAATACGTTATTTACAATAATGGTGATGCGCAATCCTATTTTGCTAGAATTCCTGAAAATTGATTTCAATCACAACAAATAAATGCTTTTGCATCATCCAGTCCTGATCTGAATCCTAACGAATATTTTAGGGGCATAATGAAACGGCAGCTAAGAAATGCACCACAAAACATAGTTGAAACTTTAACAGAAAAATTGTGAAAAATTTGGAGTTCCATGCAAAAGGTCAACGAAGTAGTTATTTATAGGTTTATAAAGTTTATAAATTTTTAAAAGGGAAGTGTTTAGGGTTGCCATACGATACTAAAATTTACCATTATACAAAACTAAATTTTTGCAAAATTTTTGGCCACAAAATGAAATTTTGGGAACAGTTGGATCCTCAAAAATTAGCAAGAGGTGGTTAACAAAATTTTTTCGTCAAGCTCCCTGTTTAGGAGCTATAAGGGCTCGAAAAATGAAATTTTGTTATTTTTAAACACCTGTCACTTGAATACCAGTTTTCAGTAATCTACAAAATTTAAAGCTGCAGCATTACATTTTAACATATGTTAAAGGTTTTTCTTAAATTTAAAAGGGGTTCTTTAAATTGAAGAAATTGTCTCTTAGTTTTGAACATTTTTCTTAGATAATAAAATTAGGGGTAAAATTCCAAATTTTTGTGGAGTTCACAATTGATTTCCTAGAACCTAAAAAAATTGAAGAGTGGGACATGAGGTGGATAGGTAAATCCATTATAAGTTTGCTAAGCAACCATTAAAAATTTTATGCTTTCATAAAAGAGTAACTTATTCACCAGTGTATGTTTTTTCAAAATTAAACGTGAACATTGAAGCTCAAACATTATATTTCGCACTTGTTAACAGGGGTTGTATTCTAAGTATTGATTTCACTATTATCCATAATTATTCATATATAATTATTCATATTTTTATATATATTTTTATATAAATAAATGATAAAATACTCAGTAATAAACCCTATATAATTTTGAAAATGTGCTTTTTAAAAACCCTTGGTTTTTTTCTTCACTTGTTTTTATTGATTTGACTGAAGACTGCCCTGTAAATTTTGTTGTTGTTAAAGTAATTTTTTTTCTGTTTGTTTTTTTTACGAGGGAATGGAAAGCTCGAAAGCCACCCATTCAACTATGATGTATTTCTTTGGGTAGTGTGTGATTTTAACACACCAGAGTGGAGGATGAGTGAAGCGAGCGTTGAGGTAACACTGAGATCATTTATAGAACGAATAGCTCTATTTTAGCTCTTAAGAAGATCAGAGGAGGAGAAGTTAGTTTTGCAGCGATACAAGACACCCAAACGATTAGTAGCAGTCCTTAGCTTCTCCAAAAATATGATTTGATTAAGTCAATTTTTGGTTTAGCTCAATCTTCAAAATGTCCAAGTCATGATGCAAAGTTCAGAATAGTTGTTGCTATTTTTTCGCGCGATTAGTCAGCATTGATTTTTTTTGGTGTTGAAATTAACTGTTGGTTTCACCCCATATTTTGATTTTAAGTAAATCTTTGTTTAATTCACATGTAGTGAAATTTTTTGATGTTGTATTAATCTGATGACTAATGTTACAGCGGCTATGGAATTCATAGGAAGCAACAAGGTAGGTTTTGAAAGTAGATCATTTATAAATATTAGGAATGGACTGGGGGATAAAACAGATCCCTAAGGGATACCAGCATTTATTTTAAATTTTTGGATGAATATCAATCGACAAGAACGAGAATAGAAATCTCCAATCCATTTAACAAAGAAACTACCTAGACCTAAAGCCCTGCATTTTGCCAACTAAATGTCACTCGATCGCGAGCTTTAGAACTATCCAAAGCTACAACATTAGACTCACCAGAATGGTGAAGACTGATCTTGAGCTCTTCGCATAGGTAAGAAAGAAAATATATAAAAGAAATATTTAAAATAATTTACTTTTGTTGCTCATTTAATAAGCTTTTAAAAAAAATATAATATTAATAGTAAAAATAATATATTGAAAAAATGTAGGGGTACCAATTATTAGTGTTTAGGGCTCGTACATTAATTTTTAAATTTAGTATACTTGAAGCACTTTGACAATGGAGTTGACTTTATTAACGGACATTTTTTAACTCATAACAACACGACAGTGAGTCGGAAGCTAATTATGTTCAATTTTGAATAATCCACATTTCCATTTAAAAAGAAAGCACTTTCACTTAAAAGTTTACTTCAATGTAGCATATAGTGAAGTGGTGCAAAATACATGTTCTAGATCATTGCAGTACATTTATAGTCCATTAAATTTTCATTCTTCAACATTTTATGAAACTTGAAATGAATATTCATATAGTTAAATTTATATATTCAACTACGTAGTATTCATGAATTAACTATACGTAATTTAGAAATGTTACGCATGGTATTAATTGATGTAATTTTTTTTTACCCCTTATGTAAGGGTTTTTTTTTTGAAAAACTTCTTTCTAATTTGAATTCATAATAAACTTATTATACTATTATAACATGAATACCCTTTTGTTTTTAATTTCTTCTTTACATTTTGTTACAAATTAAGAACCAAGGATCTGTTATATTAAGTATTTCTTTTTAAACATAATCTTAAAACTCTTTGTACAAGATGTACAACAAATCCTCTATATAGTTTCAGAATTAATCTAGAATTTTCAGGGAAACATCAAATTCATATAATCATCATTTTTTGAATTTCTTTTTTTTTTTTTGCAAAATTCAATTCTAAGAAAAACGCATTAAAGAGAAGTTCCCCTAAATGAAAAAAATTCGGTATTGTGGTTATAAATCTGTCATTTGCATTTAAAATACATGTTTTATAATATATATGTATGTATATATGTATATATATGAGTATGTAAACCTAAATTCTTACCAAAATAAAAATGAATGTTTTTTATAGTTTTTTTTTATATATGTATATGTACATAATGCCACTATTAACTGGGCTTTATTTCATTATATACTTATTTTTACCTTATATACATAACCATCTATAATTTCTATAGATATATATGTATATATATATATATATATATATATGTTGAAAATTATATTATTTACAATACAGATTTCTTTAAGTTTACAATTTTTATATACATACATATATATCTCTATATATATATTTTTTTCTTGGTATATAAAAACTATATTTAACTAAAGTTTTTTTTTTTTTTTTTTTTTTTTAATATTTTGCTTCTGTATTTTTTGAATACGCGCACAAATTTCACCTCCATCTTTTTTTTCTTATTTTTTTTTTTTCATTTATTCGTTGAGATTTTGATTTCCTATATTTAAAAATGTCCTTTCTAACTGTTCATTTAAAGTTCGTGAACTTTCAAAAATTTAAATTTCACTTGAATACGAAAAAAACAACAACAACAACAAAGAGAATAAGAAAAAGGAAATGTATATTTGTGTATGCATATGTATAATGAAGAAAAGCGCAGCAATATTTGAAAATAAGAAAAACAATAATAATAAAGAAGAATAAAAAAAAAAAGAAATATAAGAATAACAAAACAGTCATAAGAATAATAAAAAAAAATAAGAAGAAAAACAACAACAATGTATTAGGTACATAAAATATACAGTATAGTTTCTTTTTATTCTTCCTTGTATTTTTTGCAAGTTTTTAAGTTTTTAACAATTTTTTTATTGTTGATCTATTAAATTGAAAGAGTTTGAGAAAATCTGAGTATTTTGATTGCTTTTTTTTTTTTTTTTTTTTTTTTTTTAAGAGTTGTTCAAAATGATAATAGCGTTTTATTTACAAATTTCCTTTTTCTTTTGTAAACTTCTCAAGTTGTAAAGTAAAAGTACTTGTACGCTATAACAATATGTATGAGCTCCCATCACATATTTATGTATGTATTTTTATAATATATATATACATATATATATATATATAACAATGATATGAATCCCAAAAGTTGTACAAGTTCTATTACAGATTTATATTTAATTTTAAGATAAAGTTCAAAAAAAAATTTCCAAAACAATTCAAAGAATTCGCTACAATTTTTTAATTTAATAAGGAATTTTAGTTTTATTATATATATACATATATATATATATATATATTCTATTATTATATGTATACATGTTGTGTTTACGACTACGAGTTACAACTTGGAAGAACATTGTTTTGGAATACACAGTACGTGATATCAAATTTTTGGTTGAGTCGGTGGTAATCGATAAGCGGTTATATATAATAAGACTGTGTTAGAGGGTTTGTTAGAAAGTAACAACTGTACAAGGAAAGCGTGATTAGAATATTTTAGAATTTTTTCACTTTTTCAATAACTGATTACCTATATTAAATCGTTGGGGTTTCAATTAAATGCATGATACATATACTTTTCATATAAATTAGTTGTTTTGGTTTTGTATAAAAATCACAAAAAAATGTTGAAAATTCAATTTATGGCAGTAACATCATAAAAGAATGAACATGAGTGTCGAAGAAATATTTGGTAAAATTTAAATAATATTTGTTCAAAAAATACAATTAAAGAAACAACAGTAAGGCGAATCAACTGATTCATTAATACCCTGAATCTGAAAAAAAAATGGGTTGACTAAGTATGTATTAAAAGAAGTTAGGAGAGTTTTCGGAGTTGGATAGAAACTCAGGCCTACAATAATTTGTTTAAGCTGGTTTGAGGGCGGCATTTTATTAAATGTTTTGTTGCTGACTTATTATTTATTAGAATAATTTAGGGGAGATTTCGGAGTTGCATACAAAATCAAGCTTCCAATAATTTGTTTAGCGGGGGTTTGAGGGTGGTAGCCTCGCACAACCAAGTGAATTAAATTGTCATATATCTTATAAAATTACTTTTGGGAATTTTTTCATACAGCCACTCTAGAATTAGTTTTTGGGATTTCCTACTCAACCTGAATAAGATTTCGCAGATTTTGTGGGATTGTGAAATTTGGGATTTTGTGCTTGAAATTTTGTAATAAGTTAAAAAGAATTTTGGAATTTTATGATTTTGATTTTGTAATTTTGGATTTTGTGCTTGGGATTTCGCGATTGGGATATTGTGATTAGTGATTTCGTACCCATCCCACAGTTTTGTAATATATAATTAAAAAAAATCATTTGACAGAATATCCCAATACTAAGTTTTAAAATAACATCTAACATCTATATTAGGAGGCATGTGGAAGCTACTCAACCCACCTGCTTCAATAAATCTCTGGGGACCTAACGGAAACTTTTTAAACCAAATGTAAAGGACAAATTTCCGTTACTGATACTTTTAAATTTTTTAAATCCATTTAGATAAGTTTAGTAAATGCTGAACAACCATAAGAAAATTTCCTTGTTCTAAATTCAGGGTTAAATCTTTGTTAAGATATTTTTTGAGGTATCTTTATTTGCTCTTAGCTTGTTGGGAGCAGCATATGGTCCGATGTTTTTAATTTGAAATCTCTCTTTTTATTTCATTTTCTGTATACTGCTGGATAAATTTTATTTTAACCTTAACCGACGCTGCTATAAATTACGTATACAAATGTTTTTATCTGGCTATGCATCCTATCTTTTATAATAATTGTTTTTTTTTTATTTAGTATTTATTTATTTTATAAATAATTGTATATTTTGTACTATTCTTTACAGAATTGTATTTCTTATTTATTTTAATTTTAATTAAAATAAAAATAACTTAGTTTTTTTTTATAGGAAACATTCGTTTGGTATTTTGTATACCACTGTAAGGATAACTGAATGTTGTATCCAGTACAGTACCATATTTTCAATATATATTCATTTATCGTTACATTATACAAATTGATGCAACGCAACTACGAAATTTAAATTTTGGAATTATTTCATTAAAAATGAAATGTTGTAAATTGTTTAATTTCAGTTATTCCGAGTTTTTATTGCCATTTTCCACGTAAAATAAAATTGAAAATGTTTATAAAACTTTTGATTACTTGTCAGAATATCATTTTTTGAATTTTAAATCTGAAAGCACATCTTTAAGTATTTACTGTGTTAAGTAACTGATTTCAAAATTCAAATTTAAAATTAAGAAGATTTAATTGTGTAATTTTTTATCCAACAGCATTCTTATATATTCATCAGTGCTAAAACCCAACGTTCGTTGCTCTTAGATACATAAATATCAGAACTGAATGAACAGTATAATATATTATGTATTAACAATTTATATATGTATGCATATGTTTTGAATATTATTTAACAATTGAAAGCAGTATATACTGGATAATAGCAATATTATTTTACAGAAAAGAGCCTTAAAAAAGATTTTGTTAAATTGCATAACTTGAGGGGCAATTTAATTTATATCATAATCATTGTACTTCTTTTTTTTTAATTAACCAACCATTCTATTGCACAACTCTGTTAAATTCTAAAATCGTGTAGTGTGTAATTTTGTAGGCTTAAACTATTTAGTATTGAATTAGGCTATAGTTTGTTTTAAAAGTCAATTAAATGTTTAGTACATCTCCAATATTTAAAAAAAAGTCCTGTTTTAGAGGATTTAGAATATAAAAGTAAATTTGTGGAGAAAAGCTTAAAATAAGAAGGTAAGTTGATAAAAATTTAACTATAAAGAAAACGATTTCATGTGTTTCCTTAAAAAGCTTTAGGAAACCTATAGAATGATAAATGATTTTAAAATGGAGAAGCACGCACACATAACAAGCAAATTTTCGAAAGCCGTCAAGAATTCATTTCAGTTGATTTGAGAAATTTGAGAAATACAAGAAATCTATGGGCACAAACAAAGGATATCCTTAAAGTAAAGTCACGAAACATCCTGGGTACAAAAAAGTATTTCCCTAAACAGAAATGGATGACAGACGAGATTTTGCATATGATGGATGTAAGGCGCCAATACAAAAACAATAATATTGGGGAGTATAAACGTATTCATCGAGATATCCAAGCTAAAATTAGGCGTGCCAAGCAAGACTGGTTAAAGAAAGAATGTGACGAATTAGAGAAACTGCAACATCTACATGATGATTTCAATGTCCACAAAAAAATTAAAGAAATCACGGGTACAAATCGTAAAAAACTTACCGCTGCATTAACAAACGAACAAGGTCAACTTATAGCTGATGTAAATGAGGAACAAAAAACCTGGGAAAATTATGTTCAACAGTTATTTCAAGATCAAAGCAGAACAATAAACAACAATAACACTAACAATAACACTAACACACTACCTTTTGGATTCCCAATAACAAAAGAAGAAGTTAAAAAGGCAGTATTGTCATCAAAAAACAATAAAACTACAGGCCCGGATGTTTTACCAGCAGAAATAATAAAATTAATAGATTATGATAATTTAGATATATTGGTCAAAATTTTTAATGAAATATATGACACAGGTAATTTCCCAGAAGATTGGCTAAAGTCGACATTTATTACACTCCCGAAAAAAGCGAATGCTAAAAGCTGTAAAGATCATCGTCTGATAAGTTTAATGAGTCATGCGCTTAAAATCTTTCTTAAAATACTGCAAAGTCGAATGTATTCCAAGTGCGAAGCACATATGGGAAAAACGCAGTTCGGATTTAAACAAGACACAGGCACGAAAGAAGCTCTTTTTGGCGTAAATATATTGGTACAAAACTGCAGAGATGTTCAGAAGGATGTTTTTCTCTGTTTCCTTGATTACGAAAAAGCTTTCGATAGGGTGCAGCATGAAAAGTTGATAGAAATCTTAAGTGCATTAGATATCGAAGAAAAAACTAAAAACTGTATCAGAAATCTTTATTGGAACCAAACAGCTAACGTAAAAACTCAGCATGGCTTAACAGATAGCATTGCAATTCAAAGAGGTGTACGTCAGGGCTGTATTTTGTCACCAATGCTCTTCAACTTATATGCGGAAACTATCTTCGTAGAGGCACTATCTGATGTGGAAGTAGGCATAAAAGTCAACGGCACGTTTTTAAATAATATAAGATATGCTGACGATACGACGTTAATAGCTGATAATATTATCGATTTACAACATATAGTAGATAGAGTCAACCACTACAGTAACAATTTTGGGCTTAACATCAACACTCAAAAAACGAAATTTATGATAGTCAGCAGAAATAGAAAACCATATCCTGGTGCGACTATTACAATTAACAACAGTCAAATCGAAAAAGTGTCCACTTTCAAGTACCTTGGATGCTGGCTAAACGAAGACTGGAGTTGTAATGGGGAAATAAAATGCCGAATTGAAATGGCCAGGAAGGCATTTCTTAAATATAAGGAGCTTTTTTGCAGCAGGAACCTCAGCATGAAACTACGGATACGTTTCGTTAAATGTTATGTCTGGTCTGTTTTATTATATGGTGTAGAAGCATGGACAGTAAAAGTAAAAGATATGAATAAGCTTGAAGCATTCGAAATGTGGACATACAGAAGAATGCTCAAGATTTCATGGGTAGACCGTGTCTCGAACGAGGAGGTTCTCAGAAGAATGAACGTGACAAGAGAACTAATCACAACTGTCAAACGTCGAAAAACAGCATACTTTGGCCATGTAATGAGGAGTGCGAAATACGAGATGTTGCAGCTCATCGTGCAGGGGAAGATCGAAGGGCGAAGGGGAGTTGGTAGAAAACAACTGTCTTGGCTCCGAAATATTAGAAATTGGACTGGCATATCAGAAATTGGTGCACTGGTAGAATCAGCAAGGGACAGGGAGCGATACAAACAAATCACACAAACTATCATATGACGCTAACATTCTGTAAAGAATATGCAACACAAGAAGAAGAAGGAAAAATGATTTGATATTTAAAATACCAAAACAAAGAAGCAAAGTATGCAGTAACTGGAGATCATATAACGAAATAAAATAAATAAAGTTAAAACTCTAATAATACCTCAGAAAATATATTCGAGCATATTGAAAATAATTTAAGTATGGAATAGGCAGACTTTCGAAAAAAAAGATCCTACCAATCAATACCCTATGAATAATAGTGGAACAATCAAGTGAATTTGATTCGTCACTATACATTGCCGTTGTGGATTTAACTAGGACATTCGATATTCTTAATAGAAGCTCAATTTTGAAAACCACCAACTCAATTTTTGCAAAGTTTTTGGCACCACATATCTTCTAAATGGCTGCCTTCTCCATAATGCCTCCCTTTAAACTATTCCAACGCAACACCAGGGAGACCTCAAATGCTCACTTCTACACCATGGAAATCCCTAGGTGGCTCAAAACTGGTTATGGAAACTCATTTATTGTGAGAACTGTTAGAATATGGAATATGCTTCCATCCAATGTGTTCGAATCTGATAGGAATAGACCTTTATACAATTTGCAACGTTTTAAAAAGAACTTATTTAAGTTCATTTCTAACGTACCATCCAACTCTCCTCTTCTATTTTATTTTCCTCGTAACTCCTTACTTACATATCTATTTTTCAGCTTTTCGTTTTCCTAGAGTTTGACTAGCGTGTAAGAAAAAAAAAAAAAAATAAAAAGCTAGGGTCTTGAAATTTTGGGAGAAGTGAGATATTAAAGAACTCTTTTGTTACGCTCTTTTTGGGAGCTATGAAGGCTCGAAAATTGAAATTTTGCTATTTATAAACACTTGTAATTTGAATACTTGTTCAAATTTCTTTTAAGTAATATACAAAATTCGAAGCCCCAACATTATATTTCAACATGAGCCAAAATTAAGAAATTCATTGCATTTGAAAAATGGTCCCTCTCGTTTTCTTAATTTTGAAGGATGACGAAGCTACAGCCCCCGCAAATTCAATTCCAAAAAAACTCTAAATTTAAATTTTTATAACAATAGTTTTCTAGAATAAACTTTCAATCTGAAAACTCTGAAAGATCCTCGAGAAATTTGGTAACCTTCCCCATTGAGAGGCTTTTAGGACTTAAAAATTAAAAATTTATAGTTTTTATAAGTAAGCAGTAACTTAGTCACCAGTATATATATTTCTTAAATTAAACGTTAACATTGAAGCTCCAACATTATGTTTCGATAAAATACTCAATATGAAAAACTATATAATTTTGAAAATGTGCCCTTGGTTTTTTGCATCACTTATTTTTTATTGTTTGTTTTTTCTTAATTTTGTTAAATCCAAAGAAGTGGAGTACTGAATAGGACGTTGGCCTTTTAATCGAATGGTCTCGGTTTCAAAGCCTGGTCGGAATATATCTAATAAAAAAATATAATTTTATTTATTTCAATAATAGTTCATATCCTAATATAAAAATTATATACCCGCCACACCTGAAAAGGAAAGGCTAAATCACTCACTTATCATATTGTATGTGGTAGGGGCCTATTCATAAATAAATAATATAATAAATTAATTTTTTAAATGAAATAATTTTTCAAATAATAATATAATTTAAATCGAAATTAAAAAAATTTAATTAAATTTCAAAATATATAAATAAATAATGGACAAGAAAAATGTAGTATACTGTATAGTAGTAAGTTAATACAAATATTTAAGATTTATTGAAGTGTTTTTATTTTTGAATATTAGAATTATATAAGGTTAATTTAATATTGTGTTAATTAATTAATTATATTTATTAATTTAAACTCTTTGCTTTTGTAAATATGTTAATAATTCCAGCAATATTTTTAGAATAAAAGAATTAATTTTTAATTTACTTTAGAGATTTATTATATAATAAAAGATAATAAAAATCCGTCTGCTATTTACAAAGGCAAAACAACAAGTGACGTTTTTAATGATAAAACCGGAAAAAGGTATATAAAAAAAAAAAATATGTTTATCATATCTAATATTTGATTGACATTAACATTTATTAATATAAGATAAGAGTTACCAGATTTAACAATTCCAGCAAATATCAGCAATCAGCATTCAAGTGACATTAATAAAATTTAGTTTTTTTCATATACGTAAACATTTTAAACATAAACACACTCTGTATGAACAAATTTCTCTTTAAGTGTTAAACATAATAAACATTAACATACACATAAACATATTATCATATGCACGTACATTTTTGTACATATATAGTACATATATGAATTTGTTAAAATTTTAATTTATAGTTTTTATAATTCATAATTCTTTATATATATGTATATATTTTGATTATCTTGTAAAAATCAACCACTTGTTGGAAACTTTGCGTGTGAAACTATTTTATATTCTCTTTTAGTTTTCACTTTCATTATAAAGAAAAGTTTTTTTTTTTTTTTTTTTTTTTAAAAACTACAAACAATTTTTTTTTTGTCAAAAGCATAACTTTTTTTATTTTTTTTTATTTTTTGTGTCTGCTTTTAAACTTTTTTTTTGTACTTTAATATATTTTGTCTGCTTTATTTTTTATAATTGCATTGCAATATACATGCATACACATTGGAATATGTGTATATTAAAATATATATGTATATATATATATATATATCTTAAAATAAATATAAATACAAAACATGTGCCCAAAATAAAAAAAAAAGTACAAGCCTGTTTATAATGAATGAATGTTTTTGTCAAATTTATGTCAAAATATTGCCTTTTTAATATTCTTTAAATGTATATGTATATATATATATATATATACTTATATAAAATTTTTTATTTTATTCATGTTTTGTTTCGGATGGAAGAGGGTATAAAAGAGATTGGTATCATCCAAAGGGAATCTTTTTATTTTATTCAGAATCCATAAAACCAATGATTTAATAAACACAAAGTAAATAAATAAATTTTCACTTTCTCTTGTCTTATTTATTCTTTATTTTATTTTATATTTATAGGTCTGGTGTTATTTTTGGTAAATTTAATTTTCCGATATATAAACTTGGATTTTCTTTTCATTTTTTTTTTCGAAAATAGTCAGAATGTATATATATATATATATATATATTATTTTGGAATAAAATATTTTAAGTTTGAAAAAATTCAAGGATAAAAGACTATGGTAGATTTTTTAAATATATATATGTACATATATGGATATATATAAATTTATTATAAATTAAAAATTATTTTTATATTATAATAGTTGTCCTGGACTCTTATTGAATCTATTTGGAACATAAGTTTTTTAACAGTAAATGATAAATATGGGAATCTTTAAACTAAAGTTTAATTTGTTGTCAAATCAATGACACTAATCATTTGACACCTTGTAATTAAAACTTTCATTTTCCGACTTGATTATTACATTTTACGTTAATACATGTTTATTAATAACTGGAAGGATGGTGGTTAGTGGTAAGAGTGCTGGGTCTGTATTGAGTCACAGTGAAGTTTAAACTGATTTATTCTCTTGACTCAACTACCATTCACCCCTGGTAATAAAATAATACAACTCATAGTTACAGTTATCATTCACCATTAATATAATTGAATAAGGTAATTCACAGATAAAGAAATACCGGATATTACAAAAAGAACTGAAATATCTATTGAAATCTTAAACTTTTCTATGTTTTTTCCCTTTTTCACTCCTTTAAAAAGTATAAAACATTCACCAAGTTTATTTAAACTAGGCTTCAGTTTCTTTAATCGTTATATTCACTAAGCAGTTGATTACTCGGCTGGAGCTATTGTATAAGATTATGAATACACAAATTATAATTTTTTGCGTTATTCTATTATCCTATACAAGAGTTATTTATATATTTAAATATATTAAATTTTCTCATTTATTAACAATGTTAGCTATTACGATATAATTATACAATTTAACGATATTGTTTTATTATGTCGAAAACAAGTTAAAAGATATGAAAATATTATAAGTAGGTACACTCGACGCCGTTGTACAGCAGTCGTTCGGCGAATTTAGGTTTTATAATTTAAAAAAATTATAAAATAATTTTTTTAAAAAATATTATTAAAATTTAAATAAAAACTTCAAATTGACAATAAACAAGTGATGAAAAAAACCAAGGGTTTTTAAAAAAGCACATTTTCATAATAATATAGTGTTTCATACTGAGTATTTGATCGGAATATAATATTGAAGCTTCAATGTTAATGTTTAATTTATTAAATATATACGTTGGTGACTAAGTTACTATTTACTTATAAAAACCGTAATTTTTTTAATTTTTAATTTCTAATAGCCCCTCTATGGGGAAGGTTGCCCTATTTTTCAAGGATCTAATCCTCACTACTCCTCTTCTCCCAACTTTTTTAGGTTCAAGGAATTAAATTGTGAATTCTAGCAAAATTTGAAATTTAATTTAGAATTTTACTATATAAGCAAAAATGGTTAAAACTGACAGACACTCTCTTCAATTTAAAGAACCGCTTGTTAATTTAAGAAAATCTTTTAACATATGTTAAAGTATAATGTTGGACCTAAAAAGTTTGTATATTAACAAAAAAAAATTTGAACAGGTATTCAAGTTACAGGTGTTTAAAAATAGCAAAATTTCAATTTTCGAGCTCTTATAGCTGCTGAACAGGGGACGTGACAAAAAAATTTTGTTAACCGACTCCTACAAATTTCTGAAGTTCTAACTTCTCCCAAAATTTTAAGACCCCAGCTGGAACCGTTTAACAGATATGTGGGGCCAAAAATTTTGCAAAAATTGAGTTTTGCATAATGGTAAATTTTAGTACCGTATGGCAACCCTGTTCATTTTATTGATATATTTTTGTAAAGCCTAAGAAAGCAGCTCTCTTTTACCGTTTTTAGATTGAAAATAAACCTAACAGAACTCTTGTTATATCAATTTAAATATAGGGATTTTTTGGAATTTGCGGGGGCTGTAGCTTCGTCACCCTTCAAAATTAAGAAAAACCTTTGACACATGTTGAAATATATTTTAAGAGCTTTCAATTTTGTAAATCACAAAAAAAAAATTTAAACAGGTCTTCAAGTTACAGGTGTTTAAAAATAGCAAAATTTCAATTTTTGAGCCCTTGTAGCTGCAAAACAGGGGACGTGACAAAAAAAATTTGTTAACCGACTTCTACTTATTTCTAAAGATCTAACTACTCCCAAAATTTCAAGACCCTAGCTTGGCCCGTATAGAAGATATGTGTAGCCAAAAATTTTGCAAAAATTGAGTTTTGCATAATGGTAAATTTTAGTACCGTATGGCAACCCTAAACGTTTGTCTTTTAAAAATTAATAAAGTCTTTAAAACCAGCTATCTTTTGCCGTTTTCAGACTGAAAATACACCTAATAGAACTCTTCTTATAACAATTTGAATATAGGGCTTTTCCCAACTTTGGAGGGCTGCAGCTCCGTAACGGGTGGGGCTACAGAAAAAAATTCTTCTACGAAATTATTTTTTTTGTAATACCTACTTGTGGTTAAAATTTCTTTTCTCTATTTCAAACGATGTAAAAGTTTTTGTAAACATACGGACAGACAGACAGACAGACAGACAGACAGACAGACAGACGGACAGACAGAGTGAAACTATATAGGCACATTTTTACAAAATTTTTTGAAAATGTGCTAAAAACATGATTTCGACGTTTAAAAATATCATTTTACAGAGTCGCTGTACAGCGCCAATAACTTTTCCGTGTTTCAACGCCGTACAATGTTTTACAGCGTCAAGTTTTTTTATATTTTTTTTTTTTTTGCCGGCACCTCTACGTGCTAACTGTTCACTGTGATAGGCTAAACAGCCTGACTATATATGTGCATGTCGGAACAGGGGAGATATATTCATATATTAGAACTGATCAAATGAATTCCACATACAATTTAACCATGAGATAGTACTACGCCTTATAACATGTAGAAATGTTTTAGATTTCATCAAATAATAAAATGCGACATCAAAATATCTCCTAAAATTGGTCAAGTACTTTTACAGAATATTTGAATGGGTCGGGATTTTGATGTCTTGCGATTTTCAATGGTGTGTTTTGGTTTGTTGGGGGGATTTTTTGAAACCGGTTTTTCTCATTACAGACCGAATTTCAAACATAAGCAATTCAATATTATCAAATATTTTTTATTTTATTTGTATAAAAATCTATTTAATTGATGTATTATAAACGTAAAAGCAAATTTTAAATTTAAAAAAAAAATCAAACAAATTTTTTTTTGCAAAGAAATTCTTGCATGTCCAATTTGAAATTAAAAAGTTTTATTTTACCATATTTTATCATTTTGTTTTTTAATTTTTTGTACCTTTTTTTGAAAAAACTCAAAAATTTTTCTACAAATTTGAAAAATAAAATTTGAGATAAAAAATGTATTAGAAGATTTTATTTTAAATTTAATATTTATTTTTTTTTCAATAAATTTATTTTTTATTTTTTTTTTTTAAGTTTTTAACACTTTCATTTTGGTAATTTAGAACAAAATATTAAATAACTTAATAGAGTAATAACTTAATAAAAGTACTACATAAAGATTATTTTTATGGGATTATTTAAATCTTAAAATTGATTTTAATAGGTTTTGTAGTGATTCTCACAAATTAAATAAAAGAAATTATTTAGAAAATTTATTGGAAGAATTTAAAATTTTTAAATATTTTTTTTTTTTTAAACTTTAAACAATTTATGTTACCTCAAAAAAAATTAAGGTAAATTATATTTAATTGGGTAATATTTTGTTGGGTATATATTTTAATTGGGTAATATTGGATATTAATTAATAGATATACATGTATATAAATATATAATTATATATTTATAGAAATAGAAAACTATTGAAACTATTAAAATTTGCAGGCCTTGCACGTGTTTTTTTTCCCTTTGGAAAGTTGACAACAAATGGAAAAGTCACAAAAAGTTTGGGGATAAACAAAGGTTTTAGGAGTAGGTGTTAAAAAAAGCGAATTCTCAGTTTTTGACCTCTTGATAATTTAGGACGGCACAAAAGAATTTTCTAAATTACTAATACTAATATATATCCCCAAAGATCTAACATTTTCTAGATATTCAAGTCTCTATACTTAAACCTGTTAGGAGATATAAGAAGTCAAGTATTTGATAAAATTGAGCTTCGTATAACTGTAAATTAAAATATTGTATTGCAGTCCTATATAATTACATTTTTATAACGATTATAAAAGCAGTTATCGTTTGACGTTTCCAGATTGAAAATATATCTTGTAGAACTATTGTTATACGAATTTAAACGTGTTGAACTTTTCGGTTCTTTGATGGCTGTACTTTCTTCAAGGGTTGGATTGGACTACAGAAAAAAGTTTTCCATAAGACTAATTTTTTTGTTCGATCTTCGTTAGAAAATAACAGATTTTTTTTTAATTTCAACAGATATAATAAAAAAATTACAAATAAAATTAATTTATTTGGATAGTTTCTTTTAAAAATAGGTAACTTTAAAAACTCAAATACTTCACTTTGGTAATGCAAAACTCAATTCATAAACATTTATTTAATAAAAATTACGTAGCCTATGCATACATTAAAGAATGTTGGCAAAAAATATTTCAGTTTGAATTTAAACAAAGGTTGTGAAACAATATACATATTTTAGCAACATTTTTTTAAAGTATGGTATGCGTATACAAAAAGTTTTTAAGTGAGTAATAGATTATTATTGAAGCGTGTTTAAATATAAAAGTAAATTGCTGAAATGAGAAACAGTTCTTGTTTGTGTTAACCTTAATCCAGCAATTTACTTTTCTATTTAAACACTTTAATTGCAATAGATCTTCTATCATCAATTCTTCTATCAATTTTTGGTTAATGAAAGTTTTCAATATTTTAAGCTTAAAAATTTTCAAGCATTAAAAGAACTGTTTCTTTTATCAGCAAGTTACTTTTATAATAAAACGGTAATAAATTCTCAAGATCTGCCATCATTTTTTTATTTCCTACATTATAGTGGGTGGGTTTTACATTAATAAAAGTATTGAAAAAATATTTTTTTTTTTATTTTATTTTCGTTATATATATATATATATATATATATACATATTATTTTAATTAACTCTAATTAGTGAAACCACAGCTATCAAACAATTTCACCAAAATTTTAAATTATTCGGGATACTGTATAGAAGAGCTGTCATTAAACTTTTAGAACCTTCTTTGTATATATTTGAACCTGATTAAGTACATATTAATAATAAACAAATCAAATACTTCATTCGAATTCAAGAGGTATATATTATAAAGTATCTCTAGAATTGACAAGTACAACTGCTCTCTATTTTATTGTCTTTCTATTTTTATTCGTGTGTTAGTCGTTAAATTTAATATGGATTTAATTTAAAAAAAAATGTGTTAATATTTTTTTATCTACTGCTTTTTTAACATAATAACCGATAATTAAATATAAATTAATTAAGTCTTATTTAATTAATTATTTATAAACTATTAAATTAAATTAAATATTTCATAATATATGATAATAAATGCTAAAGAAATTAAAATATAAAACGTATGTGAATTTTTAATAGTAACAATTTTTTAAGAAGATCGTTACTAATTTAACTATAATTAATATTTAAACAATTACATAAGATTTTACTAATAATTTTCATATTCATAATATACTTGAAGATATATTTTTTTATTTAACTTAATTGTTAGTAACAGTTATTTTAATAATATAATTAATTATTAAAATTATAAAAACTTCCTTTCTTATGAAATAATTAAAGTTAATTTTTAGATAATTCCGAAAAACTAGAATTATCGTGTGTTTTTGATTTATTTTTTGATTTAAGAGTAACAGGTTCTTTTTGTTCGTTTGTCGATTTGACGTAATTTAAACTTTATATAAAATTATTATACCCGTATGACTATTAGTCAAAAGGGTATACTAAATTTGTCATTATGTTTGTGGGGAAGATATAGATTCAAGGGTATGGTCCACGGGTTCGTGTACCTGTCATATAACTTCTTTTTTATATGATCATTACCCTGTACCTATTGAAGCTGGGTGTCTGGAATTTTGCCATTAGTAGTTTAGTTTTATGGCCAAAGTTTCTGCAAAATTTGGTTGATATACTGCGGTGGATTCGAGTAGCTCCAATACAACTTCTTATTTTATGTGAGCATTACTCTTTTCCTATTGAAGCTGGGTGTCTGAAATTTTTCCAAAAATAATTTGGTGTAATGGCCAAAGTTACTGCAAAATTCGGTTGGTCTACTGCAGAGGGTTCGAGCAGCTGCCATACAACTCCTTCTTTTATATGAGCATTACACTACATTTAGTAAGGCTGTATGTTCGAAATTTTGACAAAAGAAATTAACGAGTGATATAATGTTTATATTACGGGTATTCAAGAGTTCACACAGTCTACTCTACTACACTCTTTCTCGTTCATATAAAGGCAAATTAGGAAGAAAACGAAACGGTTCCAACTTTCATGAATATTAGGTAAATAAAATTTAAAGGAAACTAATTAATTGAAAAAGATAAGTTTTATGTAAGTTTTGGTCCGTCTCCACAAAAAATTTAGCATTGGTTTATATTGAGCATAGATATTGTTAATTTGGTAAAGTAGACACTTGGTCTTGGTCTTGTTGTTTGTAAATAGAAAGCTTGCGAAAGGTATATTTATCAACGACATTTTAGATTATCTACGTTTATTGTATCCAAAATGAAATAAATTTATTTATTTTTTTACTATCATTAGGACATTAGCCTTTTAATCCAAGAGTCTCGGGTTTAAACCCAGGTTTTAATATATATCGTATCATATCTCATAAAAAAATATTATTTTTAATTAAAAGCACAAGTTTATATCATAATATTAAATAAATACCTGCCACAACTAAAAGGTTAAATCACTTTATTTATTTATTAGTAGTAACGACAGTAATATAAATATTTCCTGATATTATAATAGTGCATATTAAATATGTTCTATTAATTTATAAATTATAACCACAATAATTAATATTTTGTTTGTTATATGTAATTTATATTTAAATATGTATTTTTTAATTAAATATTGTAAGATATATACGGGAATCGAACCCGCACTCCCTAAGTTAGTAAGCCAAATACTTACCCACTACACCGCTGAGGCCCCTTTGTTTTATTTAATTTTTTATTTAATACTTATTAAAAATCATATAATATTTTGCAATATTACTAACACGACTTTAGCTATTACTAACATATTTCATATATGCATTATCTATAATACTGGGGGTAAAGCCCGTTGTACTACAGGTGTAACTTTTGTTTTTCTGATTTTAATTTCTATCTTTAATGCATTTGATCGTATTTAGAAAACAAAAATTTTAAATAAAAACTGATCTGGATTTTAATTAAACCCCAACAACTTAAAAACGAATATATTTCGTAACTGCTGCTCTAACTATCCGACCGCTTGGTTATTTATACTTTCCTTACTTTAACACACCAAAACCACACCTTTTTTGAAGCAAACTTTAGGAGGGAACTTGTGATACAAATGTACAGTGTGGCTGCAGGGATGGCAATATGGAAAAATTTGGGATTATGTTGGAAGTTTTTTGGGATTTTTGGATTATGGGGGATGGGGAAAATTGGATGGGATATTTAGAAGAAAGATGTTAAGTTTCTTCTTAAATTTGTTTAAATCGTACAAATATACATTATCAACTTTGGGGAACACATTTGGTAGAATATAGTTCTATAGCCGTTATGAACGCATGACAAACGAATTTCCATAAACCGTGTTACGCCATCTGGTTAGCTCAACTGTGTAGGGATTAGCATCTGTTGTGCTCCTTGTTTCCAGTTGGAAAATTTTGAGTGGAGGCATAAGTTCTTTATGGTAGCACCAGCTCAAATGTGTCCGTTATAGTCCATTTTCGGCCTGATATAAGTTTTATAGATGTTAAGGAGATCAGAGGAGGAGAAGTCAGCTCAATCCCAAAAATGTTCAAGTCTATACGATTTATTATATTATACTTATATCATATTTGATTGTAAATGGGAATTTTAAAGCACTCCTTCGTTTGATACCTCAAATATTTAACAACTACGATACCGAGGCAGTCTTGCTTTTTTAAAATTTTTGTCAGAGCCAAAATTCGGTAAGTCAATTAATTACAAGTTCTTAGAAATTAATTGAAACACATAAAATCACTCTGTATTTTGTCTATGACAAATATTAGTTTTTTTATTTTAATTATACCTTTATTAAATTTTGTTGAGTATAAAATTTTAATTAATTATTATCTTTGTTTTTATTTTCTTTTATAGTTTTATTCAGTATTTTCGTAGAGCATTTTTAATTTAATAAGAAAAAAAATTCATTTAAAGTAAGACAAAATTTAAACTAAAAAAAAAGTTTAACAATAAATGAACGGAAGAACAAATTTATTTTCATTATCACATACTTACTATTAAAATTTAAACGATAGTATGCTGTCTGTCATGTTTTTGATATGTTGCGCTATTTTTTTTAAATGAAATTGTTTTTTTCTTTCTTTTCCTTTTACAATTTCAAAACTAAATTAATTAAATTAGATTATTGTATGATCTAATAAAATTCAACATAAAATTATAAATTTCCTTATGAATTAAAATTTTATAGATATTAAGAGTCAATGTATAAGATGGTACACAAGTTAAATACTGGTGATGATGAATCCAATCGTTGGAGTAATGATTAGGACTTCTTCCCTTCAATCGAAAAGTTTCGGGCTAAAACCGTGGTCGGATCATATCTAATAAAAGAAATATAATTTATAATTTATATTAATAATAGTTTATATTAAATATTAAATAAATACTTGCCACATCTTAAAAGGAAAGGCTGTATCACTCACTTATCACATTGGCAGGGGACTGTAAACAAAATAAAACATATTAAAAATATTAATGAAAACAATAATTTAAATATAAGCCCTCTATAATTAAGAATTTTTTAAAACCAGTGTCGAAAAATAATGTTAAAACTAGAGAAGTATACGCAGTTATCAAAGTTTCTTCTATTTAAAAATTAGGAATTTGTAAGTCTAAAGCAACTACAAAGGGGAAGGTTCCAAAAATTTTGTTGATAAAACTTTTGCGGACTTTCAAGAAACCATTTCCAAATGCCCAAAATCTAATAATTCTGCAAATTTCTAGTTTTTAGTATAAACTGTTTATAAGACTGTTTATAATAGGTCAGAAATTTTGAAACATTAAAGGTGTTAAAACTTTAGCAAAAACCGAGTTTCAGATTGGAAATACACTATATAGAGTCTTTTTAATATAGGGCTTTTTTTCAAATTGGGGTGCTGTAGGTATGTAACAGTTGAGACTACAGAAAAAAATTGTTGAATGAATTTAATATTTTTGGAAGATTTATCTATAGTTAAAATATCTGTTTTTATTTCAAATGGTTTATAAATTTTGTAAATACATTGAAGCTTTTAAGGCACATATCTTAACTATTTATATTTATTTAACATATTTTAAAAATTTTTGCAAAACCAAAAAAACTATCAAGCGCATTCTATTTACCAGCCTAGTACCTATGCACTGCGATGTTTGTCTCAGTGCATTTTCTAACTATTTAATAAATAAGGAATTTAATTCTGCATTAACCTTTTTAATATTGAATTGAAAAAATCTATCATAAAGTCAATTTAAAATTTATATCTGACAAAATAAGTAAAGTTTCTAAAAAGGTGATAAAAACTTTATTAATTCCAATTAATTTATTAAGTTAGTAAAGTAAGACAGATTCAAATCTTGTGTTAAGTTAGTCATAATAAAAAAAGATTTCCAAGAAGAAGATTTTCAAAAGATTTCAAAAATGTATTTCTACCATTTCCTTGTAAATTCGAAAATAACAGTAAAACAAACTTCTTTAGATAAACTAGAATTTGTAAATTTCTTTTGAAAAATTTAATTTATTAATATATGTATTATATGTATTAAATTTTAATTTAATTTATGTTTAAAATTATATTTTGGGAAATAATAAAAGTAAAGAATTTTATAAATTGATTTTTAATTATATTGTACAATAATATAACAAAAATGTAATAAAAATACTAAAAAACCAAAAACTCCAACGACATTTTTAAAAATTATTGTTGAATTTTTCAAAATACATTTTAAATATGGTTGTTGTCTTGTCTAAATCTAAAATAAAATAATTTCGAATTCGTTATTGTTGAAAAATACAAAAAATTTTAATTTTATGGTTTGTGTCTTTAATGAAAAATAAATGCAAAGCTTTAATTTAAATTTTATAATAATAAGTTTCAAAAATAAATCGGTAAAAGCTTTTAATAACGGTAATTTAATTTTAAGTTAAAAAAATATCCCTTATCATTTTAGTTTCAATATGAGAACAACAAATTTCAATATGAGAATTTTTAAAATCAAAATTAAAAATTTAAGCCTTTTAATTATTTTCAATAAATTTTTTAAATTTAACAGCAGAATTGTAATTTTCAAATGTGTTTTTAACAGCAAGCCGTTGGAGTGGAAGAAAACGGAACAAACGAGGAGGGAAATAATTTCCAAAAAATACAGTAATTCAATTTGATTATTTTGTTGAAATTATCGAAAATAATTGCTGTTAGTGGAACTGGAAATGTTTAACCACTTTGAAAATGTGTGGTCTATAGTAAAGAGTTCTGTTACAAGAAAGCTTTAAAAATGTTGTCAAATGTTCTTAACAACAGAAACGAAATATCCGTCAAACAGAGAGTAAGAGCCTTAGAAAGCCTTATGGAAGAAGGGATGTACATAATTACACCAACAACATGTGCCAATTGCATCGCAAGAATTCAAAGAAAACTCACTGCATTATTAAAATATCATTCAAGAGATTTTCTTAAAAAATCTGCCTGCACCCCGAAATTCGAGGAAGAGTGATAAATAACCGGTATGAAGGTATGTATATATTTTTATATGGGTGAAATTGAAAATTTGAAAATTTTGGAAAACTATTTAAAATTTTTTGTATTCGTATTGAATATCAAATTATGAGAATCGTTTAGTAATGAACCTAGTAATATAAACCTAATTTGTTTTTATTTACCGATTAAATATTATTATGATAAAGATGACGATGATATTTCATTTATTATAAATTATTGGAAATAATACTGTTAATTCTTAGAATTAACCAATAATTTTATATAGAAAATAATTAATTACTTACGAGTATTATATAAGTTAAATAAATAATAAAAAAATACTTAAATTAATTCTTAATACATAATTTTACTTTACGACCTAAATAATATTAGATTAGTTTCCTAGAAAATTATAGTAAAATAATCCCAAAATGTATAGGGAATAGAGATAGATAATGATCTGGTAAGTTTAACTTGTCATTGTTTAATATCATTAGTATAGTTAAATAATGTTCAAATTTTGATTATATTTAATATTTTGACTATATTTAATTAAACTTATAATCAATACTTTATTGTATTATGATAATATTAACTTAGTAAACAGTTTTGGGATAAGTTAGGAAGGATTATGATAGGTTACAAAAGTTTTGAATGGTTTTCCCATCTTTCCCGATATTAAAGTAATTAAAATTTAATTAAAAGTATAGTTGAGTATTTTTTAGGAAAATTTATTTAGTATTTTGAATTTAGACATTATTGTAATAGGATAATAAAATTTAGTTTTGGATGATTTTGAAAGTACAAATGTGTAAGCAGGCTTTACTTTACGTACTTTACATGCAGTGAATGATAAATTGAAGCGCTTAAAGCGTATACTGCTTCTAATTGTTCTGAACGTTTTTAAGCAATATGCTTTATTTATTATTTTGTTAAAAATGTTCGTTGTGCATGTTATTAAATGAAAAGCCGCCGGAAAATGCAATAGTTTTCTTATGCTGGAAAATTTATAAAGCGCATAACTTAAGCGCTTGAAATTGAAACCATTCAGCAAGAGATAAAAGTAATTTAATAAAGCAATTCAATAATTTTAAAGTGTTTTAATCAAATTTCATAGAGGCTCTTTAATTTGTACTTAAAAGAAAATCTAGTACAAGTATGTTACATAGTAAAAATAATCATGAGCTGTAAAATGATGATGAGCTGTAAAATAAATTTTGTTAGAACAAGTCGGTGCAAAATATTTGAATTAAAATCGACAATTTTCAAAAACGACCGAACAAAACCGATTAATACAAATATGATTATTTATTGCCCTATTTAAATTAATATTCATGCCTTTAATAAATGTTTAAAGGCTTGAATTGATTTATTAAAAATCAAAACCTATACTTGAAGAGATCATAAACTGATACTGAATTTTGATTTCAGAATTCGGTGGAACTGATAACAAAATAGACTTTGATATCTCAACCTTTTTAGTACCTCTGAAAATCTGTTGCATAACAATGCAATATTATTAAAAAAAAAATTCAATTTAAAATTTAATCAAAAAAAACATTCTACTAGAAAGTTATTTGTGAAATTTAAGTTGTTATCAATTATCACTAATATCTATTTTTAATATAAGTATTAAGGTATATAATACAAATTAATTGATAATAATAATATATATGTGTTTGTGGTTGGACTATGGATTATATACAGATTATATTAATTTTTCATAAAAAAAAGTTAAATAATACGAGTAATAAACATACTTTTATTTTCATAATAATAATTATAGTGTCTGGCTTTTTTTTTGTCCTAAAAATTTTTGAATTTGTCTATCCCAGGTCTGAATAATTTGTCATTGAAAATTGAATGGGTTTTAAATTTAATTCACATCTTTTGTTACTTAAAGAAGTTTTAATTTAATTGTTTACAATCTAGTCTACAGCCATCCAGAACAGGGAGTTAGAGTTAATAGGATAAATAAGTTCATACTTTTCCCGTAGGTTGTTGAAATGATAATCTTAAACGCAAAGGTTGTATAATTCTTAGAATTATAGGCTTCAAGCTGCAATTAGGATTAACTTATATTGATAGGCGCTTTTTTCCCGCTTTGCTTCCTTCTTAATTAATTTCCAACATTTTATGGTAGCTCCCTCTGTTTGTTGGTTAGTAAAGAAATCAGCTTCTGTTATTTTTATTATAACATTAAGTAATCTATTATATTAAATTATGTTTAATGTATATATGATTATTCTTTATCAAATACTTTATCATAGGTTTTTTTTTTTTTAGTATAATGCATACAATAAATCGATATTTAATATAAGTATTAATTTTTGTTTTTTTTATGTTTAGTATCTGATTCTAAAAGTATAATAAATAGTTTTGTAATAAAATGATAATACAAAAATTAATTAAATTGTGATTCAAATATAATATTGCTTTAATATATAATTTAATATATATATTATGTACTATGTACTTATTTTATAAAATATTGAAGAAATTTTTAACACGTGTAGTTAAAATTTAGATTTAGATTTATGATAACCAATTATTGATTTAAAATTTAATATTTTGATTAGGCAAGTATTTTAGTTTTTTAAACAATTTGTACTTAAGTGACAATTTAAGTACATGGCAAAAGAACTATACCTTATATTACTTAGTAACTAAATTAATCAAGATATAATTATAATCACATTCTTTTTGATTGCCAATGAATGATTCAAGATTATAATGATTTATAATTGAATTAAAAATGAAGATTTTCGAGGTTTAACTATATTTAAGTGATAATTAAATAAACAATAGTAATTTGGAATGTACAGTTATAACTTAGATTAATTGTACTGATGGCCTTGGTTGTTTACATTCACATATGTTATTATGAAGAGGATCTAATTTTTTAAACAATCCGTTAATTCTTCTCTTATGAGCATATGAGAATATCAGCTAGGCATCCGACTACATCTTAGTCCTCTTGGTTCAGTAATCTTCGCTTGCTCTTGCATGTTTTCTCAATTGAGGCCAGTTATTTTGGTCTAATTCGTCTGTTGAGGCGATCTTGTCTTCTGATCCCATGCTTGTTCCATTCAAGTGCTTTCTTTACTATACATTTTTGTGACTTTCTAAATGCGTTGCTTATTTGATAAGGCAATAAGATATCAACTATTTCGTGTTGATCAGTTTGTTGATCAGATCACTCCTAAATACTGTTGACGAATACGCAAACAATCCTTGTTATTTACGTTCATAAGTAACCTGGTTGCACTTCCATATGTTATGCTTTTCTACCTAGGCCCTGAATATTCTTAATTTTGCACATCTAGAGATTAGTGGATTTTTTCGTACTGGCTGCAATCGACCGAACGTTGCCATGGTTTTTTTGACTCTGCTGTTAATGGCGTAAATGATTAGTGTTTCACGAAGACAATATGCTAATATTATATCTGAAGCCTTTAATTTTGATGTAAACTGCAGTATCGAAGACTTATACTATTTAAGAGATGCCCAAATGAACTGAAGAAGTTCTGTTGGTCAAATTAAAAAAAATCCATAATAAAATGGTGCCAAAATGAATTCAAGCTTAGATTAAAAAGAAATTAGGATAGAACTGCTGCATCTGGAATCTTGTAGTTCCGCTGAAGTTCAGTTTAGGATTAAATCTTATTGAAAACTTATTAAAATCTCTCTTATGATTGATTTAGTTGAATTCTATTAAAATGATTCATTAACTGTATGCCCATTATACATTAACATAAAAAATAAAATAAATTTAAAAAAAAATTTGCTTAATTGGGAAATTACCTATTTCTGAAGTACTGTTTTCTAATTGTTATCTATAGTAGGTTAATGGTTTAGAAAAATTTTTAGCAAATATCATAAAATACTTGTTTTTTTAGTTCTAATCAATATAAATCTTGATAAGTAAAAGTGTTTTTCGCAGAAAATTAAATTGATATCGTTTTGATAATATTATGAAAGTTAAACATAATGGTGTTTAGAAAAATCGATATTTAATTATTTGATCAAATGATTTTTTATTTTCAAATTATTTTATTATATGCATAGTAACAATAAAATTTAATTGTTTCAGTAATTAGTTTTATAAGTTAAAAGATACAAAACAATTTTTGGAAAAATTAAAAGATCTTCATTTGTGAATCGGAAATTCTCAGAAAACACTAATAGAATCTGTAGTTACTGGATTGTAAGACTTCATCTCATTAAATTCACCGGCAAAAGTACTCAATGCAGAGAGGTGGTACTCGAACTAGAGAATTGTTTGAAAGTAGTTCTTCTTCCGTACTTTTTGGTCCTTTATGTATTGCTAGGCAGTAGTTCTTTCTCTTTACTTTTTAGCCCCTTAAATATTGTTATACATTAATTTTTACTCCACATTCAGTAACGAACAAGCTACAAAAAATAAATTCTTCCGAACAATATATAATATAAGATGATTGAGAAAGGTAACAAATGGGCAACTTCGGAATCTCAAGGCAAGAAACCATACCATGTCAAAAAAGAAGAAATAAATGGAGATGGATAGGTCATACACTTCAGAAATCAAAAAAAAATTTGTGCGTCGGGGGCTTGATTGGAATCCGCTAGGAAATTGAAAGCTAAATTGAAAAACATGGACAGAAATCAAACAACTGGCTCACTATAGAGTACGATATAGAAACTTTGTGGAAGCCTTATGCTCCTCCAGGGAATGGAATGGGAAAATCTAAAGGTTCTTACTTCGTTCTCTTGGCCTCTAAAGTATTAATATAGTGATTAGAAGTTAATTATGGAATATGGCAGGATGAAACTTTTTTAGACTGCTTTCCTATCTTTTTAGTTTATTTATAGATTATTAAATAACACGTTCCAACTAGCTATGAGTTTTGGTAATTTAGACAATTTTAAGTTTATTTTATTATTCATTTAAAAACACAATATTTATTATATTTTATTTAAAAAGAAATATTAGTAATTAATTTGATTTTTAGGCTAATTGAAGTAATAACTAAAAAGTAAATTAGTTAGAATCATGGAAATAATAAAACATTTTTATATATAATTAAATTTTATCTTATCTGTGATAATAAAAACATAAAATTCTATTAAATATAAAATAATATCAATTATATTTCGAAATATTAGATTAAAAATTGATAAAACTTTACGTAAAAAGTCCAATAGGCAAAGTAAAGGAATTTTATCCGTAAATATAGAATCATTTTTATTAAAAAACGATTTAGGATTACTTATAACTTGCAAGTATTAATATTTTATTGGAATGTTTGCGCTTATAAGACGTTTTAAGATTTCTAGCTTTATTCTAAATAAAAAATGTGAATTTAATGTTTCGATAATCTTTTCTTTGAAATATTCAAAAATTTCATTTATTAGTAGAAATCTTAAGTATGAAATTGAAAATCTTACGGATGATGCGGAATCACCATTGGTAGGTTATGCCAAAGTCACCTTTGAGTTAACATTAATTTGAAAAAATACCGATTTGTTTATTGATTATACAATCAAATTGGTGTAAGGTCATAACTACCATGCCATAAGTCCTTTTGGTATTTTAAGGACTTATGATTCATTTTGGGAATTAAGGGACTTATGATTCATTTAGTGGGATTTAAGTTCCTAAAGGACTGAACTCACTTTAGCATATTTACGTGGGACTTAAGTCCTTTGACAAGTAGGTCATTAGTTTCTTTTGGAAGTTATTACCTATTAAGATATTACCTATAAAACTATGTAAGTTAAATATTAGATGTAAAACAATATGTATTTATGTATATATTTCTCTTCCATATTAGAAAGCATAAAATCAAGGTGGACCCTTTTTCCAGAGTATATATGGATTCATGTATGCGAGACTTTGATTATAAAATGAAGATAGTCCTTTTTTCGAAAAAGCCTTTCAAAATGTAGTTCATATGTAAAATAATTGTTGTTTTCTTAATTATGGAAAAAAGGGAATACTCTGATTTCGAATCTAACTCCAAAATGTGTACTAATTATTTTTGATATTATAGTTCAAGAAAGTCTGTATATATTCGTCCCGTCAGTGATGTTATATAATTAAAATTAATATTTTTGTTAATAGACACTACAGCTGAAAAATTTATAAGGGAGTTATGACCCATCACTCTGAGTAAAACTCTAACAGCCAAAAGTCCCCTAGAGAGTTATAGGTCATTGTTATGAGTCTTAAATCCCATAGGGATTTAAGACTCTCATTAAATTAGTCATAAGTCACTTAGGGAATTATGGTCTTGGAAGTTATGATCCTGCACCAATCAAATTACTCTACATTAAAATAATTTTTTATGATTTTCTGTTTGTTTTACAAGTTATAATTTATAGATTTTAATCAGTTTTCTTGATAATACTTCAAATTTATAAATTGTAATAATGATATTGTTAAACATTTTATTAAATTAATTTTTTTAAGGTTGTCTACTCCAAGTAGTTAAAAATTTTAACCTCACTTAAATTAACATTGCTCAATTGAATTCAAACTTAAATAGCAATTAAATATAAATATTTTATCTTAAGTGATTTTTAAAACTAAAGAATTTTTTGAAAAGCCTGGAGTCTGAAAATATTTTACAAAATTATTATGTAATTGCAAATATGTAGTTAAACTTTAATATTAAAGAATGTTTATAATCTAATAACATGTATTAGAATGATTGAGTTAAACTATCAATTAGAATGACAAACAACTTTAAATCATTTGACTTTGTTATCGTCTGAGTTTTATTGTATTTAGATCTTGTAAAGATTTGTAACTTCTACTGAAAACGAATTATTGGGGCAAAATTAGATGTTGAATTCAATTTATGGGCAATAAATGGTTGGACTTGATTTGCATAAGAATATTTAAAATAAATTTAAAATTTTAAGAAAAATTATTAAAAAAAAGTCCCCTTACGAACAAATATAATAATAGCTAGATAAATAATAATAAATGTTATTGATATAATCTAATAATAGTATTCACACCTATAATGATCTCTGTAACCAAACGTTCTTAATATAACTGAGACTTTCCACATTGATGAGGAAACATAAAAATCTCTTTTGCTTTCCATTTTTGCTTAAATGATAATTTAGTAATAATTAAAACAAACATTTTATAATATATTGTTAATTAAAATTGAAAGTTGTTGTTAATTAAAAGTTGTTAATATGATTAACACATAGGGAAATATATTTCCATCTACAGTGATTTAGTGATTTTAATTTTAAACATGGCCTTCAGACATGAACTTCAGTATTGACCTTCAAAATTTGGTTATACATTTTTTTTTAGGAGGTTAATACTAGTTATTCTATTATATTAAATGTTCTTTTTTATTTTTGTAAATTTATGACTCTTATAAAGATTTGGTTGACTTTATAAAGACATAATGAAATTCTTGGAGCACCTTCATATATAAAACATTTACTCTTTAAAATCTTCTCTTCCCTTATTTGGAAATATTGGGACTGACTCAAGGGGCTGAGTGGTACAGTGGTTAGAGTGCCGACCTTTCATGCGACAGGCCCTTGTGGAAGTGAAAAACTTTTATCTGCTTTTCAACTTGACTAAGCTACCATTCGTCATTGGGTCCAAATTAATAGCATAATCAAAAATTAATAGTTATATATCTTTAATAGAAAATACATTAATATAACAATATAAACAAATGCAAAATATAAACAAATAATTTTAATTGAATAATATAATTCACAGATATAGAATACCATATAATTCAAATACAAAATTATTACAATATAAACAAAAATAGAATTGTATCTATTGAAAATCTAAGATGTTTCTACATGTTTTAAGGCCTAGTACTATCTCATGTAATACGCCTTATAAAAATCTCATGTTTAAATTGTATGTGAAATTCATTTGATAAGTTATAATAAGCTATTTGTTATTATATTACTAACTTAATTACTTACTATTGGTTATAAATTGAAATAATGCCGCAAAAATGGTTTAAGTTAAACCTTTTGCTAAACAAATTATTGAAACATTGATTTTAAATCCAACTCTAAAACCTCTCATAACTATTGTACATTTTTATATCAACACACCTCAAACTTCAGCAGTCACCAAACTCTCACTAAGCAATAAATTGAAAACATAATTTTTATCCAACTTCCGAGTTAGTCAATCCCTATGTAATTTTAAATCGTATACATCCTACATTTTTTTAGTCATATATAAAGAATTAATAAAAATTATAACAAACCCCCCCAAACCCTAATAAACAAATCATTGATATTCTGATTTCGTCTCAAACTCTAAAACTACTCCTAATTTTTTTTTTAAATGCGTTTACCAAAATCGAAGTATTTTAAATAATTTAATAGTGGTACAATAACTGAAACTTCTATTTCTCAAAATATTTTTAATCAATTATTGAAATCTTAAAGCAAATCTTTAATTAATTTGTTATATGATCATTAAATATCTTTAAAAATTTTCCAAATTAATTTTTCATTTTTCTCAAGGACAAAATCTTGAAATTATGAAATTTTGTTTTAAAAAACCACGTGTGTTTAATTTTATGTACAAATATATATATATATTATATATATATATATATAATGTTAATCAAATTTTCGATTGTTAATGATAATTAAATTTAAAAAGTCCCTCTTAAACAAGCTTTTGAATTAGTACTTATAGCTCTTCATATTACATATTTTAAAAAAAAAATTTTTTAAATTTACATTAAAACTAATGAAAGTAAATTAAAAAAATTAATAAAATTTTTATAATAAAAATTTTTTAGAATAAAACTAGTAAAAACAAAATAAATTAATTAGGAAAAAAAATGTTTTATGTAAATTCACATGTTAATGTTGATTTGACACCATAAAAAACAAAAGTATTCTAGTCATAACCAAATTATTCTGAAATAATTTAGTATATAATTTATTTATATACATATATATATATATATATATTTTAAGTCAAGCTTAAAACTTTTTTTTCATTTGATTCTATTATCTAATATTTTATATAAATATTCGTAGATTAATTTATTTTATATAATATTAATATTTAATACACGTTAAAAACGCTTAGTATAAAATTTATTAAGAATCAAATGAATGTTGAATAAAAAAGTTGTAATTGGAATATAATTAAATTACAGATATTGAATTTGAGAAAACAGTAGTTTCTTATATGTATATTTAAAGCACTTGATAGATTTGAAGTTTTAGTAGAATTTTATAATTTATAAATCCAAAATGCAAAAGTTTTGAAAAACTATTAAATTTAAATACTATTTGTTAGTTATCAATTTTTAAAGTTTGACAGATAGACGTCAAACTAGATTTCGATTTTATAAGATAAAAATGTATATTTTTAATAAAAATTTATAAGTAAAATATTGAATATATTTTGTCTAGGAGATATTTAATTAATATTTAATACAAAAAAACAATAAATTTTCATTAAAAGAATCTCAAACTAAATCTCTGAAATACCAGGACGCCATATAAATCGATTTTGATATATTCAAAACCATAGATCATTTCATATTCAAAAGCATAGATAATTATACCGATTCTTTTTAAAGTAAAAGTCACTAGAAGATTTTGATATCACTGGAGAATGTACAATTTTTTATTAAGTACAATTTTATGATACAAATTTAAAAGATATAGTACGATGGTACTTGATGCGATTATTAATTTTATATGTGCATCACTTGCGGAAGAATTTTAAAAGATCACTAAGACAGGGAATGCAACTTTGAACTATTTAAACTGCCTTTATAAAAACAAAGAATCTGACGTAGTTTTGACTAAGGGACACATTTTTTATTTGACTTGTAATTTTAAAGAATTTACAAGTTCAACTTAGAATGAGCTGAATTCGATGAGTAAGATATTGGTATTAAGAATATTGTTCTAACTTAAGTATGAACTTTCAATTGTAATTTTCGATTTTAAAGCTATCAAATGCGGAATTTAGGATTGTATTAACTTTAGTTCAAGGTTATTTTAAATATTATCCTAATCTCATATAAAAGTTGAGGTTATCAGTTTATTCTGTAATCGGTATTTTTTAATACAGTAAATGTCATATTCTTTTAAATCTCCTCGCCCCCCTATCACTTTAACATATAATATATATATATATATATTATAAATGTACTGTTCAAACATTTTAAGTATTTATCCAACTATGGCGATTTTTTAAAAATAATTTAAAAATGTGATTTTCAGGCAAGTGGCCATACAGAAAAACGATAAGCAGGCGCAAAATTACACAAACATTTGAAAATCGCCCGTCCGGTTACTGTGTATGATCAAGGACTAAGAATATATAAAGATTTTCAAATGTCAACTCATTTTAATTTCCTAAACTGTATACAAATTAATATTTCAAATATAATTTACCGGACATATCATTTGAAAATTAGATGTATAAGTAATGTAATAAAAATAATTTAAAAAAAAAAATTAAATATATTTTTTTTCCTATATGTTTTTCTTCAAAAGAAAAATAATAAAATAAAAAAAAAAATAAGTTCGTAAAATATGCACGGGAATGTACAAAAGCGTGGGTAAACTATCTTATTATTGCCAAGAATTTTAAATAGTTGCATATATTATATAGGTACATATATATAATATAAATATGTATATGATTTGTGATAAAATAATCTGTTTAGATGTGGGTGCAATCATTAGAACAAAGGTGACACATATTATAATGTGTAGACTGTAGACAGTATGTATACTTTTTTTTTTGATTTTTAAGTAGTACACCCTTTATTAAATGTTTCTAATGTTTCAGTACGTATAAAATATTTCATGAATATTTAAATTTTTTTTTGTTTTTTATTTACAAAAGCTTTTGGATTTTTTTTTCAATTCCAAAACATTTTATGCGTGAATTTTATATGTTAAGTGTAACTTTAAAGTTGTAAATTGAAAATGCATTAGCTAAAGTTATACAAAACGCTTTCCTATCTATCAAAAATTTGTATATTGTATGTGTGTTTATAAAAATCAGTGATTGTATATGTAAATGAGAGAAACTCAATTATAAATATTTTGACATTTTTTGTTATCAAAAAAAACAGTTTGGTTTTTATTACTTTGTTTTTGTTTTTAATTTTTTATTTGTTTTTTGTTTTTATTTTTTTTTGGTTTATTATGTAATTCACCTTAATTTTATTTATTTATTTTTTGATAAAGGTCATCACACATGTACTTACTTTGTTATTTATTTCATAATGTAAAATAATTTTTAAATTCTTGAAGAGAATTTTAATTTAAAATGGTATCATATGAGAACAGTAAACTCTTAATTGTAATGAACATTTTCATATTTTGTTTTTCAATTGTGAATGGAAAGAGTATTGTTTGAAATAAAAATTGTACCTTAAGTTGTTAAGAAATTTGACAATCAAAATTGAATTCCAGTGCTGGTATGATAAAAATTAATATTAGAAAAAAGTTTCATCTTTTGGTGATGTCAAATGTCAATAAGTAAATGAATTGTGAAAGTAGTTGCATCTGGTATTTTTTTATTTGATCAGAGACGTTGCTTAATTTAAAACTCAGTTGAACCGTGCTTTCAACTCATAATGTGAATTTTTCCAAGGGGACTATGAATTTCCATGGGTCATTTAAAGAACTATATACCACTAACATATTTTGCCATCAGTTTAAAGTGTTAGTAAATTATGATAAATTACTAAAATATTTAAGATAAATATTACGAAACCTGAGCTTTAAACTCGTAATGTGAAAATTTCAATGGGGACTATGATTTATCTTTTCTGATGTTTGAAAAACTGCATATGTTATTTATAGTTTCATCTGGTTTTAAAGGTTAGTTATAGACAGTGTATTGATGTCTCTAAGGATTTGTGAAATTCGTTTTATTCCGTTTATGATTTTAGTATGTTGAATATAAGAAAAAAAGATTAAGTTGAATTTACTATTTGCTAATATCCCAACATTATTTTAATGTATTCTAAATTATTATTATTATTTTAATTAGTTCCTACAGTAAACTAGTTTAATTTCTTTGGTAGTATAATAACCGCTGATGGAGGTTTGGAAGCAAATGTTAACAACAGACTCAACAAAGCCAAGACAGGAGAAAACTCCGATCTCCAGGAAAACAGCTAAGAATCTCCAATGCTCGTGTAAAAACCGTGCTAAGTATAGGGTGGCGCAAAACGACCGATATGGTTTGAATGTTTAAAACCTTTTTACTTAATGGTTAATTATTATTATTATTGTTTTGTTATACAGTATATTAATGGGGAATATTTTTAGCAAGTGGTAACAATTTTCGGCTTCGCACATTCGTGCTCTTTCCAGTACATTTTCCATAACTTTTCGTAATTTTTGATCACTGTTCTATTGTGTACTGTTTCATTGCCAATTCCCCAAGCTTTCTTCACAAAATTCTGGAATAAAAATAAAAAATATAAATAAATTTAAAAAGTTATTAAACATTCAAACCATACCGGTAATTTTTCGCCACCCTGTATTTATTAGCAAAAGTATACGAATCATATGCAGAATATTCTGCTCTGTCAAACAAAGATAAATGGAGAATTACAGGAGAAGAACCCATGTGGAGGCGTATAGAGGCGCATAGAGGCTGTCTTTCAATTCTATCAATTATATTTTTTATTTGAGAATTTACTGTATTTGTAAAAATAGTTTCATTTTAATTTAAATTCTTATCAATTAAGTTAAATATATCATATTTGTGTATGATGGTAAGGCTATATGCTATAGATAGATATACCTTATTCTAATTATTTTTTATTTTGATTTTATAAAAAGGTCAATGTACATAATATATTACACTTAATTATATATAGAAATGGTCTGTATATTAAATTGTTATACGTATAGTCTACATATTAAATTGTTATATATTTATTATATGGTTTTATACATATTTTTTATTTACAAAAAGTAAACAACATGAACTAGATATTTATAATCCATTAACTTAATATAAGAATTTTTTTGAAATATATTTTTTTTTATATAAGATTGATTGAGAAAGATTTTAGATTATATTTTTTAATATTTGAAGATAACAAACTTATTTTGAGAAATTCTATTTTCTTTTGTTTTGTTTCTTGTGTTAAGGTTAATCTTAATCCACTAATTAAAAGTAATTTTAATTTTAAGTATACATTTTTAAATTAAATTATAACTTGGTGTTAAAAAAAACTTTTTGTATATTTTACCTAGTAACATAATTTTTGATTTTAAGTTTTAGTCTTGGTTTCCATTAATTTCTTTTTTTTTTCATTGTAGCAAAATATCTCCATTAATATCTGGATTTCATTAAAGTTTGATAATCATTTTGAAATTTCATATTACACATGTGCATACATAATATGACCGGGTATACTAAAATTGCTCCTCCGTCTTTAACGCATTGATCTAGACCGGCTAGATATAGTGTCAAAGGTACGTATAAGATCAGCATCGAAAAGGAAATTAATCTAGACACACATAGCGTATTTCAGCACGATAACTCAAAAACTAAAAAAGCTGGAGTTTTTAAATTCGCACAAAAATTTTAGACAATTTCTAGGTTCCATATTGTTTTTGGTTAAAATAGGACCAAGGCTTTCGGGAGCTGCCATACAACTTTTTTGCACCAATATGAATTTCTTCAAAACTAATTATACTAGGAGGATGAAAATTACACACTGTTCATTATATAATAGAACAAGCACGTATATAAATTTTCAAAATGTTATAGCCCAATTTTCGGGGAGCTGCCATACAAAGTTGTCAATTCGATAACTGTGAATCTTAATGAAGCTACGAGGTTAAAATTAAATCTGGGCAGTTAAAGTAATAAGAAAAGTTGCTTGGCAAAGTCATTCATCACTCAGAACTGGGTGTGCCCATTTTTTTTTTTTTTTTTTTTTTTTTTGTAAGCAAAAATTATGGAGGAGTCAAATTTTTTTTAATTATTTTACTTTTTTATATTTTTTTGTAATATATGCTACAGCATAAGGGAATTAAATAACGTATTATTTTATTTTATACATAAAGTGGGTGTTTAGATACATAGGCAGGTATCTAAAGGTTGACAAGGGCAACTATAATCTTCTTTGTTTTATTTTAACTTAATATAAAAAAAAAAATTTGAAATATATTAAAACAAAAATTGGAAAATACAGGTTTAAACTAATATTTTCCAATAAATTAATCAAAATAAGATTCAATCATAATCCAGCGAATGTAAAATACCTAAAGATTAAGAAAAAAAAATTATCATTAGCATGATTATTAAATTTCTCACACACTAACATACAATAATAACTGCTATAAGCTAATTATATTCACTAAATAACAAAATATCTGGAAAAAAAAAACTCTTATAAGTGCATAATATATTTAAATTTTCATTATATAACATTCCATTTTAAGATTGAAAAAAAAAAAAAACAGAATGAACAGATTGTTTATATAGTATTTAAATTTATTTATTTACTTTTGTGGAAGGCGAAAAAAAATTTTAAAATTTAAATTATTATATTTATTTAAATAATATTAAAAAACAATCTTGCATTCTGTTTGTATACCACTTACAACCACGATCATAAAATTGAATACATTCATTTTTATTATCCATTATGTTTCTTATCAATGTGCTATCCGCGGTTTTCATGAATCCAGTTGAAATGTAAACTAAAAAAATTTTATTAGAGCCTTTTGTAGAAACAACATAAAATTTTAATTATGAGCATATTGTTTTAGACATTATATTGAATTTTGTGTGGTATGATGTCATAGTTTTGATCTGACCGTTGACCTTTAATTCTTGAGATCCAGATTCGAATTCTAGTATATGTGACAAAACTTTTATTCGATTTCTGAATCAGCTACCATTCCCTATCAGGGTCAAATTAATTGCATAATTAATAATTAATAATTATATATCTTAAATAATAAAATACATTAATATAACAATATATATAAATAATTAAATTTAATAATATAACTCGCAGATACAAAAAGTAGGTACCTATAATTAGTTCAAATATAAAATTTTTACAATATCTAAAAAAAGAGCATTGTATGTATTGAAAATCTAAATCTACGTGATACAAGGCGTAGTACTATCTCATGTTTAATTTGTATGTGGAATTCATTTCATCAGTTCTAATAATAAGAATATAATATGTGCCCCTTGTTCTAATATTTACCTATAGTATAGACAGGCTTATTAGTCCTACACTTGAACAGTTAGAAATTTGAAAATATATATAAGATTAATTATAAATGTAGAGCCTCGGCGGGTTAGTATTTGGCTTACAAAACTAGGGGATGCGGGTTCGATTCCAGTACTGGTCATGAATATTCTTAATTGTAAAAAGTTTTTCTTTACAAATCCCCATGGTGACCAAATATAATTTAAAAATATACTTAAATATATAATATTAACAAAATAAATAATCTTACTTATAAATTGATAAATAGTATTGAAAGTGGGTACACAATGAGCTCTGTGTTATAAAGACCTCTGTGTTATAATGGTACATGCCCATATAAATACAATAACAACAACAACAAATATATTAATATAAGATTAATTATATTAATAATATAAAAACAAATATAAAATGTAGATCTAATTAAGTTACTTAAAAATACCAAAAAATTCAAATGTTCATAAAAGTTTTTCTGCAACTGTACAGACATAGCGTCTGCCTACTTTATAATATATTTAGTAAATATTTATATGTAACTTAAAAATATTATTATGAAAATTAAATTAAAAGAAAAAAGTAAGAAAAAAAAAAATAAAAATAATAAATTAAAATATTAGAATAAGAGATTAATTTCATTAATTTGCTTATAAGTATTAATTAAAAAAAAAAACACATTTAATTCTCCCACTATTTATAAAATTGATACTTGTATAACACATAATATGTGTATGTGTATTAAATTTATAAAAGTTTACCTTTAAACTCTCAGTTTACAAAAAAAAAACAAATGTATTTTTATTTCAATATTAAATCTCTTAAACTAAACAATAGAGTTGTCAGTCAGTTTACAGTTTATTAGAGTAGAGTTAGCTTAACTTATTATTATATTTGCTAATAATATTAATATACTTAGTGAGTATAACAAAGTATGTATAATACAATTTGAGAAGAGTATAAAACTTTAAATATTTAAATTTTTTCTTTATTATAATTTTTATTTTTCTTATTTTCTGTTTTTTTTTTCTACTGAGTTATTTGAGACGAAAAAATAAATTTATATATTTTTTTCTTTTAATTTGAATAGAAAAGAAAATAATAAAAAAAAAAAAAAAAAAAAAAATAAATATATTTTTTTCATATACAACATCATTTCTGATAGTGCTTGCATCCGATCTAGTTGAAATTAGTTAGTGGTTCTTTAATCAGTAGATTATTGTGGTCGAAAGCGATTTTTGGCGGTTTTAATTAATACAAAATATTTTATAATATTTGTTATTAATTTGATTTAAAATTTTTTTTTTTCCCAAATAATTGAATAATAAATTTATTTTTTTCAATTTTATTTTAATAGTTTCATAGACTTCATTCAGTTTAAAAGTGATTTATTGAAATAAATTAAAATAATTTTTATTAATTTTTTTTTTTTTTAAAATATTTTAATCGAAATGTAAATTATTCTTTTAAAATATTATTTTATATAAAATAAAATTTAACATTGAAACTTATTCATATTAAAAAATATTTAACATATATACTAAATGTTAATATAAATTTAATATTATTTTTAAAATTAAAACTATTTCTTATTTTTTTTTTAATTAATGTATTAAAATTAATATAATAAATTATAAACAAAAATTAATATAATATATATATAAATATATATATATTTATTATAAAAAAAACAAACTACTAAAATTTTCTTATCAAAAGCCATATAAGAAAAATAAATACTAAAAATATACTTTATATACTCGTATATAAAAGTATAAATGTTACAAATATTTGTTATCAGCTGGCATTGCTATCAGTAAATATAAGTTACTACTGGATGCTGAACACGTATATAATATATATGTATATATATAACACATATATAAAAAATTAAAAACAAAAAATTAAAATATTAAATCCAAAACAAAAGAAAATTAAATTAAATACAATTTAAAAAAAAAATAGTGTTATACTTTTAATATTAATAATATTTATTAATATTTTTGAATTTTTAAATTAAAACACAAATTAATATTAAATTTTATAAAAAAATTAAAGAATATTCAAAAAAAAATTTAAATAATATTAATATCGACCATTTGATTGAAAAAAATCAAAATTAAAAATTAATTAATATAATATATTATAATTTTATTTAATATTTAACTACTACTGAAGAAATTAAAATTTTAAATTAAATAATTTACACCAGCTTAAAATTGATTTACTGAATTAAATATAAAATTTCAAAAAAACAACAAATATAAAATGGCTGATAATAATTTTAAATTATTATTTTTTTATTCTGTGATATTTACATTTGGATTTAACATTTTAACAGGTAAATATTTATATACTTTGTTTTTTTTTTTTTTTTTTTTTTATTTAATTTTTAGTTTATTTTTATATATTTTGTATTTTGACTATTTAAAAATTTTTATTTTTAAAAATATTATTATTATTATTATTATATTTAAGGTTATAAAAGGTTATTATAATATATTTTGTTTATTATTTGATTTAATGGCGACAAAGATATTTTTAATTTTTTTTTTATGTTATGCGGAAATCTGCAGAAGAATTATATTATAAGTTATACGGTCTTTGTCCTGGTTAAATTGATGACCACTTTTAAAATTTAATTTACAATTTTTAGTTTTTTAAATTATATTTATGTTTTTTTTTTAGAATTTCGGAAAAAAAGGAGGAAAATAGTAATTTTATTAGGGAATGTATGAAAAACACAAAGTAGCAAAATCCAAAATTTCAAATTTCCAAAGTTAAAATCCCTAATTTCAAAATCCTAAAACACAAAACGCAAAAATTAGAAAATTTCAAAAATTGTTTGTTTTCATATAAAGACGTCAAATTTTTGATAAAATTTACTATAAAATGTGAAATGATAAAATGTCAAAATTAAATATTTTTGTAGGAATGTCTGTAATTGACATACCATTAATATTGTTTTTATATTTTTTTTACTTATTTCATATTCACAGGCCCTAAGAAGTGCTCAGCACTTGTGGCGAACCCCTTTGTTTATATTGTTATAATAATGTATTTTTTACTAACGATATATAATTATTAATTATTGACATTAATTTGAACCCAATAACGAATGGTACCTGAGTCTAGTCGAAAATCAGAAAAGCATTTTCACTTTCACAGGGACTCGAACCCGGGCCTTTCGCATGAAAGTCGGCACTCTAACCACTGTGTCACCCATATTGGACATAAGTAAATATATACTTTATAGAATATGTTCGTATATATAATTTAGGAAGGATTTGGAATGGGTTACAAAATCTGGAATTAAATGATTTGTTAAGCGCTTGGAAGTGATTTTTAGAATTTCGTATCCAACCCGAGTAAGAGTTTCCAATTTGAGATATTGTAATTTTGAATTTTGTGATTTGGAATTTTGTAATAAGTTCAAATTAATTTGGAATTTTTTAATTTCAGGTTTTGTGATTGAGATTTTGTGATTTGGGATTACGATTTTTTTTATAAATGTTAGTTTATAAATTAGGATTTGGATTTACATTTAATGTGTAATGTACATGACAGTCTAATTTTTTAAATACATTTTATATTCAAAATTTACTGACAAGGTATTTATTAATTATGTATACAATAGATTAATGAAAATGAATTAAAACAAAATAAAATCGTATCAAAAGTTAAGTTTTATACAAAACAAAAGTTAAATTACATAAGCTATTAATAATTTATAAGTATTTCAAATTTTCAAAACAAATCATATGAAATTTTTTATAAGATTGGGCACGCCGAATATCAATCGATAGAGAACTCCATAAAGATACTTTTAGAAAGTATGTACTGTGTAGTGGAACAATAAGAGAAATAATCCTTAATGATCTTCCAAAATATATCTTTTCATAGAAATACTGGTGATACTACTTCTTATTAAATTGAAGCGAATACATATGTATCTATAATTCAAGTAGTTAGTGAAACTAAAAGATTATATTTTTTTTAGATATTTCATCTTTACATAATTTAATATCATGAAATTAATATTAGAGTGTACTTGAATTTGTTTTTTTTTTGTTAAATCCCAAAATAATTTAATTAATTTAACTTATCAGACTTTTAATAAAATACATTAAATAGAAATACTTATAGTTATTTGCAGTATGTAAATAATTTTTCATAATATATTTAATATAGTTTAAGTCATCAGTCATCATAAAGATATTAATTTTATTATTTTCACATGTTTGAAGATATTTTAAACTTAAAATACACATTGTGTATTATATTATTAAACAATATATATTTTATAATTTTACTTTTTAATTTTAATTTAAATACATAGTTTATATAAAAGTATTAAAATAGGTGTTTTATAAACACTTGTTTTTTTTAATATATAATTATTTTTTAATATATAATACAATTAATTCATTTAAAATAATTATAGGTATGTAATAAAACTATTAACTTAATAAAGAATTGACCTTTTGTCCTATTAATGGAATTAAATGTTAGAGTATAATGGAGAATGCAAATATGATTAATTAATTTAAATTATTATTTAAAATACCGGATGTAGGTGTAGTTAATATTTTTATGTTTGTCATAGTAAATTTAATATTTAAATTTATGGATTTAAGTATATGCTAATTTGTAAGTCTGTTAAAATAAGTAAAATCAAGTCTTGAAACATAGAAATATGCCTGGCTTAATTTCAAGACACTCATTTTAAAGTTTAAAATAAGAAGTGCTTTTAAAATAACTCAACAATTAATATACTTCAAACTTTATTAAGCATAACATTTTGTTTAATATTCACATATGTATAATAATATTTTTTATTTTAATAAATATTAGTTATATCTAGTTTGAATTAGTTTTGCTTTCTCAGTTATTGCATGCTTTGTAATCATTTGATAATTTAATAATATTTTTGAGTCAACTATACAAACGAAATATATATACATTTTGTTGACAATGTTGCAATATTATATTATATTAAATTTTTTATTAAAACTGTTACGCCTGATAATTAATATAAAAAAACTTGAGTTTAAAAAGTTTTGCTATATAAAAAATACGGCATATAACGTCAGAAAATGTATCACACTTGGAGTATAACTTAATAATATTAATATAATTCCAATGTAAAGTTTTCTTCATATATGAACCATGTTGAACTTTTCTCCAAAGGTGACATGAATTAAGGCTCTGCGAAATAAAGCCCCGGGGTATTATTTCTCATTTCAATTAAACCTGCAGATGAAAAAATCACAATAGTTTCACATATTTTGACTAAAAGGTAAATTTTAATTATATAACATCAGTGACGGATACGAATATATACAGACTTTCTTCAACAGGGCTATTGCCTTTTTCTAAAATTATTAAAAATTAATTCAGGGCACTTTCTCCAGGCTCAAATTAAAATAATTAAAATTCTTGTATAATATCTAAGTTTTCCTACTACACTCATTTTGATTTCCATCCCTGTTACTTATACTGCCGTGTTAAGGAAAAAAGTCGTAAGCGCCAAAAACGAATTTTCGGGATAATGGAATATTTGAATCGGATAAATGTCTCACAACTTTGTACTAAGAAAAAATGTCACATATCTCGTTGCCAATTCATTTAAAACTAAAAACTAATATGTCGCATCCACCTCTAAGTCGCATCTATGTCTAAACTTTAATAACTTAATAAATCTAGCATTGCTTAGCAAAAAAATCGTATGTTCAAATTAACTATGAACGCCTAATACTATCTTATCTCTAGTTAGTTAAAAAAAATAGTTTTTCTTTATTTAACATATTTGTATAAAAATAATTCAACATTGCGATGCGCGAATATAAAACATTAAAGTTAAATTACCTTAAACCAAGAAAATGTAGAAACGACTTTGTTTCTTAGGACGGCAGTATAGTCTTTAATAACAAGAGTGATAATAATTAAGACTAGTATTAATTAAAAGCGTTATTTTGAGAAAACTTTTTTAGTGTCCTTCTAGATTTTATTGTAGCGTTTCTGGTAATTAGGTGTTACATTGCTTTTAAGTGAGGTTATGCAACTCTGCTAAATTTAATTTAATAGTTTTTTCAAGTTACATAATTAAATTAATTTTTTTTCTCAATTTAAACTTTTAGTTGGTCTTTACTTTGGAATAAATTTTATTTCAAAAACTAAATTTTAAATAATAATTAAAAAAAATTTTTAAATAATAATTAAAGTTTTTATTAATTAATTATTCGTTGCTGTTGTTCAACAAATCGTCATTCATCTTCCTTATTAATTTTTTTTTTTAAAGTAATTTGTTTAAAATTAATTTTCAATTGTTTTGACTTATTTCTTAATGTTATTAATTTAAAATTATTTAAATGTTTATTCAAATGATTTATATTTTATATCAATATTTACATTAAAACTCAAGAAATTTGAATTGACTTAATAATAGACTAAGACTATAATATCAAATATATATTTTTAATTTTTTTGCCATTAATTATTTAAATTTGTGACTATATATATATGTTACCTTTAAAAGATATACACAGTTGAATAAATATTTAATTTAATAATTTGCTTTTAATATTACTCTATATATAGTATATAGTGCTATTAAAAATTCAAATTTTATTCAAATTAATAATTCCAAATTAAATTATTAAATTATTCAGATTTTTTGTATTTTATATACGTCACTTTGACGTTCATACTTAATTAATATAATAAAAATAGGCATAATTAATATAATATAATTAAATTGGTTTATTAAGATTAGGCTGACCAATTCAGATATTAATTAATTAAGAAATTATTGCTTTTAAATTAATTTAAACATTTTTGAAAATATTTTAAACTAATGGCCTATAGAATAAAAGTTAAATATTATATTTAAGTTTTGTTGCCTTGTCTAGATTAGTATATGCTAATTAATACTTCGAATGCTCGGTAAACCTGTTCACTACAACTTCAGATTTTTTGGATAATATTGTATAGAAGTTAATTTTAAAATCATGTATGATTTAGGCCTTTGCAACACTTTTTCTGCAAATCTATGTATAGAACTTCATTAAATCCATGTATAGATCTAACTTGCTTGTAATACAAATAATACTTTGGTACGCTTTGAAAGCTTTGAGCGCTGATTTTTCATATTCAATTCACTCCTTTGATCCTTAGATGCTCGCGCTTTCTAATTTTGGAAACATTCTGAAATAATTTATTTGAATTAGAACACGAACCCTTTTAATATTTATTTATAATTTTACATGACTTCTGTTGGGACCATCTTTCATTAAGTTTCATGTACTATTTATTAGTAGTCCATTTCTATCAATATCTTATTTCACATAATCCGAACCTGTGCTTTTTTTAACAGAAGCCTGTATCGTCATCAAATGAAGTATGAAAATTTTAATTCAATTTTCCTAGACACAAACCTATTTTCAAAATATTTTTAAATGGATTCTAATATACTATTTTTTCAAAATATTTATTTTGATATTTGATATGAAATTTTATTAAACTTTGTTTGTTGCTATTGTCCTCATTTGTTTTTAATGTAGTAAATTAAAAAAAAGTTAATTTAATTTTTTTTTTTTATATATTAAATAAAAAAAAACAAAATTCTTTGTTTGAAAAAAACAAAAATTTTGGAAAAATGCCAAAAAAAAATTAATTTAAAAAATAAAAAAAACAAATGTTGGCAAATATATTTGATAAGAAAATATTTATTTTTAGATAAAAACTGTTCAAACATTAATTTGTTTAATGTATCAAATACTTAATTATCGTATTTCAAAAAGTAAATTGGGAAGAAAAAATATTAAATAATATTGTATTAATATTTTTTTTTTTTTGACTTCGATAATTTATTTTTATTATATCCGATGAAGGTGGGATGAAAAAAGTGCGGCGTTCGAATGTCCCGGGTCCCAAAAGGACTTATGATTTCAAAAACTGGGTATTATCAGACTTTAAAAAGCTCCCATTAATATTGATTAATTATGTTTATATCACGGTAGTTCGAGTAAAATTTGAAGATGGCACAATCTCCTCTGATCAGCCTTTCATAAATCCCTAATAACTTAACACCTTCCTAGTTATTGTCTTAAATAGAGTAATGATCAATTAAATTTTCATTACTCTGTTTAATTCAATTTTATTCATTTTTATTAATTTATTTATAAACAGTCCCAATGTCCCATACAATGTGATGAGGGAGTGAAGAATGCCCTTCCTTTTCAGACGTGGGATTTTATATTTTACTATATATATTTGGTCACCATGGAAATTTGTAAAGAAAAATTATTATTCAAGGTCTGAATATTCAATTAAAAAGGTCTGACTCGTACGGGAATCAAACCTGAATCCGATCGATTAGTAAGCCAAGTGCTTCCCTTCTAACCCATCGAGGCTGCAGGGGTCAATTATTAATACAGTTTTCACAAAGAATTTTTGGAAATAGGTACAAGTAATGAGTATATCAGCTTATTGAAATAATAGCAATTATCTTCATCTATTGATTTGGTTTGTCAAAACACTTAGTTGATACCAAAGTTCTAATAGGCTAACTACAAAAGCCTAATAATACGCAAATAATAGGTAGGGATTCTGTAATGCCTTTTGATAATTGCTTTACCTTTTAAATTTCGTAAAAGTCTATGAACATTTTGTAAAATGCATTTGAAAGCTTAAGATGTCCTCTTTTAATCTTCTATCGTTTTCTATCTTGTAGACTTCTTAAAAACGAGCTCTTAAATTTAAAACACATTTAAATTTTAACAATTTTTTTTGTTTTTTTTTATCAACTCATTAGTATGTAATTGTATGTAGTGGTATTCAGTGTACTTAATTAGAAACACCCTGTATATATTAACCGACTTATTCGATTAAGATTATGGCTCAATTATTTATTTTTAACTGTAAATAATAATTTGTGTGCGAAAATCGCTAGAATTTTGAATGTTTCGCGATTCTAATTAGAATTTGAATCTTAAAGTCAATCGGCAAGCTTATAACTAAAAAATAAAATTTTGAATCCTAAAATGTTACGCAATCCAAAAATCCTAAAACGAATTTTTTTCAAAAACAATTTACCAAATTTGTGCAGAAAATAATGTAAATGTATGTATTGAATTTCTTATAAAAATTCTTAAACGTATAATTATGTTGTCATATTAATGTCAAAATAAAGTTCCGATATTTACAGTTGTGTCAAGTTCAATAAATTAATGGTTAAATAAGGTCAAGGAAATTACTGATACATATATACAATTTAAATGTTTGTTTTTTTTTTTATTTTAAAGAAAATATCAAATTATTTAAAAAAATTTTATATTTTGTTTGTTTTAAAACTGTCATTGAAATGAACATGACATAAATTTATAAAATATTGAAGTATTCATATTGTATGTATATGCAAGTGTATAATAAAGAAGTAATTATTATTAAATCTTGTCACATATTGACACTTCATTTAATTTATACATTATGTTCTGTTTGACTTAATTTGTTTGCTTAATTGAATTAATTTTTTTAATTTTAGAACAATTTAAATTAGACATGGTGTAATGCTAGTAAATAAATTATATATTTATTTTTGTAAAAAAATGTGTTAATTAGTTTTAGTATTTTCATTGATAAAGAAATAATATTTTAACTGTCAATTCGATGCATTAGAAAATAAATTTTCTGGAAAAATTTTATTATGTATAGATGTTAAGGTGTTACACTTAATTAGATTTAGAAATAAATTAATATTGTTATAGTTGAAGTTTTAATAGAATGTTTTTTGGAAAACATTAGATGATTAGAATTTATAATATGTTCCACTGGAATTATATTCGACGGTGACATATTACTACATAATATTACATGATATATTACTCTGGTTATGCGACTGCTTATGCGATGCGTTTTTAACATTTCAAAGCGTTGCAGGAGTGTCGTCACCTGCGAGTGTTATTAGAGCATTAAGCCGTAATCATAATTGCGCTACCACTACCAACTTCAAACCTTTGTAAATTAATGTTTTGCGCTTTAACGTAGCGATCGGACGTCGGAAGTCCATATATAACTTATCAAAAGTTTTAAACAATGATGGTCGGTAAGAGCATTGGAATATTTTAAATTATTATTTATTTTTTTTTTTTTGATTACAAAATTGTGTACAATTTAATTGACATTTCAAAGCTTTCCCTTACGTTAGTAGTATAATTATAACGAGTAGCGGGAGTTTAGGTAATAGCGCAATTATAACTAGAGCATGGGAAAAAATTCTGGCTTTCATTTCTATTGTATATTAAATATCTATGAGATCTTTTATCCCGGTTATCTAGGAGTAGTCCTAAAATCGTGATCATAGTGCAGAAATTTGATATTTACAGTAATTTGCATTTGAATTAATTATTTTAATTAAAAAGAAGAAACGTTGAAAATAAAAGTGCATTTTTTTAGTTATTAGTATTATCCATATATTTTTTAAAAATTACAGCTTTGTTTTTAATAAACATTTCCAAAATTTATGATTTAGAAATTGCAAAAAAAAACTCCCCCGCCAATTAATATTAATGATGTGTTTAATAATTTGTTAAATAATTTTTTAATTATTTGTTAAATTGAAATTGAACGTATAACGTAACAGTATTTTAATAAAGAAATCTATTTTTAGATTTCAATACTATTATTAGTAATAATTAGTTCCCTTAGGGACTTATAATCCACTTTAAAATATTTACGAGGGACATAATTGCCTTTAGGGAGTTATGACCCATTAAGTGAATTATAACTCCCTTTATTAAATTATTAGTTTGTTTAGGGAGTTATGACCCACTATGGGAGTTATAACTCCCTTTATTAAATTTTGAGTTATAAAACAATATAACTTAAATTGTGTGATTGAGCGTAATATTAAAGTCAAATTTTTGAAATAATATCTGAAAGGGTTTTCTGATCTTTATAATTTAAAGTATAAAAATATAGAAAAATATATAAGCCACATATTAAATGTACAACAATATGTATTTATATATTTATCTATGCGAGGTACTATATTAGGAAGTATATTTAGGTTTGTAAAAAATCAAAATGGACCCTTTTTCCAGAGTATTTATGAATTCATGTATGCGAGACTTTAGTCACAAAATCTGGATTACCCTTTTTGCAAAATAGCCTTTCAAAATGTAGTTTAAATGTAAAATTACGTTAGTTTCTTAATTTTGGAAAAAGGGAATACTCTGATTTCGAATCCAACCACAAAATGTGTATCCGTCACTGATATTATATATAATTAAAATTAATATTTTTTTAATATTTCTAATAATTTTTAAGCTTTTTAAGTTGATTTTTAACTGTATAAGGGAATTATGACCCACCACGCTGAGTCAAAACTCCCAGGGTCATAAGTCCCTTAGGTAGCTATGGCTAACTGCTATTAGGACTTTAAAGTGCATCGCTATAATATGGTCCGAAAAATGCCATATTTGAGACTTTTTAATTTTATTAAATACACCTTAGATATAAATGGCCTTTATTTAAATTGTGAATCTATAAAGTCTGATAAATATTTAAATTTAAATTGACAATCGGCAATAATATTCTACAAAGTGGATAAAATTAGGGTAACAAATGGATAGTATTGCATATTAGAAATGTAACTGACAATTCACAATTATTAAACGGAAGTTATGCATTCCAAAATAAATTTTGAAAAAATTGACTTTTTATTTATATACCAGCATAATTTTAATATTTGTCAGAGTATTAAAAAATTTTCTAAAATAACTCGGTATTACAAAGTATTTCAAAATGACATTACATATTACCCAATTCTGGAAGAGATAAAATACTTCAGCAAAAATGCCTAAAACAAACCTGTGCACAGGGGTCCTAGTAATAATATATTTTAATAGGAATTTTTTATTAATAAATATATGTATTAAAATTAAAATTATATCGTCATGTTAATTTGTTTTGTGAATATATGAAAAAATGTTTGGACTTAAAATTTTAAAATAAATTAATAAATACCTAATCGAATTAATCAACAGAACAAAATTCAAACACATGTGGATTTGCTTCTAAAAATAAATTTTCAAAAAAAAAATTTATATATTGTGTAAAATTTTTTTGTTTTATCAAATAAACACTTTTGCTAATAAATAACTAAATTACTTAATAGTACCCCTGTACACGCTTTCAAATTTGAGAGTATTAACTAATTCAATTTTAAAAATAAATAAATAGGTCATATATAAATACTATATACTTTACATATATGAAAAACAAAACAGCAAGTATGGAAACAATATATTTTTAATAAAAGCTATTGTTTAAAAATTAATTTTACAAACAAGATCAGTTCATTTGTACTTATTATTTTATTATTATTATTTGATAATTATTCATTAGTATAACAATTAACAATCTTAAAAAAATTAATTATGAATTGAAGTTGATTGCAAAGAAAATATTCTTATAAATAAAACTTAAAGATAAGATCAAAGTATTTGAATTTTTAATATCTTAAGAATATAATAGAAACGAGGAAGAGTGTGGTAGAGTATACTGTGTCAACTCTGGGATACCCGTATGACCGTTATATAAACATTATATCATTATTATTATAAACATTAATTACTTTTGGCAAAATTTCAAACATACCAGCTTTATTAGGTGTAGTGTAATGCTCATATAAAAGAAGTAGTTGTATGGCAGCTACTCGAACCCTCTGCAGTAGACCAACCAAACTTTGGAATAACTTCGGTGATTACACTAAACTATTTTTGGCAAAATTTCAGATACCCAACTTCAATAGGCATAGAGCAATGCTCATATAAACTAAGAAGTTGTATGGCAGATACTCGAACCCACTGCAGTAGACCAACCAAATTTTGCAGAAACTTTGGCCATTAAACTAAACTACTTTTGGCAAAATTTGAGACACGCAGCTGCAATAGGTACAGAGTAATACTTATATAAAAAAAGAAATTGTATGGCAGCTACCCGAACTTATTGGGCCTATAATTACAGTTATTAATAAATGTTTCAGTCATTCAAATGAAATTTATTTTATGCCTTCGGAGCACTGAGTGTAGCTATGACGCACTATCGAAGTTGCAAAATGTCAAGAAACGTAGCTATCAAATTTTCCAAGGACAATGCAATACGTTGAAAGCGTTAAAATGACATTTAATATAAACAAATTACGTTAATAAATAAAGTAAACTATCAGTGAAGTAAGAGTAAAGTAAAAATATAATTTTATTTTAGATTTTTAAATTTTATTATTATCTCCCTTTTCAAGCTAATTTAATAAGTAATAATAAATATAAATATCCGACAAAATTAACAATTAGCTGTCGAAGTAGCGCAAAAATAAAAAGTTGAGTAACTTTTGCGTCAAGGCTGCGTTGAAGCTTGGTTGGTACTCTCATTGTTTACATGAGTATTTTTTTCATATGTTTCAACTAAAATTTCAACGTTGTTGGAAGCTTTAACTCCCCTCATTGTGCGCAAGAGTATTGCAATATTACAAGTTTCATCTAACTGCAAATAAATTTCCGGACGTATGTACTTTTATAGCGTATTTACAGAAAAACTAGTTTGACATTTTCATATTCTTTTAAGGTAGATTTCATCTTAATCAAATTAAATTTGTGCTTTTCCAAATTAAAATAATTTAAAATTTTAAAATGGTATTTGATAATTTTTTAAACAGTTGGGTGTTTGAATAATTTCGATTTTTTCTATTGGAAATTTAATGCAATTTAAACATGAGACTACGCCTTATTTAATGTAGAAAATGTCCAATTATTTTTCCAATAGATACAATTCTATTTTTTGTTTATATTGTAATAATTTTGTATTTGAGTTATATGGTATTCTATATCTGTGAGTTATATTATTCAATTAAATTATTTGTTTATATTTTGTATTTGATTATATTGTTTAATTAAAGATATACAATTATTAATTATTGATTAATCTATTAATTTGAAGCCAATGCGAATGGTATTGACTGATTTTCACTGAGATTCGAATCCAGGCTAACTCTAAACGATTCAATTTGGATAGATGTGTAACAGCTGAATGATAATTTTTATTCGATTTATAACAGCGTGTAATAAAAATAATAATAATAATAAGTGTTACCATATTAAATTATTCAGAAATCCGATCCTAGAGAAAAAGCGGATAGTTGTAATAAACATAAATAATGATATATCTGCTCCTAAGGTTTTTAGGCATCCTTTATACGCTTTATTTGCCTTAATAATAAGCTTTAAACAAATATTCTCAAAAAAAAGTGAATTTTGACGCATTTAAAAACAATTTTCTTTTAAAAATTAATTAACCTTAATTTAATTTCTATTTTTATTACTTTATTGTGTTAAAGGCCCTAAAATACCGTAAAATTAAAATCAACAAGCAGGTTGAAATCAACAAGTCAGTTGAAATCAACAACAAAATAAACAAATAAAATAATAATATTATTTTGTTATCAGTTTTTTTTTTTGCAGTAACGAGTTGAAAATGAAATTAAAATATAAATTATTCACCAAAAGAGTTATTTTGACCTCATGTTGAATCAATAAAAAAAAGTTTTTCCCAATTGTAAAAGTGAACAACATTTACTGTATTGTATACTACTCAGTATTTTAGTGTGTCAAAGTACTTGTATACTATTGTACTTAAGTTGAAAAGCTCTTTAAAAGTAAAATTAAAAAAAATTAAAAGAAGAAAAAGAATAAAAGAAAGAGATGGAAATAGAATAGAATAAGATATGTTTTATGTATGTGTTCTTAAGATGATTAAATTTTTGTAAAATGCATAGGTACTTGACACTATAACTGCATTATCTTGTGATATTAATATACAACAGGTTACTATGCCAGTTTTTTTTTGTTTTGTGCCTTGTGTGGCTTAAATTAAGATTTAGGTTCATTTAAAAGGAATTTTTATTAAAATATTTCTAGAGTATTTTCTGGTCACCTTGACTAAAATCACAAAGCTTTACTTTATTTTGGTTTGTGGATTGGTTGTCTGATTGACTGGCCATTGAACCCTTTTAGTTATTACAGAATTTCAAGTTAATTTCTTGGTAAACGAGGACATGTTCTTACAATAGAAGAGTTAATATTGGTGCAGGGTCATAACTCCCAAGACTAATAGTAATGAGCCATGAGTTTTAACTCAGATTGGCTGATTATAACTCCCTTATACAGTTGCCAGCTGAGAGGTTATTAGTAATTTTCGAATTAAATGTATACGATCAATCACACAATTTTAGTTATATGATGTTATAACCCAAAATTTAGGAGTTATATCTCACTTAATGGGTCATAACTCCCAAAAATAACTTATGACTAACTTGTCAAGAAATTTATGTCCCACGTAAATATTTTAGAGCGAGTCAAAGGTACCTTATCGACTTATGTCCCACTAAATGAGATTTAAGTTTCTAAGGGACTGAGTTTAAGAAATCTAGTTGAAGAAATTACTTAGTTTATATTTTATGATATTTTGTCAATAGCATGTGATTTTAGTAGTGCTGTTGAAAAAGAAGTCTCAGAGTCATTCTATTTGTAATAAGAGAGACAAGACATTGACGAGGAAAGATGTAGAGACGGATGTTAATTTAAGCATATATGCATATTTAATTTGTGAATTTTGATTGAAAAGTAAGATAACCTTATACATTAGCCCTTTTGTTTTCTATCTTATACAAATATAAAGCAGACACCTCATCACTTAATGGTCCATATAGATGAAAGTAATGCATGGATAAGATTTTATTGTTTATAATATTATATGTATCGCTTTTATTTAATGTATTCATATAAACTTGAAAAATATCTTAAGAATGTTAAAGTGTAGATACTTTTCAATAAAAAATGTGCAATCTTTTTGTTTTTAGATTGAAGTAGGATGATAAAATAATTGATTTGTAGGTTGAGAGCATTAAATGGTATTGTTTTTGTTTGGTATTATTGAAAAATGTTCATAGGTTCTCTTCACCTAAATATCTTTTGAATGTAGGTAGGGCATCAATTCAGTACATGTATAGAGTGTTATTATTTGTTTTTATAAGATATTATTTGATATATTTGATTTATAAAATTCAAGTAAAAAATTGCGTTAAATAATTTTTTGAACATGATTTCAATTACAAGAAAAGGTTTTTATACTGAACTTGTAGAGTAATGATTGATTTTTAAATTATGTTATTTATCACATAATTTATTTATTTATGTAATAAAAACAAATTACATAGTCTGGTTTAAATAGAAATGATAACATGATAAGATATAGCAAGGTAGTTTTATAGTCACATGTTTAACTTTTTATATTCAACCTAAGGTTAGTTTAAATTGAAGGTTATTTAAATTAACCTTCTATCTACATACAGACTAATCTTTTAATAGAAAAGTGAATGTTCGTTTGTTTGCTTGTTTGTTTGTAGCGTATTGAGTACTACACTGCTCAGTTGATTATTATTAAAATATGTATAATGTATGGGTTACTTTTTTAACCTATTGCGGCACAACAATCTCTTAAAGAATTTTTCGTTTCTTCGTTCCAACCAAGAATCGGTTCGACCCGTTGACTTCAAATTTTGTATATGTGTTACTTTTTGCGAATGATTTTGACACTATTAATAGATTTGGAATTATCCACATCGGAGCGAAGATTGATTCTAAAATATTCGGCGTGGAATTTTGGGAAAAATTGCTTTTATCCAAAAGAAAGTCTTTAAGAAAGACGCTTAATTTCCTTTTGGATGTGTTTCATATAAAGCATTGAAACTAAGTTATTAATTAAATACCACTTCGGAGATTAAGGGAATTTATATATGTATGAGTATTTGTCTGTTGAAGCTGAATAACCCATCATAAATTAAGTCAATTTAAAAATAAGTTTTTAATGAAAAGCAGATAAACAGACTCCTCTCTATGTAAGAGAAGTTCAATTTGTAATTTCTTAAATAAAAACCAAGTTTCTAAATTCATAAAATTCTAATCGAGTTTTATTTGATTTAAGATCTAAATCTACAAATATCTGTTTGAGCTTTGAACTGTTATAGTTTTCGCATACAAAAGTCACTAAACTTTTAACCGCACCAAAACGATTGAGATTACATTATATTCTGAAATTTTAAATGGAAGACATGAGTAAAATATGATTGGGGTAGATTAATAGAAAAACTTATTCGAAAGCCATATATCCCCAAGGTTGCAAATCGCGTACACATATTAAGAAATGAGATTTTCCATGGTGTACGCGTTGAAAAACATTATTAATAAATAAATATTTACTTAATGCACTTTGAGATAATATATTTTCAATATCTTAATTCCAATATTTAATTTACTTTGCGTAATTATGAGTTTAACGTTGATAAGTTTACATTGCTGTCAATTTATTGAAATAATGATTAATTAATTTATGTACGAGTATGCAACAAAGTATGCATGGAATTAAAAAAATTGATAAGAAATTATTTAATATACACTTTTAAATATCAATATTTTCAACTTCAAACTAAGAATTTTTTTATAAAATATAAAGAAAAAAATAAAAAATAGATTACGGAAATAATACTAAAGTCTAAACGATGCGATAGAATTACTAATGAAAGAAATATAAATACCTATTTGTAAAAGAATTGAAATAAAACAAAAATATAAATATTATTTACTTATAAATGCAATTAAATTATTAAATAATAAAATAGAAAAATAAAAATTATGAAATTATTAAATAAATATTTTACAATCTCTTCAAAGTTATATTGTTCAATTTCCGACTAATGACAATTCAATAATAATAAAAAAATAAAAAAAAATAATGATAAAATATTATTTAAAAATTTCATAATGAAATTGTGGGTAATATGCGGAAATATTTATATAGGTATTTCTTTTGTTAGTTTGCCTGTTCTTAAATAAGTCTTACATAACACCAGTAAAAGATTGTTTCTATTATCTTATCAATTTAAAATTTTTTTTTAATTTATAACTTTTTATTGCGAAAACTTTTTTATACATTTTTTAATTCCAAATCGAACAAAAATTACGAATGTAATAAAAAGTATGCAAATGGAAGTCAACATTTATTTATAATTAATATATCGGTATGGTATAACATATTAAATGTCCAAGTACTAAAAACACTTCAACCCTGAAAACTTAAGAAGCTGTCAAACCTTTTTCCGATTTTTTTTTTTTTTTTAAGCGCTAACTGTTCAACTGTTAGTTTAATAAGCCTGTTTATACCATAAGTACATGTTGAAACAGGGTGTCATTTTATATTCGTGTTATTAGAATTGGCCTAATGAATTCCACACACAATTTAAACAATTTACAATTTCAATGAGATAGTACTAGGCCTTATAACATGTAGAAACGTCTTAGATTTTCAATAGATACAATTCTATTTTTTGTTTATATTGTAATATTTTGTATTTGAGTTATATGGTATTCTATATCTGTGAGTTACATTACTCAATTAAATTATTTGTTCATATTTTTGCATTTTTTTGTATTGTTATATTAATGTATTTTTTATTAGAGATATATAATTATTAATTATTGATTAAGCCTTCAATGAATGAAGCCAATGGCAAATGGTAGCTGAGTCGATTCGAAAATCAGAAAAGTTTTTTTCACTTTCACTGGGATTTGAACCCGGGCCCTTTCGCATGAAAGCTCGGCACTCAACCACTATACCACCAGTCTGTTTTGATTCAACCAGGGTTGTAGCAGCAACTGTTTCAAAGACTTAATTAAATTTAAGAAGAATATTAACATCTTTCTCTTCAATATCCCTCCAAATTTTCCGCATCTCCCATAATCCAAACATCCCAAACTTTCCCTTAATCCTAAAATCGTATCATATCCCCAACCCTAACCAAACTGTACAGTTGTTTCAAAGGTTCCTTCCTAAAGTTTGGTTCAAAAAGGGTGGGGTTTTGGTATGTTAAAGTCGCATGGTACCCAAACAAACACCGCACAGTTTTTTGTTTCAAAGTACATTTGTTTCAAAAATCCCTTCCTAAAGCTTAGTTCAAAAAGGGTGTGGTTTTGGTATGTTAAAGTCGCGCAGTACCCAAACAAACACCGCACAGATCGGTAGCTTTCGAGCGTTCCATAAATTAAAAAATCATAAATATTAATTATATATTAATCAATTTTATATATGTCAGTAAAAAATACATTTTTCCTTTATATATTTGTGAATCTGTCAAAATTCTTCTGTCACACTTTTAAACTAAGTCATAATTTTATCCACAAAATAAGTATCGTTATGTTAATATTTCTTTTTTATTTGTGAAAAACCACAATAAATTTTTGAAAATTTTACTCTTCTTAAGCACTCTGTAATCGAACCGTTGCATATTATGTAACATTACATATGTCTATGAAGAGAGTTTTTTCTAGGGCCTTTTATATAAGCTGCGTCAAGGGTCCATATAGCTTCACTAATACACGTGCTACGATTTTTTTAGTAAGCTGGTATCATAATCTTATAAAGAGTGTTTTGAAGCACTGAAGCCTAACTCGAACCTATACAGCGTTTCATTACGTAACCTTATCTCTCAACATAGTTTAAAAATGATCTGACAATGTACATTAACTAAAGCATACCCAAAAAATATTCTCTTAAATTAATTTTGTATTTTAATTTTAAATTAAATTTTAATTAATATCAATTTCAATTAGAGAGTTTTTCCACCCTTTTAGACATTTAATAAGTTTCCTAAATTATATTTGATTTTACTTCATTATTACATGATTACGAGTTTCTAAAAACTGTAATTAAAAAAAATATTTCTATCTACAATTCTTATGTTTAATCCTTGATAAACTTAATAATGTTTATAGTTAAATAGAAGAAAGATGTTTGTTCCGTTTTTAAAATTAATTACAATTAAAATCAACAAATAAATACTTACAAAATTAACTACACTTTTGAATATCATTACAATTTATTTTTCATTAAATTAATATTTATTTAAAAAAAAAAAAAATTAAATAACAGATGTGTTCAGTGTCACCTGTCGAGTTTTTAATTGAAATTCTTGAATAAATAGGTGTTGTACTTTTTTAATTCTAATACTAATTAAAAATCCATTTTTATAATAATTTTTTTAAATGTCATATTTTAATAAGGGAGTTTTTTAAAACAAGTAGTATTTTTCAAATGTATGATAATATAAAGTGCACACATTGTAATTAGCGCACTGATTAGTCCGAACGCTGAAGTCAAACATTCACTATTTGTTTAATATGGTTCAGATATGGCCCGTTAAAGGAATCACTAATATGCCATACAAGGATTTCGAGACATTATATCTCAAATATTTTTCCTTGCTTACATGAACACCAAGAAACATTAAAAAAAACCATAGTAATCATAGTATCTATAAACACTAGAGCCCATAAAGTCAGATCCAAAATGGGTGTAGCACAAACAAAAGTCTGCAAAACCAGAATACAAAGGAATACAAAACGACTACTAGGATATAATCAAAATTTAAAAGTTGCAATGGGGTTGTAGGCAGAATTTGTAATAATAAGCTTTGCGACTATCTTGGTGTTGCTTCATCAGACAAGGATGCAAGAATGTTTTGAAGAATAAATGTTTCGTAGTTCTTAGAAAATTTGGGATGTATTAAATCTGCTATAACTTATCATAAATGAAGAACTACATTATCAATTTCCAAGCAAGAATCAATATTCATCGACATTAGAATGAAGTGGAAACATAATATACCCTTGGTATCGTATCAGATTTCATTCCGTTAGGAATACCATATTAAAAGTTTGTGGAAATCCGATGCTTGATAGAAAAATGCAACAAATCGAACAATCAAATGAGCTCAACGCATGCAGGAAATTTTATAAGGAAGTCAACAAAGTAAAGAAAGGCTTCCAGCCAAGACTTATATGTTGCAAAAGCGAAAATGGGGATATTCTACAGGGAAATATTTACCAATCAGGTTTTTCTTACGGCTGAACCGTATATTAACGAACCTACTTTAGGTGAAGTAGAAAAAGAAATTAATTTATTGAAAAACAATAAAACGCCCGGTAAAGATGGTAAAGATGTATTCATCATTTAATGTTAATGATATGGAGGCAGGAAAGGATGCCGGATGATTGGACAGTAGGCGTCATAGTGCCGATACACAAAAAGGGTGATAAAATGGTATGCAATAACTACAGGGGAATATCACTATTAAATAGCGTATACAAAATACTTGCTGGCATTTTATGCACAAAAATGGAATGCTATTATAAAGATATAATTGGCGAATATCAAAGCGGATTTGTAGCTGGTCGCTCTACAACTGATCAAATCTTTAGTCTCAGACAAATAATGGAAAAATGTAGAGAATTTTCCATCCCCACTCATCACGTCTTTGTAGATTTTATGAAAGCGTACGACAGCATACAAAGAGGTCCCCTATGGAACGCAATGGTGGAACTGGGAATCCCAAAGAAACTGGTCAACCTGGCAAAAATGACCACTGAAAACAGTAAAAATTGTGTCCGCATTCAAGGTGACCTCTCTGAACCTTTCGAAACAAAAACAGGAGTGAGACAGGGAGATCGGCTAACGCCAATGTTATTTAATCTGGCACTTGAAAAAATTATCCGTGCATCAGAGATTGAAAGAAAACAAACACTTTGGTGTAAATCTTCACAAATTCTAGGCTACGCTGATGACCTGGACCTGATAGGCAGAAACATAAATGTTGTAAAAGAAAACTTTATAAAATTACAAGAAAAAGCTGCCCAATTTGGTTTGAAAGTCAATGCAGAGAAAACAAAGTACCTTAAAACTCAAATAACAGCAAGAAATCAACCACATACACAAACAATTGCTGTGGGAGATATGGAATTTGAAAGTGTTAAAGATTTCAAATATTTAGGATCAGTAGTTGACATAGAAGGCTCAAATAATGCAGAAATAAACGAAAGACTGAAATCTGGAAAAAAATGTTATTTCTCCATGCTAAACCTCTTTAAATCAAACTATATCACAAGGAAAACAAAAATAAAACTGTATAAAACTTTGATAAGACCAGTGGTATCGTATGGATGTGAAACTTGGAGCCTTAGAAAAAATTAAGAAGAAAAATTAGATATTTTTGAACGCAAGATTCTCCGAAGAATTCTGGATCCTGTCAGAACATCAGAAGGATCGCTTCGACTTCGAACGAATGAAGAATGCATACAACAATTTAAAGATTTACAATTAAGATCTTATATTAAAATAAAAAAATTAAGATGGGCAGGTCATATTTCCAGAATGCCAAACGACAGGTCCGTATTCAGAATCTTCTATGGTAATCCAGTTGGAAAAAGACCAGTTGGCAGACCAAGAGTTAGATGGAAAGATAATTTTCATGAAATTGTAAACGAGCTACAAATACACAATTGGAGAACGAATGCCGTAGATAGAAATAATTGGAAGCAGATAATTAGGGAGGCGAAGGCTCACTATGGGTCGTAGTGCCAAGGAGGAGGAGGAGGAGGAAATCCGATATTCTTAGTGTGGGTAAACCAGGAATATAAATTTGATTCCATAAATATTAAAAAAAAATTATTAAAGTTCATTCCACTCTTTTGTAAAAATACTTTAAACGCCTTAAAAAAATCCAAACTTTGACTAATACAATATACATATACTATAATAAATATAAAACAAAGGATAAATGTTGTCAAATGTGTACTAATTTCTTTAATATTTAATAAGTTTTAGAGTGAAATTTTATTATCATGAATCATTAAACTAAGGTGGGCTTATCATAAATATTATTATCACTAATCAGTATATTAAAAGATTTGTATATTTAGGTGAATACGTAAGTAATAAAATTAAACAAATAACTAAATAGTGTTTTTAACCAAAAAATATTTTTTGGAACAAACTTTTAATAGAAGGTTATTTTAGAGACAAGGTTATTTATTTTATTATACATAGAAATTGATTATCTATAATATTTATATTGTATTGATAACATGCTTTAACTTAATGTTAAGCTCTATTAGATTTGACATGTTTTACAAAGGTTATAACTTTTAAAATAATGTTTTTCATTTTTTTTTCTTTACAATTTAAATTGAATAAAAAGCAATTTGATTCTTTGGGTTTAATGCTTAGAGCTGTTTAGAAGATTTTAGAACTGTATGCAATACGGTATAGCTCCGTAAACCAAAGGTATTTCATTGGTATCAACTACTTTAAAAATATCATGAATATTTTATTGCCATCAAAATATTGGATATTTCTTTGGTAATTTAAAAAAAAAAAATTTAAATTTAAAAAATTCTAAAGTGTATTTCAGTAATTTAAATTTTTTTTTTTATTATTTAAATATGGTTTAACAAGAATAACCGCCTACAGTTTTTTCAAAATTGCATTCTAGAGCACCAACTTTTGGCCATCATTTTTCTCAAACTTGCAATTTGGTTTTATAATTTTTAAACAATATTGGTTAAAGCTTTTTAATATAATTTTTGAATAATACTAAAATAAAACTTATCATCTGATGGATAGCTAAGTGGTAAAGTGGCGGCTTTTCAATCGAAAAGTCTCAGGTTCAAACCCTGGTCAGATCATATCTAATAAAAAAATATAGTGTATATTAAAATAATTTAATAAGAAGTCCAAATGTCAAATAGACAAAGGATTATCATGCAATATTTACTATTAATAAACGAATAAATAAATAAATAAAACTTCAAATTTGGCATGTCAACTTTTTTAAGTAATGCCATAAAACTCCTGCCATATTTGTCTTGTAAACTTTATTAAGTAACGCATTAAGTATTAAGCATTATTATACAACCATTTAAATATTTTAAATTTTCATCAGAGAAAAAGATTCCAATTTTAAATAATAATTTATAAATGAATTAAAAAACAAGTAAAGAAACAGTCAGTCGGTGCAACCGACTTAGAAATACCCTACACCTATTTGGTTCAAATTTAAGGACATATCCATAAGTCATTTTAACACCATAGAAGCTGTTATTAATTTGATCGTAAAACATAGCTAACCAAATTAACTGTATAATACTAAAAATATTTTCTAATTACCCTATCTATTAAAAAATACTACAAATTCTTTCTAATTTATCTATTTAAAAATATTAAAAAACAAACAAACTTGAAATAAATGAAAATATATTTATTCCAATTCAATTACAAAATGAAAAAATTCTAATTATTAAATTTTGTGATAAAAAGATAATCAAAGCATAATATATTTAATAATCCAAATTTTTAAAAATTGCAATTATTTTAAATGATTAGTTTATATACCTAATAGAAAAGCTTATAAACGCAAAATATGCAATAAATGTATTTCTAAAATACAATTAAAAATTCACACCTTTTCATATAATTCATTTAAATATAAAAATAAATTTTACATAAATGCAGCAAGTACCTTTGAACATAGCTGAACCACTACAATTAAGTCTAGATTTCGGAGACACATAGGACATAGGAAATATATTCTTTGGCTTAAAAATTAAACTCGACCACAACCAATTCCCATGGTACTTTCATTACTAGTAACCTACTGTTAAATTTCATCAAAATACCGGCATTATTTTTTGAGTTATGGTGTTTGTAAGATATATGTTTGTTAGTCCTTGAACTTTTCAAGGGTTCCAGGACCCGAAATTATGGTACGATTTCACCCATATGCAGTCCCGTCATACTTTCAATACTAGTTAACCCTTGTACACAATTGGAACGCTCTATCTTAATTTTAAGTTACTAGTTTTATTAATTTCGATGATAAGCTTTTACACATTGGGGGGTCTAAGAGAGGTTCTGAACCACCACTCCAATTGATCCCAAATTAGGGGGCACGCAAGAAATAGTAAAGAACACCCTTGTGGCAAATTGGAAGCTTCTACATTTGTTTCAAGTAACTATCTTTATTAATTTCGAAAATATGCTTTAAGGGCCTAAGAACTGAGTGGCTGGTCCCCGATCCACTACTCCAATGGGGCCCAAATTTCAAAGACACTTACGAAATAGGAAGGGACACCCTGATACCAAATTTGGAGGTTCTATCTTCATTGGTTTCGGAATTATGCTCGTTTGGCCTAAATTCGATCAAAAAGTTCTAAGTTCCGAACCCATTGTCCAATCCTCACCGTACGTAATCACCGCCGTAGTTTCGCTGCCAATAACCTACAGCACAAATTTCATGAAGATAGCCTCATTAGTTGTTGAGTTATCGTGATTTTTTATATATGTTCCTTAGCCCTGACATCGATTAAAAGGTCCGGAATCCGAACCGTTGGGCTGATTTCGCCCTTATACAGTCCGCGCTGTACTTATAGTACTAGTTAACCCTTGTACACAATTTGTACGGTCTATCCTAATTTTAAGTAACTATTTTTAGTAATTTCGATTATAAGCCTTTAAAAGTTGGGAGGTCTGAGAGGGGTACAGAACCACCACTCCAATTGATCCCAAATTAGGGGAACACGCAAGAGATAGTAAAGAACACCCTTGTGGCAAATTGGAAGCTTCTACATTTTTTCAAATTGTTATCTTTATTAATTTTAAAGATATGCTTTAAGGTCTTCGGAAATGTGTGGCTGGTCCCCGACCCACTACTCCAATGGGACCCAAATTCACAAGGCACTTAGGAAATAGGAAGGGACACCCTGATATAAAATTTGGAGGTTCTATCTTCATTGGTTTCGGAATTATGCTCGTTTGGCCTAAATTCGATCAAAAAGTTCTAGGTTCCGAACCCATGGTCCAATCCCGACCTTACGCAATTCCCGAAGTAGTTTCATTACTAGTAACCTACAGCACAAATTTGATGAAGATAGCGTCATTAGTTGTTGAGTTATCGTGATTTTTTATATATGTTCGTTAGCCCTGAAACCGATTAAAAGGTCCAGAATCCGAACCCATGGGCCGATTTCGCCCATATGCAATCCCCGCCGTACTTTCAGTCCTAGTAACCTACAGTTTAAATTTCATCAAGATAGCTCCATTATTTTTTGAGTTATCGTGCCTACGGACGGACGGACGGACGGACGGACATGGCTATATCGACTAAGGCGGTCACGCTGATCACAAATATATATACTTTTCCATATCTAGCTCGCTTCCTTTAGGTGGTTACAAACACCATACCAAAGTTAATATACCCCTTTACCTATTCTATAGGTGTAGGGTATAATAATAGGAAATCCAATTAAGTATTTCTTTTAAATAAATTTTGGTAAATTTAAATAACTTAAGAAACACTTAATTGATTTCCTATATATTTTATATCCTATATATTAACCTTAATTAATAAAAAAAAAACATCATTCTGAAGACTGACATCAAAACTAAGAGTTGTTGTAATTTAATTAAAAATATATTAAATCCTCCAGTTCCTGAAATTCCCTAATTAACGTCTTTATTTAAATTATTCTGATAAAGGTTGAATTTTTTGAAAATATTTCGACATTTTTTAAAAATATTAAAAAATAAATCAATAAGTTTGAAACACCTGTTTTCTTGTGACTTGTGGTTGCAACATTCTTACAATCTCACCTATTAATAAATCTCAAGGATCTATTTTTTTTTAATTTTTGTACGGAAGATACCCGAAATCTTAATATGATCCAACTCAAAAACAATGAGACTCATACTATTGCAAAGGAAACTCTTAAAATTTCAGCTTCCAAGGGCAAGCCGCTTAACTGCAAGCGTCCATAAATGTATTAAGGGCTTAGATTTTTAGCTTAATGTTAAAATTAATCATTTGTTAAAAAAAAAACTACCGAAAATTGAAAATGTAGATCCAATATAATGGTGGATATAGTATTTGACTTAGTTGACTAATATACATTATGAAAATTTTCAGTTATAAATATTTTTTCAGACATTTTTTAATTATATTGTTTAAATTCTTGAAAAATAATTAGTAATTTCTATATAATAATCAATTAATTAATTGTTGCATTTTTTTAAATTTCCTTTTGTGCGTTCTTTGTTTTTCTTTAAGTGGTCATTGCAATTTGTACCCAAAATATTTGCTTTTTTATTGAAAAAGTGTAGTATCTTTAAGTGCTTCTATTGTGTCATTTCGATAAATTAAATTTAGTTTTAAATTCATAAGATTGTCTTCAATATTGTAAGTGACTTTGAAATAAGTTCAAAATGCCTTTTGTTTGTTTTTAATTATAACTACACGCTCTTGTTTTTATTAATATTCGAGTATATTTATATTTTTTTGAAAATATTTAATCATTTATTAAAAATTTTGAAATTAATCAGTTTATTAAACTAATTGAGCTATTTCAATTAGTAAAAGAAGTTTTATATTTTGATATTGCGTGTCAAAGCAATTAATAATTTTTTAATGTGTTAATGAAACTATAGATACTTAAAAAAATTATCTTTAACATTAAAAAGTTTGAATTATAATTTTAATCAGGAACTTTTATAGTTAAAATATGGCTTAAAAAATATTTAAAATTTTTAACATTATTAGTTAAATGTTGTTTATAGACAAAATGTTCAAAAGGCTTTAAAAGTATGAATTTGACAAAATAATAATTTCCTATTAAAAGAAAACATTTAAAATAATTGTCAACTTTGAAGCCAATTCCGAATATTAAAAAAATTAAAAGAGGAGTTTCAAAAACCTGAAGTGTGATGTATGTCTGTATAGGTTTGTGTGTGTCTGTATAGGTTTGTGTCTGAGGGCATATGTTTAGTCTACTCTGAAACACCAAGCGGAATTTTTTTATTTTTTTTAAGTGGTATCTGTTGAGTTATTAGGCTAATTAGTCTGTCTATACCATATGTACATGCTGAAACAGTAGGTCATATTATATTTATGTTATTAGTCCTTATATATTGTAATATTTTGTATTTGAGCTATATAGTATTCTATATATGTGAGTTATATTATTCAACTAAATTATTTGTTTATATTTTGCATTTGTGTATATTAATGTACTTATTATTAAAGATTTATAATTATTAATTATTGATGAAGCCATTATTTTGGACATAATGGTTTTGATTTAAATATTTTACATTTATAAAGTTTTAGAACAAACCTTCGATAATTTTTAAGTTTCTTACGAATATTTCGTTAAAAATTATAAATAATGTGCTAATTGAGAAGGTATTTAATGTGCTAAAAATTATAAATAATGTGCAATAATTATGTAATAATTGATATTTATTGATTCGACTAACATTTAGCTTCTTTCAATCAAAATTCAAATTTTATAGGTTCATATTAAAATAGCGTTTTTAATAAATTAAGTTTGAATAATTTTACTAATTATTTAGATGTGTGCTTTGATATAAATTAATTTAAATGATTTTATAATAAAATTCCTTTTACGCTTTTATTGTAATAGCGTTTATTTTTAATTATTATAGTTTCACTGCAGTATAATAGTTGTTTAAAAAAATACCTTCTCAAAGGGTCAATTGCTATTTAAAACATGAGACACTTTAGAACCTTCAAGTATAAAGGCATATAGAGTTATTTTTGTATAAAATGTACTGGTGAAAATAAATGTTGATGATCCAGTTATTTATTATAGGTTTTTCTAAGTCTTTTTTTTAAAAAATTTAGTGAATATTTGAAATTAATTTTATAGTTTCACTTAAAAGTTAGTTGTAATAAGAATAATTTAAGTACTAGAGTACTAGTCGTACTTTAACTCAACTGATTAATTAATTAAATGCTCAAAACCTAAAGTACCGTATTAGTACTATAGAAAATTTGCTAAAAAATAAAATTTTTTCGCTCTCCACACCTGAGGTATGCAAATATCTAATTATAATAAACTGAAAAATCGGAAATATGTAATTATTTCCAGAAATAATGTAAACAATTATTAATTTTAATAACATTTAAATCAACAATTACTTTAATCAGTTGTATAGATTATAATCAACATTAAATTACATTATTTTAATTATTATTTCCTATTTTTTAATATTCTCCAATTTAATATATCTACCGAAAGTATATATATTAAGTAATTAGAAGTTATTACTTTAATTATAATAAAGTACGTACCTTTTAAAATTACCGAAATACATTTGATATTATTTATATTTGACTTCTTTAAAATTTCCACACTGATTTGTCGGTATTTTATTAGACTTAAAAAATTAATATTTGTTCAAATAATAAATAAGATTTATGGGTCTTTTATAATTAGAGTTAATTAGGTGCTTTAAATTTAAATTTTGGTTAATACTACTAGATTTTAAAATCTTTCAAGTTATATTACTTGTAAGATTTATACATATTGTAAATTATGTACTTGTATATATCATATTTAAATGTAAAATGTGTCATCTAAAATGCCGTGGAATAACGCCATATATAGTAATAAAATCAAAGTAGCCTTATTAAGCTTTTAATTTTAATTGGATTTATTTTTAGTTTAGAAAAGTTTAGATCCTAATATAAATAAGATAAATTTTGACTATAGCACTAATTTTGAAAGCTGCTCTAAAATCTTTTTAGTTTTATCTTCCGCTTACATACTCATACATTTTTAATATTTTAATTACTTGAAGAATGAAGGCTCTTTTCCCCTATAATAATTGACACATTGATAATTAATTCAATTCTATAATCCATCCTAATTCAGAATATCGCATACACAATTCTATAAATCTTCTGTAAGGAACGAAGACATTAAAGTAAAATCGGCTGGTGTTCAATGAACGCTTTGCATAATTTTATTTTATTAATTAATAACTGTATAATTATACCCGTGCATACATATATGACATCGCATATATTAAATTGCTTATTAAAAAACTTTTAAGTCAGTGCTTATATTAATTTTTGATATTTTTATTATTTATAAAACGATACGGCTTTATGCGAAACAACTGGGATTTGGCATTATTTTTCGTAGAAGAACTAAATGATCTCAATATGGTTTTAGTGCATAGACTCCATTTTCGTAAAATTTTATTAAGATTTTATTTTATTAAATTTTATTATATTTACATTTTTAAATATCTTAAGATATAATTATTTAAGATTAATATGTTAATTTTATTAATTCTCATATTAATGCTAAATATGGAATTTTTTAAAAATTTTTATTAAATAAAAATTTTAATACTCAATCAATATGTTTAGGAACATTTTTTTAAACTTTGAATATTACGATTAAAATTAGTATGTAAAAACCGGTTTTTTTAAATTGCCGTTTAATTATTATTATTAAAGCCTATATAGTTTTATAGCTTAATAAAGCTTTTCAAAAACTAGCAGCGTTTCTCTGTTATTAATATAAGTTTTAGCTTTTCTTAAGTATCAATAGTTAATTAATAAATAAAGCTAAGGGTTTTTAAAAAGCACATTTTCAAAATTATATAGTGGTTAATACTGAGTTTAATATACTGGTGACTAAGTTACTGATTTAGGAAATTTTTAAGTCCTAATGCCCTTCAATGGAGAAGGTGCCCAAATTTTTACTAAGCAAACTTATGATGATTCTCGTGGATCTAACCCCACCTCTCCCCTTCCAAAAGTTTTGAGGTTTTAGGAATTAAATTGGTATCCGGCTAGTTTATCGCAATAATAAATTCACAGCAAAGTTCATCGCAAGCAATTCATCGCAAGGAAATATTCATCGCGAATCAGGAGGGATTTTAGAGTTGAATTCTAAATCAGGATTACCGCTTTTTCCAGAATATTTATATGTGTGTTTGTATATACAATGTTAGAAAAAAAAAAATTGCGCGATTGTTCTGGCTACCAGAGTTAAATAATTAAATAATAATAAATTGCTTACGATGAATTGCTTGCGATGAATTGCTTACGATGAATTGCTTGCGATGAATTGCTTGCGATGAATTCCATCGCGATGAAATGCTTGCGATAAACGAGCCTAGAATCATTAAATTGTTAGTTCCTCTAAAACAAGGATTTATTTTATAGAAAATAATTATTTTACTAAGACATACTTCAATTTTAACGACCCTCTATAAATTTAAAAAAAAATTTGCAAAAATTGAGTTTTGCATAATGGTGTAGAGAATGGTAACTCTAAATAGCTTATGAAAGCAGCTATCTTATACCGTTTTCAAATTGAAAAAATACTTTATAAAACTCTTGTTATAACAACTTAAATATAGGTCTTTTTCGATTTTGGGCGGGAAGAAAAGCTTTTGACATATGTTGAAAAATATTAATTGAGCTTTGAATTTTATATGTATCTAAAAAAAATTAGGTCAATTAGGTATTCGTGCATATAAGTTACAGGTGCATAAAAATAGCAAAATTTCAACTTTCAACCCCTTGCTCTGCAGCTTCTAAACAGAGCACGTGACAAAAACATTTTCCAAATAATTAATATTATACGAAGATTGGCTGCAAAATTTTTTAATATTAATTTTTGAAATTCATATTTTGTTCTACTGTTTGTTAAAATATCTAATATTATTTTATAAAATCTATAACCAATTCAACTCTAAACTTTAATTAATGTTTATTCAAATACATAAGTGGAACATTTTATAACATTTGAGCACGTACATACTTTTATGTTTATTTTCTTACATTAATATAAAAATATTAATTATATGTTTGTGTACATTGTCATTTGCTTTTGCATATGTTTTACCATTAATTCATAAGTGGGAATCATTTAAATTGTTAAATATTGATTTTTATATTTATAGAACATTTTCAAGAGATTTTGTAAAAATGTGCCTATATAGTTATACTCAGTTCGTCCGTCCCTATGTTTACAAAAACTTTAACATCGTTTTAAATAGAGAAAAGAAATTTTAACTACCGATAGGTATTCTATTATACCCTCAGAAATTAGTAGGAGTCGGTTAGAAAAAATTTTTTGTCATGCGACCTGTTTAGGGTCTATAAGGGTTCGAAAATTGAAATTTTGCTATTTTTAAACACCTGTAACAAGAATACCTGTCCAAATTATTTTTTAGTAATATACTAAATTTAAAGCTGCAGATTGTATTTCAACATATATGTTAAAGATTTTTCTTTAATTTAAAAGCTGTTCTTGAAATTGAAGAAAAAGTGTCTCTTTTATTTTTTATCATTTTTGCTTAGATAATAACATTTTAATAAAATTCCAAATTCAATTTTAATAAATAATTTCTCATAATTTAATTCCTAGAATCTAAAAAAATGGGGAAGAAGTGAGTTTAGATCTTCGAAATTTGCTTAGTAAAAATTTGCGAACCTTCCCCACTAAGGAGCTATTAGGACTTAAAAATTTACTATTTTTATAAAGCAGTAACGTAGTCACCAGTGTATATTTTCCAAATTTAATGTTAACATTGAAGCTTCCAACTTATATTTCGATACTCGCTAACAGGTTTTCTTGAGTACATTTTCTAAGTATTAATTTCATTATAATTCAATCATAACTAATAATGAATTGTTGAAATACCTAAATGTTATAAAATACTCAGTATGAAACACAATATAAATTTGAAAATGTGCTTTTTAAAAAACCCTTGGTTTTTTCCATCACTTGTTTTTTATAAAATTCATTCATTAAATGCAAAAAAAACATGAATTAAAAAATTTGTTAAGTTTAATGTTTATCTAATCTAACTTATATTAATTCAAATATTTGTGTTAAAAAAAAGTATATTGTTAAAAGTGGCTACTTAGAAATATGTAAGTTGAGTTGAGTACATTAAATGACTAATTTAAGGTCAACATGAATTCAAAAATCAATAAATTTTTAAATTATTAATATATGAAATCAACTAGTCATTTATTGGTCATTATTATAGAATATTCTAGTGATTAGTGTAATTGTTAAATATTAAAATAATTGGTAAATTACAATTCAAAATTGACAATTAATTGATTAGAACCTTCTAGGATATTCGTAAATATCAAATTAATATTTCTTTTGTTTGTTGCATTTACATGTTGCCTTTGTTCAATACTTGTTGAAAACACTAAATAGAAACAAACAAAAAAACAAGGAATGTTAAATTCAGTTGCATGAAATAAAGCCGGCATTAAAATTGACATTAAAGTCACTTATAATTAACAACATTTTTCTAAGTTTGAGAAGCTGCAGTAGCTCCGTAATAGAAAAAATTATTCTACTCCTCGTTCAAAAATTATAAAAATACCAAACAAACGCAACCTTCCCCTTTAGATCAAAATCTAAAAAGAAGAACAGAGCATAATAAAACGTTGGCGCCCTTTAGTGATTGAAAATTTTTTAAGACTTAACCATAATGAAATCAAATTGGTTTTATTAATTATTAAAAGTCGATGAAAAATATACTAAAGTCCTGTCAAAAATAAAGTTTACCGTTAACTAAAAATCATATGTTAAAAGTGAAACCGTTAACAGTCAAAATAAATTAAATGGAAACTTTGAGTTGGTGACTCAAATCGGTCTTACCTTATTAAAGTCCACAAATTTCAAAAAAGCTTAATGGAAAATAAAAATTTAACCTTTTTAGCACATTTTCAAAAAATTTTGTAAAAATGTGCCTATATAGCTTCACCCTGTCCGTCCGTCCGTCCGTATGTTTACAAAAACTTTTACACCGTTTGAAATAGAGAAAAGAAATTTTAACCATGGGTAGTTTTTGCAAAAAAAATAATTTCGTAGAAGAATTTTTTCTGTAGCCCCACCTGTTACGGGGCTACAGCCCCCCAAAGTTGGAAAAAGCCCTATATTTAAATTGTTATAACAAGAGTTCTGTTACATATATTTTCAATCTGAAAACGGTAAATGATAGCTGATTTCATAAACTTTATAAATTTTTACAAGGCAAATGTTTAGAGTTGCCATACGGTACTAAAATTTAACATTACGCAAAACTCAATTTTCGCAAAATTTTTGGCCACACATATCTTCTGAACGGTTCAAGCTAGGGTCTTGAAATTTTGGGAGAAGTTAGATACTTAGAAATTAGTAGGAGTCGGTTAGCAAATTTTTTTTGTCAAGCCCCCTATTTAGGAGCTATAAGGGCTCGAAAATTGAAATTTTGCTATTTTTAAACACCTGTAACTTGAATACCTGTCCAAATTTTTTTTTAGTGATAAACAAAATTCAAAGCCCTATAATTATATTTCAACATGTGTCAAAGGTTTTTCTTAATTTTGAAGGGTGAGGAAGTTACAGCCCCTGAAAATTCTAAAAAAGCCCTATATTTAAATTGATATAACAAGGGTTCTGTTAGGTTTATTTTCAATCGAAATACGGTATTAGAGAGCTGCTTTTATAGACCTTACAAAAATATATCGCTTAAATATATAGGGTTGCCATACGGTACTAAAATTCATCATTATATAAAACTCAATTTTTGCAAAATTTTTAGCCCCACATATCTTCTAAACGGTTCAAGCTACGATCTTGAAATTTTGGGAGAAGTTAGATCCTAAAAAAATAGTAGGAGTCGGTTAACAAAATTTTTTTGTGAAGCCCCCTGTTTTGGAGCTATAAGGGCCCGAAAATTGAAATTATGCTATTTTTAAGCACCTGTAACTTGAATACCTGTCCAATTTTTTTTTTATTAATATACAAAATTTAAAGGTCCAACATTATATTTTAACATATGTTAAAAGTTTTTCTTAAATTTAAAAGGGGTTCCTTATTTAGTTTTAAGAAAGTGTCTCTCAGTTTTACCCATTTTTGCTTAGATAATAAAATTCTAAGTAAAATTCCAATATTTTGTGTAATTCACAATTTAATTCCTAGAACCTAAAAAATTAGAGGATGAGGGGGAGGGGGGGAAGTTGAAGTTAGATTCTTGAGAAATTTGGCAACCTTTCCCATTGAAGGACTATAACAACTTTTAAATAAAAAATTTACTGTTATAAATTTTATAAGTCAGTAGTAACTATTTCCAAGTAAATATTTCCAAAGTTAAACTCAGTATGTAATACAATATAATTTTGAAAATGTGCTTTTTTAAAAACTCTTGGTTTTTTTTCATCACTTGTTTAAATGAGTCAATTGAATTTATCAGTACTTACCTTTATTTAACTGGTTCTTATTGCATTTTAATTTCGTAAATATAAAGTAAAGTTACGAAATCAAAGTTAAAACAAAAGAATAATGAAATCATGTAATTACAATCAATTAAAGTATAAATTTGTTATTAAAAATTTATAGTTTAGTTCAAAGAAAAACCGTTAAAGTCAATTTGATTTTAGTTTTTATCTAATAAATTTTAAATTGATTACCTCATGTCTTACAGTATAATAAATTTTTTTTTTCAAAGAATTACAGTTAAATTAAAATTCTTTGAAATTTTTTAATTTTAACTGTAAATATTTTTTTTACAAAAATTGTAATTGGATTTAGAATTTAACCAAATAATTATTAATTTTTTATACAATTTCAATTATCAAATTGTCAAATGTACTTGTTTAATAATTACTATCATGACGAAATTAAGTACTTAAAATTCCTTTTGTTTCAATTTAATTGAACTTTGTTTTTTATTTGCAAATACAATTTTGTAATTTTAAATAGTTGTTATATTTATTATTTATTTTTTTTTTAAATTGTATTAGTAATGATAAACACATATTATTAGTATTTGCACTACATTAAATACATATAAAGTACAGTTAAATATGTACTTAGTAATAAATGCGTCCCTTGACTCGTCCCTTATATGAGTGAAATGCGTCCCTTATATGAGTGGGTCATATACTACATATTATTACACGTATATATTAAAGTACAAATACATATTTTTACAAGTACGTATTAAAGTACAAATACATATTATTACAAGCACATTTTAAAATACAAATTATTTATGTGGTGCAGTGTCTTAACTCCCACAGTCATATGTCCCTTAGGGAGTCCCTTATGGGCTTATGACTCACTTAGTGGGATATAACTCCTTAAGAACTTATGACTAATTTCAATTTTATAATGACTCCCTAAGGAAATTATGACTCTTGGAGCTTTGATCCAGAGTGGTGGGAGTGGGGGAACTCCCTTATACAGTTCTGAGCAAAAGGGTTATTAAAACAAATATTAATTTTAATTATATAATATCGGTGGTGCGTTTTCCCTTTTTCCAAAATTAAGGAAATAAAAATAATTTTACATACAAACTACATTTTGAAAGCCAATTTTGAAAAAAAGGGCAATCCTGATTTTATAATCAAATTCTCTCATACATAAATTCATAAATACTCTGGAAAAAGGGTAAACTTTGATTTTTTAACAAACCTAAATAATAGGTTTCCTAATCTCGCATAGTTAAATATGCAAATACATATTGTTTTGCATCTTACTTTATTATCATACTTTAAATTATAAAGGTCAGAAAAGATTTTGAGATATTATTTTAAAATTTCGATTTAAATATATTAGTATATTTTATACGCACAATCACATGATGAGCGTATATAATATCATCTATGATTTTATAACTCAAAAATTAATAAAGAAAGTTATTGCTCACTTAATGGGTAATAACTCCCTAAAGGAACTTATGACCCACTTGTCAAAGGACTTAGGTCTCACGTAAATAATTTAAAGTGAGTAATAAGTCCCTAAGGGATTTTTTGTCCTTAAAGGGCTTATGACCCTGGGAGTTTGGGCTCAGCATCTATTTATGTTGCAATCTATAAGTTTTATTTATTCAAGAAAAAGTAATTGAATATTTTGAATTAAAAAAAATATTTTATAAATTGTATTTAATAGAGTACAATTAAGTAATAAAGTTTTTAAATAGTTAAAGTATTAAAAAGCAAACAATTTTTTTATCAACACAATTTCTGGCTCTTGTTTATAACGACTCTAAAACAATAAATGGCTTAGTTTTACTTAATTTCTAATGGGAGACTTAAGTGATATTAGTTTTTTTTACTTTAAAGTATTAATTTATTGTTTCAACTTGACAAAATTTTTAAACTTAATTTTTAATTAAAATATTTATGAGCAGAAGCTTATATGATACGATATATTAAGTAGTATATTTCACAATTCAATGATAAGGTACGCTAAAGTTCTATTAAAAATTAAATTTACCTTTTATAGAATTTTGTAAATTTCAAAAAAAATTTAAATGTCAAATAAATTTAATAAAATTTTTCAATGTGCGAATGAACTTGTTGAATCAATTAAGTTTAATTTTTTTTTCTATTTTCTACACTCCTTTAAGGAGAATAGGGCATTCCTCAAATCGTTTATTTTAGGCTTCAATTTCTTTAATCCGTATATTCACTAAGTCGTTGATTACTCTTCTGTAGCTACTGTGTAAGGGTGTGTTTATATTGGAGCTGCGATAAGTGTTAAGAACGTCAATAAGAGCATAGCGTTGAAATTAAATATGGTTTATCGTTGAGCAAAGCGATGCTCCAATATAAACACCATTATTAAAATCATGTAATTAATTTTCAACGCTATGCTTAATGCGATGCTTCGATGCGATATAATTGTACAATGTTACGATATTTATTTTAACGTAGGAACGTAGGAAAGTTGCGCTAGTTAATTTTTTAGTATTTATTTTATTATAACTTCATCATTCAAACTCACAATATATCGAATAAAAAGTTTAATACTAACGTACTAACTACATACATACTATTGATCACATATTTATTAAAAGTTTTATTTTGTTTTTTTTTTTAATCTTCTACTGGATGATGAGAGATCACATGTTACTGTAGAATTGCAATGATGTTGGCATAGTCTTCTCTGCATCTTGCACTATGCAATAATTCTCCAGTTTCGGATGTTTCTAAGCCACGACATTTGCTTTCTACCTATGTTGCTCTTGCCTTCTATTTTATCGTGTATTATTAGCTGAAGTAGTTCATATTTAGGACCTCGTATTATGTGACCAAAGTAACTTAGTTTTCTGCGCTTGATTTTTTTTAATACTAACATAATATTATACGATATATTTTTTTATTATATATATATATATATATATTATTAATTATTAATTACTATTTAATTTTTTTTTTCATTTCTCTTTCTAGTTAATGCCATTAAATGCTATCAATGTAATTCATTGATGGATTTACATTGTGATACTTTAAAAATTGATCAAACAACTGGTACCATCAATGAAAAATTTTTAAAAGATTGTCAGCCACCACAACATTTAGAAACATATAAAAATCATACACTATTTTGTCGGAAAACTATTTACTATATAAATTATGAAGACGAGGCAAGAATTATTAGAGGATGCGGTTGGCTAAGAGATCATTCAATACATGATAAATTAAATAAAAAAATAGGTAAAACATGTATTAGTGCTGATAATGAAGGTTATCTTGAAACAATTTGTGTATGTACTGATAAGGATGGTTGTAATTCAGCACCAAATCAAATAATTCTTTCAAAATATTTATATTCAATTTGTTTAATTGTAGGTGTATTATCATTTTTAAAGAAATCTTATTTTTAAGGTTATGTTGTTTTATTTTTTTAAATAAAAATTTCATTTCGTTGTTTTAGTTTTAAGTAAAAGATTTTGGTCTGGTTTTAAATTACAAAAATTACAACAAGATAAAAGACGTATTAATATTTTAATATTAAGATATATAATGCATTAATTGATTATTATAGAAAAAAAAACAAAACTATTTTATAATTCAATAACAAATGAAATTGATACATATTATGAAAGGTCTTTCTGTTGATTATATAAAGCCACTGTGGTTTTATGCATATTTCATTTAAGAATTGAACTTATATGAAATAACTTATATATAACTTATATACATGGAATTTTAAATTCTGAATGAAATTAAGAAAAAAAACCTAAAACAAAACTAAATAATATAATTGTAAACTTGACGTCAAAAGTGCATTTTGAAAAAAATTATTAATAGCGGTTTACCTTCTATATAAAGAGTCTCAAATTACATGCATGCTTCGTGTATATAATCATGTAATTTTTTATATGATTGAAAATTAGTTAATTCCATTCATTAGAAACATTTAAAAAAGAAAATAAATTTTTAGGTCTACTGAAAAGTTTTGTTAGCCTTTTAATTTAATTAATTTTGTTAATAAATCAAAAAATAAAACCTATTAACAAATAAAAAGATGTAATCAAGATTAATTAAGTTTCGATTATGTTATAAAAAATTTTATTAAGTAATCCAATATAAGTTAATAAAAAACCGAGAACATATTAGAAGATACACCATCCCTGTTCTTTAAGTTGTATCAGTAATTTTAAAGAGTTTTTATATATATAACTTGTGGTTCAACTTTCATGGGTCAAATTTCAATATAACATCAATTTAAATACTGAAAAGCATTTTTAAGCAAAAACCTATGCAACATTAAATACACATGCTTATAACTTTAATAGGAAGAAGATAATTTAATTTATTCAGTGATAGAACAAAAGGCCCAGAGTTATAAGTCACCCAGAGGATCAAAAGGTATAACCCAAACGTTTGCCTCAAAAAATTAGCCAAAAGTCCCTTAAGACTAAGACAATGACTCCGATTATGACTCCGATTATGACTTCGATTAGTGACTCTGGAACTTTTTTCAATATATCTATTAATACCAACTATTAAAATATATTTCATATTTTGCAAACAGAAACTTTAAACAATTAAAAAAATATTGAAAACAGTGACGTGTATTTCTTTTGACTTAAAGGTAATCTATGAATACTATAACTATTTTTCAAAAATTGCCTTTAAATGAAAAATTGTAGTAGTCATGTATTTTCATTTATAATTAAAAAATTTATTAATTAGAAATAATTGATTATAGCCAGTTATTGTTATACTCAACACAAATTGTGTTAATTCACCGTTTGTTTTATTTACAGTTTGTTTATTCAATTTTATACCGTTATTTAACAATAATTATTCGATAGTTTAACTAATAAAAAAATATAAATAGAAAGATATAATTTGAATTATATATTATAATTATATTTTATATATATATATAATTTATATTTAATCATATATAAAACAATTAAAACTTTTTTGTATAATTTTCATAGCATTATAAACTTAAAAACAAACTTTGATAAAAGTTATAATATACCTAATAAAAATAAGTTATTTAGATTTTAAATTCTTTTTAAAGAGGTAATAATTATTGATTTCTTTAAAAATAAAAAAAAACCAAAAAAAAAAACAAAAAAAAAACAATTTTAATAAATAACTAAAAAATTATCAAAAAAAGAAATTTTATGTAAAAACAGAAAAAAAAACCAGACAGACCAAAATAATAAAAACAAATAATAAAAATCAATTATAATTTTTTACTATTAGACAAAAGACTTTTATTAAATTTGGTTCGAATAAATTAATGTGTATCTATATATGTATATATGTATATTTATGTATACGCAGATAATATATACCGTAGATTTTAAATAATATTATTGTTTCAAATTTTAGAAATTTGTATTAAATTTAGAAAAAAATGTAAATAAAATTCATTTTAAAAAAATTATAGAAATATATTATTGTGGTTTTTGTTATTTTGTTTTATTGTCGTACATTTTATAATTAATTTTAAATTTATTGATAGAGAATATAATTTAAGGATTTTGATGTAGGTGAATGTGAAACTTGAAAAGGTAAGTGTAATCAGAGTGTAATTCAAATGTCATTTAGAAAGTACGTACGTGTAAGAATTTCAAAAGTAGATGAAAAGGTTTACTTTAGAATTTGACACGGAAAATCATAATAAATTTATAAAAACAAATAATGAAGCAACAATTAATCACCTTGTAAATTCAATTTATATTTAAAATCCGTGTAAGTGTTTATACCCATGCATACAAAAAAGGACTTCTATATTAAAATTATTCCTCCGTTTGAAAAGCATCGATCTAGACATGCTAGATATATAGTGTCAAAAGTATGTATAGGATCTTAAATTAAATCGATTCCACAGAGTGTGGACGGACAGACACAGTCCGTCCCTGGGAGAACATAATAACTCAAAATCTAAAAGGGCAAGAGTTTTGTAATCCCGACAACGTAATTTTTAGAAAATTTTTAGGTTTCCTAATTGTTTTGGGTTTAAATCGTACCAACTACCAAGGCTTCAGGGAGCTGCCATACAAATTTTTGGAACCAATATAAATTATTTCAAAAATTATAATCCTAGGAGGATGAAACATTGCACACGGTTATATATCACACATTGCACACGTCCAGTTATATAATAGGACAAGCACCTATAAGAGTTTTCAAAATGTTACGGCTTCATTTTCGGGGAGCTGCCATACAAAGTTGTCAATTTGATAACTGTGAATCTAATGAATCTACGAGGTTAAAATTCGAACTGGAAAAGTAAAGTAGTAGAGTAAGATACTTGGTAAAATTGGACATTAATCGGGCCAACATACATCATAATTGTTATAAACGTGTATCGTTGATTATAATTTTCGTCGTTTTTCATAGGAATTTAAAATATAATGAAAATACAAAAGTTTTAATTAGATTTATTACACATAATTGTGTAGTTTATGACAAATCTTTGTTTGGTGTTGGTAGGCGCGGGATTGTTCAAAGAATCCCAACATCAATTTATCGCAAATTTTATAAACCTAAAGGAAGCAAGACACAACAATCGTGTATCATATTTTAAGAAACATGATACAAGATAGAAATTTATTAATTGCGAAGATATGCTTGTTGCTTTTTGAAATTTGGGAGACTTTTGATTGGTATCAAAACTACTATTTCAATTCTTCTCGAAATTTAAGAACATAATGGAAATAGCACAGATCTACCTTGTACCAAATTGCAGGTATAAATATCTACAGGTATTAATATAAGAGATCTGCTTTCAAGTTTTTCAAAAAAAAATTATCTGTGCATCAGAGATTGAAACAAAAAAAACACTTTGGTGTAAATCATCACAAATTCTAGGCTACGCTGATGACCTCGACCTGATAGGCAGAAACATAAATGTTGTAAAAGAAAACTTTATAAAATTACAAGAAAAAGCTGCCCAATTTGGTTTGAAAGTCAATGCAGAGAAAACAAAGTACCTTAAAACTCAAATAACAGCAAGAAATCAACCACATACACAAACAATTGCTGTGGGAGATATGGAATTTGAAAGTGTTAAAGATTTCAAATATTTAGGATCAGTAGTTGACATAGAAGGCTCAAATAATGCAGAAATAAACGAAAGACTGAAATCTGGAAATAAATGTTATTTCTCCATGCTAAACCTCTTTAAATCAAACTATATCACAAGGAAAACAAAAATAAAACTGTATAAAACTTTGATAAGACCAGTGGTATCGTATGGATGTGAAACTTGGAGCCTTAGAAAAAATGAAGAAGAAAAATTAGATATTTTTGAGCGCAAGATTCTCCGAAGAATTCTGGGTCCTTTCAGATCATCAGAAGGATCGCTTCGACTTCGAACGAATGAAGAATGCATACAACAATTTAAAGATTTACAATAAGGTTCGTATATTAAAATACAAAAATTAAGATGGGAAGGTCATATTTCCAGAATGCCAAACGAGAGGTCCGTATCCAGAATCTTCTATGGTAATCCAGTTGGAAAAAGACCAGTTGGCAGACCAAGAGTTAGATGGAAAGAAAATTTTCATGAAATTGTAAACGAGCTACAAATACACAATTGGAAGCAAATAATTAGGGAGGCGAAGGCTCACTATGGGCCGTAGTGCCAAGGAGGAGGAGGAGGAGGCTTTCAAGTTTTATGAGGTGAGTGGGAGGTACCCAAACCATCATTCCAATTCATTCCAAAATTTAGAGCCACTTGTATAAATATAGAGAAAGAGAGATACATATCGTATAAACATTCCATGCGTTGCTTTTAACATGATAACATATTCTTTTAGTTTTATGCAATATATGTATTTAAAGTTATTTGAAGTTGAAAGATTTAAACTGGAAGAAATAAGATTAATTTTTAACGAATTTCTTAGAAATCTTCTTAACACTGTCATTTTTAAACCTTTAACAGCAAGCTCAAAAAAAATTGCTAAAAGCAAGATAGAAAACGAAAAATTTGTATCTATAGTATGTATCTGACATTGTAAGCGTTACAGTAAGTTTCTTATATAGTATCTTCAATCAAGATCCTAGAAATTCGATTTGACAGGTATTGGAGTACATTTTTATAAATAAAAACCTTATTTTCTAAATTTCCTCAATTGAACGCCCTTATATGACATTTTGGAAATTATCTAATCTAAATTTTAGACGAGAAAGCATATTAACGCTTTTGAAGAGAATTTAAAATATTATTTAATTTTTAATTAAGTTTTTAAATCCTTCCATAACTTTGATTTTACTTAATTTTTTTTATCCTATTTATCCTTTAGATAAGGTCCTTAATGCTCAGCATTAAATTAATTACATAAATATAAATTAATTGTTTAACGTTGAAATTACCCTATTTTGAGAGATTTACATATTTGAGGAATTAGAAGACATATTAACCTAATGCTATCTTATATTATATCACTAATTATTTTTTATGAAGGTTATTTTGTTACTCCCAATTAATTAGAAATCCATAAGATAATTTGTATATAATTTATATATTAAAACAAGTTATTTGACATTTGTTTGTTCAGGAAACACTATAAGATACTTGCTTATTTTTATTGCAAATATTTTTGAATTTAATTTTAGCAATTTGACTTTGTAGTTTACTATGTAGTGATACTTTAGCAGAACGACTTTCGCCCATCGACATATGACATCAAACCGCATCTTGTATATTTTGCATGCGTATAGGTGGGAAACTTCAAAACTGGTCATATAAGGATATGAAACCCAGTATTTTAAAAGCCGAATGTTGAACTAACGTGATATAAAAAACCTAATTCTGAAACTCTTATTGAAACTGGGAAAAGACAAATATATAGAAAAGTGCTAAATAGTGGAACATTAATTTTGGAGGGCTAACTATCGGAGAAGGCTTTAAAATCAAAATTATTGTTGCTATAATTTTTAACGTGTTATGTGGCCCAAGCCATAATGTCATAATGTCCCATATATATTGGGAAAATATATTCCACCAGGATAGAAATACAATATCATCAACGAAATTAAGGTTGGGTAAGGTTAAAATTGAGGGGCAATATATCCGATCAGCTATAGGTTAAAACACCGCAGAAATCTTTAGCATCTTATGATTTATCAAACATTCAAATTAGTTTTAATTAATATTAGCAGGTCCCATTCCTTCAAGGGAAGCACGGAAGGAGTTTTGAAGAGAAGGAATGTGGCAGGGACGAAGAGTCGGTTGTAGGGGACTAAGGTCACGAGGTTGACTAGAATATAGAAAATTCTTTAAATCCTGTTGAAAATATTTAAATTTTACCGTCGGCCACAAAGTTTAGAATTGGAATAAATGAATAATGTAATAGTTTAGAACTTTTTTAGGTTTCTTATAATATCAAAAATTATGGTAATTCGGCCTATTTTGGGGGGTCATAAGATCAAAAAACTATTGTGGTGATATGTCCCTACAATTTAAGGGTATTATGACAAGATAATGAGACATTTTGCCCAAATTTAGTTCGAGCAATATGTTTCATCAGAAGTAGGACATAAGACCTAAAAGAATTATGGCGGAAATATGACACGTCGCCCCTATTTTTACTGAGGGCTAAGAAGATTTTGATTTTAATTCTTCGAAAGAGCTGAACATAAGGTATTAACTTATATAGTTAATTATTCAATTCATCAACTATTTTCATAGCTCCCATCATATATCCTTAGATTTAATATAAAGTTTTTTAAAGCGTCCAGCTACAAATTAAAATATGTATTTCATGTTCTATAGGTAAATTATTACATCAAATTCGGATATTTAATTACATAATGCATTTTAGTAAATTTTATTTTCATCATGTTGTAACTGTTATACATTTAAGCATTAAATGTCTTAACCAATATAAATAGTTTATTACATCTTAAAACTAAAATTATTTTTTAATCGCTGTTTCAGTATTCATATATATGTATATGTATGGGATTTATTTCATAGGACACTAAAACTATATAACATTAATATTTAGGTCGCGTTTTTATTACACACTCCTTCGTATATAAAAATGGAAACAACTTTTATTTGATGATTTTATAGAATTGATTAATGCTGACTAGGAAAGAAAAAGAGTAATAAAATTGGAGAAAAAAGAAATTTAAAATTCTTATATTTTATTAAGGAGCGTATCAAAATCTCGCGAATCATAATTTCGAGTATCAAAATCTTGTGTTTCAAAATCCCGTGTTGCAAAATCTCGCGCTTTTAATAATTTTCTAGTTGAAATACTATACCTATGTAGCTAATATAATTAGAAGCAGTTTTAGAATTGATTTCAGGGTTGGTTCCGGGGCGACAGAGCCCCCTATTTTAAAAGTTTTGTAGTTGGAATATTAATGTAGGAAATATAATTAGAAACGGTTTTATAGTTTGTTTCAAAATAAGGGTTTCAATATAATTTCTTTAGTGAGGATTTGAAGACAGCCCCCACTATTTTAAAATATGTTTTAATATTCAAAAATATGTATGCAAAAACATAATTAGGAGGGATTTTGTACTAGGTACAAAATGAGGGTTGTACACCTATTTCAGAATATGTGTATATATGTATTTACGAGCCTTTAACTAGGAGGAATTTTTTTGGGTGAATTAATAGGCAGGATTATACAGTTTTTGCAGAATATTTATTTAAGAGGGAATTTAAAGTTGTATTAATTAGGAGGAAATTTTGAGTTGTATTAAAATCTGGGTTTAAAATGCGAGAATTTGACACACGAGATTTTTAAACGCGAGATTTTGACACACGAGATTTGTACCCAATTTATTATAGGTTTCTAAGTTTTCTTAGGAATTGAAGACCTTGGAAATGTCGTTAAAATTGTCATTGAATTCGTATTTTTAATGCGTAGGTGTAGTAATAGTTTAGGAAATCTTATATCCATTCAAAGTTGTTATTTATTGTTATTTATTATTTAAAAGAACTTAAAAAATTTATAGATTTTGATATGTAATTATAAATTTGCTTTTGGGTATAGGTTCAGAAATTCATCTCATCACATATAATCTCATGGGAACCCCCGTTTAGTGTAAAGTAGGCGATTTTTTATATCATTTTAACACTTCTGCCCTTTAATATAAAACAAAAGATTACAAAAATGTTATTTTCTTTAATATAAATTTAAATAAAATTAACGATTTGGGTTTGTTAAAAATGTTGTAGTAATAAATTTTACAATATTAAAATTCAAGTTCAAATTTTTAATAGAATTTTGAATAAAATTAAAATATTTATTTAATTACGTTTGGGTAGGGACTTAGGGAGTAAAGTTCTTTCACAAATTTGCAAATTTTATTTTTATTTAATTATTTACTTCGCATAAAAAATATGATGGATTATAGAGTCTTTTGTTTTATTAACATTAAAGTAATTTTTCATTTAAAATATGATGTCATACTATTGTTTCATATTTAATAGCTAAAGAAAAAAATTAATGATAAAAATCATCATCATTATAATGATATATTATTTCATATTAATGATATGATAATGATGTTATCATAAATAAAATATGATAATTTTTAGAAGATGGATGGGGTTGTTCATACGTGTGAATTCATTAGTAGCACCAAATATGAATTTGTTTAGGCATTGGTTTTGACTCTAGGGCTACATGTAAGTTTATATGCAAACTGTGTATTCGTTTATTTATAATATTTGACTTTAATAAGACTACCAGCTACTTTTGTCACATGGAAGATGGGAATCTTCAAAGGCATTAAGAAATTTATAAATTCTCTAGTAATGTTGTAATGCTTTTCACTAAAAACCGCCTCTCGCTGTAGATTATAAATCGAAACTTATCTATCAGTTATTTGATGAGAAGTAAGGTCGGGAAATGGATAGGAAATTATATTGTATTTTAATTTAAGATTGAATGGGGAATTTGAGACGAGAAAGTTGATTTTTCCATTAAATTTTTTTAAATCGTATGATTTTGGTGAAATGAGGGAACTTTAATGAAGGTTAATAAATCAATAAACGTAGGTGAAAGGGTATATTAAGTTCGCCATACAGTTTGTCATGCTGTGCAGAAGAGCCTTAGATATAGACTCAAAAGTATGGATCAAATCGAAAAGTAAATCGATTTAGCTATGTGTGTTCATCCTACCTACCATTTGTCCGACTGTCACTCTGTCCATCTGTTCGCGCGATAATTCAATAATAAAGGAGGTAGGTATTATTCTTTAAAGGATTTTGATAAATTTACTTTTCCAAAGAGCTTTCTTTGTTGTTGAGATCCAGCCAGTTTGGTCACTTTGTTAGTGTAACTGCCATACAACTTATATTTTCATTTGTACATCACTCAGAGTTTTCATAAGTTGTGTACTTGAAATTATGCCAAAAGTATTTATATTTATTTCGCAGTTATATTTTGACTAATTACTGAAATGACTAATATATGAATATGACTGCGGGCTTTGTAAATATTATAAGTCACTATTTTTCCTCGAAAAAAGATTGTAGACCATGAAGTGCCATTTGTAATAATTGTATTATAATAATTGTATTTAAATAATTGTATCTTATTTAAAAAAGTATATTTCAGTTAAATCCAAAATCAAAATATTAGTCATTTTTAAATAGTATGCTATGACAACTATCATTTTTGCAGGTTTTCTCAGAATACTCAATTTGAATTTAATTAACAAAAATACAAGAGCAAAATAAAAGTTTTGCAGTGTTGCATATTTATTGGCGCCTAAATAAATTTCGGATGATAAACGTATTAAATCAAGAGCAGATACTGACACATTGATATATTTCACTTAAAAATGAACCTTAAATTTTAATGTCAAGATTGTTGGTTTGCGTATATTTCAAAGATGAGATAAGGATCAACTAAGGATTAAAACCCAATAATAAAGCTAAAAAAATTAAAAAATTCAAAATGAATGTAAATTAGATATATATAAAATAAATATGCTGTGTACACGACAGAACTAACCGCTCTTACAGTAATAGCTTAAAGTAAAATTTCTTTAGTAAAATAGGTTTTTTGTGTAAAAATATTAATCAAAACAATATATACCTAATTTTTAATAATTAAAAATGTTTTTATTTTATATAAATGTATAAAACTAATACGATATTTATTCAAATTAAAGTAACTTGTTGTTGTGTTTAGGCTTTAGGCTGTTTAGGCTGTACTCGAGTTCACAGACAGATTTACATACACACACAGACGGATATCATAAAAATACACGTTTTATGGGTTTCTACACATCGGAGTAATGCATATAAGCAAAAATCTTAGGGAAAATTTTTGGTGCGAAAACAATACCTACTGCTTATTATATTTTATATAAGCGGTTGGTAAAAAGATTCAAGATTCGAATTGTGTTCTTAAAGTTAAAATATAAAAAAGTACAATTCAATGATGCAGACAAGTAGAGGAATGGTATGAATACTAGACAGGGCGTTTGCATTCGAATTCAAGAATTATTTGACATTTATTAGCTATAATTTACTTTCTTTTTTTTATTTATAGATAAATTACATTAAAAAACTGTTTTTTTTTGTTAGTTCAAATAAAGTATTTAGTTAGAACAAGATTTGGATAAAAATAAAGATAAAAAAATTAATTTTTAATGACTTCAAACTAAGGGCCGATGTAATTTATTATCGCAGATACAAGTAAGTTTTAGAGTTAAGAATGAGAAAATCTCTTTTTCCAAAGTATCATATTTTAAACTGTTTTTTGATTTTCTTAAACGTCTCTAAGTAAAGAAATCGTTACACGCAAAATTCTGGCATTTAAATCCAGATATTGCTTAGTTTTTGCTATGGCAGATGCAGTAGGTTAGTAAAAATCTGCAAGAAAGATATGTGACTCAGGAATTGAAAAGAAAACTGAAAATTTAGTTGAATGATATGTTCTATTCGCAAAGCTTGTGGCAGATATAAAGTTTTATAATATTTTCCTAAAATATAAGAATACGTTGGTATTATATCCCATCTATCAATTACGCTCTCGTTTTACTCTCGTTTCACTCTCATTACGTAGTCAACAAAGGAGTATCCACAATGAAATATACATGACAGCGTTTTTTGACATTGTTTTGTTTACAAATTTCATGAATTAAAAAATATTCAGGAGTTTATTTTTATATTATTTAATCCTAGATAAAGAAAAAAATGTTTACTAATTTTTGATTCTGACAATATATTTTTTTATTTTGACAATGTACCGTTCAGTTATTTGACATTTGAATATGTAGAGAAAGTGAAAAAGTTAAAAGTTAAAAAACTTTTAAAATGGTTGCGTAATGGCTGCGTCAGGGCTGCCACTATTGTTGACATTTTGAAATAATTCAATACAATCAAAATAGTTTGACAGATAGCTAACGTGAAGAGAGGGAAACGAGAGCGTTCCATTGTAAATAGGCTATTAATTCTTTAAAATTTGAACTCCATAATAAGTCTAAAACTTGATATATTTTCTTTATATATGTTATGTCAACAACAAAGTATTTAAAAAATTAGGATTTCGATATTCGGAATTACGAAAGTCGAGACTTTCTGTCACACTTTTTGTAAAATTTTACAGTTTTAATGAAAGTTTTACTAGATTTTTTATAGTCTTACGGAATCTGTAAGCTTCTATTTCACTCCTCTTGTTTCTTAGACCTTGCCATGTTTGTACACAGTAAGAATTTTGGAAAATAAATATTAACCCTTTAGTCCCTAGAATAACAATAAGTTTTAGAATAGTGTAACTAACTTATAGAAAGTGAATTTTCACCCTTTTCTTACTTCACTCACAATAGGGTTCAGAATAGTCCAACCAACTTACATCTATTTGATATGCTTCAAAAATACATAAAAACCTTCAAATCCTTAGTATTTAAGTGATAATTTTATCTTGATTTATCGAAGAAACAATTATTGCAAGCTTATTCAACATTTTCGCTAATCCTTGATTATTTAACACTAACTTTAGTAAAATGGTGCACAACTTCAGCTCCGAGCACCCCATTAACCTTCTCAATCTTATAACCAAATGGTAAACCAAATTTTGTTAAAAAAAAACTTTATTAATCCATTAAAAGTAATAAAAATTATTATCATTAATGTGTTTAAAAACTGGTTTTTCATTAATTTAATTTTGGGAAAACAATTTAAACTATTAAGAGATATTTTATCGATTTATCATATGAATGGACTTTATCTTATAACTATTAAATTATATGAGTGTACGTAAATTTATATCTTAGTTTTTTTTTGGAAAAATAATTTCAATATTCATCCGCAACAAAAACCATTTTTATAACAAAAAATAACATCTTATTGAATATTATATGACTTTTTAATGGTAAATAGCTCTAAGAAATGAAGAAAGAAAAAAAAAATTAAAAAAATACCCTTTCGAAGGACAATAGAAGACATATATGATTGGCGACGAATGAATAGTTTTGGAAATTCTTTTTTTGCAACATAAAGACAAAAACTGAAGAAAAATTTAAATGTGGGTGAAATGTTTCTAATAGAAAATCATTAAAATCAAAGAAGAATATAATATAAAATGAAGAACAAAATTAATATACATTATTTTTTTATGGAACAGTTTTTGTTTATTTTTTTTTTTTTGTTTTAAATATATTTGTTAAAATGAAGATATACTTGAAGTGTCCTTGCACAATAATTATAGCAAATATATATTTGGGGTAATTTGACTAAATAAAACCAGTGAACGCCTTTTTATTAACTAAACTTTTTCGTATTTTTTGGTATCTTGTACGCGTTAATATGTCAGCAACACTCCCAAAAAATTTGTGGCCTTTGCAAAATATTTTCCAAAAAAATTTAATAAGATCCTTATAAAAATAAAAATTAGTAAATACATATATATAAATATACATATAATGAAAATAATAAATAAAAATTAAATATTTAACTGCTTTAACTTAAACGAGGAAGCGTGCAATAGAATAGAATGTTTCAACTCTGGGATACCCGTATGACCGTAATATAAACATTATATCACCCGGTTAATTACTTTTGGCAAAATTTTAAAGACAAAACTTATTAGGCTTTCAGTTATGTGCAAAAGAAAATATAAGTTGAAAGGCAGATCTTTGAACCTCTTTCACTACACCAACTTTATTTTATTTTGACGTTGGACATTAAAGTTGACCACTATTGATATAGAGCAATACCCATATAAAAAAAGAAGTTGTAAGACAAGCACTCGAACCCACTGCAATAAACGAACCAAATTTTGCACAAACTTTGGCCAGCAAACTTATCTATTTTTGGCAAAGCTTCAGACATCCAGCTTTATTAGGTATAGGGCAATGCTCATAAAAAAAGAAGTTGTATGGCAGGTACTCGAACCCGTGGAGAAAACTGGGTGGATTTCAATCGCGATGAAGGCTATAGCTTAAAAACAAATTTGTGAAAATTTCAAAATCCTAGCTCCTTTATTTCTTGAGTTATGGTGGGGACGGATGAACTTTTTGATTCTGATCAGATCCATACCTTTGAGTCTATATCTACCACATTCCTTCTATGCGTCACAAACGCACTGTCAAATTAAGTATACTCTTTTGACCTATAGTCATACGGGTATAAAAAAATTATTTTGTATTATTTTTTTTTATATACTAGCTAATACCCGGTGCGCGTTGCTGCGCCTCTCAATGGAGGTTTAATTGAATTTGATGTTACTGGAAAAAGTTAACACAAAACTTACACACGGTTTACACATGTAAATTTTAAAATGTGTGAAAGCAATCTTTTTAAAACGATTTTTCTAGGATTATTCTAGTAATTTTTGAAACTTTCTGTAATTCAAAGCAGTACGAACTACTTTCCAAATTTTGACGTAATTTACTTCCAAAAAAATTTTTTGAAAAATCGCAGGACCGACTGTTAAAAGACTCAACTCCATTTTCAAGTTGCTTCACACATATAAAATTTGAAGTAAACCGGTCAAATCGTTTCTAATTTAGAGTTAAGTAACGCAAAAATCTATTAAAAGCCACTGAGCCCCACTGGGTTAACGGAACTACACTTTCTCTTTAGGCAAAGCAGTATTGCGCAAAATTGGACGTAATTTGCTTCCAAACCACTCAACAAAATTTTTTGAGGCTTTCTTTTTAGCCAAAGCAGTACTTCGCAAATTTTGACAATATTAGCTTCCAAAATTATTTTGACCGACATGGGTTAACAAATTTCAAATCTGTTAATAGTGTCAAATCAATTCTCACAGGGGAGCACGTATATAAAATTTAAAGAAAATCGGTCAAACCGTTTTTAATTTAGAGTTAAGTATTGAAAAAACCTATAAAAAGCTGTTGGCCCCAATGGGTTAATGCAAGTCAATAAAATTTTTTTGTGGGTTTTATTTTTAGCCAAAGCAGAATTTCATAAAATCGGACAAAATTCGGACCCAAAATTTTTTTTGACACCCCGTCGGCCCAACATGGGTTAATAAATTCCAAAACTGTTAATAGTGTCAACTCAATTCTCAAGGAGCATCACGTATACAAAATTTGAAGGCAATTGGTCAAACTGTTTCGAATTTAGAGTAAAGTATTGAAAAAACCTATAAAAAGCTTTTGGGCCGCAATGGGTTAATGGAACCCAACAAAATTTTTTTTGGGGATTTCTTTAAAGCTAAAGCAGAATTTCGTAAAATCGGACAAAATTTGGACCCAAAATTTTTTTTGACTACCCGTCGGGCCGACATGGGTTAACAAATTCCAAAACTGTCAATAGTGTCTACTCAATTCTCAAAGAGCATCACGTATACAAAATTTGAAGTCAATCGGTCAAACCGTTTCGAATTTAGAGTAAAGTATTTAAAAAACTTATAAAAAGCTGTTGGGCCGCAATGGGTTAATGGAACTCAACAAAAATTTTTTTGGGGCTTTCTTTTAAACCAAAGCAGAATTTCGTAAAATCGGACAAAATTTGGACCCAAAATTTTTTTTGACCACCCTTCGGCCCGACATGGGTTAACAAATTCCAAAACTGTTAATAGTGTCTACTCAATTCTCAAAGAGCATCACGTATACAAAATTTGAAGTCAATCGGTCAAACCGTTTTCATTTTAGAACAAAGAAGTTTAAATACTTGCACCACAGCCCCAACTTGTCGGTCCGTTAGAGCAAAATTTTTGAGCCACGATTTCTTTCCGTACCCAAAAACCCCTATATACAAATTTTCATGAAAATCGGCTGGGCAGTTTAGGAGTCTATTCGCTACATACAAACAAACAAACAAACAAACAAACAAACAAACATACAAACAAACAAACATTCCCTTTTATATATATAGATATATATTCATTTATATATATATATATAATATTTATATGTGTTTAATGTCTACATGGTTGAAAGAATATCATTTATGTTTTTAAATATCGAATGTCCTTTACTACATTTGTATTGAATGTGTGTAGTTTGATCCTTGAATTTCTTTTTAATTTATTTATTTTAAACGCAATTCATATTTAAAAAAAACATCATTATTTACTTATTTGTATTTTGGATTTTTTTGTATCTGTTTAACGCATTTTATATATTTTTATTTGCAATATTAAGCAAATTTGCTATTGAATTATTATTTTGGTAGTTTAATTTTCAGGTTGTCCTTCCAAAATTTTTATGGTGGCAATTTTTAACAAATCATTTTAATTTTTTAGATCTCAATTTATTACTTTAATGTTTAATTTAAAAATTGTGTTCTTACTACGATGTACGTTATATTATTAAATTAAATTTAATATATTAATATGTTTAAAGATTTTTGATAATATCTCAATATTTTTATCCTTTAGGTTCAGAATTTCGTTTATTGAATGGTTTTTTAGAAAGCTTCTGAACTTTGACAGTCAGCAAATATATGTTTAATGGTCAAAATATTTTCATAGTGTGGACATGTGAGTGATGTCAAATATGAATTTCTTATTTTTTTGGTCCTGGAGATATTGTCTTTGGCCAGTGAAATTTGAGAAAGTTGGTAGACGTGTTCCATTCACCTGCTTATTTTTGTTTTTTTTAATTTAAAATTTTATTTATCCTTTTATTCATCTTACAAAAATCTTAACCTAGAAAAATTTACAAAAACGGTTTTCTTGCTTTTAAACTTAACATTTAAATTATTAGCTTAATTTTTATGTTAATTTTAAAAGATATTTTATTTTTATTTTTAGACTTAATTTGAATTATAAACTTAATATTATTCTTATAAATATTGGAAAAACTAGGGAACATAAAAACCAATAACTATACATTTTTTAATTAAAACTTAACCTAACCTAATTAAAACCTAATTCACCTGCCTATTTGTACAAAACTTTAAGGGGTATATTGCATACTTTTAGGGATTAATATTTTCTTATATTATACCAAATCATAAAAAAAATGATTTTAGTTCTTCATAAATACAGTTTTGTTGTGAATAGTACCGTAAACTTCTCTTCCTATGTGAACTTTTAACATTTCCGAGCCTCTTTTCGTTCAAAATAAAAATTACTGAGTTATCTAAGACTTAAACTATCTTTTCCAAAAATACCCAGTTTGTTAAAACTTTTCTTCAACAATTTTTCTCCACCAACTAGGCCATCCGATTGTCTTACAGATAGTCAATTAGAATATAGAAATGATTTGAAATACTATATTTTGCAAATTTATATTAACGGCAATTCAAATTGTGAAAAAATTTTAACAATTTAAAAAGTTTTCCATTGAATTTTCTTACATATCCATATACATATATATATAAATTGTTTTTTTCGAAAATACAACTCCGATTTAATTTTATAACGAAAATTGTGGTAAAATTTTTTTCCCCATATGAAAATTCAAAAAAAAAAAATTTAACCAAAATATTAAGTGCGTTAAAATTTCAAAATTTTTTTCTAAAATTTCAATTGCAAAAAAAAAAAACAAATACACAATCATATACATTTTTATTTACAATTATTCTGTATATCTTTCTCTCTCTTACACTTATATTCTACCATCATATAGAAACAATATCAAAATATTTTATAATAAAATAATAGTATATCCAAGTCTAAATCAAATAGTTTCAAAAAATGTTAATGTGACGCCAATATGACTGTATTTTTCTTTTAAAAATTTCATCTAGATGGCGCCAATCTGTTATCCTTTTTGTTGTATACTTTATTTCGATTTATATGATGTTATTGTTGTTATTATTATTGTTATTGTTGTTGTTGTTTTATTTGATTTGATTTTATTTGAAGAATATTTTCATTTTTTATGATGGCAATGTAATAAAATATAGTAGTGGCGGATAAAATGATTGTTGTTGTAAATAAAATATAGTGGTGGGTTCTTATATAGAAACTGTAACTCAAGTTTATTGGATGTTTTTTTTGTTTAATATTTGTTTTGTGGTAGGTTGTTGTTACAAAGATGAAAATTTTTATAAATGAATGAAAATGCTAAATTTTTTTCTTTTTTTTCAAATATGAGTAAACAAAAAATCAATATTTAAGAAATTTTACAAAGTAAAAAAACTTAATAGTCGTTTTACAAGTTGCCATCTTTTATTTTAAATAACCGGTAAAGCATACGTGTTGCACAACAATTTCAAAATTTCAAAAAAGTTGCTAAATATATATGCATCTGTATGTAATGTTGTTCAAATGTCTGAAAACTTTTAAATAGGCACAAACTTTTAAATTGAAAAAACAAATGTCAAACAACTTTATAGCTTACTTTTCAGGTTTACCGCTTATGCACTCATCTTCTAAGCACCATGAGTGCAACCAACCACATTGAAATACCACTTCAAAAGTTTAATATATGGGAAACAATACAAATGCACACAATGAAAGTAACAACAAAGTTTCAACGCAATATTGACGCAAAATTTGCTAAACTCTTTACTTCTACGCTATTTTGACAGCTAATTGCTTAATTTTTCCCAGTCATTTATATTTATTACCATTACTTTTATCTTCAAAATGGAGAATTTATTCAATTTGTTTACATTAAATATCACTTTAGCGCTTTTGATGTTTAGCATTGTGTTAAAAAAATTTGATAGTAATGTTTTTTAACATTTTGACAACTTCAATGTTACGTCATGGCTACGCTCATTGTGTTCAAGTTATCAAGATTTGATAATTTGACAGATAAATAATAACTTCAATGCTGCGTTATGGCTATGCTCATTGTGCCCAAGGCGTCAAGAATTAATAGTTTGAAAACTGATTAATGACAGATAAATAACAACTTCAATAGCTACGCTCATTGACCCAATGCATCAAGATTTGATAGTTTGAAAACTGATTAATGACAGATAAATAAATCAGCTGATATCTGAATTTAAAGATTATTAAAATACTAGTCAACTTGCTTATACGTGCTAGTAAATTTTACTCTGAAATAAATTAAAAGAATTTTTCAAGTCTATACATATAAATACGAGTATAATAATGAATATGAATGATTTTTAAGAAAAATTATCTTAAGATTTAATTTTTAGAAAGATCATGGTTCCATATTTTATTTATTCTCTTGCATTTTCCAGCACTAAAGAATTTCCACTGGATTAAATAAAAAGAAAAATAAAATACTAAAAAAAAAATTATAAAATATATATGTGTATATATTATATACGAAATATGAATACATGTTAGCATCAATGACTTGAATAAATAATATGTATTATTAACACCATCTGTTGTACTATTATGAAATTAAATCTGTGATTTAGTTTTTTTTATTTTTTTGTATTTTTATTATACCCGTATGACTATATAGTCAAAGGGTATAATAAATTTGCCATTACGTTTGTGACGCAGAGAAGGAGAGGGGGTAGATATAGACTCAAGTGTATGGATCGGATCAGAATCGAAAAATAAATCGATTTAGCTATGTATGTCCGTCCGTCCGTCTGTCCGTCCGTCCGTCCGTCCGTCCGTCTGTCCGTCCGTCACCACGATAACTCAAAAACTAAGGGAGCTAGGATCTTGAAATTTTCGCAAATTCGTTTTTTTGCAATAGCAGTCATCGCTATTTAAATCCAGCCATTTTGGACCATGGGTTCGGGTAGCTGCCATACAACTTCTTTTTTTATATGAGTATTACTCTGTACCTATGACAGCTACGTATCTGAAATTTTGCCAAAAGCAGTTTAGTTTCATGGCCAAAGTTTCTGCAAAATTTGGTTGGTCTACTGCAGTGGGTTCGAGTAGCTGCCATACAACTTCTTACTTTATATGAGCATTACTCTACACCTAAGGAAGCTGGGTGTCTGAAATTTTGCCAAAAATAGTTTAGTGTAATGACCAAAGTTACTACAAAATTTGGTTAGTCTACTGCAGTGGGTTCGAATAGCTGCCATACAACTTCTAATTTTATATGAGCATTACTCTACACCCATTTAAGTTGGGTGTCTGAAATTTTGCCAAAAATAGTTTAGTGTAATGGCCAAAGTTACTGCAAAATTTGGTTGGTTGGCAGAGGGTTCGAGTAGCTGCAATACAACTGCTTCTTTTATATGAGCATTACACTAAACCTAATAAAGCGGTATGTTTGAAATTTTGCCAAAAGTAATCAATGTTTATAATAATAATGATATAATGTTTATACAACGGTCATACGGGTATCCCAGAGTTGACACAGTCTACTCTACCACACTTTTTCTCGTTTTTTTTGTTTATTAGATTCGTTTAGTTCATGAAAGAATTTTTTCAAAATATTTGTATAAAATAAAAATAAGACAAAAAAAATTAAAATATTTGAAATTCTAAAGAAAGATTATTAGTAATATTAATAAAGAAAGATTTGTTTATTTTAGATTTTGTTTTTGTTTTCTTGTGTATTAAAACAAAAAAATATATTGATTATATTATTAAAATTATACTTTAGTTCTTATTAAAGATTTATTAAAATTTTATTTTATTTTTTGGTTTTTTGGTTATAAATTTTATACTTATTGGTTTAAATTTTATATCGTTATTGAATGAATTCTGTAATAAGTGTGGTTTGTAAAGGGAATGAAAAGATTTTGTCAATAATTTAATTTAACTATACAAGTTATTAATAAGAATTTAGTTGTTAAGTGAATAATAACTTTACATAATGTATAAGCAAATTAATAAGATATTTTTGCCTATCCTTGTAGGGACGGTACCTTGTAGGGACAAAGACCTGTTCCAAAGAAATCAAACAATTAATGCCGCCTCCATCTCCAACGACGTGAAATAAGGAGTGCAACAGATGCTCATCCCTACACTGTTTAGTGTAGGGATGAGCATGATAATTGAATTAGTGAAATGGCGAAATAAGGTTTATGCTTACTAGTAAACATTGCTCATGGAAATTCATTTGTTATTCATACATCGCGATTATGGAATTGGTTGTCATGCCCAAAATTTGGTAAGTTATTTAACATGTACGATCCAAAAAAGTTTAAGAAAAACATTAACACCCATATTCCTGACACCCCTTTAAATTATTTCCTTTATCCAACTTAATACCAATTTCTAAATCATATCTCTAATTTCCTATAGTAATCCAGATCATAAAAACTAAGCGAAACATATGTATTCCAAGTTTGATTTTATAAAAGGGGGAGGGTTTAAGTTGACTAAGGTTTAAGTTGACTAAGTACTCCGTACCGTAATTCTGGGTGGTTTTTAATGCTTTCCATCAATTCAGGTAAAACAATATCAAAAACAGAAAACTTTGAAGCTCTATATTTAAACACTAGGAATTCTTGTGCCTCTATATTGGTTTAAATTATAGTTTAATTTTAATTTTCCTTTATATGAGAGTTTAAACTGATTGTTGCGTAGTTAGGGAGATATTGTGCAATTCTCAGGTTATCATCTAATTTAAATGAAATGTATTTGCACGAATTGTTTTAGAAATGTGCTTCTACTTTCTTCTAATACTTCAAATGTTTTAAAACAAAATGATTTCAACAAGCAAGAATCTAGAAATATTCAATTTAATCTTTATTTGCATTAAAATGATGTATTGTAGAACTAAAGCTACTGAAAGTATTTTCAAAATTTAACTAATTAAAGGATTTTGAAGCTAACACTCTACATATATATCTAAGTTTTTTGAAACTTATGAATAAATTTGGATTTAGAAAAATTAGGGTTTATTGGTTTATATGCTGATAACCCAGAAATAATGGACGCTTTGAAAGCTTATACAGAACCCGTACTATTGTTGAAATAAGGCCTGAATTCATCAAAAAAATTGTCCAAATTGGTCAGATAGAATACGATGCCTCGGAGCTAGTCATTAAATTATTTGCAATTTAAGCTTCAATCTTAATTAAAAAGTGTTTTATTTCAATTTAAAGTTCTATTGTTCTAAAAATTAAACACCCGTTACTATGGATACATAATGTAGATTCAATTCAGTATATACATACATATATCATTGATCTTGATATCTGCTTATGATTGTAAAAGAAATTAATTTATTATAAAAGTAAAAACACATTCATAATTCTATTCATATTTTTTGAAAATTATAAATATAAATTTTCTAATTTAAAATTTATTTTTATGATCCACTGTATAAACTTGAAAAGTTGGAAAAACTCATTTACAAGATAAATTGTTTGTTTACGACAATCTATTCTTAGATTACTACGTTCTATTTGTTTAGTTTTAGGGATATTTAATTTGATTGGAAATACTATATGTTGATTTTAACTTACATAAGTATGGTAATAGTAGGTATGTTAAATTAGCATAAATAGATAAACCTTTATTTAAAATATTTGTTAAAACGGATAAAAGTCTATAAAATAAAAATTTACCATAAAGTTTTTAGTTTATAAGATATATGATATGTAAATTGTCTTAAGACGTTTTATTTAATGGTATTGGTAAATCATTGTCGAAATTGTGGTCTGAAAGAGCAGAATCAAGAAAGAGCATTATTGCAGGTTTATCTTGTGGACTAACGGGACTGGTTGCCAACTGTAAGGCTAACAACATAACATTGGTAATTTTAAAAAAAATATATATTATATTTAAATTTTATTAATTTACTATTTAATATAAATGTCTTGAGAAAAAAAGAACAGAAGAAAGAAACCTCAACCTTTTATAATCATCAATATTTCTACTATAATTAACTTAGCTCTATATAAAATAATTTCTATAACCTAGACTGTATACACTATATTTTAAGATTTAAACAATTCATTGGAAATTTTTATTATTTATTTTAGTTTATGATTAATTATTAATTACCAATTACATTAATTTTAAATATTTATTTATAGCATTTATTTATATTAAAAATATTTTATTTATTTTTAAAATCAATTTTCAGATTGTTATAAAAATTTTTTTTATAGATATTAAATATTTTTTATATTTTTCTTTCTTAGTACTACAAATATTTTAAATGTTTGTTATTAAATTTGTATTTATAAAAAATATACTAAATTAAAAAAAATTTTTTAACCCTTTTGTTGTTTTAATATACTTTATAAATGTTTGAGTTATATTAAAATTTTATACTAATTATTAAACATAGACAATAGAACAAATCTGAGAAACTTACTTGAATTTCTAGAATCGCACTCATGTTCGATTATGAAATCTTGCTCTGTTCATTAAAAACGAGAAAGATTATAGTTACACTTGTCAGATACCCGTGTAAACCCACTATGAAGTTTAAAATAAAATAAACCGTAAATTTACTCATATTATAATACAAAAAATACCGGGAACAGTGCAGTAGAATAGACTGTTTCAACTCTGGGATACTTATATGACCACAACATCTACATTATATCATCCGGTTAGAAATCCAAAAGAAAATATAAGTTGAAAGGCAGCTCTGCGAACCTCTTCCACTACACCAACTATTTTTTTATTCAAACGTTGCCAATTAAAGTTAACTACTATTGTAAAAGTTTCAGACTACCTTTATTAGGTAAAGAGTAACACTCATATTAAAGAAGAAGTTGTATGACAGCTACCCAAAGCCTTGGTTTGATTTTAACTAAATCCAAGGGAACCTACAAATTGTCTAAAAACACTTTGTGTGAATTTCAAAATTCTAGCCCTTTCAGTGTTTGAGTTATCGTACGGACTAAAGGAGAAAGAGGCACACATAGTAGCTATTATTTTATTTTTGATACTGATCCGATTCATACCTTTGAATCTATATCAATCATGTCTAGATCGATGCACTACATACAGAGGAGTAATTTTAATATACCCGTGACTTTATTTGTATGCTCGGGTATAAAAATAATGAACTTCTGTGAAATTCCAGCTTTGTTGATTTTATAAATGTTTAAATTACTGGTATCATCTTCAAAATTTTAAAATGGATTAAAGTCGTTATGATTATAAATATAAATATATATATACACTACCTTGTATACGATATACATAAATTATTAGCTCAGGTTGTCTAATTTGAGACGAAGGTGTTTCAAAACAAAAGTTAATAAATTTATATATAGTGAATTTTTAAACCATTGCAAAATTCTCAACAAAAGATTCAATTAATGTCTGACTTCCCCATAAGGGTTAATACACGAAAAGACAAATTATTTTAAAAATTAATTTCAAATACCTTCCCAATAATTTAAATATTAAATAAATATTACTATATAATATTCAAAAAGAACATATTTTAATAGATAATACTCCCACATTAATAATAATAACAAGCAGTAAGAATGATTGTCAAAATATTAATTTTCTTATTTTAATACTTAAAATAATTTATGACAATTATATCCTTGTCATCTTTATTTATATTTTGTTTATTGTTTTATTTTTATTATTATTTTTTTTTTCTGTAACTAATAAGTAGAGCATATAATTACATAATAATGTCTTACATAGTTCTTTAAATTACTTAAATGTCTCCAGTTATCAAATTGTTTTTATTCCATTTTGTTTTTGTGTTTAAAATAAAAGTAATCAATTATTTTATTGTAGTTACTTTTAAAAGGATTTGAGTAATTTTTAGGTTATTGCATGTACATGTTGGTTCTTTTATTAACTATGTTAATTGAATTTTAGTTTATTTAATCTTACATAGTTATGTTCTGATCTGACCGCAGATAAAGTAATGTAATTTTTGAAATATTTGACATTTGTAGGGTGGATTGCCAAACGTTATAAGTTTGATTTAAAATAATTGATATTGATAATAATTTAAAAACCAATGAAAAACATAGATAAATTATTGCTGAAAATGTAAAATGTATGCGAAATAAGTTTGGGAAAAAATAATTTTAAAACATTTTACTTTGAGTTAGTTAATTTAAATATTGAAGTGGTTATTTAGGTAAGGCACGTGCCTGAGCTATTACTTTTCACTCGCGATTGTGTCGCTGTCTCCAAACTCCTTTGATGTTAATCGAACTAAACATTTAAGGTAGAATCTTCTTTTCAAATAACCTTATCAGCTTTTCATCGTACTTGGATATGGTTCATGATTCTGCACCATATGTCAAAACTGGTACGATGAGTGTTCTGTACAGTGTAATCTTTGTCTTTCTATTCAGAGTTCTTGACCTAATGTGTACTTAACCTAGAGTAAAAATGGTTGGCTAGCTATATTTCACTATTTAATATTTTCACTATTCTACCCTTAATTTCCAAGCTGGTGTTTCTCCCTTCTGTGTTCATTTGAGTTTCCTTTGTCAGTCCTTCGCCGTTGATAATCCTCATAAGCCAGTCTTGTTTTTTTCTGAAGCCAGTTTCGATAAGCGATGTTCTCATTCACTATGATGTCACTTTTTCTCAACCCATTGTGGGAAGATGATGGTACCGAATCAATGACTTGATCGCTTATTTGATGATAGAAGAGTACCGTCTCCACTGCCGTTTGTATTTCCAAATGTCTCCTCTTAGGAACATGCTAATATTAAAGAATTTCGCTCCGATTCGGATGGATACAAATTTTCGAGTTTTTTGCTGATAACTGTAGTATTGTGCGGAGCTTCCTTTGATATTTTATTACGCTCTTTCTTGCTCAGTTTAGTTCTTGTAATGTTGTTAGGTAAGTGTTGTAATTGCCGAGTAGATAGCTCCATTTGGTCGGCAACGCGTCAACTCGAAACTTTTTTTGTGTGTTCGTGTATGTGTATGAATATGTTTATTTGTGTATGTGTGTGTCTATGCACACGTAACCCGCGAAAATTTTAAACCAACTTTAATGGAATTTGGTGTTTCGTCAAAAATGTTTGTGCGAATGTTTCTTTATTCCTTTGTAACTTTTGTAACAAGCAGTCGATTATCAGTCGATATTTTTTGAGTATGGGAAAATATTTCTGGGCTAACCTTTGTGCTCTAAAGTTCCAATTTAGGGCTGTGTTGCAAATATTTAAACTTTATTGTTCTAAAATAAAAACGATTTGATCAATTAATATCAAATGTTGTATATGTGAAGCTCTATGATATTGGAGATGAGTCTATTAACAGACTTTGAATATGTCAACCCAGATTGGCCCGAAGATTGGTCTAAAAAATTTTTGGAACAAAAAATTTAATACTTGAATTTCAAGTGTCATAATATTAACAAATCTCACAGTTAAAAAATATTGTACAAGGAATGTGTCATATAAATGTCCTAGCTAGGATTGTATGTGATAGTATGTATGACATAGTAGTAAGTTTATTTTTTTAAAAAAAAAAAGTTTTTATAAATGTTTGTTGAATGATAAATGTACCCTTGGGATATTATGCGCGTCCTAAATAATAATAATATTAAAGTTTTATTAAGTAGGATAATAATTATAAAATATTTTTGCCAAAAGTAAATAAATATGAGGCTTAAAACAATAATTATACTCGTAAATGAAGATTTTGTTTTTTTTTTATATAATTTTGATATTTTTTTTTAATTAAATTAAAATGTCTTAAAGTTAAATATAATGAGTATATCTTATTATTATTTTTATAGTATTGCTTTGTCATTATTGTTTTAACAAAATTTTGCACTAAAATTGTGGTTCCTTAATGTCTGGTTGTTTATTATAAGATAAAACGAATAGAGAAACCAAAAATAAAACAAGAAATGATTGATTTTTATACCCGTATGACTATATAGTCAAAGGGTATAATAAATTTTCCATTACGTTTGTGACGCAGAGAAGGAGGGGGGTAGATATAGACTCAAGTGTATGGATCGGATCAGAATCGAAAAATAAATCGATTTAGCTATGTATGTCCGTCCGTCTGTCCGTCCGTCCGTCTGTCCGTCCGTCCGTCTGTCCGTCTGTCCGTCCGTCCGTCCGCACGATAACTCAAAAATTAAAGGAGCTAGGATCTTGAAATTTACGCATAGTCGCTTTTTTGCAATAGCCGTCATCGCTATTTAAATCCAGCCATTTTGGTCCATGGGTTCGGGTAGCTGCCATACAACTTCTTTTTTTATATGAGCATTACTCTGTACCTATTACAGCTGCGTGTCTGAAATTTTGCCAAAATTAGTTTAGTTTTATGGTCAAAGTTTCTGCAAAATTTGGTTGGTCTAGTAGAGTGGGTTCGAGTAGCTGCCATACAACTTCTTATTTTATATGAGCATTACTCTCCACCTAATGAAGCTGGGTGTCTGAATTTTTGCCAACAATTGTTTAGTGTAATGGCCAAAGTTTCTGCAAAATTTTGTTGGTCTGCTGCAGAGGGTTCGAGTAGCTGCCATACAACTTCTTATTTTATATGAGCATTACTCTCCACCTAATGAAGCTGGGTGTCTGAATTTTTGCCAAAAATTGTTTAGTGTAATGGCCAAAGTTTCTGCAAAATTTGGTTTGTTTACGACAGAGGGTTCGAGTAGCTGCCATACAACTCTTTATTTTATATGAGTATTCCACTACACTTAATAAAGCCAAAAGTAATTAACCGGATGATATAATATATATGTTACGGCCATACGGGTATCCCAGAGTTGACACAGTCTACTCTACTACACTCTTCCTCGTTTTTTTTAAATTTCTAGTTTTCTTGAATGTTGCGTTAGTTTTTGTTTTTTGAAAGAATGAAACTTAAATTTGGTTTGTATTAAAAAATTTGAGCCATACTTGTAATTAAACTAATCAATTTGAATATTTCTAAAGTAATTCAGATCTGAGGCATATTTTTCTCCGGTGCCCGAAATAGTGGTTTTAATGCTATGAAAGTCTTCTATATGTAAAGAAATATAAATTAATGAGTGAATAGTTAGGTATGTAAGGTGATGAAGTTCAAAATACTGCGTGCAAGCCTTAATTATAACTAAATTGCGCCTTTTTGATTACGCTGCACTCAGAGACCAGATATTTTATTCGTTAAAGTTGTTGAAAAACGGCTAAAAGAGTGAAAGAAGTCTGGCTCCATGACGTGTTGTAAGATATTTTTAGTTTGCATGCATTGGTTGAGGTTTGGATACTGTCCAGTATTCTGTTATAGTTGCCACTTAACTGGCAATAAGTTGATCTATCGTTGCAGATGAGCCACAAAGTTCTAGATGTGGGGCTATTGTTGAGAATAATCCATATATTTTTTGTGATTTTGCTGTTTACAAAGAAAGAACTCGTTCCCCCATGACACCAATTAGACAACTTAACTTTTACAGGAGAGTAGATGTTCAGAATGACTCCTTTCTTTGCTATCTTATCTGCTCTTTGTTGCCTTCGATACTGCTATACCCCAGCACTAACACAAAGGTTATGTTAAGATTTTTACTTTTTGAGTCACATACATCCTGCAACTGCCACAACAGATTTGTGGGTGTTATTATTACACTCGACATTTTTTCTTATTTTCCTTTCAAAACTTTGAAGACCTCCCAATTGATTGTAATTTTTTTCCAAATTTTATGGAAAAAAATGTTCAAGTAAAATTAATTTAATAAAGAACTAAAATACAGCCGTCGTTTTTTTAAAGCTAAACTAGATGACATCATTTTGTTATGGAAGTTAAAGGGAAAATCTATAGTTATAATTTAAATTTTTATTAGTTTTTCTATTTTTTTTTGAAAATTAATATGAAGAAGAGTTGAAGGTTTTTTTTTATCTCAAATATCTAAGGTTCATTAACCTATTTTAAGTCTCAACTTAAATTAATTGTTGCAATGCTGAGAAGAAGATATTTGAAAATTAGATTTTATTAAGATATGGAGATTTGAAAATTATTTTTTTTTTCTATTTAATCATACGCTCAGAAGCTTACAGAAGGAGGAAAGAGCTCGAAGAAATGTATGAAAAATATTGGTGTTTCTTTGGCAATAAAAATTATATGAAAACTCGGAACAACTTTATTATAGGCTTTATTTCTAAAAGTATATAATATATGGTATGGATTATTAAATTTTTTATACCATCCCTATTCTTCGAATTATGTGTGTCTTATAGAAACCTTGTGTGACAAATGTGTCATTGAGAGCTCGAAATTTAGTATAAATTAATCGTTTTATGAAATTTTTAATAATTTCTTTGAATATTTATCACTTTTAACTGTAGACTTAATATTTTTATTTTAATATAGAATGTCTGGTATTAAAAAATTGATACTGATAAATTCTGTAACAGCCCGCTATTTGTAGGTCCTAATACGTCCTTCACTCGAATTTTGAATATATTACTTTTTTAATAAATAAGGTTCATACATGTTTGCGACCGCAAAACTAAAAAACCATATAACTGATTAACACCTACACCGGTTGGTTTTAAGATTCTCCAACTGATGTAGTTTGAGCTATTGATATCAAAGTTAACATGCGTGACTGTGTGTGCCAGCGATTTTTATATCATTAATAGTTCATGCTATTGTTGTTGTTTGTTATGGGAAATAGTATCCCATTTTCAATATTTTCTATCAATTTATAAGTAATATTATTTATTTTTTTTATATTATACATATAAGTATATGTTATATATCAATTAAATATTTCATGACCTGTACTGGAATCAAACACGTAAACCAAATGATTCCACTAATCCACCAAGCCACTGTTATAGCTCATAGTGGTATAAAAGCTTTTATCTCGAATATTGAGTTGACTATTAAGACATGGAATTCTGTAATATCTTTCGACACGGCGCTTGATAAACAACGTCACGGTATTTTTTCAGTTAATCTATTTTTTTTAAAAATTTGGAGAACATAACTTCTTAAAATTTTTTTGGTTTTTGTTTATTTATAAAAAAACAAATGTAGATATATTTGAATAATTCCGTGCAACGCCGGAAATTTCTCCGTTTTTAAAATCTGCATAAAAAGAAATCGTAATTTAGAAGGTATACAATGTTTGCTAGTACGATAGTGACTTTGTAAATGAGGAAGGTGATAAAAAAGAGGTTCAAGTGTGAATCGGATCAGAATCGAAAAGTGAGCCCATCCTTACGATAACTCAAAACTAAAGAAGCTAGGGTTCTGAAATTTCTACACATTTTTATTTACATTAGATCTGTTTTTGCGCTAAATGAGCCAGTGGGCCCAACGGGTTCGAGGAGTGCCTTACAACTTCTTATTTTATATGAGCATAGCTCAAAATCGATTTCTTTGCCAAAAGTAATTTGGAGTATTTTAACAAGAGGTTCGAATAGCTGCCATAGAACGTACAGTTTTTACAATGCATAATTCAGAGTCTAAATAGTTATGTTTTTTAAAATATATCAGGAGTAGCTACCAGAATGATATAATGTTAATTTGAATGTTCTAGACGTATTCTAGAATTGTCGCAGTCTACTCTATTCTCTATTCTCGTTTTTATAAAAAATGAATTGGAGAATCAATTCATTTTTTTTTAAATTCTGACAAAAAAACAATCATGAAGTTGTTTTATTTTAAATTTGCTAAAGTAATTGTAAATAGTTATATGTTTAATATATATAAATCAAATATAAAATGTATCTCCTACAACTTGTTTTACAAAAATTGCCAACTTTAACAAATATCATAAATATTATAAAATAATTTTATAATATCACAGTTGTACACGTGAAAATTGGTACTAAATAACAATTTGTACTAAAGAAAATTGAAATTTTTAAAACACCTCCATATCGTAAAAAAACAAAATAAATAAGTGAAAACAAGTAATGAAGTAACAGTAATTCGATTCAACCGACTTGGTAATACCAAACATCTGAAAAATTTAATTTATAGCTATACGAACTCCATCGTTAGTTCTTCTCAGATTTTGGGGACATTTAGCAAACAGGGTAGAACAAGCTTGAACTAAATTTCAACTTTCTCACTTTATTAATTTCGAAAATATTCTGGTCAGATCTAGAGAATCGTGTGGTAGCTATCTAAACCACTTTACCTTAATCCACTCTCAAATTTAAAAAAGATAACGGAAACAGGATAGAACACTCTTGCATCAAATTTCAAATATCTGTTTTTATTACTTTCGAAGATATACTTTTCTAGATCCTGAAAGACGTGTATGGGGTACTTGAACCATGGATTCAATTTATTCGAAATTTTAAAAACAGAAGGGAAACAGAAAAAAACTTGTACTAAATTTAAAAATGCAATTTTCATTGGACTGTGAGATCTATTGTTTGCTTTTGGTTCGATCCCAAGCTTCTAGAAATCGAGACCATAGTTCGATCTCGCCCATTTGCAACACCCTCTACTCTTTTGTCATTAGTTACTACGGTATTTCTATATTAGAGTATGCGGATGATATCTGCCTATTATCGCAAAGATTCAGCGATATACAGAGCAAATTAAACCATCTTAAACAACTTGCTAAACACACTGGCCTAGAAATCATCCAATTAAAAGGACAACAGATAGAATTTGTAAACAGCTTCTGCTAAAATAACTATCATTGGGCGGGCTCATAAAGACGTGGAGCACAGACTAAAGAAAGCAAGAGCAGCATTAGTTCGTCTACAATCGTTTTCTAGGAATTCCATTATTCCAGATATCCAGGAAAGCGAAGTTAAGAATATTCCGGGCATGTGTAAAAGTAATCAACGAAACCTGGCTTATAACCAGCAGCATAACTCGCAAGCTGGAGGTTTTTGTAAATAAGTGTCTTAGGATAATAAGCCGCATATTCTGGCCGAACACATTATCCAACGAAGGCCTCTGTATACTAAAAGGGGAAGAACTCATAGCCAAACAAATCAGACATAGGAAATGGAGGTGGATAGGTCATAAGCTTAGAAAGCCTAGTGAAAGCATGACACGTATTGCATTAGAATAGAACCCTCAAGGGACTAGAAGAAGCGGCCGTCCCATGGAACAGGACAATTGAAATTGCTAAATGCAACATCTCCTGGGATAACATTAAAATATCAACGCGGAATCGCGGTGTCAAGTGGAAGTTCAATGCTCCCAAGAGGAGTGAGGAAAGAAAAAAACAAACTACATCGCCAAATCGACTCAGGAGGAGTCGCTGAGCAAAAATTAAGCTCGCTTCCTTTTTGTGGTCACAAACACCGTACCAAAGTTACTATACTCCTAAAACCTATTTTAAGTGGTAGGGTATAATAATATTTCCAATTATAAAATTTCAAAAATTTAAATATTTTATTTTTTATAGTTTATTCGTTAACATTTTGTTTTGTTACTAAAATGTAGAATTTGAATGAATTCAGTTTTTATTAAACAGTGATAATATCGTGACCGAATTCTTTGAAGGTGTAGTAAAGAAATAATATAAAAACTTTATTGTCGTTTTGTTTTTTAAAAAATGGGGGTGAAATTGACCCAATTCAAAGTCAATAAATTTGTAATATAATATAAGTTTCTGAATTGTATTTTGTATTTTTTGCACTTGTGTTTTATTTTAAGGGATCTTTCATTTTGTTTAATCCTGTATATAGTTGTTTATCAGGAATCTTTACAATTGAGTTTATCAGGAATCATGACTATTGAGTTTTTAAAAAAAAATTACAATAATAACATTTGCATTAAATTCAACAACAACAATTGATTTTCAACAACTATATATATAAAGAAATAAAATTTCACTTAGAAAAAATCGCGTGATCTATTCTAATCTTATTCTTAATTTACAATTTATTTATAAGTTTGAAACTTACAATCTTGAGTGTTTGTACACGACAAAATCAAAAAATTTATACAATGTGATTGTTGAAGGTAATAAAACTTCAACAAAAAATATAAAATAACTATTTCAAAAAAAAAAAATTGTTAAAACTCTTATAAAGTAAGTAAAAAAACTTGTAAATCTTTTAATATGCACTTAAAAAAAAATATATTCAAAAATAAAATTAAGCGACAATTTATAAGCGTTTAGAGGGAGAACAAAGACGCATAAAAAGATTAAAAAGAAGAAATGGGCAAAAAGAGAAACATGGGGTATTTGTTTTTTTTCCACAGAATTAATCATTTATCAGTTGATTTTTTTTTAAAACGATAAATAAAAATAAAATTCAAATCAAAAAACAAACAAACAAAAATGGTGGTAAAGTTCCTTTTCTCTAAAGCGTTTATTATTATTTCCTTGTATGATTCTATTATTTTTATTTTCCCCTCTTCCTAGTGCCTTGTCAACAAATCTTAATATCAAGTAGATTATTAACTATGTACAATATTAAGTAAAATGCGAAGTGCTTACAATACTAATTAAACTTTATTGAATTATTGAAATGTCAAAAGTAAGCGTGGCTATCACGTATATGTTATATATTAACAACTTGTTCATACTATAGGCTGAAATATGTTCAACTCAATAAATCAAATTCAATTTTTATTAAATAAGAAAATATTCAATGAAAAATTTGACATTTTTAAACTAGTTTTGGTTTTACTGGTTTGCAATATTGCGTACTTAAATTTTTCATATAATCGATTCTTTTGATAGATGAACCGAAGTTTTTTTTTTTTATTTTTCATATCCTTTTAAAAAATATTTAATACATAATTGATTAAAAATTCTATTTTCTGTCATTTACCTGTTATGAACACCGTTTTTCAAAACAAGTTCACTTCCAGTAAAACACACTTAGTATGTACAAGGTAAAAAAAAAAATAGCAACGGTAAAAAATAAAGCAGAGGGTAGGTAAAATATCTTTAGTAATCAAAACAATGACTGAATTTTAAGGGACGACTCTAGACTAGATTCAGATCTGCCAAAGAAACTTGATTTTGATGAATTATTAGAACTTGACACTCCCGAAACTCATAGATTGCTTAAGCTCCACGATCCTAGCTTCAATTTATGAAAGTTATTCGTCATGGTTACCTACCAATAGTCTAAGTAATAAATTTAAAATCATTGTGACTATTAGAACTAGAGATTTCTCGAAAATCTAGTGTTTTTGTATGGTAGCCTCCCGATCCCGTGATACAATTTGGCCCATCTACGAATTTAATCTTACTATTGACGAAGAAAGTATTCATACCGAATTTCATTAGGATCGATTGTAATTTACGCGAGTTATCGTGTTCACGGAAACACATGACCCACATATGCGAATACATACACAAAAACAAACATATTTACACACATTCATATATACATGCATACACAAATACAAATTGGAATTTAGAATAATATAAACCAGATTTTCAATATTAACTTATTATCTCAATATTTAAATATTGTAAAGGTACTCGTATTAAGAAAATGTTGAAACTTTCCTTTTCAATAGTTGGTGTATCTTAAATAATTTCAATTTTTATTTGTTTGTTTGTGGATGTGTTAGTGGATAAGAAAAAATAAACTTTTTAATACTTCAAGGATTTATAAAAAACTCCCCCAAAAAATAAACCGTTTTTTATTTAAAATAAAAAATTAAAAGAAAAAGATTTCCGTTACAAAATCCACAGAAACAAAACAAAAATGACCTGAAGGGAAAAGTGATTTAAGAACGAAAAAATCAAAGAAAAAATGATCACAGAATAAAAATTGATAAGAGAATTATTTATTTTTACTAAATTTGCTGTTGTAACCATTTTCTGAGTAAAAAAATAAATAAAAGGACATTTAAATTCTGGTAAGTTTTCTATTTTATTAGTGTACGAAAAAAGTCCCCAAAACAAAAATGAAACAAATCCCTGAAAGACGGAAACATTTAAATAAAAGCTTTTTTGACAAATAACAAAATAGAGGGTTACAATAATTTGTTTCGCGGGTGTTTGGAGGCAGCAGGTTCCATTTCATTAAATGTTTGTTGCTAACTAAAGTTCGAAGGGATTTCAGAGTCGGATATGGAATCAGGCTTCAAATAAATTGTTTAGCGGGAGTTTGGGGGCGGCAGTACCAATTTTATTAAATGCTTTGTTTCTGGCTTTTTATTTAAAAAACGAGGAAGAGTGTGGTAGAGTAGACTGTGTCAACTCTGGGATACCCGTATGACCGTTTTATAAACATTATATCATTTATAAACATTAATTACTTTTGACAAAATTTCAAATATAAAGCTTTATTATGTGTAGTGTAATGCTCATATAAAAGAAGGAGTTGTATGGCAGCTACTCGAACCCCCTGCAGTAGACCAACAAAATTTTGCAGTAACTTTGGCCATTACACTAAACTATTTTTGGCAAAATTTCAGACACCTAACTTCAATAGGTATAGAGTAATGCTCATATAAAATAAGAAGTTGTATGGCAGCTACTCGAACCCTTTGCAGTAGACCAACCAAATTTTGCAGTAACTTTGGCCATTACACTAAACTATTTTTGGCAAAATTTCAGACACCCAGCATTAATAGGTATAGAGTAATGCTCATATAAAACAGGAAGTTGTATGGCAGCTACTCGAACTCACTGCAACAGACCAACCAAATTTTGCAAAAACTTTGGCCATAAAACTAAACTACTTTTGCCAAAATTTCAGACACGTAGCTGTAATAGGTACAGAGAAATACTCATATAAAAAAAGAAGTTGTATGGCAGCCACCCGAACCCATGGACCGAAATGGCTGGATTTAAATAGCGATGACGGCTATTGAAAAAAAACAAATTTGCGAAAATTTCAAGATTCTAGCTCCTTTAGTTTTTGAGTTATCGTGCGGACGGACGGACGGACAGACGGACGGACGGACGGACGGACGGACGGACATACATAGCTAAATCGATTTTTTTTTCGATTCTGATCCGATCCATACACTTGAGTCTATATCTACCCCCCCTCCTTCTCTGCGTCACAAACGTAATGGCAAATTTATTATACCCTTTGCCTATATAGTCATACGGGTATAAAAAATAGGAGAGATTTCAGATTTGCATACAAAATCTTGGAACCCCGAAATTATTTAGCGGTAGTTTGGGGCGACAGCATTCATTATATTAAATGCTTTGTTCCTGATAAAACTGTAATTGCTTATATTTTTTGAAAAATGGGATACGTCCAGCTTTGCCAATGAACACAATTTAATAACATCCAAACTTTCTATAGAAAAATCTAAAATTTCCGCACACAGTTTAAACTGAATCTAAATGTCATATAACCTAGAAAACTAGCTTTGGAGACTTTTTCCATTTTTGATTTTGGAACTCATAAAACCTTTTTTGCTTTCATACGAAAAAAGTCTCCTAGAAAAAATGAAAAGAGCCCCTGTGTTTTCTAATTTTTCGGTACTTTTTTATTATAAAAAAAGTGCTCACAGTTTCATACAAATTTTGAGGACTTTTTTCATACAGCTTATTGGTTATAATTACAGCTGGATGGTGTAGTAGTTGAAATGATGATATTTCATTCAAAAGGTCCAAGTCAAATCCCAGTAAAAGTGTAAAATCTTTTTGACTCGATTTAGTTATCATTCGTTATTAGATTTTAACAGATTTTTTCGAACTAAAGAGAAGGAAAATACTAAACAAATTAAAAGATGTGAAAATAATTTGAGAAATTGGCTATACATAATTTATAACAAAATAAATGAATAACATGTTTTCAAACTGCTGAAGAAGAATAAGAATCTGATAGATAATTTAAGACGAATATATTCTTTATATTTTATATTCAAATCTATAAAAAGTTTATTTAAGAGAAAAAAAATTCACGAAATAAGTTTTTAATCTGTTGATAGTGTGATTTCAACTTTAGAAACTTGGATTTGATAGCAGAAATTTTGATATTAAATAGTTTTGAGATTTTATAGAAGACCCGAAAAATTATTTATTTTAAAAGCTGGTTTATAGTTAGTTAAAATGGTTGATATCAGTGGCATGCGGCCTTTATCTACAAAGTGTGCAATGAATTTTGAACGTATACTTTTATATGGAAAATTTTTTAGAATAGAATAAATAGATTAAGAATAGATTACACGCATAAAATATAAATGTAATTTTTCAAAGTACATATATAATTTGGATTCGGTTTTAATTGCATTATCTATTTTATTATTAAATTTAAAGAATAAAGGGGGCTATAGATTTTGTTAGTTTATAATGCTATAATTTTGTTTAATATTGACAGTTTATGATTTTTTAATTTTCTTGCACACTTTAACATAAAAGTCACGACACGTCACTGGTTCATATAGTTCTTTCAATTCCATATTTTTGTGAAATGAAAATATAGAATTCCATATGTAATTTCCATATATAATATGATATCCAGTTTTTGTCAATAGATCCACTAACGTTTTATGTTGACGTTTTTGCTGCTTAATTGTAATGAGATATTGGCCTAAAATTTTGTGCATAAAACGGAGTACCTGTATAACCAATGTTCACTGTGATAACCAATTGTGTTCCGGTTTTGATCTACTAAGTGAAAAACAAATTATTTATAATTAAATTGTGGACTCAAAAGTTTCAAAAAACTGCTTCAACTAAAATTTGAATTGGTTTTCTGGTACGGGTAAAATCTGTATCCACATACAAAACGGAATTAAGTTTCAAAAGTAAATTTCTTAACCTTTATCTTCCAAACCTACTTTTACATGTTACTGTTAAAGGTCTTACCCATAAGCTTGGATTTAAGTACGAGATTTCAGAGCCAATCCCAGTGCATCTTCACCGGATAACATGAAGACCATTTCACGCACAATCGTTACAAAAATATTTTTAAAAACTCGTCCAAAGTAGGGAAGTTCTGATTGTAATTTTTATATAGTGCTACCGCATTTTTGTAATATTTAGTGTTAGCATATAGCGCTATCACCTTGATTTGAAATCAAAATCTTTTATTTACATTTTCAAATAAAAGATTTTAACTTCCATAATTAATATTTTACTATAATAGTATTTTGACGCCAAATTTCACTTAAAAAAATTACTTACTATGTAGGGCCAAACCTCTTTTAAATATAATTATCCAGGATTCTTTTATCCTTTCAAAAACTTTATTTACAAAATCCAAATTATTAAATTCCAATATTAAAAATGAAAAGTAAATCTTAATATTGTTTCTTTTTTTTTTCTTTTTGTTAATTAAAAATGAAATTTATGTCATGATCAAATTTTACTTTACTTTAATAATAGCACACCCAAGTCATTAGCACAATAGAGAGGTTTTTCTTTTTGTTTTATCAAAGGTATGGATACCTATTAAAAAAAAAACTAAGCTTTTAACTGTCACGCATTTTATAAACACCTCAAACTTTCATTAAAAGTAAAAGACTCCAGCAATTTCACATTAGTTTTCCGAATGTTATGAGTATTTAAAGGGCAGTACAAAGGGCAATACATACGAAAATATTTCAAGTGTCGTCAATTGTTGTTGGTATTTTGCTTATTTTCTAGGTGGAGTTTTTTGTATTTTTTTTATTACATTTTTTTTTTGGATAGTTTTTTGAAAGGATAATAGGAAGGATAATAAAATGTTAACTATAACTCAATGGTTTTTTTTCTGCTGTCCTTCGGATGTATTTATACCGGTGTACAGAAAAAGTCACGAATATTATAAAATTCCTACTTGGTTTGTAACGCATCGATGGTTTGTAACGCTATGAGTGTCTATCCGTCCGTCCGATAACTTAAAAGCTGGAAAAGCTAAATTTTTGAAATGTACATAAATTTTAGACTTTAAGACACATTGTAAGTCTAATAATTTTTTTTTTTTCCTCGTGGTCAAAAAAAATATCGTTATTCTGTCCTATCAAGGGTTGTTCTATTCGAAAATTTTTGTTGTATGTCTGCGTGTGTATTTGTTTGTTAGTACGACGATTCGCGTAAATTTCAATCAAGTTTCATAAAATGTGGTATGAATGCTTTGTTCGTCAATAGTAAGGTTAAGTACGTAGATGGGCCGGATCGGACCACGGGGTCGAGAGACTGCCTTATAAAAATACCAACTTCAAATTGGGTTCATAGACTATTGGTGAGCACCCATGAAGAGTAGCTTTTATAAATTGATTCCAGTATCATGAAATCTATCGCCTCTAGGATTTTCAGGAATGACAAGCTCTAATAATTCATCCAAATTTCAACCGATTTTATAAAGTTTGGTATAAATTATTTTTTTGCATAATAAAACAACGACTTTGAAGATGGGTCAAAATGGACCACGGAATGAAGGCTCCAATATAAAATAAATATTATTAATAGGAAATATTAACAGAATTTACAATTCATACCACATTATGCAAGTGAAAGCTTATACAATCCATCTTGGATTTATTTCTACGATTTGTTATTTAATATTATTTTTAAAATAATATCATTGGCAAATTGATGGTTTATTTTATTTTAAACACACTAGTGCTTTTGCACCCCAAGGTACAAAAAGTTGACAAGGGCAACTATAATTTTCTTTGTTTTTCGTTATCTTTCGAAAATGGAATTGAAGAAAATATCAAAATGTTTGTAAATTTTATAAGTTCCTTTAAATTATGTAGTTAATATCATTTTTATGGTGTTATATAGTATATATTATATATTATATAAATATTTGAATTTATATATTTAACTATATGAAAAAGAATATATATCAAATATATATATTGTATTTTAAGGATTGTTTTATAATAACTTTTAAATTTTGTTATACGTTTTAATTTTTTTTTTTTTTGAGCAAATCAATATAAAAAATTTAACATACATTTAATATTACGCAATTTAATACACATACATATACAAATATAGTGGTATATGTAATTATACAAAAAAAAAAATTTTATTGTTGACATTTTAATGACTATAAAAATTACAAAATAAATTTAAAATTTATTGGAAATATTTCCCTTTTATTATTTTTATTTTACGGAAATATATAATATAAATTGAAATAATAAAAAGTTTCTTTAAGAATTAAATTTTGCGTGCTATGAAATAATTATAAATAAAGTTCAATGGTGCCCACTACACTAGATAGTAGTTGTATTGTGTATTTATATATATATAAATTGTTTACATGTAAAGTTTGAAAGACAAAATTGAAAAAGTAAGATTTAAATAAAGACAGATTTATTTCAAAAATCTGTACGTTTCGAAGCATAAATTATTACCAACAACATTTTTTGACGTTTACTAAGATCTTCGCCATAGTGTAATACCCCATTAGATGATGTAACTTATGATTTTTATAAAAAAAAAAACTTAGAAAAGTTTTGTACGTCGTAGCAAAGAACCTGGAAGCATAATGTCATCGAAAAGTTTCTTGTCAAAGCCTTTTTAGTGATATGTTAAATGTGATATAACTGGATTAAATCGAAATATCATTCTAACCACTATTTCGACAATCGGATCATCTAAATAATTAAAAGTTAAATCATCTAAATAATTAAAAGTTAAAAATTTGGTCATAGAGTTAATAGAAAGATTTTAATAATTTAAATTAAGTGCATAGAAATTAAATGGATAGTAATTTTATCAAATCTGACTAAAAATAATCCGAAAGATGATTTAATTTCGGTAGCATATTGCACTAAACACTTATCCTAATCATATGATCATTTGTTTGATGAGTGAGTGCTTTTTACTAATCAAAACTTTTTTTTAGTTTTTGAGTTATAAGTATAATTTTGATGTAACATAAACGTATTAAAGAATGGTTATTTGATTAATAATCAGTGGTTGGTGTACAAGGTCCAGAGCCGCTCCAGCCAAGGAGGTAATAAAAAATATAATACCAAAAAAAAAACAAAAATAAGGGAATATACAATAGTAAATTTTAAAATCTAAAAAATGCGAAACTAGACTTTAAGATTAATAGAATTAGATTTGGGACAATTCATACGCACATTTTCAACAGCACATCCCATGTTATTTGTCTTAAAAACTGATTTAGTCTTAAAAATTAAAACTCAAAATGAAGCAAAATCTAAAAATTGTAAAGGGTGTTCATAGGCCGTGGAATAGGAACAATATGATTAAAACTAATTAAAAAAATAAAAAAAATATATTAAAGATCAAAACGAATTATATAATTAATTGTTTTATATTAAACATATGATCAACTTCCGACCGATAGCTCAGTGAGTGGCGGAAAAATATAGTGTATATTAAAACAATTTAATAAGAAATCCATATGTCAAATAGGCAAAGGATTAATATTATCAGGCTATATTTACTATTGTCTGGTACTACAAATAAATAAATAATACATAAATAAATATGATCAATTCTAATAAGCTTCAAAATAAAAAAGAGTACACATTCGGGCGGAACCCAGCATCTCAATTTAATTCATATACAGTAGAGCTTTTTCGTTAAAGAACTCTGAAATATAGGAACACTTTTTTAGGTCACACATCTAAGTTGTGGAACACATTACCACCATAAGTGTTTCCCAATACTTATGATTTATACAAATTCAAGAAAGAAGTCAACTTACACCTTTTGAGTTTCCCATTCAACCTCTGATAGACATTTATGCCTCATCAGTACTTTTCAACAATTTTTCTGCGAAAGCAGGTATTTTGACTACGCGGGAAGCTTTTTTTAGTATTTTAGGTTCCTTTTAAAGGTTTTTTCCTTTGTTGCAACTTCTTCTAGTTGGGCATAAGGGTAAAAATATTTGCCTTCGTAATTCCTTCGTTTTACTTAAATTCGTAAATTTTCTGTGGAATTCAATAATTTAAGTAAAACACTATATCTTATCATTTCATTAATTTGGGAATAAGTTTTTGATCAATTGGATAATGATTACCAAAAAATAAAATATCAAATAGGAATGATTATTTGATTTTAATCTTAATTTTTAAAATAAGTAACCTACTTAGTAGAAATAATTAATTTTATTAATTTCTTAATTCTGATTTGAAATTTTACAAGATAACAAAAAATATTATTTAATGAAGTTTAAACTTGTCATTTATTTTCATAAGTATATATATTATAGTTCTAAGAAATTTTTTCAATGGATTAAGTGCATATTATGTTATAAAAATTAATCTAATCGGAAATTATTAATAGGTTTTTAATTACTTTTACCTGGAAAAATGATAAAGATCATAATTTAACAAAATATAGTTCTATATTTTAGAATTTATTTAAAATTTTATAATCAATTTTCATTTATATTTTTTAAGTACTTAATTTTATTTTATTATTTGAAGAGGCGTCATTAAAGTTCAAGATAATAATAATTATTATTAAATTGTTTTTTCAATATGTTTTTTTTTTTTTTTTGGTCGGTATAACTGGTTTTTATATTTTAGGTGTGTCATATGGTAAAAAATACTTACCGATCATAATTAGTATCTTCAGTTTTAGAAAAGACTTTGAGTGGAATTGAATTTGACATGATTATAATGTCAAAGTCAAAATAGCAGATAAGTTTTCAAATTATAATGAAGGTGGATGCAAACAAAACTGTGATTTTATAAATAATGGAATTCTAACATATAAACCTTAATAATTCATTAATTTGACATTTTGACATTTCAGTGAAGGTCATCATCTAATTTAAAACATTTGTCATTTTTTTATCGTATATGGTTGTCAATTGAAACATATTTATTTAATCTTAAGATCTTTAATAAATTTTGAAAAATTGTTTTTCTTTAATTTTAAGAGCACTTAAAAATTTCTATAGAATTTTTATATTTTTTAAATTTATTAGGTATTTAATCAATAAACATTTCTTAAATTTTCTCCACTTAATTGATTAATTATATATCATAAATTATTTTTAAGTGATAAGTGGTTTTATTAGTTGGCAACTTTTAGAAATGTCAAAATTTTAGTATTAAAGATAGTTTAATCTTTGTATAGTTATATAGATATTTATGAAGTTAGATTTGAACAGATATATAAGTTTTCATATATATAGAAATTGTACGTCAATTGGTAAAAAAAAAATAGATGGAATGTCGGTATTAACAAAATATTAATTAAGATTATGAAATATAATTGCTGTATTTGTGTATATCATCAATCATTTTGTATAACTACTAAGGTATAAGAGCTATTGCTATTCAATAAATGTCCCGGCCGCGATTTGAAGACATGTATATATATTACTTACATTTTATGAATTTTATTTAATGCGGCATCAGATTTGAGTTTGTTAAATAAAACATTGGATAATTTGTATTTAATTTACCAACTTGCAATTGACTGTTAAATATGAGTTTGTAATTTCTAAGAAACAAACCGGGTTTAGCTGCAGTTATATTTTTCCGACACATGTTAAGGAGTTATAAATAATATTCCATGGCGAAGATGTGTAGTTTGGTAGCTGAATACATTCTAACTTTAGTTGTTTTGAATGATTCAAAATTGGTTTACTGAATTTAAATGTGATCTGACAAGCCTATCTCGCTTAAAATGATTTTGTCGATCAACAAAGTTGGCAGCTAGTGAAATGGTTTATTAAATACATGTTATCGTTTTTGCTAACAAAAAAACATAAAGATGTTTTCCATTGATTAATTCCATTTCCATTGAAAATTTGCAAATAAAAAATTTGTTAGGTTTAAATGCCGCGTTTGCGCTCACAATTATTCAAATTTTCAATCGTAGGATGTTTTGAAAGAAGCTCAAGTACCAGTATATGGAACGGAACAAAAACACTCCAACGCAAAAACAATATCATCAACTGAAGAAGTTATTGATCTTGCTTTTTAATAACATTAACTGGAGTACATATAATGTTTCTTTATTAGATCCATTGAATAATAAAATTAAAGAAAACTTAGCTCGTTTAATTTAACATTAGAAAAAAGTCTTACACAACATATTTTGTTTTAAAATATTTTAACTAAATTTTAAACTAGGTTAATTTACCCACCTTATTTGCTATTTATTATTCTGATACATAACCTTCCCTTAAAACTATACCTAAAACCTACCCAAAACCTATGATTGTTTGTTCAGCCACCAAATATGACTACTTTGCATGTATTTGTCTCTACTTTATTAGGGTAATATTCAATGCACTTACTTATAGACCGTCTGTTATATTTAAAAAAAGTTTATATCAGCAATTGTTAACCTCTTCTTTTCTACGACTATAAATCTAAAATAATTTCTATTTCATTAAAATATAAAATTATTTTTTTAATTAAAAATATAAAACAACAATTAGTTCAAAAACAACAAAAAAATTAATTCAGTTGTTCATATTGAACAACTTGAATTAATTTCTTTATTAAGTGTTTTTTATGCCACATGTCCTTATTATAAAATTTAATCTCTAAGGTTGATTATAAAAGCAATAACATGCTTTATATTATCAAAAATTACATAAATTTTTAATTTTAAGCTTTTCCATGGTGTTCAAATAACTTAACTTTCTATTTTTTACTAAAAAAAAATATTTTAGAAATAAAAATAAATTATAAGAAGTTGTATTCCATGATCTTCTGCCACAGTTGATTAGCGAAAACTTTCTATTTAACTGTTTTTTGCACAAAATTAGAATCTTTCTAAAAAGTTCTTTTACCATTTCTGGTTTACAGATAAACATTTATACAAGAACTACTATTCTAGGGTTCGGAAAGTTTGGAGTGAATCTCGATCTATGGCCGAGTCGAACTCACAGTCTCTCAGTTAACAAGCGATATACTAAATCACTACGCTAACGAGACCCCTAATATTTATAGTAATCATTTGATTAAAATTGATTATTTTGATAATTAATTAAAATTAAGAAGCTTAAATAAAAGAAGGGGGAATATTAACATCTTTCTACATAATATCCCCCCAAATTTTGTCATTTAGCCTATATGATTCTTTATCCCAATCCCAACTCCAAAAGATGTCGAATGTACTTGCTCTTAAAAACAAATCAAAGCACCTTTTAACCAATAAAATATTGCAATACAAATCTATTTCCAAAATTTTGTTTTTATCAAAAATATCAGTGTATACATTTTTTCTCACACATTTATAGAAACTGAATAATATCAAAAAAATAACCTCTCCCACGGTACTCGTTTGACACGTTTTCGATCGTACACGTTTTTTTATCGAAAATTACTAATTTTAACTTAACACGAATATATTTCTACTTGATTGTATGTAATCTGGTAACACTAAAGATGTATACATACTGTACATACTGTAAAAATGTATTCATACAAAGTAATTCATGAAAATAAAAAAAAATGGGAGTTCCCTATTTAATAGTCAAAGCAAAATTTTATGTATCTATGAATTGATTAAAAAGTTTTATGTTATAAATTTTGTATTAGTTTTCAGTATTAACTGATAGCATAAAGTTATTCTAAGTAAATAAGAATTACATACATATGTCTTCTAATATCTTTATGATTTCATAAAAATTTAGGTTTAATTTACTGGGAGATTTCATTTTAATTTTAAAACTTAAAATTTTGGTTTTACAATGAAGAAAATTCAAAATAGGTTACCGTATACTTCTGCAAATAAAGTACCTTTTCATGCAAGACATGTTTGGTTTGAACGGTTTAAGCAAAGACATTCTTTGCATAATCTTAAATTAAAAGGTGAGCAAGCACCTGCTAATTTAGAAGCAGCACAACAATATCCACAAAAAATTGTTGAAATTATTGCCTCTAAATCTTACAGTACTGAACAGATCTTCAATGCTGATAAACCAGAGTTGTTTTGGAATAAAAAGACCTCAGAGGACCTTTTTAGCTAAACATAAAAAGTCAACTAGCGACCATAAGGCAGCAAAAGATCGTATAACGATTTATTTTCTGTAGCAATGTTTCTGGTGATCATATGACGGAACCATTGGTAATTAGCGAATCCAAGAACCATATTAGTTTAAGGAATAAATACTAACAATCTTCCCGTTTATTGGAATGTCAATAAAAAAACTTGGGCTATTGCTACGTTGTTCAATGATTGGTTCCATAATTTTTTCGTGCCAGATGTTAAAAAGTATTTAATAAAAAAAGGGGTTGACTTTTAAGGCTCTTCTTGTACTTGATAATGCTCCAGGTCACCCTCAAGATTTGCAGCATGAAAATATTGAAATTGCGTTTCTGCCCAAAAATACAACATCTTTATTGCAACCACTTGACCAGGGAATAATTGCGACTTCCAAAGCACTGTACATTACAAAGAATTTAGATATATTTTAGATTAAATAGAAAATTAAGGATCTCTTTCAATCTTTGATGGCTGGAAAAAATTTACAATACTTGTTTCAAACATTTAAGAATGTCATATGTTGAAATTACAAATTAAGTGTGACTAAAATTAGGACTTATGTCTTATTTTGCAGATATTTTCCAATATATATAATATATATTCCACAAATATATTAATTTCAATATTTTGACAAGTAGCTAGCTAAGTTTTTAAAATATAAAAAAAATATGTCAGCGTCAATTTAAGAATTTCCGTTTTATAGCAAAAATAATTCAAAAAAAAAAAACCAATCTAAAGAATTTCCTTTTAATTAATATTGAAATAATGAAATTAAAAAAAAAAATAAAATATATTTGATAAAAAATTATGATAATGAAATAACAAATTATAAGCTATTAAATACTAATTAAATTTAATTTTTGTTTTTTTTTAAACACATGCCATATATTTAAAAAAAAAACAGATTTGAATTTTTCAATTAATGATTACTTATGTGAATTTATTGTGTTAATTCTTATCAATTAATATATTAACTTATGTTTTATTGATTAAAGTATTTAATTTTTTTTTTCTTAGATTTATTAAGTATCCACTTGAGATAAGAATTAAATAAAAAAAATATACTATGTTACTTTCTCAATATTCAAGTACTAAACAGTGTTTCGGGTTTTTACAAATTCTGTGGAAAGGAAATTCCTTAGAATTTTGTAGTAGTTATTATATAAATATAAAAAACAAAATTATAAAAATGATTCATTGCACTTCAAAAAAAATGTAAATTAGTCATGAGGTGCTACTAAAGCTACTTTAATAAAAAATGAATTTATTATTTAGCATTTAATAACTGCAATAAAATTAATTTAAATAAAACAGAATATGCCAGTTAATCAACCTAATTAAGTATCTAATATAAATTTAATACGTATAATCAAAATTAAGTGAAATTAACTATCAGTTTTTATCAAAAATGTGCTAAAGTTCAAGTTAACAAACACATTTAATTCCATAAATATAATTCAACTAATATTATTTATTAGTTCTATAGATAATGCTATAGTTCCATTTAAAGTTCATTTAATGAATTTATTTGACTTCAGCCATACTGCAGTTAATTTAACTTAAGCCATACAGATTTGACAAATTGGCAATATTTTATTAATTTTCTGAAAATAGGAAATTTTGTGCAATAAAATTGAGTTTACGAGGGCGGTATTTTAGCTAGCTCCAGTTTTTGAATATGAATCTATTGGTTTTTTCTAACGGAGGCTACAAAATAGTTTCAAAAAATACTATACAATCGAAAAATAACTCTAAGCCGTTTTTCTAGCAGTTAAATATTTTACTTATTTTGTAGATGGCAAAGATCTTATAATCTCAATTCTCGACTAACCACAAACTGTTAACTATGGTACTATCTTCTAATCGATCAAAATGTCAAAACAAACCCGATACCTTGACATTACATTACAGTAACCCATTTCTATAATGTTATACCTATGGTAAATATGGTAAAGGTCAACTACACCCTGCATCTAGATTTTATATATGTAGTTTCATAAGTTGGGATTAAAACTCGAAATTAATTTGATTCAACTCGGTTTATTCCACTTTATGGTCGAAATCCAATTGCACTTAAAACTAAGAAATATTTATTAATTATTTGAACTTCTTAAATAATATTATCAAATAACTTATACGTAATTGTAATCTAATTAATGTAATTGTAATCATTATTTAATAACTTATATGAAATTGTAATCTAATTAATTATATATTGCTTGATAAATGGTATAATGGTATTCTTGTGAGAATAAATGTAAGTTTCACAACACATAATAGATTCCATTATCAAGTATACATTTACGTCATAATAAATATGTTCCATGATACTTCTATGACAGTTACTATTATGAATTTTACTTTTATGTAACAATATCAATTTTGCTCTAATATAAAGATGACAAACATAATAATTTTATTAAAATTTCAAGTTAATTTTAAACTAAATACTTGTTAAATTTTCATAAATTTTCATGTCTGCAAAGAATCCGGAGATTTAGTGCGAGATTTCAATTAAATAGAATAGGCGTTTATGACAATAAGTATATATAAAATGAGGAAGAGTGTAGCAGAGTAGACTGTGTCAACTCTGGGATACCCGTATGACCGTAGTATAAACATTATATCATCTGGTTAATTACTTTTGGCAAAATTTCAAACATACAGTTTTATTAGATTTAGTGTAATTCTCATATAAAAGAAGGAATTGTATGGCAGCTACTCGGACCCTCTGCAGTAGATCAACCAAATTTTGCAGAAACTTTGGCCATAGAACTAAACTACTTTTGACAAAATTTCAGACACGCAGCTGTAATAGGTGCAGAGTAATGTTCATATAAAAAAAGAAGTGGTATGGCAACTACCCGAACCCATGGACCAAAATAGCTGGAGTTAAATAGCGATGACGGCTATTGCAAAAAAACGAATTTGCGAAAATTTGAAGATCCTGCTCTGCGTCACAAACCTAATGGCAAATTTATTATACCCTTTAACCTTCAATCATACGGTTATAAATATGTCACAACTATATTGAGGAGAATAAAAATACTTGTCATACATATGCAAGTACTTTTGTTCTTAAAGTATTATAGGACCTAGGATTATGGACTAACTGATAGTCACAATTATTAATATGATTATGCGCAATGTATTTCATGTCTCTCAACATTATAATGTGTTTTACAGTATTTCACTCCTTTCCCGAAAGAAGAACATTATGAGTAAAACACTCGATTAATCTATGATTATGTATTTTATTACATAACCACGTGCGTAAGTTAATGAATATATTACAATTCGATTTTTTAACCCTTTAAGTTTTAGCTAGTGAATTGAACCTGTACCTAAATTAAGTTATTAAAAAATTAATTATAAATTTAATTGGATCTTTAACCTGGGTTAATTTTGAAAAGTCTACAGAAAAAATAGAATATAACTATTCTTATTAGAAACCCAACATCTGTTAGATATTAGTTCTATCTTAGACCATTGTGATCCAATATTTATTTTAAAATTATAAAACTGATAATTACAGAACAATTTTTTCAATCCATCGTGGATTTTTAATTTAAAATTTATTAAAAATCATTTATTTTCACATAAAAAACCAAATTTTATCTTTTAAAGTTTTTTATTTATTAAATTTCAAGGGTACAAACTATTCAATTCCATTATTTCAATAAATATTTTTTTTGTCTATCGATTTCTTTTTTTTTGTTTTGACAAAATTTCTGAACTCTATTTGATTTTTATTTGTAAGATTTCTAGGAAATCGTCATTTTCTTTTTTTTTTGTATTATGTCATCATTTCTCAAAATTTCTCTGTTAAATATTGATTACTCTTTAAAATTTATTAAAGTTAAAGTTTTATATTCTATTTTTCATTTGTTAACTTAAGCAATATTGGTTTAACAATTTTTATACCCGTATGACCATATAATAAATTTGCCATTACGTTTGTGACGCAGAGAAGGAGGGGGGATAGATATAGACTCAAGTGTATGGATCGGATCAGAATCGAAAAATAAATCGATTTAGCTATGTCTGTCCGTCCGTCCGTCCCCACGATAACTCAAAAACTAAAAGAGCTAGGATATTGCAATTTTCGCAAATTCGTTTTTTTGCAATAGCCGTCATCGTTATTTAAATCCAGCCATTTTGGTCCATGGGTTCGGGTAGCTGCCATACAACTTCTTTTTTTATATAAGTATTACTCTACACCTAATGAAGCTGGGTGTATGAAATTTTGCCAAAAATAGTTTAGTGTAATGACCAAAGTTACTGCAAAGTTCGGTTGGTCTACTGCAGAGAGTTCGAGTAGCCGCCATACAAGTCCTTTTATATGAGCATTACACTACACATAATAAAGCTGGTATGTTTGAAATTTTGCTAAATTAATGTTTATAATAAAAATGATATAATGTTTATATAACGGTCATACGGGTATCTCAGAGTTGACACAGTCTACTCCACCACACTCTTCCTCGTTTTAACTGTCTTTGAAAATGTTTTAGGAAATTTTTCCTTGTTTCAATATCTATTATAAAATTTTGAAATCAATATCTCGCTTACTAAATAAAATGCTTTGTATTTAGACGCTGTACTAACTAAATAAAATTGCTGTACTTTCGGTTTTGAACAATGCCATAATTTCAACTCGAATGGATGTACTTGTCTTTCAGCTATTATTTGACTGAATAAATGTTTGAAACCTTGTTCTTTGTCGTCCTCCAAAATATTGAACATAATTCGTTTAAAAAAAAAAAATTGTAAAAATCGTTGGGTTGAAACAAGTTAAATCCCCAACTATTATGATTGTCATCCCCATTGTCTCTGATATCTCTGAGAAGTTGCCATCCCATTAAACCAAAAGCTAAAAAATTTTGATAACTATTACATAAACATAGTCTTCTTACTAATTGAAAAATTTAAAACTATTTAAGATAACATATAACTTATGTATATAAATGTTTATTTATGTTATATGAAATATCACTTAACTTTTTGCAATACTACTATAGTAATCAGCTATTACAATCAGCATTATAGTTTTGGAACCCTTAGAATAGAATAGTATTATTAGAAAAACCTATTAGAATAGTATTATTAATTTTGTTTATATTTGGTATTTTTATATCTTCACTGTAAATCTGGCGATCGAAAGAATTTTTAAAAAAAATCCTTTTTTTATAAATTTAAATAATACAATCTTTTATAGTCATCGGTTATTAAGACTATTAAAATTACTCTTTTTAGTAAGTAAGTTCATTAAATTTTCTTGAAAATAACAATCTGTACGGGAATTTTACTCACACTCTCTTAATTAACAAGGGATGTGCTTATTTTTTTTTTTTTTTTTTTTTTTTAACTTTTTTTTATTTTATATTTCTTTTGATTTACAATTAGTAAAAAAAGCTTACAAAACTAATATTTATTCTAATTTTATTTTACGACTAAAACCTTAAACACTATAGTTTAATCTTTTTAGTTTTTTTATGAATTAACATTACGAGTATTCTTATTTGTTTACAATTTCTTACATGAAATTTTTTTTTACAAATAGTTATTTTTGGAAAATTGTTTCAAAAACCAAAATTTGATATATATTTTATTTTATATAAAAAACTTATGAACTAAAACTTACTAACTACTTAATTTAAAACTTAAAACCTACTTAACCTAATACCTAACTAACTTGGTCTAGACCTAATCCTATTATTAATTTTTAAAAAACTATCTTTTATAATATTTCAGAGGGAATCTAACCACCAATAATTCTTATGTATTCTTTTATCCTTTTCAGGGATAAACGTATCATATTTGAGCAAACTACTCTCAATATTATTAGGTTCATATTCTATGCACTTGCATGTGGCCCGTCTATTATAGTGATATAATAGGGGGACATGCTTGTGGTTTTGAATATACCCTTTAGAGTCAAGGTATATAAAATGTTCGGGAGCAATATAAGCCGTTTTTAAACTATTTTTTATGTACTCTTCATTATGGTAATATATTTTGGATATTAAACCATTTTCATTTGTATTCAGAGATCTTTCGAAGTGATTTCGAACAATTTTTATTAAAAAGTTGTCGAATCTGTTTATGTTTGCTTTACGATACAAGCATTTATTGGAGTAAAAATGCTTGTAATTCGTTTCAGGTTTTCTATGTAGGTTTACGCAAGCTCTTATGCATTTTCGTTCAAATTTTCTTATTCTCTCCATTAGACTTGCACTTATGTTTAACCAAATGGGTGCAGCATATATCATGACAGGTCTAACAAGAGTTTGGTATGCTAAAATTTTTACTCTTTCATTATTATAGAAAAGTTTTTTGGATGCCATAAAGGCTTTAGTCCCCTTTTCTATATTTTTTTTAACATTATCAATGTAATTTAAATGTTGGTTCAAAACAACACCTAGGTATTTGACTGATTTTTTTCTGTCAATTTTAGTGGAGTTCGAAGCTTTTATATGAAAATTTTTCCAATATTTTCTAATATCGCTGTTTGTTTTGTCAACCGTATTGCGAAATAGTATTGCACATTTATCTGCGTTCATTTTGAGTAACCAAACCTTGCAATAATCTGCTACAAGGTTGAATTGTTTCTGAACGTTTGTGGTGATTTCCGCTATTTTTTTTCCAGCGGAATAAATTATTAGGTCATCAGCAAACGCTATCGAGTAATTGCTTCCTTTCAGGGATGTGCTTAATACACCTACACCTATAACTTCTAGTTATATATGCTAAAATTGCATACTTACGGGCGTGTTTCTATTTTAACTTATTTATAATTATAATAATGGTATCAATTTCAAGAGTCCGAATTTGTAAACCGAAAGTTACTTTTGCTATCATTAGGTCATAAAGTTTTAATTAAACGCCTTGTTGTTAGTTGTCATTTATTAACCTGTACAAAAGGATTTTGTTACATTTCAGTTCCTTAATTCTATCATTTAAGAAAATTTATTATATTAAGAGTTTTATATTTTGATAAGTCAAGTAGAAGATTTCATTAACTATATAATATTTAAGTCAACTGACAGGTTTTTTTTTACGAGGGTTATTGAAAGTTGACACCCATTGGAGATCTGCGTAGCTTCTCACTAAAATCACAACTTTTTAAAACTAAACTTTAGGATAGAACCTTGGTTACAAATGTACACTTTGACGACCGGAATTGGGAAAGGAAACTTTAGGAATTCACGCATAATAATTTAGAATTAGAAATTGCGAAAATCGATCAAGTAGAATTAATGGGAAAATTTGGGGGATATTAAGGAGAAAATGTTTTTTTTAGAAATATCAAGAGCCATAACATCGGATTTTCTTCAGATAGGACCAACGTGTTTACTATAGGGCGATAGTTAGACAGATCGCTTTTATTACCTTTGTTTGAAATTATGGAACCGCGTGTAATACTTCATTGGGAAGAGTTAATACCCAAAATACAGGAGAAATAGAAGATATAACGTAAAGGTTTTGAATTTGTGGAATAGGTTTTTTTTAAACAACCATCGTTGTGATTACATCGGGACCGGCTCATTTCTTTATATCAAGATTCTTCAAGATTTTTATCACTGCTTCTATAAATATCTTCTAAAGGAGCAGCCAACTTTTTATATCTGTGGTGGATTTTGAGTTGATTGTGGCAATGTTAAGTTGAAAAAAAAATTGTTTACCAAACAAGTTCGCCTTCTCTCTTAAATCTGACACAATTGCGTTATTTTTATCAATAAGCTAGGAAAACGCACTTTTTTATTTGTTTATGCAAACGTCCAAACCATTTTGCTAGGTAAAACCCAATTTTAGGCATGTGTAAAAGTTTTGGTTTCAATCCTCTGTTGAATAAGAATTTTTGCTTATTGATAACTCTGTTGCATATGTTTCGAACCAGAATATAGTTTGTATTGTGAGACTCCAAACCGCTGTTGTGGTGACAGTTAATATGATTATGACATATCAGTAAATCAGAAGTTTTTGCAATTGAAATTTTTCAAAATTCAATTAGAAGACAGAAAAAAGTTTTTATAGGATATTTTTACAGTTAACTTGTAGAATGCATTGAATAAATACTTTAAACTTTCAATATTAAGTATAATCTTATTTTACGCATTTTCCTCTAAAATATGTTTATGTTTTGTTTCTTACAAAAATATATACATACAAAAAAAAGGCTTGTCTCATGACTACTTTCGTTTTTTAGTTATTTCATTAATTGTTACTTTAGTTGTTGTATTTTCTACGGCTTTTAATTTTTAATGTATAAGTTTTTTTCCTCATTTTTCATATTTTCTCGTATTATAACCTTTGACATACACTTAATAAATTTTGTTCTTACCTTTTTTCTACGTTTTGAAAGAAAATAAAAACACACATACAAACAAACATAAACAAATTCCACGTGTTTTTTTTTATTAATATTATTTTGTACACCCCTATATTATAATTATAACAGTGAATATTAATAAGGAAATTTGAATTGTATTTATGTTTTATGAAATCATAATGATAGCATTGATGATGATAATATTATTTTTCATATTTAGGTCAAGAGGTTATTTTCTAGTTTTATTTTCCTTCCTTTTCTACTTCATAAGAAACACCAGAAAAAAACAGAAATGATTTGCTTTTTGTGTGAAAAGAACTAATACTTAAAAAATATTATTTTTCATGTTGTAAATATGTTTCGTGTTTTTTTGTATTTCTATAAAAGTTGAATTAAAGAAGTTATTAAAATAATCGAGTAATCTTGGAAAAATATGCAGTGACGCCAAGGTTACAGGTGTTTAAAACTAGGAAACTTTTTTTTATTTTTTAAGTTCTAATTAGTCCTCTTTCCCAAGGAAGTCCTTCCGAAATGTTCAAAAACTAGGTGTAACTGACTTGCACCCTTAAAGGTAAAAATTTCAAAAAAGAATCAAGATTTAATAAATTTTTTGGGAAGCCCTTTTTAATTAAGAAAAGCTGTTAAAATAATGTTGGAGCTTTTATTTTTCGGCTTTACAAGTTTTTAAAAATAGAATATTAAATCTTCAATCCTTGAAGGTCTTAAAAGGGGGTCACATAAATTATTTTGAAAAGGCTCATTATTTCAATGCTCTAACTCCTGTCCAAATTTCAAGTATTTAATTTAATGTGTGTGAAATATATAACACGTCAAGTTTTGCATAACGGTAAATTAAAAAACCGTATGGTAACCCTATTATTGTATATTACATAATAAATTTAAAAAGATTGTAAGACAAGTGCCGTTTGGCGTTTCTAGATTCAAAAAACACCTTATAAAACCTTTTAAACGAAAGTTTGTTTGTTTGTATGTAGCGAATGGGCTCCTAAATTGCTCAGCCGATTATCGTGAAAATTTGTATATAAATTATACAATTCATTTTAAAATTAACATTTGTATCGTGTGTAATTTTTATGTTAACTTTTTACAGTAACATCAACTTAAATTAAACCTCAACTGAGAGTCGCAACAACGCGCACCGGGTATTAGCTAGTATATATATATATAAAAGTATATTTTATACGTTTTCTTAGACTTTGAGCCTACGGAAAAAAGTTAAGTTATAACTATATATGCTTGGTTACAATTTCATTACTTTGTTTAAAAACGGTGTAAGAAAGTTTTGTAAACATTCGGACAGATGGACTGACAGAGTGAAACTAATTCTGCACACTTTTTAAAAAACTTTTTTGAAATCCACTAAAATAATAAAAATTAAAAACAATTTCATTCACAGGCAGACTGATTATAAAATTTTCAAAACAAATGATTCATAATACCTACATACTCGTATATTTGATGGGGTAAAAACCTTTAAAAGGTGAGTTAAGTTGTACATTATACATACGCAAGACTACTTCTATATAGAAATACTAAAAATACTAAAAATATAAATATATATATATATATAAAATATTTTGTATATAATGTATATTTTTTAAACTTATTGTCAAAAGTAAAAAACGTTTTTGAAATTGAGGCTTTTTAACAAAAGAAATACATTCTTACATTTGTTTTTGTATTCTTTGCTTCCTTTAGGAAGATGAACTTCTGTAGGTCAAGTTTTCTAGTTAAGAGTTTCTTAATACCTGTTATACGTTATTATTTAGATCGAGTGTTTTTATTTTAAAAATTTTTTTAATCAATACTTCTTTTTCTTTAATAATATATGTTTACATTTCATTTCTAAATCCTTTTTAGCACATTTTCAAAAAATTTTGTAAAAATGTGCCTATATAGCTTCACTCTGTCCGTCCGTCTGTCCGTATGTTTACAAAAACTTTTACACCGTTTGAAATAGAGTAAAGAAATTTTAACCATGGGTAGTTTTTGCGAAAAAAATAATTTCGTAAAAGAATTTTTTTCTGTAGCCCCACCTGACACGGGGCTACAGCCCCCCAAAGTTGGAAAAAGCCCTATATTTAAATGGTTATAACAAGAGTTCTGTTAGATATATTTTCAATCTGAAAACGGCAAACGATAGCTCGTTTCATAAACTTTATAAATTTTTGACAGGCAAATGTTCAAGGTTGCCATACGGTACTAAAATTTAACATTACACAAAACTCAATTTTTGCAAAATTTTTGACCACACATATCTTCTGAACGGTTCAAACTAGGGTCTTTTGGGAGAAGTTAGATAATCAGAAATTAGTAGGAGTCGGTTAACAAAATTTTTTTGTCAAGCCCCCTATTTAGGAACTATAAGGGCTCCAAAATTGAAATTTTGCTATTTTTAAACACCTGCAACTTGAATACCTGTCCAAATTTTTTTTTAGTGATATACAAAATTCAAAGCTCTATAATTATATTTCAACATGTGTCAAAGGTTTTTCTTAATTTTGAAGGGTTATGAAGCTACAGCCCCTGCAAATTCCAAAAAAGCCCTATATTTAAAATGATATAACATGAGTTCTGTTAGGTTTATTTTCAATCGAAAAACGGTATAAGAGAGCAGCTCTTATAGACTCAACAAAAATATGTCGATCAAATCTATAGGGTTGCCATACGGTACTAAAATTTACCATTATATAAAACTCAATTTTTGCAAAATTTTCGGCCCCACATATCTCTTAAACGGTTTAAAATAGGGCCTTGAAATTTTGGAAGAAGTTAGATCCTCAAAAGCTAGTAGGAGTCGGTTAACAAAATTTTTTTGTCAAGACCCCTGTTTAGAAGCTATAAGGGCTCGAAAATTGAAATTTTACTATTTTTAAGCACCTGTAACTTGAATACCTGTCCAATTTTTTTTTTATTAATATACAAAATTTGAAGGTCCAACATTATATTTTAACATATGTTAAAGGCTTTTCTTAAATTTAAAAGCGGTTTCTTAAACTGAAGAAAGTGTCTCTCAGTTTTACTCATTTTTGCTTATATAATAAAATTCTAAATAAAATTCCAAATTTTGGTTTAATTCCTAGAAACTACAAAAGTGGAGTGGGAGTGGGGGGGGGGGGGGGGGGGGAGAGGGGTTAGATGAAGTTAGATCCTTGAGAAATTTGGCAACCTTTTCCATAGAGGAGCTAATAGGGCTTAAAAATTAAAAATTTACGGTTTTTATAAGTAAGCAGTAACTTAGTCACTAACGTATATATTTCCTAAATTAAACGTTAATATTGAAGCTTCAACATTATATTCCGATAAAATACTTAGTATGAAACACTATATTATTTTGAAAATGTGCTTTTTTAAAAACCCTTGGTTTTTTATCATCACTTGTTTTTTATTGAAATTAAAAACGTCTAATTCATTCTGTAACACATTCTGTAGCAGCTGAAACTTCATATTTAATAATTCATTTTTAATAAAATTTTCCATATTTAATTAATATTCTTTATTTGGATATTGAAAAATTACTTTACAATTTTTTTGAATCAATTAAATCTCTGGATTGATCTGAGAACATCTGGATTTTGAAGATTTTCAAGCCATTCAAAATTTTAATAGCAATAAATCTTAAATCGTTAAGGCTCAACCTATTTAAAAAATATCTCGTAAAATATTTCAAATCCTAGATGCAAAACTTTGTATTTAAGGTATGCTAATAGCCCTTTTTTAAAAAATGGATCTTCCATGTTGTACAGGGGTGAAGATATTGTTTTTTTCTTTAAAAAGTCGGAAATCGTTTGAAATAGACCTCCACTTTTTTACAATTATTAGTTTGTATGAATCCTTTCTTTCACTTCCATATGACTGAGTGACATAGTGGTTAGAGTGCCGCCTTTGAATTGCCCGAAAGGGCCGGGCTTGAATTCCAGTGAAAGTGAAAAAACTTTTCTAGTTCTCGACTTGAATCAGCTCCCATTCGCCATTGGGTTCAAATTAATGGCTTAATCAATAATTGATAATTATATATCTTTAATAAAAAATACATTAATATAACAATATAAACAAATGCAAAATATAAACTGATTGATATAAACTGAAATATAAACTGACTAATTTAATTGATAAATATAACTCACAGATGTAAAATAACATATAACTCAAATACAAAATATTACAATATAAACAAAAATAGAATTGTATCTATTGAAAATCTAAGACGTTTCTACATGTTATAATATCATTTATAAAATGTACGTGGAAATCATTACGATCAATTCTAGACTAGACAGGCTTATTAGCCTAAATTTAATTACACTTTTTCATATAAATTCTAATATTATGGTTACAATACCTTTCCTGAAAAATCATTTTAAAAAAATACATTAAAAATATTACAAATAATTTTATTTATATGAATCCCAGAAATTTTGAATAATATCAATTATACATTTATATACTAATATAATACAGAATATATTTGTGTATGTGTGTATAACAAAATAAAAATGTTTCGCGACAAATTTTTAAAAATAAAACTGTTTTTTTTTTTTTATTGCTGGAGTTTGGCTCCAGACATTTCGAAACTGTCTGGCAATACATTTATGCACGCTGTATGTGTGTGTGTGTGTGTAGTGATATGTATGTATATAACGCTTAAACGAATGTATGTATAAATTGATACGAATTTGTTATTATTTAAATAAAAGAGAGTAAAACTCAAATTTTTAGCATCTTTTATGAATCCAAGCATCCTATAAATATAAAAAATAAATTCGATTATTCGAAATTTTCCCACCTCCTCTGCCTATAAACGAGAAGTGATAAACATTTTATTTTAAATTCTATTTCATTTATCTGTTCTACATTTTTTTCATATTGCTTTGCGTTCATTTTCAGTACTTGAGGTTAATAATTTTATACAAATATTATTGAAATATATACATAGAAATGTATATTTTGTCCGTTATGTCCTTGAATTTTATCTGTGATTTTTAAATTCAGTTGAATTGTAAGTTTTCTGTTACTAATTTTATTTTTATTTTTTTTTTTGCAGTTATTATTTATTCATATGCTTGTATTCTTAACTTTATTTGAGAGTTGAATGAAATAGTTTAAGAAGAACTGTCGCTGTGAATAGATTTCATCTTTTTCAATTAAGAAATTAAATATAAAAATATATATATACATACATATATTTTCTATATAACGAATCGTGATTTAAGTTTTTTGAATCCTGTACTTTTATTGTTAATTAAATTCTCAATTATTTAAAAAAAAAAACTTAATTAATAATAACATTTAATTAATTAATTAAATTATTAATTTAAAAATAATATCAAACAAAAAAAAAAAAAGAAAAACATGAACTGGAAAAAAATAATTAACGAATCAATATTAGCACGAATTTTGATACTAATGTGTATAATTAAAATGGGTTAGTTTTTATATATTTAACTCCTACTGTTATGCAATTTAAAAAAAATTAAATAAATAATAAAAAATTATAAATTATATTAATTAATTTAATTAAAAATTAATCAATTAAACCTTAAATAATTTAAAACATACTAATAATTAATATAAGATTTAATTAAAGTAAATTGGAATTGAAAAAAAAAAATATCTCGTAGTAAAAAAAAAACAAAATGGCGACAGGTCATTGTTCTGTCAAAAAAAAAATTTTTTTTTTTTTTAAATCATTTGATTATAGAAAAATTTAATTACGCAATATGTCGTATTCGTATTCTCTTTCGTATTATTCGTATTTTATTTCAGTTATTCGGATTTTAAACTAGATTTTGATTTTCTTTTTTTGTTAATTAAAAAGGGCTCAGTTCCAACTTTGAATAAATTAGGAAATTTATTTTCAGGTTTTCAAATGACATTTTGGTTTTTTTGTTTTTTTTTTTTTTATTAAATTAAGGTCAAAATAAAGGTTATACTTGTATAGAATATAAGAAGAGTGTTGATGTATGTGTGTGCAAAATTTAAATACAACTGTCAAAACTTATTGAAATATTCTTGACTACTCGTAATGTCAGTTGATCTTAATATTTAGTTATTTGTATTTAATAATATATAATAATATTTAAATAAGATATACATTAAAAATTATATTTAATAAAGATATATATATATTTTGTAAAAAAAAATAATTAAATATTATTATAATATGCAATAGTGACGTATTGATATGCAATATTGAAATGTCATAATAAATTTACTAATTAGTGAATATTCAATAAAACTTGATTCAAGCACTTAAGAAATTATTAATCATCATATTAAGTTGTTATTTAATACGATGACTGTATATTATTTAAAAAAGAATTTGAAATATGAAAAAGTGACATCAATTAAATTTCGGATTTTTTCGTTGAACTACTTGAATTTTTCTTTATATATAACATCGGTATATATATAATCAATATTGTTCATTTAAATATTGTTGCACATTTTCAATACATAAATTTTAAAATTAAACTGACCTAGTAATGACAGTTAAAAAAACCATAGAAGAGTATTTAATGACGACATTTGCCGAAATAATTGGGTCAAGCGCAAGTTTTAATATTTTTTCGAATTAAAAAAAATAAAATTATTTAATACTGCAGTTAATAATAAAAAATAATTAAGTCAGTAATTATTAATATGATTAATTAAAATAATCTTTTTGCAAAAGTTTGTATTTATTATTTGCAATAATTTCCCCTTAAATTCTTTAAGTTTTATCTTCAGAGGTTCTATAGAAGAAAATTTTTAATGATATTTGTGGACTTTGCACATTTGTGGCTAACTAACACTATTTAATTGAACGTAATAATAAAATTTAGTCCCGAAACTGAAAAAAAGTTCCTAATTTAAATAAAACTCGCAATATAAATTAGAAAGGTCCAATATAAATTAGAAACACTCCAATATAAATTAGAAAGGTCAAGATTTTTGCATATTTATAAATTCCCAAATTTTATACAAAGCTAGGGGTATTACTTAATTTAGAAATTCAAGGAATTTTTCATGGAGTTTTGTGACATTTGGTAAATTTGGTATACCCGGAATATTGAATTAAGTCGGAGCGAATCACGTATTACTTAAAAACTTATAACTATATTTTTATATAAAACATACTATTATATGCACTTTTAGCTTCTCTTTAATATCAATACTATAGAAGAAAGACTATAAGTTTGTTTCTATAGTATTGATATAAATTTCTTCTGCCCTAACAAAAGTTTTTTTCATTTTGACGCACGAAACGTAATTTTTTTGTGACCACTGGATCGGAGGGCACCCATACAAAAACAGCAGACTTATCAAGAAATCTCCAGTTCTAACCACAGAAATGATTTCAAATTTGTTTCATTGTTCAATTGAAAACTACCTTCATAAATTGATTCTAGTATCATGGGGTCTAGAGATATTGCAGTTTTGAGAATTTCAAGTTCATCAAAATCCCAGCCGTTTTCAATGAAATTTGGTATGACCGTATTTTTTGTCAAAAGAAAGAACGGCTTCGCATTGGACCATGGAGCTCTCATTATTATCAATTTATTTTTAATTTCAAGTGTTTTATAAGCGAATTCGATTTATTTATATAAAAAAAACTGTCTTTGAATCGTCTTTAACAGTTCTTTGTAAAACACTTTGTTTAGTAAAGTAGGTTATTTGGAAAATGAATTTTGAAATTAAAATAAATAATCAGTCTAATTATTCTTTAATTTTAAATAATTTTTATTTTTTATTTAAAGGAACAACACTTAAATGTTATGTTTGTGACACAGAATTAAATTCAACATGTAATGATATAACAAAAAAAACAAAAATAAAATCTCAAGTAAGTTTTACATTTAATTTTATTAATTACAAAATAAATAGTAAATAAAAATAATAATAAAATCCATAATTTTTTTTAACTAATGGAATGTTAGATAAAATTTTTTTTTATTATAATTTCTAAAGTTTACACAAATGAATAATCCAATTTCAAAAAAATTTTTTTTTAATTTAACTACATTTAAAAATGACTAATTCTTTGTATAATTCATGTATAAATAGTAAATAGAAACAAAAATCCTAATGGAAAATTTAATTATTTAAAAAAATAATGTCTTAAACAAATAAAGGAAAAGTTTAGAATCGACATATTATGTTATATGCATAAGCATTAAGTAATTATTAAAGAAATTAAAAAGAAAATTAATCAAAGAAAATTGACAACTTGACATTAACATTTTTATAAAAAGAAAAAAGTTTCAAAATATTACTTCTTGACTTCTAGACTTTTCTAATTACAGCACCCCACATTAAACTTAAAAATATTATACAATGAAACATAAAACCTAACATAACCGTAAAGAATATTAACATTTTGGTTTTAAGATACTCTCTCACAGTGGTTAGAGTGCTGACCTTTCATGCGTTAGGCCCAAGTGCGGTTTGAACCCACCCGCCCATTAAAAAACTTTTCTGGTTTTCGGATCGACTCAGATACCATTCGCCATTGGGTTCAAATTAATGTCTTAATCAATAATTAATAATTATGTATCTTTCATAAAAAATAGATTAATATAGCAATATAAAAAAATGCTAAATGTAAACAAATAATTTAATTGAATAATATAACTCACAGATATAGAATACTCAAATACAAAATATTACAATATAAAGAAAAATAAAATTGTGTCTATTAAAAATCTAAAACGTTTCTGCATGTTATAGGACGTAGCACTATCTCATGTTTTAATTGTATGTGGAATTCAATAAGAGCAATTCTAATAACACAAATATAATATGACTCCTAGTTCCAACATGTACCAATGGTATAAACAGGGTTATTAGACTAATATATAAACACTTGATCGCATAATGTAAATTTTAGGTTCAGCGCACGTGAAACGCGCATACAGTTAATTAATATTATGCGGGTTTCAACAGACGCAAATGGTCAATATTGAAATAATTACAATGCCAATTGACATTATGCTTCTTTTTCATAATGAAAACATCATACTAATATTTCGTTTTTGATTTTCAGTTTTATACTGGTACGAAAACAACTATCCTCAGGGTATAATAAATTTGCCATTACGTTTTCGATACTGTACAGTGGAGTAGATGGCTTTGCGATTCCACGCGTCACGAAATGATTAAAAAAAATTAAAAAATATCCCAAATTTATACTATATAAGTAGTATTATATAAGAAGTACATATTCTGGAAAAGCAGTATAACTTAATCTTTGAAGCCAACTATACAACCTCTTCTTATAGTTGATACCAAAGTCACGATTGCCACTTTTTCCAAAATATTATGCTGAAATATGCTGAAAAAAGCGTATAACTCTTATTGTCAAGTCATGTTGTTATTTATTTTTAATTTTCTGATTTTCTAAGTTACTTCATTAAGAATTAAATCAAAAAAACTATAATATGTGTTTTGACTCAATTCATATTTATTTTAATTCACAGCGCCTCTTAAGACTCATAACTTCTGATAGAACTCATAAGATTTTTCCAGAATATTTACACGCCTGCACGAGCACCTTGCGTGAAATAATAAAAAAATCATAATTAAGATCACAAATAATACATTTTCGGATGAATATTTATGATTGACATTATGCTTGTCAATGTCAATTGACATTAAGAGTTTTTTTTAATTTCCGCGTTGACATTATGTTTCCCCTTCACTTAATATCATTGGAAGGTTGAGTAAAATTTATTCATGAATTTAACTTCTAAATTGAAATTTTTATAATATTACATTAAATTTTAATTTTATATTAAATCCATTACGTTAATTTATTATTTATTTTGTATATAGGAGTGCACAGTGGACGTGTTAAATGATCCCCTTAATACATTATTAGGTGGCATGAATTATATTCGGGTGGAAAATGGTTTATCTCCTCAATATGAAGATGGTGTGGAAGAAAATCAGACACAAGATTTTATAAAATATGAATGCATAAAAATTATTTCAACAGAAGGTGAATATTAATATATATATATATTTTTTCCCATTTAAAAATGCGATTAATTATGTAGAATATTCGTTAATTTCATATTTAATATTCGTTTTTACATTAGGTATTAGAACTTTGGATATAGGCAGCTTCCCTAAATGAATTGTAAAGTATACTAGATGACATTGCGAATCTACGATCCACGAAATAGGACCCCAAAAAAAAAGTGTAAAAAAAATCTAAAACTTATACTACATAACTTATACTTCATAAAAGATTCTTATTCACTAAAAGGCGGGTAATTGTGTTTTGGAAGACAACTCTAAGCCCTCTTAGTTGGTTCCAAAGTCAAGATTTCTTTTTCCAGAATATTTCTCCACCCATCCTAGTTAAAAAACTAAACATATCTATGTTTCTTTTTAATTAAAAATTTAATTACAATATTTAGAAACTAATAAATTCAAATAATTCAGAATAACCATTAAATTTCTAAACCCTCAGCTACGTCTAATTTGTTTAATTTTTTAAATACATTTTAAAATTTCAATTTTTTCGATAGTTATTTTGGGCTATTCCTTATCATGTGTTATGAAACTTTTGAACGAAAATTGTAATCACTATTTGAATGCAATTTGCAGCCTTGGCTATGTGTTCCTAAAACTGAACGTTTGTTAATACATTATTGCAATCGGAACATTAAATCCTATAAGCTGCACCTCTTTCTAATTTATTAATAGAATCTTTCGGAGAACCAAGCCTGCGTTAGTTATTTCTAATTCTAAACACTTAATCAATATTTAATTTTCTTGATCTGTTACTTAGTTTATAACTTAATTTAAGATCGAATCCAATTGGCACTCGTTGGCGTGTCGTCACGTCAGGATAATAGAGTTGTAAAATATTGTGAATATTCTGCTTTACCTCTCTTTCCAATCCATCACTCTATAACTGAAGTTTTATTTTTAAAATTAACCTTTGATTAATTAACATTTAATTAAATTCTAATTAAATTAAGTTATTTACAATTTAATTTTATAATTACATAAAATTCTATTAAAAGTATTCAAAATTGAAATAAACTTCCAGTCCTTACATCTTGGGGGCTAGAAGTCACGCCGCCCAGATTAAAAAATGCCGTATGACTATAAGTTAAAAGAGTATAATAAATTTGTTATTACATTTGTGACGCAGAGAAGGATAGGAGTAGATAGATATAGACTCAAAGGTATGGGTCGGATCAGAATCGAAAAATAAGTCAATTTAGCTATGTCTGTCCGTTCATTCGTCCGCACGATAACTCAAAAACTAAAGGAGCTAAGATCTTGAAATTTTCGCAATACCTAATAGAGGTGGATAATTGAAATTTTTTTCAGTAGTAGTTAACTTTAATGGCCAATGTCTGGATAAAATAAAGTTAGTCTTGATATCTGGATAAAGTAAATTACTACAATGTCTGGATAAAGTAAAGAGCTGTGAAAAGGTGTCCTTTAACTTATATGAATTTGTAACCGAATGATATAATTAGATATTACAGTTATACAGGTATCTCAGAAATGAGAAAGTCTACTCTACTACACTATTCCTCGTTCTTTTTTTTTTTAAATTTTAATTTAACTTGAAAATATCTGAAATTAATATTAAATTTACAGAAAAAACATAAAATATTGTTATTAACTAATTTAAAAATTCTTTTTAATTAATTTAAAACTATAGCTTCTGGCCGTCAATCTTTATATCGTTCATGTCAAATAAAACAAGATGATCATACAAAATATTGTGAAATGGTTCAAAATAAAGCATGGGAAAAATCACATACATCTGAACGTAAAAATATTAAAATTGTCCATTGTGAATTATGTGATGATAAAGATAATTGCAATGGAACTTCATCAAAACAATTTCCATTCATTTTAATTGTTGGCTCTTTAATAATTGTTAGTGTATTTTTTTAAATTAAAATTAAAAAAAAAAATAAAAAAAATCAAAAATTAGATAAAATTTTCATTAGAAAAATTATTAAATTTTTTATTTTATTTTAATTAAAATTAATGATTTACAAATTCAAAAATTTATATTAAAACAAATATATATTTAGTAAAAATTTAAGAAAAGTCAAATAATTTTAATATAGATTAAATTATAAAGTTTATATTTAATATTACAATTTTAAAATATTTTATTATTTCCTGATTTCTTGATTTAAAATTATTAATAAAATTATTTATTTATTTATTTACTTAAATTTTAATTTTTTATAATTAATGTAAGAAAATTGTGAAGCAAAATTATGAAACGAAATTCAATTATTAATAAAGCAATCGCCAAAAAAAAAAAATACAAATTAATTCCAAATATTTTAAATGTATAAATAAGATAAATATATATATAATTATTAATTAATTTATTAAAAAAGACAAATAATTAAAATTTAAATTTAATGAAAAAAAAAAAAAATTACAAAATTGTTATGAGCTGTGTAAAATTTAAAATATTTGAAAAATATTAACAAATTAATAATATTAATAAAATTAAACAATAAGAAAATAATATTATGTATATGTATATGTTTTATGTAAAATGTGAAAAAAGACAATAAAAAATATTTCAAATTTCAAAATATAAAATATATTACTTTATTTACTTAGTATAATTTAAACAGGTATTAAGAATACAGAATAGGAAAAAGGTATAAGATATACTTCAGATCAGAGTTTTATGTAAATGAACTCAAATGTGAAACTCAAAACAAGCTCAGTTCAAAATATGAGTGGAATCACGCTATGAGCAATCCAATTAATAGGTAGAGCTGACTCCAATGTTGAATGGACTCAATTTTGAATGTGAACTGAGGTAGTAATGGATTTATCCTTTCAATTTTCGTTTTTACTATACTTACTATACTATGACTATAGGTCGAAAGGGTATACTAAATTTGCCATTACGTTGAGACGCAGAGAAGGAGGGACGAAGAAGGAGGAGTTGATATAGGCTTAAAGATATGGATCGGACCTAAAAGTAAATCCATGTAGCTATGTATGTCCGTCATGCTGGATGTTTGAAATTTTGTCAATAGTAGTTAACTTTAATTGGTAACGTCTGAATAAAATATAGTCAGTGCTGTTGAAGAGGTTCGAAGAGCTTTCTTTTAACTTATATTTTGTTTTGTTCATAACTGAATGTCTAATAAGTTGTGTATTTAAAATTTTGTCAAAAGTAATTAACCGAAAGTTATAATGTTTGTATTACGGTCATACGGGTATACTAGATTTGATACAGTCTACTCTACTACACTCTTCCGCGTTTATTTTTCTAAACATGTTAACTAAAGATCTTAAAGGTTCTAGCCCTACAATTTTAAGGCACTAAATGTATTTTGAGATTTAAAGATCCAAATTTTCAAAAATTCTTAATAATTTATCATTGAGTTAGTTAGTCTTGACGTTTCTATGTAAGTACCCTATAGCAATTTAAAAGTTTAACTAGGAAAGCGGAAATTTAACGAAGGACTCCTTTTAGCTTTTATTCAGTATAAATACTGTAGAAGAGAAAATATTATAAGTTCCCCAATGAAAAACAATTGAGTTCTTCTGCCCTTACAAATTGGATATAGTTAGAAAAGCGTTAAATGTCGGAAGATGTCTTTTTGTGTCCGTGTACTGGTCTGGAACCACGAGAACTTGCAAAATTTAAATCGATTTTGATGAAATCGAAATTTGGTATGAGTGTTTTCTTCGTCAGTAGTAAGGTTACGTATTTAGATTAGTTAATTCGGACCCTGAGATCGGGGGGCTTCCACACAAAAATTTCTGCCTTTTCACGTCGTTATAAGTTCCGATTTGGTACAAAGACTATTGTTGGGTATTTATGAAGCGTTAGCTTTCAGAAAATTTTATTCTAGGTCATGGGTTCTAGAGATTCTAGAGGTTTCGAGAATGTGAAGCTTTGGTATGAGTGTTTTCTTCGTCAGTAGTAAGGTTACGTATTTAGATTAGTTAATTTGGACCCTGAGATCGGGGGGCTTCCACACAAAAATTTCTGCCTTTTCACGTCGTTATAAGTTCCGATTTGGTACAAAGACTATTGTTGGGTATTTATGAAGCGTTAGCTTTCACAAAATTTATTCTAGGTCATGGGTTCTAGAGATTCTAGAGGTTTCGAGAATGTTAAGCTCTAATTATTTACTAAAATTTTAAGAGATTTTAATGAAACTTAGTATAAATGCTGATAGAAAGAAAAATTTCTTAGAGCCAAATTGACTCGCGAGACTATAAAATAACTAAACTTTAATAGAAATATTTACAGACTTTACACACTTTACAATTCTAACTACATTATGCAAGAAGGACAGCTTATACAATCCATTTTGGATTTATTTCTATACATTTTAAATGTATAGAATAAACTTTTTTGTTTTTAGCACATTTTCAAAAAATTTTGTAAAAATGTGCCTATATAGCTACACTCTGTCCGTCCGTATGTCCGTATGTTTGCAAAAAATTTTACACCGGAAAAAGTCCTATTTTTAAATTAATATATAACAAAAGTTCTGTTAGGTTTATTTCCAATTTCAAAATGGCAACAGATAGCTAGGTTTATAAAGTTTATAAATTTTTAAAAGGCAAATGCTTAGGGTTGTCATACGGTACTAAAATTTACCATTATGGAAAATTCAATTTTTTCAAAATTGGCCACACGTATCTTCTAAGCTAGGGTCTTGAAAGTTTGGGAGAAATTAGACCTTCAGAAATTAGTAGGAGTCGGTTAACAAAATTTTTTTGTCAATCCCGCTGTTTAGGAGCTATAAAGGCTCGAAAATTGAAATTTTAATATTTTTAAACACCTGTAACTTGAGTACCTGTTAAATTTTTTTTTACAAATATACAAAATTTAAAGCTGCAGCATTATATTTGAACATATGTTGAAGGTTTTACTTAAATTTGAAAGGGGTTCTTTAAATTGAACAAATTGTCTCTTAGTTTTAACCATTTTTGCTTAGATAATAAAATTCTAGGTAAAATTCCAAATTTTGGTGGAGTTTACAATTGATTTCCTGAAACCTAAAAAAATGGAAGGGTTGGGACAAGAGGTGGATGGGCAGATCCATCATAAATTTTCTAAGCAAAAATTTGGAAACCTTTCCCATTGAAGGGCTACTAGGTCTTAAAAATGAAAACTTTTATTTTAAACAGTAACTTATTCACCAGTGAATTATTTTCCGAAATTAAACGTTAACATTGAAGCTCCAACATTATATTTCGTATTATATTGTTAGTAGGTTTTCTTGAGTGCATTGGGATTATATTCTAAGTATTGGTTTCACTATTAGTCACATAATTAATAAATTGATTTAATATCTAAATACTAATATTATCATTTATTTTTATATTTATTTTTATATATAAGATACTTTAAATTTTTTTTTCATTTTTCCAATATATAAATGAAGTGGATCAAGTTTTTGTTCCCTTTTTGTAGGAATTGCTGCACTAATTAACATGGTTCTTGTGATACAATAAAGAGTTATGATATAATTAGAATTTATGTGTATATAAGATTTATTTATTAATTATTATAAATAAAATTTAATTAATGTTTTTTTAGAGACTTGATCAATAAAAGCTGTTATAAAATAAACATGCAAAAAGACAAACGAAATACATATATACCTACTATGAAAAGTACTATAGTGAAATAGGGTATAGTATACCTAAATAATATTAAAAATTTATTTAAATATTTTAACTAAATGACATCATAAACCATAAAACTGTCTTCAAAACTAAAAAAATATAAATAAAATAATTACCAATAAATTTAATTGCCGAAAAACATTACGTATTTTGTTGAAATTTCTTCACAAATCTTAAGATTCAAGAAAATCAAATGACCCACCCTAGAAGTAAAATATCGGTTAACGGAATTTGCTTTTGTTTTATCATCCACTTACCAATACAATCTATTTCACTCGAGTAAAGGAATCTCATATCACTTAAGTATACAACTAAAAACTTTCATATATTTATAACAAATCATTTCTATATACATATAACTCAAAACTCCATCTTCTTTCTCTTTCATATTCGAAATATTTTTCGAATTATGTTTATAAACTAAGGATAAAAAAAATGTTTAGATTCATTTGTTAATGCAACAAAAATTGACTCTTTTCGAGAGAAACTAAAAACAAAAGAAAATGTAAAACAGAATTTCGAAATTAAGAAAAATTAAAATTAAAAAAAATTTTTTTTTGTATTCACAAATACATTTACACTTGTTTTCGAAATTAAGTAAAAGTTCGAAAAATATATTATAAAAGAAATCTGTAAATTCTATTACTATTATTTGTTTATTTTGAATTCTTATATTAAGGATACATTTAAAAGGAACTTCGAAAAAAATTAGTAATGTGTATGCATGTGTAAAACATAAGTGGAAGGATAGTATATATGATTGTATCCTGATTTTTAGTGAATTTTTTTCTATTATTTTATATTTTCTTATTTTTATTAATAAATTAATTTTACTTTATTTATAAAATTTCATTTTAAAAACAGTTATTAATCGGACTTCAATAAAAACGGACGTTTTTTAAGAATAAAATATTACGAAATATAATTTCGTATATCGAAAAGAATTTAGCGGTGTACTTTAAGATTTTATTTTTGTGTTATTTAATTTTTATTGGTATTTAAATGTAAATAAATGTTTGCATAAAATAAAATTGTAGTGGATTTTATTTAATTATTTTTAATTTATTTCTATAATATTTTAGTATTAAATTTTAATTAATATTTGAAAAAAAAAAATTAATTAAATTTTAATTAATAAAATTAAATTATTAAATTTACACAAGAAAAAAAATAAAAGTCTTTTGCTTTTTTATAATTAATTGAATTTAAATTCTAATTAATTAAAAAATTATCATAAAAAAAATGGGTTATCATAAAAATAATATATTAAATTCATACATTTTACATGTTGTATTTTTTATATGCCTTATAAAAAATGGTTAGTGTTTTTTTAAATAAATATGTGTGTGTATTTAAAATATATATTAATTAATATTAATAAAATAATTAATTAAATAAATAAATATTTATAATAAATTTCATATAGGATTTGGATTGCATTGTTATGTTTGTGATTCAACATTAAATGAAACATGCAGCGATATTAATACAAATATTAATAGTATAAAACCACAGGTATGTTTACATTTTTTTGTATATACAGCGGGAGTAAAATTGTTTCTAATGTTGGATTTGTTAATTTTGAACTGATTACAATTTTTTAATCAGTTCAACTAATTTAATTTTATTTATTTGTAGTACCAGATTATAGTAAATATTGCCTGATAATATTAATCCTTTGTCTATTTGACATTTGGACTTCTTATTAAATTATTGTAATATACACTATATTTTTTTATTAGATATGATCCGGCCAGGGTTTGAACCCGAAACTTTTCGATTGAAAAGCTGCCCCTTTACCTCTCAGCTATGGGTCAGATAAAAACTAATTTAGTTTCTGAACTTCTGATATAAAATTAATCAAAATAGAAGATTCTACCCTTCAATGCTTCTTTAATATTGTTTTCTACAACTTTGAACGATTCTTTTTTAAATTTGCATTATTATTATCTTCTTGAATTAATTATATTTAGAACTTAAATTTAAACTTTAATTATAGATTTTTCTTTATTTTCCCCCAAATTTATAAAATATAAATCTAATCTAATCTAATTTTTTAAATTCTATAGTATATCTTAAGAATTAAGCTTTGGGGGTTCAGAACGAAACTTATAATTTCTGAAACAATATTTATTTAGGAACAAACCGTAGTCGAACTATACTCCAAATAAATTTTTATAATGTTCTTTTTAGCACTTTATTAGAAAAATTAAAAAAATAAAGTTCTTTGAGCTTTTATAATTTTTTGAAAAATCTAAATGTAACAAGTGCTCGTTTGTTCGGGCCTTGTAACCAGACGGACATAATTAAAAAAAAATCACAGACTGTTTTTTAAATCTACTACTACTAATTGTAAAAAGATCAATTACTAAGCCGGCCCCAAGAAATAGCCCTCAAAAATGTTGATGCAACTTATATTAAAACTTTACTAATCTTCTAATCTTTTAATGTCTGCCACAGAATCATGGACTAGGCTTTTCCAATCATGTATGCTTAATAAGTTCATAAGATACGAGAGCTGGAGTTTTATTTTAATTTTGAATCGAAATTGTTCCGAAAAGAATTTTATTTTTTGTTCAATTTGAATTAATTTTTCAGAAAAATAGGAATTCGGTGTTCTGTGGAATAAAATTTTAAAAAAGAGTTTTCTTTGCTTTTTAAGGAACAAAATGTTTTGGAACAACATTGTTTCGTTCCAGAGCTTTGGAAAATATTTACTGAGGAAACTTATACAGAATGTTCCTTTCCAAAATATTTCAAAAACCATTGAGGAACACAAAATAATTTTCTTTTTGTATCCTACTTATTTCCAAGTATCTTAGTCCTCTATAAATGAGCTTAAGTCGTTTTTCAGAAATTTTTTCAAAAATTAAGTTTCACATAACGGTAAATTAGATTTCAATTCTAAGATACAATCTAAATTTTGCTGAACTCACAGGTTTAAAAGTTAAACCAACACCTCTGGCTTTTTGGCAAGGATTTAACATTCAGAATTAGCCGAAAGTTTCGGAAGCCCAGCCTATTAAAGATTATTATTCATCTTTTGTATTAATAAAATGGTTAGTTAAATAAAATTGTGCCTTTGTAAAAACCCTTGATGTTTTCATTCCTTATTTTTTTTTATTAGCCTGTAGAAAGCGTTCTTTGTATAGTGTTAAACTTTAACATAAATGTACGCCATTTCAAAAACTAATTTTATAGGATGAACTTTTGAACTTTAGGATGACTATTGAGATTGGGAAACTAGGATTGTTAATTATGATGTCTTTCAGAAAATCATTATTATTTTATAGAGAAACTATCTTAATTTCTTAATATTTATTAAATCAGGAAACTGGATTGATTATTTTTGGTAGAAAAACTTATAAAGTACGCTGGACCTTATTGCATCAACCACATAATTGAAAATTACCCAAACACTCATTTATCACAATATTTATTTATAAGTGATTGGTACAATAGACCTTGAATGATGTTGTCATCATAAAATTTCGGTTTTCAAACAAAATGTTTTCTCAGTTTGTCTTTTATAAGTTTTACAACTAAATTATTGTTATACCAAAGTAATTTATTAAGAACTTTGCATATAAATTTATAATATAAATTTTTTATGATTTTTAATTAATTTAATATAAAATTTGTGCCAAAAAACTTTTAATTTAAAAATATTTATAATAACAAAATCATATTTAGAAATTGTTTTTGAACACTTTAATGAGGAAGATTATAGTTTCCCTTGTCAACTTTTAGATACCAAACTCTGAAAACTCACTATGGGGTTTAAAATAAAATAAATCATTTATTTTCTGATGTTATATTTACAAAAAAAAAAACATAAAAAATAAATAAAATAATAACTACATATATAATAAATTTGGCCTCCACCACTCCACCAAAGTTTTTACTAAACCTCATATTTTCTTTTTACAAAATTTTTTTAAAAAACACTAAATAAAATTGGACTCACCCGAAAAAAGGGTCCGAGTAATGTCCAAATTTGCCAAAGCACTTGTTCTATTACTTTTATTACAAATTGTTAATTTGATTAAATGTAATCAGATTGAGAACTTTGTGTGGCAGCTTATTAAAATGGAGTCCATATATTTCCAAATTTCAAAAAATTGCAAGCCTAATTATTAGTTGCTAATATTACATACGGATTTTAATTTTGAACCAAAGTTGCCAAAATATATATCTCTGGTTCAAATTTACAAACAATTTTGCCACATTATTTTTCTTTCCTACTTTTAATTTCTATTTTGTAGTGTAATTAGTTCCGAAGATATATGTAAGCAGAGTCCTAAAATTTATATAGCCGCTATCCGAAAATGAAGCCTTGATGTTTTGAAACTTCATAGAATTGCATATCCTATTACGTAACTAAACGTGTGTAATTTTCACCCTTCCAGTGTTATAAGTTTTGAAAAAATTAAAATTGATCAAAAAAATTTGTTTGGCAGCTACTTGAAGCCTTGGTTCAACCTTAATCAAAAGGAATTAGAAACCTACAAATTGTCTTTAAACCTCTGTGTATTTCAAAACTCTAGCTTTTTTAGTATATGAGTTATCGTGCTGGTAGGTAGATGAACGGATGGACGGACATATATAGCTAGATCGATTTACTTTTCGATGCTGTTCCGATCCATACCGTGCCCTTATCGTTTGCACAGGTATAAAAATAAAATTTTCTTAAGTCTTAAGAATTTATGGAATTTTCTTAATTTAAATTCTATACTTAAAAAACAACTTCACACCTGTGGTAATAGCAGTCGTGAAAGAAAGTCCTGGCGAAATAAATCGCCAAGAGTACTATTTCATATTGGATGAGAAACTAAACCCGGTTGCTATTTCTCTTCTAGTTTATTTAAGTGATGTACTTTCAAATTTAATGAAATAATACCTAGAGTCTTATGTCCAATATAAAAGGTTTTAAATTAAAAAGAATTTTAAAATATTTTTCGAAATCAGGGTAATCCCATTTTCCTATTTATATATGAATTAGAAGAGATTTTAAAGTTGTATTTAAAATCCTGGAAAAGGAGAATATCTGGAAAAAGAGAATATCATTGAATGATAAATAATGCTCCGGATTTATTTCGGAGGGCCTTATTTCAAGGTTCTATGCGAATTTCAGCGAAGGAGTAATTTTGACTCGATGTAACTATTTGTGTTTTTAAAGCCGTTTTTCCGCCTGTTAGTCCGCACTATAACTCAAAAACTAAATGAGCTAGAATTGTAACATATTCTCTTAATTAAATTTCTAAATTAATGAAATTCAACATTGATGATACAGTAAATCCTTTAAACTTTTTAAAGTTCAATAACGTAATATGAAATTAAATTTTAAGAAATTTGATTAAGGATTTTTTTAGCATATAACTTTTTAAGATTTTACCTGAGAAAGTACCAGTTTGTCCAACACAGATTCTAAAAAATATTTTAACATATTCCACGACTTTGAAAATACACTTTTTTTTTTTTTAAGAGCTAACTGTTCAACTGTCTATACCTTAGGTACATGTTGGAACAAGGCGTCCTATAATATTTTGTTATTGATCTTAATGAATTCCACATACAATTTAAACATGAGATAGAACTAGGCCTTATAACATGTAGAAACATCTTAGATTTTCAATAGATACAGTTCTTTTTGGTTTATATTGAAAAAATTTTGTATTAGAGTTTATCGTACTCTATATCTGTGAGTTATATTATTCAATTAAATTATTTTTTTATATTTTGCATTTGTTTTTATTGTTATATTACTGTATTTTTATTTTTTTTATTTTTTTTTATTTTTACGTAGGTTGGAATGGAATCTTCAAAAGACACAATGAGCCCCGTAGCTTGCCATTGCGTGTGGGATTCTTACCCACTAAACCACACCCTTCCTCTATTGCGATCTAGTCCTATAGGGCTAATGAGCAATTTTTTTCTGCTTTATTTTAGTTTTAAATGTAGATTGCATCCAGCGATGTTATTTAACTGTTTCTTTCTCTTATTATAGCTTTTGAGTCGTCTGGCTATATTTGTATTATCCAGAAGCTGGACTACCAGGACATTTACATGGTTTTGGAGTCTTTTTTCGTGACTTCTTGCAAAATTTTGGATTTCTTTGTCTACAAATTCTATTTGCATATCTCTATGGAGGTCATAGTTTCTGATGAAGCAGGGCGCGTTCTTAATATTTCTTAGAACTTTATTCTGGAACCTCTGAATAACATCTCTATTACTCTTTTTGCTGCATCCCCATAGCTGGATGCCATATGACCATACTGGTTTCAATATTTGTTTATAGGACAGCAGTTTGTTTTGTATTGTCAAGGTAGAATGCTTACTTATGAGCCAGAACATTTTTCTATAACGGATTTGTAGCTCTTCTTTCTTGTTTTTGATGTGGGCTTTCCAGCGAAGCGTCGCATCTAATGTCATACCAAGATGTTTGGCAGTATTTGAATAAGGTATTTCTTGACCATTTATATATACTGGTTTATGGTAAATTTTTTTATTTGTGAAATCCACATAAATTGACTTAGCTTCATTTAATTTTAGCCTCCATCTTTTTGTATAATTTTGGATTTTTGTCATAGCTCTCTGCAGTTTTTCTGTAGATTCTTTATTATTTTCTCCGACAGCCAAAACCGCTGTATCATCAGCAAACGTCGCAATTATATTATTTTCTAGTGCAGGAAAATCACAAGTATACAACAGATACAGTATTGAACCAAGTACACTTCCTTGAGGAACTCCAGCACTGATTTCTTTAAGATCGGAATATTCTCCTTCTTGTTTTATGTAGAAGTATCTGTCTGATAGATAGCTTTTATTAAAGATATATAATTATTAAATAATTAATTAAATCATTAATTTGATATCGTATACAAAAACCCATTTAAAAAAAAAATATTTACTCATAAGTATTTGGTGTATCGCAATTTACTTAAGTTGGAAACAAAACACTTAAAAAGTAAACTAAGCGGCGGTGTATAGGAATGCACATCCTGCATATTAATTTATTTTCTTTTTAAAAAATATGACCGCAACCCTAGTCTTACCAAATTTTGCATAAACTTTGGTTAAAACTAAACTGCTTTTGGCAATATTTCAGACACCCCAGCTTTGTTAAGTATAGAGAAATACCCAAACTCCTAGAGCAAACTATTTGGATTTTAATAGCAGAGATGGTTCTTGTATAAGATATTCTAGCTCCTTTATAGGTTTTAATTTACTTTTCGATTCTGATCCGATCCATACCTTTGAGTCATCCTTTACTACGCCATATTAATAAATTTAATATACCCTTTGATCCAAGTTCATACAGGTGTAAATATTTGTTAGTTCTATATACAGGATGTTTCCTAATTAAGTACACTTCTATATACCACAGCATAGGTACTTATGAGTAGACACATTTTTTGTATGTGCCCTTAGCTGGGCCTCTTCTAGTTTCCAAGATATGGGGGCTTAAATGAAATTTAAATACTTTCTTTGTTTTCATATTTTTACCCTTAATTCTGTTTCTAAACTACTTATGAAAATTTTGTAAAATGTATCCGAAAGCTCAAGATAACCTCTTTTAATCTTTTATCGTTTTCTGCCTTTTAGACTTTGAAAGCTTAAAAACGAGCTGTAAAATTTAAAGCACGTTGAAATTTTAACAATTTTTTTTTTGAAAAGACAAAATTTTTTATTGTTTTTATTTTTTTTTTTATCTACCCATAAGTCTGTATGCAGTGGTATATAGCAATGCACTTAATTAAGAAACACCCTGTATATATAAAACCAAATAAAAATTAATAAAAATTTTCCATTAAAAATATTTTAAATTTTATATCATTTTAGAAATGTGATTTAGCAAATTTATCAAATATGAAAACATGGTTAGCAGAATTAAATAATATTGATTTTGATCCTTCAACAAAACAAAAACTAGATACACCGATGATATGTCAAAAAGTTGTTGCCACTAAAAGTTATTAATTTTGTTTTTATATTAGAATATAAAAATTAATTAAATTCTTTGTTTTAGATAATGAAAAAGCAACTTATCGTTCATGCCAATTGGATTCTCAAGGTAATAAAAATCCATGTGAACTTTTAAAGCAACATATAAAAAATAAACCAGAAATACAAATTATATCATGTGATTTATGTGGTGACGATGATTGCAACAGCGCTATACAACGACAAATATTTACAACATTAATTTATTTCTCAACAGCTTTGAGTATAATTTTAACAAAAATTTTTCAATAATCATAAAGTTAAAATATATTAAAAATTAATATTATAAAATTTATATAATATATACCCATATATGTATAGTCATATTAAATTATACATATACATATATATATATGCATAAAACACAAATATTTTTCACTATTAAATATAATTGAATGTTTTTTAATAAACACATCTTATAAAATATATTATTTTTCTATTTTAAATTAAATTATATTACTATAATATATATAGGGTAAAGTGGCTTGTATTCGGAATAACTTAATATTTTAAATTTTAAATTTTTTTTTTAATAATATAATTATAAAAATTTAATAAAAAACAAAGATAAGATGAATTTAAAAATATTTATAATTTTGATTTATTATTTTTAATATTATATTTAATTAAAATAATATTCTATTTTAAAAATAAAGTTTATGAGACTGTTAATTGATATTATATAATACATAAATTATTTTACAGAAATTTTAAAACTATTTTATATTTTTTTTAATTACTTTATATTACTATAGCCAAATAACCTTTATCAAGTGGGCCAACTTTACTGATTGATTGGAAATGCTTATAATTTTTTTTAATTTATTTTTTTTTATAAACTGACAATTAATGGCTCTTTTAAAAAAAATACGCATTACTTTGCGATACTCTGATTTAGTTCCTTTTTGTTTGATGATTTTTCCATTAGTCCGTTCGTTCAAAAAAAAATAAAGACCTTTAAAAACGAGGAGAACGAGGTGGGCCACGAAAAATTGACATTTTTTGAAATTATTCGGTCAACGAAAAGTTCTTGCAGAATAGAATTTCCCTGGCGGTATGAGTTTCATTTTCAAAAAAAATATGGACCAAAATTGAGTTATCAGTCATAATTTCATTCCAAAGAATGTACCAGAGAAGATGTAATTTTCGGTGACGCACTGCTCTCGGACTCACTATATCTAAAATTTTGACAGTTCTGTTTATTGACATATCCATATTTAAATAAGTTTGTGTGCTTCACAAGTGTGATTCATCGCTCACAATCAAAAAGTTGAAATTTTTTTAATATAATAAAATTCATACTGGTAAGTACTGGTAAATTAATAATAGCTTCCAGTACCAGTAATTGGTACTTGAATTTTTTCCAATACCAGTAATAAGACTTTATGAATATTTATCCAGCATCAGAACTATTTAACTATTTTTTATTCCAGCACCAGCATATTTAACTTACACTGGTACTTAAAAACATCCAGCTCTGATGATGACATATTAAAATTCTTAATTATCTTTTTTTATAGTCAGTCAGTCTAAGTCGGGCCACTTTGTATTAAAAATGTTTTTATTTATTAAATTAATTTTTTATTGTTATTTTTTTAAAAATATTAATTTTGAATTAAAAGTATAACAAATTAAAAAATTTTTAAACATTAATTTTCCTATTTCCGAATTTATTTTTCAACTATTTCCTATATACATCTTCATCTTTTTATTCCTTCTATACCATCATTTTCCTTAAACTTACATCTATCTATCAAAAGTATTTAAAAAGTAATATAGGCACAATTTGAATGCTGGATTTTTTACACTACATAATTATATTTAAATTATATCACATTTAAGTATATAATTATATATTATTAATAAATTTAATTAAATATTAAATTAAAAAAGAAAAAACAAAAAGATTTAAAAATGAAACTTTAAAAATGCAAATTAAAAATATATCACCAATGATAATCGACTTCTTATCGCAATTTATTATAAATATATTATTAATATTATAAATTATTATAAATAAATAAAAAAAACAATTGTATATAAATAAAAAAAAAATATATATATATAAATTAAAAAATGTTATAAAAAATAACGACAATAAGAAAATATTAAAAACAATTAACAAAAAAAGTATATATATATATATATATATATATATATATATATATAAATATATTAATTTATAATTACATTTATATAAATATAAAAATATAATTTTATTATAAATACTATTGTATATTTATAAATACTTTTGTTGCACAATAAAAATGAGTAAATTTTCTTAATTGAATTGCATAATATTTTAATTATTTATTATTTTTTTTTTTTTTTGTTTTTTACTGGAAATGGAAAGCTCGAAAGCCAATCATTGAGAGTGCTGTGTTTCTTTGGGTAGTGTGCGACTTTAACACACCAAAACCAAACCCTTTTTGAACTAAAAATTAGGAGTGAACCTGTGATACAAAATCTACAAGTGAAATGAAAGGATTTCGGGTTATGGTGGATGTTATTTGAGATTTCTGGATTATGGGGGATGGAAAAAATTGGGTGGGATGTTTGGGGAGAAGAAAGATGTCAATGTTCTTCTTAAATTTGGCTAAATCGTACATATATACATTATCAACTTTGGGGAACACATTTGGTGGAATATGGTTCCATAAACGAGATGAGCGCATGACAAACGAATTTCCATAAGCCGTGTTACGCCATTTGGCTAGCTCAACTGTGTAGGGATAAGCATCTGCTGCATTTGTTGCATCTGTTCCCCTTTGGAAAATCTTAGGTGGAGGTATAAGTTGTTTAATTTCTGTAGGTGCTAATCCCTACAAGATATCTATAAAATAAGGTCAACTGCACGACGATGACTGTGAATATGCGTTGAGGTAAGATTGGAATCATTTATTAAACCAAAGAGTTTTACGTTTTTAGTCCTTAGACTTAAATGTTTATATTGTTGCTGAATATATATACACAAGTAGTTCCTTGCTATATGCGTGAAGAAGTACTTCTTTTCACCTACATAAATAAACAAGTGATGAAAAAAACCAAGTGTTTTTAAAAAAGCACATTTTCAAAATTATATTGTGTTAAAAACTCAGTTTAAATATGGAAATATATACTCGGGTGACTAAGTCACTGCTTACTTGTAAAAACAGTAAATTTTTAAGTCCTAATAGCTCCTCAATGGAGAAGGTTACAAAATTTCACAAGAATCTGAGAAGCAGCAGTCTTTTACCGTTTTCAGGTTGAAAATATGCCTTATAGAACTCTTGTTATAACTATTTAAATATAGCTTTTTCCAACTTTGAGGGGCTGTAGCTCCGTAACGGGAGGGGTTATAGAAAAAAGTTTTAACATTAAATTATTGTTATTGCAATACCTACCCGCTGCTGATATTTTTTAGTCAACTGCAGGTAAAAAGGGAGGGATGAACGGACAGAGTGAAACAAATTTTTTTGAAAATGTACTAAAAACAAGGAAGAGTGTAGTAGAGTAGACTGTGTCAACTCTGGGATACCCGTACAACTGTAATATCAACATTATATCATCCGGTAGGAAATCTAACACCAACTTTTTTTTATTCAAACATTGGCCATTAAACTTAACTACTATTGACAAAATTTCAGACATCCCCCTTTATTAGGTATAGAATAATGCTCATATAAAAGAAAAAGTTGTATGACAGCTACTCGAACCAGTGGAGCAAACTGGCTGGATTTTAATAGCAATGACGGTTCTTGCATAAAAACGAATTTGTAAAAAATTCAAAATTCTATGTTCCTTTTTTTTTTCTAGTAATTTTTCAAAAATTTTTTATTTTCATTATTTTCAACTTAAATGATCTGTATAAATTTATCTTTCCTCTTATTAAATAATTTTAAACCAATTTATAATATGAATTACTGTAGTAGATAAGTATAATAGAAGATCTGTCTGTTAAGCGTTCAATAATTTTTTGAATTATTTTTGTAATTGCTATGATATTTCAATTTAATAGTTATAAACTCAAGCCTTTCAATTCAATATTAATAAAAAATATCGATCAGATTTTTGAAGCTATTCAATAGTTTTAATAACAGAAATTTAAATAAGTTTTAATAAATTTTTTAAAAATTCAGTCAAAATAACAACAATTTTTTTAAATTAAAACTAATGAATAAAAGAAAATAATAAAATAATAATTTTGAAATTTTTACAATTATTTTATTATACATAGGTACTTAAATTGATTTCTTTATCATAATAATGTTATAAATTTCATTCAAAATATTATGTACATAGGTATACATGAAATTTATGCACAATATTAAACCAAATTTGTTATAAATTTAATCAATATTGAATTATTATCTTTTAGATATATCAAACAGAAATACAAGCATATATATATAAAAAATATAAAAAATATTCTCATATCAGTTTCTGATAATGTTAATGAAATTTTATCTAGATATTCAGTTTTGAAAATTACTTATTGATTATTAAAAGAAAAATTATCTCAAAAATAAAATTAAAATATTTTATCTAAATAATTGTCAGTTTAGCTAACTTTCTCAATTTAACAGACATTTCACCAAATTATCTATGACTTTTTCTTATTGAAGCATTAAGCCATGCCTGGCATTGCAATTCATATTAAAAGCCATGACATGCTTAATGGTTAAATGATTAGTAGGCATTAAAGCGGATTCGCTGGCTATAGTTAATCCTCAAAATAACTTTTGCTCTACTATAATAAGAATTACGATTCAGTTTCTTTAACTTTATTTTATTTCTTCACTTTAGGTTTGAATACTCACCTGTTCTTCTTTTTAAAATGATTAAATTTATTACAAATTTAAAAACAAATTTTACTTTGTATTTGGTACTTAATAAATTATATTTAATTACTTTCACTATTTCAAACTAATTTTTCAAATATCAAATAATTTTGAGGCTAAGGGGAACTATAAAATTACAGAAACCGTGACCCTATTACGCCAGATATTAAATATTAATCAAATACTTATTTTTGAATTGATAAATGATTTTTTATTTTTACTAATCAATAATTTATTTAGTTATTATCAAAAAATATGATTTTGATATCTTCAACATAAACTTCTCAGAAAAGTGATCATATGATTAGTAATAAGCGGTTAATGCAATAATCAATGATTGCGGTCCTAGATAATCGATGATTAAAACACTTAATATTATTTTTAAAATCAATATTTCGATTTTTTTTTGCAAAATTTCAAACCAAAGTTTTACTACTGTATGTACTCGTACTAAGTTTTATTTATGTATATATTTATATATTTATTATCTTTTATAATATAATATAATATTTTATCAAGTACTTGTATTTTGACATTTTCAAAATTTTCATCAATTAATTCATATATTTTTTAAGCTTATCTTAAAGTAATTAATTAAAAATGGAGTATTATCACCAATAAAATTAAATACTTATACAAAATGAGAGATTGTCCAAATTAATAATATTAAATAATTATACAAAATGAGAGATTGTCTAAATTTCACTAATTAATTATAGAATGAATGATATGAAAAATTGATATAAAAATAACATTAAATTTATTAATAAAATGTATGTTAAAATATTTAAGTAATTTAGTTCTTCTTTTTTCAATTTATACTAAGATAATTTTTTAAATTTTATGTTGCTATTAAATTAACCCAAATATTAAAACTGATTAAGGATGATTATAAAATTCAGAAAATTTTATAAATAGTACTTAACGCAGAATTTTTTTTTAAATATTACAACCTTTCCAAAATTATTACCGCATTTACATTTGAAACATTCAAAACTTATTATTCAGATCTCGATCTGATTAGCTTATAGTTTCCAAAGTTCCATGTTTCATTGGATTCCAGACTTTTTCAAATCAGACAGATAACCCAAGAGACTACTGACTTCCCACAGTAAGACTAAAGTTCCAGGATAAAAGGGTTAAAACTCATATGGAATTTCTGTCTTTTTTAAGGGAATCTTTTTTTCAGAAGGCTGGGTGGCAAAGTGGATAGAGTGCCGATCTTTCATGCGAAAGACACGTCTTCGAATCTTAGAGAAAGCTTTTCGACTCGACTCCGCTACCATTCGCCATTGGGTTCAAATTAATTAATAAATATATATCTTAAATAAAAAAATATATTAATATAACAAATTATTTTGTAATTGAATAATATAACTCACAGATATAGAATACCATATAACTCAAATACAAAATATTACAATATAAATAAAAATAGAATTGTATCTATTGAAAATCTAAGACGTTTCTACATGTTATAAAGTCTAGTAGTATCACATGTTTAAATTGTATGTGGAATTCATTAGGGTCAATTCTAATAGCTCGAATATAATATGATCTCCTGTTCCAAAATGTAGTTATGGTACAGACAGGCTTATTAGCTTAACATTTGAACAGTTAGCGTTCAAAAACAAAAAAAAAAAACGGAAAAAGAATGTGGATAAAGGGCAATCCCTAAATTCGCCCCCAACTCTAAAATTTAAGGAATTATCTTAACACGATCAGTTATTCTGGAAATTGGAGAAATCCTGATTGGTATTACAAAAGTAAACATGACATTCTGAATTAAGAGAGAATTTTAGGGTTAAATTCAGATTTAAAATAATTTGTTTAGCGAGGTCATAATATAAATATTCTTTCGTCCCAATAGAGCTATCAGTTTCCACTGGTTTGTTCCAATAGAGCTCATAGCTTCGACACAAAGCATCGACTACGTATACGCGAAGGTACCACACACAGCGTTCGTGATGGCTCTACAGCCAAAAAATTAGTCAAAAACCCCAATTCAACCCTAAAATAAAAATCTGCTGATTTGTTTTACCACTTCAATATTTTTCAAAATAATTATTCAAAAAAAACCAAAAAAAGTTTATTTTTTCTAAAAAATCAGATGAAAAAATTTTTTAGAGAAATTTATTTCTTAAAATTTTAGTATAACTTATCAATATCATGGGTATAGAATCTTCATTGAAATCGATCTAAATCGAATTTCTATTTTATTTTTTCAATTAGAGATATCATTGTATTTCCGTGTTCAATTAAATTCACATTCACTTTTTTTTGTAAGATCACTTATATATAAGATTGTATATAAATATATATATATACTTGACATATGTTTGTATAGCAGTAGAGAGTAAAAAGAAAAAAAAAATGAATTTACAAAAAATTATGATAACTTATCTTCTAACATTGCATATAGAATGTGGGTTTGTTTTAGGTGAGTATACCTACACCTTATATGATTAAATATTGAATTTTTGAAGTCACGTTTATTTTATTATATAATAATATTTTCAATGGGAAAAAATAAGTAATAAAATACGGGCTTCAAAGGTTATTTATATAATATGTATATATAATATATATATATATATAATATATATATATATATATAATATATATACTAAGTATTTGTGTAATAACTGTTTTTTTTTAATTTTTTAAGGTAATAGTTATGAAATTTTAACATGTTATGTGTGTGATGACTGTCCAGAAATCGGTACAATACACTTAAAATATTTGGAAACATGTGAAGGAGAGGATCGAATTTGGTCAACTACAACAACCCCATTAAAAACAACATCTACTTTAAAAACAACAACCACTATGAAAACCACTACAACTTTGAAAACCACTATCCCAACAACTATCCCAACAACTATTCCAACAACAACTTCTACTACAATTCAAACAACAAATAAACCAACTACAACAACAACAACAACCCAAAAACCTAGTATTATAACAACAACTTCAACACCACAAAAATTAAATACCACAACATCAATTAAAACAACTTCTAAACCAATTCCAGATCTTACAACTAAAATTGAATTGAGTTCATTACCAGAATCAAGTACTTTTATTATACCGAAACCAACTTCAACGCAAATAACAAGTACCAACACAACATTGAATACATCTTTGACACAAAAACCAAGTACTAATAAAATATTTGAAACTTCTACAACAAAAATTTCAAAAAATGGAACAGTTTCAACACCAAAATCAAATACTACTATTAAAATAGAAACATACCCAACACAAAAATTAGAAACTAAAGAAATATCTCAACAAACTGTAACTCAAATTTTATCAACAATTCCAGAAAAGTCAACTGAAAAATTTAATTCTTCTATACCAAAAATATCTTCATATCCTATATTAAACTATACATTGCAATCTACAACAAGTCCAACATTAAAATCAAATTCAATAACAAATTCTATTTGGTCGATTACACCTTTTGTAACAAAATTTTCAACAGTACTTTACTATGGTAATCAAAGTGTAACTAATAATATAACAATGGTGACAATAAGTAATCATTTGAATTTCACGAGAATTACTACATTGTTAAACAACAAAACTTCAACAAAATTAATAAAAAATGTTAATTCAACATTGTTGGCTAATATAACATCATTAATTCCAAATATAAATTTAACAACAATATCAAATTTAAATCAAAATAAATCAACAATTTCAACGTTATTCACCAATAATATCAAATATAATAGGACAGAAAATAGTGTAGTTGGAAATAAATTCACTACAACAATACCGAATATAGGGCCAATTGTTCCAACATCGAACCTATCATACTTAATGAATGGATCAAAAGAATTTGAAAGTAATTTATTTACAACTTTAACAACAAATAAGAATCAATTACCGATTATATTTGGCTTTCCGAATACATTAAAGAGTAATGATCGTCAGCTGAGAAGTTTTGATTCTCGAAGAAAATTAGTTAAAAATAAACCGGCATGTTATAAAGTTGAATATACTGGTAAGATTTCAGCATTTCCTTGACATATATTACTTTTATTTATAAATTAAATTAAGTTTATTATTTTCGAATGCAGTGACTTTTAAAATTTTGAATAATCTAATCAAATCTAAAATCAATCTAATCAAATGTTTTATCAAATCTTTTAATCAATTTGATATTTATTGATTAGAATGAAAGTTATAGTATTCAATTTTAGAAATTTTTAATTTATTTGTTGCAAATTTCAAATTAGGTTTTTTATAAAAATTTTCAACACTTTTACTTTAAAAATTTATAATTGATATTTTAAAATGTTTAAGTCGTATTTGTATCAAGTCTGCGTCGGATTGCACCATCAATTTGTCACCAATCAAAAAATAGTTGTATAGTTTGACAGTAACTGAAGAAGTTTTAATTCTGATTAGAAAAAAACAAACTTTTGACAACAACAAAAACACAAAAGTAAAAATTAAAAAAAAATTGTAATAAAACTAAAATGACGTCAGCTCAAAAAGAAATCTTCAAAAATAGCCAGATGTGATAATTTGTTTAGAGGAGATGCACTGAAAAGGGCATCGTATGAAGTGACGAGCCTTCAAGAATTGGGGTGTAAATTATTTAATTATTTATAAATGGTTCGTGCAACAGGACCAGGGTCTTAAAACAAGCTTTTCAATTTGTTCTTTTTCTTTGAAATAGAATTTAAGTTAACATGTGTTACATTACATGTAAAACTTAACCAATGACGTAGTGGTTAAAGGGACGACCTTTCACGTGGAAGGTCTCCGGTTCAAACTCTGGTCAGATCATATCTAATAAATAAAGTACATCGTAATATAGTTAATATCGTAAAACAAAAATAAGATTATTCAAAAAGGAGGAATAGTATAGAGTACTCTATGTGTAAACTCTAGGATACACGTATGAACCTAATATAAAAATTATATAATTCGGTTAATTACTTTGTGCAGACATTAGCCAAATATTATACTACTTTTGACAAAATATCAAATACTCAACTGTACTATATATTAAGTTATGTTCATATTAAAAAAGTAATAAAAAGAGTAGTTATCATACTCGAACCCACTGTTAGCAAACTTACTGCTTTTATAATAATGAATTTGTGAAAATTATAGAATCCTAGCTCTTAAAGGACGAACGCACATACATAGCTAAATCGATTTATTTTTCGATTCTGATCCAATCCATACACTTGAGTCTATATCTACCTTCCCTCTTCCTCTGCGTCACAAACGTAATGGCAAATTTATTATACCCTTTGACCTATAGTCATACGGGTATAATTACGTATGGTGTAAATGTAAATATTAAAATGTTTTAAACGCTTTTTTGGTAGGATTATTCTAGTAATTTTTTTAAATTCCTGTAATTCAAAGAAGTACTAACTACTCTCTAAAATTGGACGCAATTTTCTTCCAAAAAATTTTTTTTGATCAACCGTCAGGCCGACATGGGTTAAAAAATTCCAAATCTGCTAATAGTGTCAACTCAATTCTCAAGGAGCATCAAAAACAAACAAACAAACTTTCGCTTTTATATATATAGATTCAAGCGTATCTTTATTATAATAGTTTAATTATAGTACTTAACGAACTTAATTTACAAAGTCATTGTATTGTATTTTTAATTTCAGATGAAAAAAATCAAACAAAAATTCGTCGTGGATGTGCATTTTATGCAATTGATTATGCTGTCACGTGTAAATTAATTGCAGAAAGTTTGCAGAAAAGCACTGATCATTGTTTGTTATGTCAAGGAAGAATTTGTAACAGTGCTAATAACATTACAAAATCATTATCAAAATTAATATTTCTATTAATTTTTATACTCTTATATTAAAAAAATTAATTTAGTTAAATATATAATCTAATCAATTTGTGAAAACATATATATATATATATATATATATATATAATAAATTTGTTTATATTTAATTATGTTGTTTGTTTTATTAACTTAGGAACACATTTGACATTTAGTTGCTCTTATTAACTGAGACATTAAGTATCCGGGTGTTATTTCACATAAATAGCACCCTGGGTTTCTTATTTCTCTTTCAATTTAATCAGCTCTGGGGTGTTATTTCTCAACAATTCGAACATTAAATTTATTAATAATTTAACAAATTATATGCAAAATTCCTGTGGGTTGGCAATGAAATCTAGAGTTTTAAAATCTCACGTTTCAAAATCTCGGGCATGAAAATCTCTTATTTGATATAATCTCGTGTCTCAAAATCTCGCGTTTTACAACGAAATAATTTTATTTTTAATAAATTAAGTTGGGCAAATACGAAACTTCACAACCCTGGTTTTAAATACAATTCTTAAATTCATATTAATTAAGAATATATTTACATATCTAAATATCTGGAAAAGTTCAATATCCCTAATTTTGAATACAACTCTAATATTGCACCCAATTCAGTATCTCGCAAATTATATAAAAATTCTGAAAAATGGTAATATTTATATTTCATAACCATCATCTGGATGTTTGTACTCTAAATAAGTTTAAAATTTGTACTATAATTTATACAAGTCCCAACATTTCTAAAATTACATATAAAATGTTAAAAAAATTGACTGACAGCACTGATTTTTATGCATCGCGGGCATCGTGGAGTTCGTTTTAATTATTGAAATTAGGTTTTGTATCCAATAATAAAATTTAAAAATAAAAACTTTAAAATCAGCAAAAAATTATTTAATAAATTATTAAAAATTAAATTATTGGAATCGTGATGTTGTATGCAACTCTAACATTTAAATAAATTTTTTTTAAAAAAAAATTTTTAAAAAACTTGCGACAAAAATGATTTTTCCATATTTCGCAAAGTTATACATGGGAATTCAAGTGAAATTCACAATAGAAGTTAAGCAATAATCAAAATTTAAAAATAAGTAATACAAAATAATATAAAATAAAAAGCTTTAATTAGGTGCCAGATTCTTATCAAAATTTAACTATATTTATATATATATACTATCTATAGATATATATATATATATATATTTATTTACATAAAATATATAAATTAATTATACAAATAAATTGATAAAATACAAAAAGTATGTAAAATAATAAATGATTACTTATTGGATTTACGTTTAATACTAGAATGGAATACTTCAATTGGTGGAATATTTCAACTAAATTTTATATACGCTTATCTTTAGTATAAATATATATATGTATGTATATATATCTATATATATTGCAATTTATCGAAAACAAAAATTGTGTATATAAATTGATATTTTTAGTATAACGGGTTTAGTATAAACCTAACCTTTTTTTAGTTAATTAATTAAAATTAATTAATTAAGCTTTAAAGAATTAATAAAAAATAACACAAATAATTAATTTAAATTAATTTTAATAAAAATTTTTTTTATTTTGATAATTTTTTAAAATTAAATTAAGATCAAAATGAAATTTTTATATATTTCTTTATTGGCTATTTTAATAGTTAAAGGTGTGTAATATTTTTGGTTTTATATTTTTTTAATATAATTTTTAAATTATAATATTAAAATAAAAGTAATTAATTAAAAACAAAAAAAAAAATTAAAACAAGGATTCAAAAATTTAGTTTATTTAATTGATAAATTGTCTGCCATGACTATAATTATTGATGGCCATGGCTAACTAAATTAATATATAACTATAAATAACTAGTGGACAGTTAATGAATGTATATTTTATTTATATACATTAATTTTATTTGTGAAACAAAATTTCATATATAATTTAAAGTGAATTTTTTGAAAATAAATTACTCGTGGACAGTTTACCCTATTAAAATAATTCAAAAAAAAAGAAAAAGATGTAATTGTTAATAAAAAAACAACGTTCAAAAGAATTTAATTTAAAAATTATTAAATTTAAATAAAAAAAAAAAAAACAAAATTAAAAATTAAATTAAAAAATTTTAATAAAATAAAATTTTAAATCAAACAAAACTATTTTTTTTTTAATGCAAAGATTTTTTTTATTACAATGTGCGTGCAATAATTTAATTTTTCATATTAAATATTCAATCCTTTAAAATTAAATTAAATATTAATCCTACAATACAAAGATTATTGAAAAATTTGATTATAATAACAAAAACTTAGAATTTCATTAAAATTTAATACAAAATAAATAAATGGGATTTTTTTTAAGGATTTTTTAACACTTATAAAATACTTTTGGCCTAAAATACTTTTATAATAAGCCTTTAAATATTTATTTATCATTTCATTATTTAATTAAATTTATCATTTAAGTTTTAAAATATTTAAATATATTTTAATTTTTTTTTTCAATATATAAAAATAATTATATAAAATAAATTTTAATAATAAAAAATTTTATGCGATTAAGTAAAATGAATTTAATTAAATGTGTATATCGGATGTACTAAATAAAATTGAGAATAAATTTAAAGCGATTATTTAATAATATTTAGCAGCGAGGTTTTTAATTTCATAAAGCTAAAATCTTAAATAAAAATTTAAAAAAAATTTAATTAAAATATTTTTAATATATCATTCTTTTTTTTTCGGTGCTAAAATAAATATGTATATATTTTATATACAGGGTGTCCCGGGAATAACGTGCCATAAAACAGCAGATGATAGGGGAGTTCAAAACGACCAAAAAATTGTATGGGAAGGGGGGTCTATCTCCAACTTTAAAAAAATCTTAAACTTTAATTTCTTCAACAATAAAATCTTTTGAAAAAATTTATTTAAAGGAAAAAAGTATTTTATTGAAACTTTATTTGGTTATAACTTTTATGATTTTTGAGATAAGAATAAAATTTGAGTTTCAAAATGTTCGTAGAGAAACAAATATTTTTTTTAGAAAAAAAAAATTATATGGTAATTGCTCAATTTTTTGAGCAATAGGGTTCAAAGCAATTTATGCCTAAAAAAATGTTCATAATTTTAACCTTTAAATCATTATAACTTCCAATTTTGAAGAGCAAAATGCATTACTTTTTATGAATTAGAAAAAGAATTCAACAGGCTTTAATGTGCACGTTAAATTTTTTTTTTAGCTACTAGATTTTTGCTTTTATGGGTAAAAACAAAACATCAAAAAATTTAGTGAAAAAATATAATTTTTTTTAAAAATCGGATCTTTAAGGCCTTTTAACTCCGTATGGGTTGGAGAAAGACCCCCCCTTCCCATACAATTTTTTGGTCGTTTTGAACTCCCCTATCATCTGCTGTTCTATGGCACGTTATTCCGGGACACCCTGTATATTAAAAATTAATATATAAAATAATTTTAATAGTTTAATAGTAAAAAAATATTCAATTTTGTAATTTTATAATATGTTCAGTTTCAATATAATAAAAACAGAATTATTTCAATTTATTAAGCAGTAGATTTTAAATAAATTGCTTTTAATTAAATTTTTAAACATTTTAATGTATATTTGAATTGTATGTAAATTTGAATTAAAATATAGTTTTTAAATAGTTTTTAGAGTTTTCACACATTAAAAATAATATCAGTTTATATATTATATAAATTTTAAAACAAAAAAACGCAAATGGTTATAACACTTATATATATTATATAGCCCGGAGATTAATGTATATATACATATATATAATGTTATATAAAATCAGTAATTTTAAATAGGCAACGATTTTCGACTTTCAATTGAATGAAAAGTTTATAATACACATTTCAATTATTTTTCAAAACTATTCCTTCCTTTTTTATCGTGCGCTAATGGGTTAAATTTTTATATAAAAGATAAATTTTAATCCCGAAATAAATTTTATTTTCTTCTAATAGAATTTATAAATTTTTATTATTTTGAAATTAATAAAATTTGAACAGGGGTCAAGTATTTATTCAAATACACTGCATATGTATGCCAATTTATATATATTCAATAATTAAATAATAATGTATATCGCAATTATAATATAATATAATCACTTTAGTATGAATAGACATTAGACTTAAAATTTATTTTTTTGCAGCCATTCTGGTTACTTGTGGCCAAAATAAAAAAAAAATCGATCAATCCGAAACAAATACCTAATAATATTTATTTTATATGAATAATATTTTATCTTTTTTGAAATTCTGTGTGCGAGACGCGATCCGATAATTGAATTAAAACAAAGTTTAAAAATATTAAAATTAACCTAAAAGTCGTATATAATTTTTCAAATATTTAAGACATATATGGTTTTTAAAATTATCATTTTTTGTATAATTTAATATTAAGTTTTATAAATTAATATGTATTATTACTATATGTTGAAATTTCCATTACTGTTAAATTTTTATGATATTTAATAATAATTGTTTTAGAAATGTTTTAAACTGACAAATTTTTAACATATCATTTTTTTAATTTTAGTAAATTCTGATTTACTATGTTATACCTGTGACGACTGCGAGAGTATTGAAAACCCACCAGCAGAAACATGTGGAGCTGAAGGACCAACAACTACAGAAGTCCCAACAACACTGCCTACTAATCCAACAACACAGCCTACTAATCCAACAACAGAGCCAACCGGTCCTACAACGCAGCCGACAAATCCAACAACACAGCCAACCGGTCCTACAACGGAGCCTACAAATCCAACAACACAGCCAATCGATCCTACAACGGAGCCTACAAATCCAACAACACAGCCAACCGGTCCTACAACAGAGCCTACAAATCCAACAACACAGCCAACCGGTCCTACAACAGAGCCTACAAATCCAACAACACAGCCAACCGGTCCTACAACTGAACCAACAACAGTTCCTACTAATCCAACAACTCAACCAACAACTGAACCAACAACTGAACAAACAACAGTTCCTACTAATCCAACAACTCAACCAACAACTGAACCAACTACTGAACCAACAACAGTTCCTACAAATCCAACAACTCAACCAACAACTGAACCAACAACTGAACCAACTACTGAACCAACAACAGTTCCTACAAATCCAACAACTCAACCAACAACTGAACCAACTACTGAACCAACAACAGTTCCTACAAATCCAACAACTCAACCAACAACTGAACCAACAACTGAACCAACTACTGAACCAACAACAGTTCCTACAAATCCAACAACTCAACCAACAACTGAACCAACTACTGAACCAACAACAGTTCCTACTAATCCAACAACTCAACCAACAACTGAACCAACTACTGAACCAACAACAGTTCCTACAAATCCAACAACTCAACCAACAACTGAACCAACAACTGAACCAACTACTGAACCAACAACAGTTCCTACAAATCCAACAACTCAACCAACAACTGAACCAACTACTGAACCAACAACAGTTCCTACAAATCCAACAACTCAACCAACAACTGAACCAACAACTGAACCAACTACTGAACCAACAACAGTTCCTACAAATCCAACAACTCAACCAACAACTGAACCAACTACTGAACCAACAACAGTTCCTACAAATCCAACAACTCAACCAACAACGGAACTAACAACAGTTACTGATGATACAAATGAGCCAGAACAAATCAAATACAACCCAAGGGTCCAACTGGTTCAAAGACGTTTCTTAAGATCAATTACCAGAGAAGGCGAAATCGAATGGCAATGTTATTCATTCAAATACAAAGGTAATTGATTAAACTATTTTTTTTTTGAATTTACATAACTAATCATTAATTTTTATTAATAGATGGCGATAAGGAAAAAGTAAGAAAGGGGTGTGGTAAAAAAATTGACGGAGACGATCAATGTAAGGACGTAGCTGCAGATCTCAAGGAACCCTCTAATTGCAAAACGTGCACAGAAGATAAATGTAATAGTAGTAGTACAATTGGTATTTCAATTGCGATGATCTTAGGAATGTTAGCAATTACGAAAACTTTGAATTAGAATATTAAAATATTATATAAAACGATTTTCCATACAAATATTCACTTAAGTTTTAATTTATTATAAGTCAGTTTATTTAAGATTAAATAAATTTTATCGATTTTTAAAGTGTAAATATATTTTTATATTGTAATTAAAAATGTTGCATTTCATATTTTATTAACAATTTGTGATTTTAGAACTAATCTACTGATTTTTGTTCAAATTGGACTACGTCTTCGGATAGCTCCATACAAATTTTTGCAACCAATTTTAACTTCTCAGTAGTACAGCAGTAAGTCGACTTAGCAACCGACTTAGTATTACTTCACATCTGAAAAGTTCATTCGACAGTTACACCAACCCTCACTTTAATTCATTTCAGATTTCAAAATAAATAAGCAAACAGAAAACGCAAAGGAAAAAATAGCCTAATTTTAATTTTTTAATTTTATAATATCAAGAATATCCTGGTTAAGTCTAAAAACGCGTATGGTAGCTTTTTGAACTACTATTTTAATTCCTCTCTAATTTCAGAAACAAGACCGAACCTCTTGTACCAAATTCAAGTTTCTATATTTATCCATTAAAAATAAAAGATATGCCTATTATATTTTGGTAGGTGTGTGATAAATACCCAAATCATAAAATCAATTCATTTCAAAGATCAAGACCATAATGGAAACAGGTGTATGTACAAAGTATTAAGTTAACGGCCCGGGTTCGATTCCCGGTAAAAGGGAAAAACAAAAACTTTTAAATGGTTTTCTAACTCGACTTAGCTACAATTCGAAATTGGGTTTAAATTAATGGCATAACCATTATAATTAATAATTTTTTATCTTTATTAAAGATAAAATTATTATAACAAAAGAAAGAAATACAAAATATAAACAAATAATTTAATTTAATAATATAATTAACCGAAGTTCCTTATAATTCAAATATATAATTATTACGATATTTAACAAATAGAATTGTTTCTATTGAAAATTTATGATGTCTCTAGGTTTTCTAAGACCTTGTACGTACTATCTCAAGTTTAAATTGTACTTGAAATTGGACGTGGCTCGATCGAAATTTTCAAGAACCCGAAATGATGATTCAAATGATGATGCTAATATAAAGGAAGGAGTTGTATGGCAGCTTCAATAGGTATAGAATAACACTTATATAAAAAAAGAAGTTGTATGGCAGGTACTCGAACCCGTAGACCAAAATGGCTGGATTTCAATAGCGTAGCAACTATTGCATATAAACGAATTTGTGAAAATATCAATATCCTAGCTCATTTAATTTTTGATTTATCGTGGTGACGGACCGACAGACTGACGAACATACATAGCTAAATCGGTTTATTTTTCGATTCTGGTCCGATCCATACCTTTGAGTCTATATTTATCCCCCTCCTACTCTGCGTCACAAACGTAATGGCAAATTTATTATACCCTTTGACTATATAGTCATACGGGTATAAAAATTGGACAGGTTTTCAAAATTTCAAGACCCTATCTTAAGTCGTTTAAGAGATATGTGGGACCAAAAATTTTGTAAAAATTGAGTTTTATAAAATGCTAAATTTTAGGCCCGTATGGCAAACCTATACATTACACATCGATGTATTTTTGTTAAGTCTATAAAAGCAGCTCTCTTATACCGTTTTTCGATTGAAAATAAACCTAACAGATCGCTTGTTTTATCAATTTAAATATAGGGCTTTTTTGGCATTTTAGGGGCTGTAGCTTCGTAACCCTTCAAAATTAAGAAAAACATGGGCAACCCTAAACATTTGTTTTTTAAAAATTTATAAAGTTTCTAAAACCAGCTATCTTTTTCCGTTTTCAACTCTTGTTGTAACAATTTAAAAATAGGGCTTTTTCCCAGTTTGAGGGGCTGTAGCTTCGTAACGGGTGAGGCTACAGAAAAATTCTTCTACAAAATTATTTTTTTTTTGTAATATCTACCCGTGGTTAAAATTTCTTAACTCTATTTCAAACGGTGTAAAAGTTCTGTAAACATACGGACGGACGGATGGAGAGAGTGAAGCTATATAGGCAGATTTTTACAAAATTTTTTGAAAATGTGCTAGAAATAAAATTGTAAATATTAAAAATCTAAGACATTTCTACTTATTTTAGCTTTTTAATGAATTGGTTTTTTAAGTAATTTTTTTTACAATTATATAATAGAAAAAAATATATAAAAAATATATATAATTTGTAAATATAAATAAATAAACTAAGAAAAAGAACCAAAATTTACAAAATAAAAATATTATATTTTTATATTTTTACATGTAAATCAACTAAAACAATAAATTTAATCTAATTTTGTAAACTTTTTTATGGATGTAAAGAGAAACTGAAGAAATAAATAAAAAAATAATAAAAAAAAAAAAAAAAGCTTTTTAATTATAGTTTTCACTTGCACGAAACTATGTCCTATCTCGTAGTAGAAGCACTTTTAAATGTTTTAGAGTTTTGCATTAAGTGTGTAACCACTTCCACAATTCTCTAACAGTTAGCCATTTATTAAGGTAAAGGGTATTATTCTCCGAATTTTACTCATGTATACTCGCATATATTGTGTCTCTATTCCATGTGTTGTTAATGATTTTATAACAGATTTATAAGTTATTTCTGTATCTGTGAGTTATATTATTTAATTAAATTTTTTGTTTATTTTGTAAATTTTTTGTTTATTTTGTGTATTTGTTAATATATTGTTATATTAATCTTTTTTTTATTAGAACTATTAATTATTGGTTAAGTAATTAATTTGAACCTAAATACGAATGGTAGCTATGTCTGAAGCCAGAAATAGTTTTTCACTTTTACTGGAATTCGATCCCGAACTTCTCGAATGAAAGATCCACACTCTAAACACTGCGCCACTCATCCGAATCAATCATACATAACACCGAACGATATCGGTTTTATAATCTATATAAACATTCATAACACAAATGTATAGGATTCTCATACGGTACTTTAAGTTAACGTTATGAAATATTTTTCATCCCATATATGTTCCAAATAGTTTAAGTTAGAAACTTGAAATTTTTAAAGGATTCAGATCTTAATAAATTAGTATGAACTTCAGGAAACTATTTTGTATGGACCCTAAATGTAAGGGGTGTTTCTTCCTAACACAGCTGATATATGTAAGGGATGATAAAAAGAAAATATGCGATTTGGAAAGATCTGTATCCTGAATACCTGTCGAAATTTTTTTGAAATGATATACAAAAAATGCAACTGCAACTAAAATGAGTCAAAAGTCCCATTCAATATTTCATATAGGTACATATTCTGGAAAAAGCGTATAACGTGGATTTTGTAACCATAAAATCCGAAAATTCCAACAACTACATTAATTATTAGTGGCTCGGGCACTATCTGCGAACGCGACGACAGCACCGCGAATTTCTGCTCGCGTGGTGGGTTCGGGTTTTAGCATTCTCCGATCAAGATTCGATTCACGAGCATTACGCTATACTTAATAGAAGTGGTTGACTAAAATTTTGTCAAAAGTAATTCAACAGATGACATAATGTCGATATTACGGTCATACGGGTATCCCAGAGTTGACACAGTCTACTCTACTACACATTTCCTCGTTTACACTATAAGTGATGATATATAACATAAGGGCTAATAAATTATTTCTTAAATTATGAATTAAGTATTAAATAATGGAGAGCTTCTGGTGTATTACGAGATTCTTATGAAATCTTCTTCCAATATGCTAGAGTATTAATTTTAGAAAATATTACTTCGGATAGTTAAAAGTAGTTCAGTTTGGGTGCTGGGAAAGTTTTAAAGCCCTTACTAAATGTTATTACAGTTGTATAGAACGTGCTTTTAAATTGCCATATGTTGTATTCAAATGTTTAAAAACCTTTTAGATGCGTCCTAAACTACAAAATTAAAATAGATCAAATTAACAAATTATTTATACATCTAATTACGAATGATCCTAAAATCTCTAACAATTTTATCAAAAGATTAAAATACCTGAAAAATTTTTATTAAAATATAGGATTTAGGAATTTTTTATTGTATACTTTCTACTTATCTTTTATTAATTTTAATTATCTGTCATGGAACTTATTAACATTAATAAATGCTACTAACTATCTTAAAAAAAAGAAATAATAGTTAAATCCTAATATTTTATACAATTATTTTTGATTATTTTGTCAGAGATAATAAATGTTAATATAAAGTGAGATTTTTTGGAGAAATAACACTTAGTATTCATTTGACGCCATTTAATTTTACTTCTCAACAATTACTTAAAAAAATTAAAATTAAAATAAAAAACATTTTTTAATTAAATTATAATTATTAAATAAATTATATTTAAAAATAAAAATTTATTAATTTTTGTGTAATTTAAAATTTAAAAATAATGAAGCACGAATTGAAAATAAATAAAAATTTTTTAATTTATTTTATTATTATAACACTTATTTCGTTTGTAGTTGGTAATGATGTGAACTATTTTTTCTTTTAATATTTAATTTTTTAATTAACGCCATTTTAAATTTAATTTAAGTAAAAAACATAACTAAAACAAGTTTCTAATAATTTAATTATTTTAAAAATTTTAAATAAATTCCTTTTAATTTCTTTTAAAACTCTTTTATAATGAGATCTAATTGAATAAATTCTTCATAATCCGTTTTAATACAAGGTGTTGGTGTTGTGAAAAAACGAACGCTCTAAATATTGTAAATGTTGTAAATTAAACTATAACTTAATCTAATTATTAATAAATTAATTAATTATTAAAATAATAATTGACAAAATTCATAAAATATTAAGTAAAATTTTTGCAAAATTTTTATTTAAAATATAAATTTTATATTAATTTAAGACAATTAATAGTGTATGTGAGTTAAAAAATTATTCAAACTCTCACCTAATTTTCCCAATTTTAAAATTTACATATTTTACATATAAACATATTTAAAAAAAATAATGACTCCGGCTTAACCAATAATCAATAATTTTATATCTTTGATAAAAAAATCATTAATGCTATATAAAAAAAAAAAAAACATTAATTGCTTATTAGCTAAATCGATTTACTTTTCGATCATGACAAACGGAAGAGCGATTATAATGTACTCCTGACCTTTCGGGTATTTAAATTGACGGATACATTAATTATCCTTAGTAAAATTCTCGTTACCTACCCCAAAATTTGATCCAAATCAAGCGCTCTATTTCTCAAAGTAGCATGTGAATTATTAATTGCATAAATTACCATTTTTAACTAATGTTTCTCTCTATAGTTTATGGCCTTGATGACTAGTGATTTATGTTAAATAACATTTCTGTTTGATTAAATAACATTAATACCACTAGGTATATTCTGACAATTTTGTCAAATCAAAAGCGGATGAGCTTCGTTAGTCCTCCATGAATTTTATATTATAAAAATACTCTACATAAAACTAAAAAACACTATTTAATACTTAAAATAATTCAGAAAATAGAAAAACTAATTTATTTTAAATATATTGTAAGTTAATGACTATTTAATCGAATAGAAAGCTAGTTTGCAATCAACTTTAAATAGTTATGTGTACAGTGCTAGAAATTAAAACAACCTCACTTGATTTTTTTGAAATATTATAAAAGTAAACATATCTGTTGGAAAGACTATTACTGATTATGTATTGATTGGCGTTTAATATTTAATTAAATTTTAATAAGTTTCATTCATTTATAAGTCTACTTTAATATTCGAAAGGTAGGAACCACCGAAATATTTCTCTTTTAATTGTTATACCAGTAAATTGGCCTTTTTGTCAGAAATCCGCCTTGCCATTAAATCCCAAACGATTTTAAACGAGTCTAGATTTCTCCTCTTAACCCTTATTCAAATAAAATATGAAGATAAAATGCTGAATCACTCATAGAATTAGGTGACTGTAAATAAATAAATTCCAATTTTGTGGTGTAAATAGTTCTGAAGATATGTAAGAAAGATTCTAAAAGTTATATGGAACTCCCCGAAAATGAAGCCTTAACATTTTGAAACTGTGTAAAGGTCCTTGCCTTATTTTATAACTTTCAGTGTGAATGTTCATCCTACCAGTGTTATTAGTTTTGAAAAAATTCATATTGGTTCAAAATGTTTGTATAGCAGCTACCCGAAGCTTCGTTCGGTTTTAATCAAAAACAATGATAAACCTACAAATCGTCACCAAATCACTTTGCCTGAATTTCAAAACTCTAGCGCTTTTATTTATAGTGATAAAAGAACGGACGTACGAACACACATAGCTAGATAGATTTACCTTTCGATACTGATCCGATCCATACCTTTGAGTATATTTATACATTTTCTGGCCCAGAAGAACTAATAACACGGAACTATGGAAAATGAATAGGTAAAAATAGAATATAAACGTAGATTAGTTCAACTGTTTAATCTTACGCTCCAGACAGAAAAATCTGAAAGATTTCAAAATGCTGAAATTAAGCAACGGCCAGTAGGTAGAGGATATGTCTCGAAGGAAGTGCAGTAACAAAAAGAAAATAAAAAATGTTTTAAACTTTATATCATGTTTTTGCTATTCCTACTTCCACTGAATTACTAAAAAGTTTGTCTGTTATTTAGGATTTTTCTCTGTATGAAGCCAGGTTTAATGAATTGTTCCAAGAATATGAGAAAGAGATGAGAAGATGGGTGAAGGTCTAAATCCTCTGATACAAAAGTAGCAAAAAAAAATAGTTTTTAAATTGTTAACACCTGTAACCTCTTAAAAAACCGTTTTATTATAAAAAAGTAACTCTTGGAAAACCCTTTATTTCACGTATTGCTATGCTTTAAATTAATTTACGCACTCTGATTCAATGAAAAATGTTTTAGTTCCTGTCTTTTAGTTTCTGTTTTTTAGTTATTTTACACAAACTCATTTTCCTTTGTCTTAAAGTATAGTAAATTATTTTTAGTTACAATATTATTAATAAAAATCTTATTTAATTACAATTTAGTAAAAATCTAAACAAATCTTATTTTATTATTTAGGCAATTCTGATTTATTATGTTATTCCTGTAACGATTGCGAAAATGTTGATAGTGAAACAAATATCGAAAAATGTGCAAATACAACCACTGAGAGACCAACTCTACCAACAGATCCAACAACTTCACCAACAACTGTTCCCACTAATCCAACAACTCAACCAACAACTGAACCAACAACAGCCGAGCCAACAGCCAAGCCAACAGCCGACCCAACTTCTGATCCACTAACTACATCACCAATTGAACCAACAACAGTTTACACAACAGTTACTGATGATACAAATCAAGCAGAAAAAATCAAATACAACCCAAGGGTCCAACTTGTTCAAAGACGTTTCTTAAGATCAATTACCAAAGAAGACGAAATCGAATGGCAATGTTATTCATTCAAATATAAAGGTAATAAATTAAATTATTTTTTTTTTTAATTTACATAACTAATTATTAATTTTTATTAATAGATGGCGATAAGGAAAAAGTAAAACGTGGGTGTGGTAAAAAAATTGACGGAGAAGATCAATGTAAGGACGTAGTTGGAAGTCTCACGGAACCCTCTAATTGCAAAACGTGCACAACAGATAAATGTAATAGTAGTAGTACAATTGGTATTTCAATTGCGATGATCTTAGGAATGTTAGCAATTACGAAAACTTTGAATTAGAATATTAAAAGTTTATTTATTATAAGTCAGTTTATTTAAAATTAAATAAATTTTATCGATTTTTAAAGTGTAAATATATTTTTATTTTGTAGTTTAAAATGTTGCATTTGGTTTTGATTGAATTCTACTTAGTCTTCGGGTAGCTCCATACAAATATCTGCAACCAATTTCCCAAACTTAAAATGCTAGGTAATTGAAAATAGATAAAGACGACGAAAATTATAGTTGTCCTAGTCAACTTTTAGATACTCCTGCATACCCTCTATAATGTATAAAATAAAATAAACCATTATTTAATTCCTTTATGCTATTATATTTAAAAAAAATATATATATAAAGGATTAAAATAATTAAAAACGAATTTGACCCCTGTCTCATAAAAAAACCATAAAAACAAAAAAAAATAAAAAAACAAAGAAAAAATTTGAACCCACCCTAAAAGTCGGTCCGAGTAATATCCAACTTTGCCAAGCAGGTCATCAAAAAATTGAGCACATCCTAAAAAGTTGGTCTGAGTAATGCACATTTTTGTCAATTTTACCTTCCTAGTTTTAATTTTAATCTTGTAGCTTTATTACATTGGCAGTTATCGAATAGACAACTTTGTATGGCAGCTCCGCTAATTTCAAGTTACTATCTTCCTTAATAGCAAAGATATATTTCTTAAATATTGGGAGGTGCGTGGGACATTCCTGAACCCCCACTAACATTCGCCACAATTCTGAAGGAAATAATGCGAACAGTACAGATAATATATGTAGCAAATAGTAAATCAACTGCCGGGTTCAATTCCCGGTAAAACGAGAAAAAACTTTTTATATGGGTTTTGAAATCGACTCAGCACTCAGTAAATCGATCTAGCAATGTATATTCGTCCGTCCGTCCATTCCCATGATAACTCAAAAAATAAAAGAGTTAGGATTCTTAAATTTTCACAACCCCGTGTTTATGCAATAGTCAACATCACTAATGAAATCCAGGCAGTTTACTCCGCGGGCTCGAGTACTTGTCACACAACTTCGTTTTTTATATTAGCATTACTTCATACCTATTGAAGCTGTGTGTCTGAAATTTTGCCAAAAATAGTTTAATTTTATGGCCAAAGCTTGTGTAAAATTTAGTTAGTCTACTGCAGCAGGTTCAAGTGGTTGCCATATAACTTCATCTTTTACATGAGCATTACTCTATACCAAACAAAAGTGATTGACTAAAATTTTGTCAAAAGTAATTCAAAGCCCATACTAAAAGTTATAATAGTTGTAGTAGGAGTTACTAAAAAAGTTTAGTGTAATGGCCAAAGTTACTGAAAAATTTGGTTGGTCTACTGCAGAGGGTTCGAGTAGCTGCCATGCCACACCTTCTTTTATATGAACATTATACTACACTTAATAAAGCTGTATGTTTGAAATTTTGTCATACGGTTATCCCACAGTTGACACAGTCTACTCTACTACACTCTTTCTCGTTTTTTTTTTATAATTGAACACTTCCAACAAAACACATGTAATTGTAGGCATTTGTTACACCTCGTTTCCTACGAATGTTTACAATATTAATAATAATAATAATAATATATTTCGGAAAAGGGAAATATAAAAGTTATTTATTTAAACTGTATTTCTTTTAATACTTTTATATGTTAAGAGAAGAGAGAATTAATTATTTAATAGAAACTGATATTACTTAGAACACAGATAAATTAAAGGGACTTATGACACAAAGTAAAGTGTTAGAACTTATATCATGCTTAAAAATTTTAAAAAGTTTCATACTCCCTTAGGAAGTTATAACACTCTACTTTGTGTCACAATTATAAAAAGAGTTATGACATGTAAACGTTATTTGACTTATTTTACACAAACACATTTTTCTTTGCCATAAAGTATAAAACTTTAAGTACAACTTCAATGTAAATCTTTTTTAATTACAATTTAGTTAAAATCTAAATAAATTTTATTTTATTATTTAGGCAATTCTTAATTATTTTGTTATTCCTGTAACGATTGTGAAAATGTTGAAAGTAAAATAAGAGCAGAAAAATGTGATAATTCACCACCTCTTTTACCTGGACAAACATCACCAACACTAAATTTGACTGATACCAAGAGCTCCAACTGAAGGACCTACACCCCCAACCAAGCTACCAGGGGTTCAACTTGTTCAAAGACGTTTCTTAAGATCAATTAACAAAGAAAACGAAATCGAATGGCAATGTTATTCATTCAAATACAAAGGTTACAGTTTAAAATTTTTGTTTTTTTTATTTATATAACTAATTATTCGTATTTATTATTAGATGGGTTGCGCTAAAAGAATTGATGCAGACAATCAATGTAAGGATGTAGCTAAAGATTCCAAGGAACCCTCTAATTGCAAACGTGCACAACAGATAAATGTAATAGTAGTAGTGCAATTGGTATTTCAATTGGGATGATTTAAGGGATGTTTACAATAATAAAAGTTTTTTAATTGAAGACATTTAACTTCTATAATATTAATGGAGATTAAAAATTTTGTTAAATGATTTATAATTACAAATTAAAATTAAAATTTCCTCTTCTTAATTGTTTTCCATTTTCTGTTAATATATTTTCTTACTTTTCGATAGGAATCGATATAATCAGCCATTTATTTGAACAACTATTTTAGCTTAATGTTATAATAAACTAGCTACTATTAGTCAATAATTTTATATACTGAAATTTTAGGCTTAAATATTGGTCCGACGAAAAAATTGTTTCCGGAATGAAAACTGTGTAGTTTTTACCGTCCTTCATTTTTTGATAGGTTTTTATTTGGAATTTTTTACACATTTTTAGGCACAAAATCGATTACAGGCTCGGTTATTATAATCAAATCTGTCCGAATTATTTGTCCTAAGAATCGAATTCATATCTTAGGCGACGACTTGAACTTTATTTCAATTTTAAATCGGAATTGTTCCGAAAAGAACTGTATTTTTTCTTCAAGTTAAATTCGTCCTCAGCAAATTTGTTTTCCGAAAATGTTCGGAATAAAATGTTGAACAACGATTGAATTTTACTCCAATATCGTTTCGTTCCGGACCGACGACTTTCTGTACTTGTAGGATATCTGGAATTCTAATGGTAATATTAAGTTAGTAGTTGGTAGTAGTTTTGTTCAAAAGTTTAATATCCAGTACCTTTTGTTAATTGTGAAAAATTATAGCTGCTACCGAATTTTGAAAATATTTCAAAGAAAACCAATAATCATAAAGCATTTGGTATATTTTTTATAGATATGGTTATAAATGTAACCTAACAATCAAATTAAATGACATGGGTTTTTGTTTTGGCTTTGGCTTTTATACAAATTACCTTATCTGGAATGATACAAAAATACAAAACGATTTTATCAAATTATTTATAACGAAATTTTTTTAATTTAAATATAGGATTTAGAAACTTTTTATTACTTTCCTTATATTTCTTGCTAATTTGAATTATCTTTCATGGAACTTATTAACATTAATAAATGCTACTAACTATATTAAAAAAAAACAAAATCCTAGTTAATTCCTAATATTTTATACATATTATTTTTCATTATTTTGTCAGATATAATAAATGTTAATATAAAATAAGATATTTTGGAGAAATAAGACTTAGTATTCATTTGATATCATTTAATTTTACTTTTCAACAGTTGAATAAAATAAAATAATTAAAATAATTAAAAAAATTTTAAATAAATTTAATTAAATTTAAAATTAAAAACCTGTTAAAATCTATTAAAAATTGTTACGAAATGAAATTAAATAAAAATTACTTAATTTACTTTGTAATTATAATACTTATTTTCATAATGATTTTCTTAATACTTTCATTTGTGATTGGTAATGATGTGAAATATTTTTCAATTTTAAAATAAAATAAACCATTAATGTCCTGCGTCATAAAATTTGAAATTTTATAAAAGTGCTTAGCCTATTATATAACTTTCCGTGTTTACTTTATTCTTTATTCTCCCAGTATAGTTAGTTTTCCAGAAATTCGTATTGGTTCAAGAAAGTTGTTTGGTAGCTACCCGAAACCTTTCCTAAAAATTTTTTTAGTTATCGTTTTAACGGGAGGTACGACAGACTGGCCTACATAGCTAGATGCGATCCATACCTTTGAGTTTATATCTAGGATATTTGATCGATGCATTACAAACGATGAGGAGCAAGTAAAAAGTAAAACGCTGATATAAGAAACAGTTTTACAATGCTTGTAAGCTTTTCGGATTATAATATTGAAAAGTTTCTTAATCAAAAATTGTTGGTAGTACTTTTGCATTTAAAAATATTTTAATATAAAAGTCAATTGCTGAGCTAATGTTGGAAAGAAAAAGTGTTTCTAATTTCAGCAATTTACTACTTTTAAATGCAAAAGATCTACTATCAATTTTTGGTTTCATTGTTCAAGCAGTCAATGAAAGCCTAAAAATAAAAGTTCTTGATCATCAAAAGATTCGCTGGGAACGAATCCAGAACCACAAATAATACAATGCATGCCAAAAATTTGGTCATTCATTTTCAATCTACAAAATGGAAAGTAGGTATGTGGAGATAATTGTGTTTCAACAAAAATTTTGATGATGGAGCTTTCTTAATAGATCTTGAAACTGTTTTTAATTCGGTCTGGTTGGATGGTCTCATTTATCAATTGCTATACGAGTACAAATTTTCTTACCATATCTCTGCATTAATACTAATAATAATAATAATACAAATTTTAAATTCAGACTTGTGGAAATGATTTATGTAATAAAAAACGGTTTGAAATAAGGAACTGTCTATGCCAAAAATGTTAAATGTTAAATTCAGACATGCAACTTTATTAGGTATAGAGTAATGCTCATATAATAGAAGGAGTTGCATGCCAGCTTTGGCCACATTGGCCATAAAATTAAACTACTTTTGGAAAAATTTAAGACAGATAGCTTCAATAGGTATAAGGTAATGCTCAAATAAAAATAAGGAGTTTTATGGCAGGTACTCGAACTCGTGAACCAAAATGGCTGGATTAATTAGCGATGACGGCTATTGCATAAAAACGAATTTGTGACAATTTTAAAATCCTAGTTCCTTTAATTATTTTTAATTGGACGGACGGACTTACAAATCTAAATCGATTTACTTTTCGATTCTGATCCGATCCATATCTTTGAATCACTATATCTACCTCTTCACCTTCTCTGCGTCACAAACGTAATGGCAAATTTAGTATACCCTTTTGACCTTTAATCAAGCGGGTATAAATATGACTGGTGGTTAGACAGCCTTTTAAAACAATCAAAACAGAAAAAATAAATAGTATATAAAAAGTGAAAAAAAATATTTTATCGATAAAAGCCGAAACTACAATGGTGTTCACTGAAAATTAAATTAGTTTAAAATATGAGAGTACTTGAAATCAAGGGTTTTTAAAGATTCACATTTAAATTAATTCACTTTCCGAGCATTTGTAAGAAAATGTCATCTCTAAAGAGATACAGGCAATCAACTACTTTTTGACACTGCCATTTTGCACGAACTAAATTTTCTTTGTATCGTATAGTAAAGTAAAACACTTGTAATTTCAAATTTACTTAAATTACTTTAAACTAAGGTCTGATTTGTTTATAATTTTATCATATTTTAGGCAATTATGATATAGTATGTTATTCGTGTGACGATTGCGCAAGTGTTGATAATAAAACATATAAGAAACAATGTAAAGAGGAATCTCATACAACAACCAATAGACCAACACCAACAACAACAAATTCAACTGATCCAACAACAACTACAGATTATACTGATTCAACTCAAAAACCAAGAACAACTACTTCAACACCAACATATTCAACAGCTTCAACAACAACTACAGAACAAACAATCTTACTTGCATCATATGTTAAAAAGTATTATACCGATCCTGAGACTCAACTCGTTAAAAGACATTTCTTGAGACGAATTTCCAAAAAAGACAAAATCGAATGGCAATGTTATTCTTTTAAATATAAAGGTAATTGATAAAATCAAAGTTTTGGTATTTGCATATTTAATTATTAATTTTTGTTAATTTAGATGACAATAAGGAAAAAGTAAAGCGTGGTTGTGCTAAAAAGGGAGACAATGAATGTAGAGATGTAGCTGAAGGACGCATAAACATTTCTGATTGCAAAACATGTAATTCAAATAAATGTAATAGTAGTAGTACAATTCGTATGTCAATTGCAATGATTTTAGTAATTTTAACAATCATTAAATTTTTTAACTGAAACATTAAACTATTATAAATATTTAATAATAATTTTTCTAAGTCCTCTTTTAGCAACATGCAATTTGAAAAAGATGTTTGACATTTCTACCTGACTCTCTGTTTTGATATTTTGGGTTCTATTTTGGTTTATATTTCTATATACTTTCTTAATAAATGCTATATTTTTCAAAAGCAATCTGGTTGAGGACTCTATCAGTCTTTGCTTTTAAATTGTAAACCATCCATGTATTCTTGAATACATTGAAGTTTTACCTTGATATTATTTTTAACAAACCACTAATCATAAATTTAAAAATGGTTTACAATTGACATTTGTAAGATTAATATATTTATTAACTCTGCCTAAGGTTCTTGATTAATAATATCAAGATGTGGATCTGGAAAGCACGGATGGATAAAAGAAGTTTGTTAAAATTATTAATAATTTTGTGGAGCACTTTAGCAGAGGAATTGTTATTAATCATATAATAATGCCACGCAAATGAAATATATCTCAGTATGGAGTGTATCTGTAATTATTGAGGGTTATATAACCGTTAAATCAATTGAAATACAATAAAATACTTTTGAAAATAAATAATAGTTCAGCATCCTAAAAGTATGCAAATTTTTAAAATTGATAACAATTCAATTACAATCAGAAAATGTTCTAGCTTTGCTTTAAATTAAAAGCTTTAAAAAATAAAACTTTTTGTAGAATTGATAAAATTTCAAATATTGTATTAAAAAATGCAAGCAACCTCTTAATTTTCAAAAATGCAATACCCTTTAACAATGCAACTAATAGTTCGTATTTCCCACAAATATGGAAAATTTCGAAAACTATATTGCTAAAAAAATCAAGCAAAGACCCGTCTAACCTTAGTAGTTTTAAACCAATTAGCTTAATGCCTAACATTGGCAAAGTTTTTGAAATACTGGAAAATAATATAATTACAAACTTTACAAATTTTTACAATACGATACCTCAAAACTGGTTTAGTTTTAGATTTAAACATAGTTCAATACACACAATAACGGAACTTACTTCTGATATCTGTTGGTTTATCAACAAAAATTTTGGTGTTGGAGCTTTCTTAATAGATATTGAAATAACTTTTAATTCGGTCTGGTTGGATGGTCTCATTTATGAATTGCTCTACGAGTACAAATTTCCTAAAATTTTTAATTCAGATTTGTGGAAATAAACAAGGAACTGCCAATGCATCAATACTTTTTTCAATATACATATCTGATTTGTTAAGTTTTTTAGATAATGTAGTAAGCCCTACGCACTAGTTTTTGCAGATTCGAAAGAAAGTGTATAAAAGTCTGCACAAAAATTTGCAGAAAGCCCGAATCCGACTACAAGCATCATTATTCCAATAAATACTTGTACAAGGAAGCAAACATCATTAGAATCGCCAGTTTTCTGTTAAAATTGATTCGGCCACACTATTATATTTATATGAAAATGTTCAACATTATTATAGATTCCTGTAAAGTGTGGCTGCTAAAAATTAATTTTAATAAGTGCGAAAGCATATTATTTAGAACCCTATATAATAACCTTAAATACAAAAACTGGATAAACTGGAAAAGATTCATTATAAAAGTACCCAACAAAAAACGGTGAAATACCTAAAAGTTCACCTACATAGAAATCTTAACTACATACACCAAGTAAAAAACGCAACAGGAAAAGGCATCAAAGCAATTTATGCATGTAAATAACTATTTTTTTATTAGGCACTCCACAATAAAGTAAATATTTTGCATACCATAATATAAGCTGCAGTGAAAGTGTATAAGAGTATGTTTAAACAAATCTCATAAACCAAAAACTGACTACAAATGTTTTTATTCAAATAAATATTTGTTCAAAGAAGCGTCAACATAAACAGAATCGATAATTTTATGATAAGAGCAACAAATACATCAGAAAATTGTTTAATATCTCATATATTTTACCACAATGAAGAGTCATTAAAAAAACTCTGCTCCGCCCCAAAGCATTTTATATATCTAGATAAAAATAGTTATATTCAAAACCTGAATCATGTCCCTATACTACTCGTATATCACTGTAGTAGACGGGCTAGATATAAAACTATTTAATATGATCCTGGTAACATTAATAAAGATCTCCTTAAGAATGACTTCAGTAATCCTCATAATTAATAAAAATTAAAAAAAAACATTGCAATAACAATTCTTTTAACAGAGAGTAGTTGCAAGATCGATCCCTGCTAAGATTGTAATTTCTTACAGGGAAAATTGTTTAACAATAACCTTGACATATTTTTGCAAATATTCCATCCAATTTTCCACATCCTCCATAATCAAACAATTCTAAATATCTTTAGACCAGTTATTAAAATACTTTCATATTCTCATCCTTGATACCAAACGTTACATTTGTATTCAATTTAATTTAATGTAAGAACTTTTTCAGTGTTCTGAACCGTTATAGAGCTACATGATCTCAAAGTTCAGAAAAGCCCTATATTAAAATTTTTATATTATAAAAGTTCTATATTTCTTATATTTTCAATTTGAAAATACCGAACGATAGTTGTTTTTATATAAGCTTTATTAATAAATGTAACACAAACAATTTATTCTAAAGTATCAAGTTGGTGCTCTTTGGTATCTATTTTTAAGAAAATAAAAATAGCCAATATAAAAGAGTAATGCGCATATAAAAGAAGTTGTATGGCTGCTACTCGAACTCGCTGCAGTAGTCCAACTAAATTTTGTAGAAACTTTGACCATAAAACTAAGCTACTTTTGGCAAAATTTCAGATACCCAGCTTCAACTGGTATAGAGTAATACTCATATAAAAATAGAAGTTGTATGGCAGATACTCAAACCCGTTGATCAAAATGGCTGGATGACGGCTATTACATATACCCTTGCTATTATTATCCATACCCTTATGTCTATATCTACCCCTCCTCCTTACCTGCGTTACAAAAGTAATGGCAAATTTAGTATACCCTTTTGTGTTATAGTCATATGGGTATAATAATAACACATGTCGAAGTGATTGAAATGAACCAGGGGTTTGTAATAGAATTTTAAATGTTGTTCAATATTTATGTGTTATCTAATCTATTATTATTGATTTTTTTAAGGTATATATATTATTTCATTAAAATTAATTTAAAAAAATTAATAAAATTACAATATTATCACAAATTACTAAAATGTATTATTGTAGTTGTGGGGAAATTGCGAAATTTGAAATTAAAAAATTTTCTCAGAAAAATTATGTTAGAAACACAAATTTGTGTTGCTTAAATTCTTAAATAATAGTAATAAATGTGTATAATACTTTTTTAAAGACTTTTTAAGGAAATCTATAAAACAATACAAAATGTTGCCAATTTGTAAAAGTAATATTTTACAAATATTAAAATTATTATAAATACTTCCTATACTAAATTATCCTGCCAGTTCTTATATTTATAGCTAGAATCTACATTTTTTCATTTATGGTTTAATCAATCATTCAATGTTTCAAGCATCCCAAGGTTTCAAGTGCCAGTAAATAGGCTTTTAAGCGGCAGTTCATGCCCATAATTTACTTGCACTACAATAAATATTAACACCATCGATACTCGTTATAGCCCTAAATAACAATATAAAATATGTAAAGATACATTATGGTTAACGTAAAACTTAAAAAAAAAAACATTTCTTGTATTGAAGGGCTCCTCGCCAGAAACGGATCTTCCCCACTTTAACTGTTTTTCTGAACAACCCATTTCAGATATAAGATAAGAGAATATATAAGATTCAACACTTTACCTATTTTATATAATCCAATTTCGTAAAATCTTTCCCAGTTCATTTTATTTGGAATTTAAAAAACAATTTCAGCACCCAGAACCAGATAGTTGTAAAGCATTTGTAAGTGAACTTTTCCAGTTTTATTTACTAGAATTTTTATTTAAATTATAAAAATGTAAGATGAATATGTTTTACGAATCAGGTTAATACTTTTTTCCAGAATATTTTCAGATATAAATTCAGGAAAAAGTGGAGATCCTGATTTTATAACCAACTTCCAAGTCTTTCGTAAATAGTTTTTTTCAAAGATTTTGAAATAATAAATTACAATTAGGATTTATTTCCATTATTTTAAAAAAGTAATTAAGACTTATTTCACTATGGAATGTAAAAACAAAACCTTAATCACGAAATTTTACCATTAGGGTGTACTGCTCTAAGCCTTATTCTATCTGCAAAATTTATTAAATTGTCTGTTTTATTATTAGTTTATACTTTATACTTATAAGATTGTATATGTTAATAGTTTACTCCAATTAACGTTTTCCAATGAATTTAAGCCCAATTGAACTGGATCCGAAATTAAATATATACAATTTTTAACTGTTATAAATATTGAAGCCTAAACTCTTTAAAGCACTTTGGGCATTTGGTGGCTTAAAATTATATATCTATAGATCAGTATGAATTAAAAAAAACCTATTGGCGTCCATCACAATCATTTTTACCAGAAACTGTTTATTATTTCAATTAAAATATTACCCATATATTTAACAATTTTTATTTACAGAACAGGAAATAAACAATTTTTTTTATACAATTATTTAATTTTTGTATATTATATGTATATATTTGTTATAAAATTATTAACACAAAGTAAAATTAAATTAAAAAATTTAGTTAATTAAAAAATTTTCCTGACAAAAGTATTGAAGAAATTATTAAAATCACTGAAATTGATTTGATAGTTCCACTATTAAATTTAGCTCCGTTACATTTGTCTTTGTCGCATATATTGCATTTTTCTTTGTTTGCTTTACAGGCTTCAGTTTCCTTTGGATCTAAAATTTCCGCACACGCCCGGAATGTTTTACCATCTAAAAATATAAAAGTAAGGAAGTTTTTTTTTTTTAAAAGCAAAAATAATATACAAAAAATTATCATTTTGATTTTAATACCCTGCAACTTAATTAGTTATAGGGGTATATATATATATTTGAATCCACCAAAAGAGAACAAACTAGATATACAAATCAATATATATATTCTTCGTAAATACGATTACTCAAAAAATAATGGCACTACCTTGATTGAATTTGTGCTGTAGTTTCGCAATTTTTTTTTACACGCTAGTCAACCTCTAGAAACGAAATCATTTATGCATAGCTAAAAAATAGATATGTAGACTTGGCTATGAGGCTAAGGAGTTAGAAGGAAAATAGTTTCTATCGAAGGGGTCCATCATTACGCATGTTGCATATTCTAGCAGTTCTCACAATAAATCAGTTTCCATAACCAGTTTTGAGCCACCAAAGAATTTCCACTGTGTAGAAGTGAGAACTTGAGACCTTCCTGGTGTTGCGTTGGAATTGTTTAAAAGGAGACATTATTGATTTTAATTCAATAGAACAAGTGTCAATACTTACAAGATATCTATAAAAGAGATTTAAAGCTCCAATATTACGGCGAGTACTAGGAGGAGTTAAAGTAACCTGGATGGAAGGGTCGCTAAAAAGGCGTAAGGCGCGGTTTTCGATTTTGTCCAGGTAACTTAGTGAAGTTTGAGGAGCGCCAGCCCAAAAGCGATAGTTATACCCCGTCTTAGGTCGTATGTAAGCTTTATAGATATTGGACAGATCGCTGGGAGAAAAATATGCTTTACAGCGAGAGAGAAAACCGAAACATTTGGCAGCGTTATTAGCTACATCAAAAATATGTTCATTCCATAACATTTTTTGATTAAGATGCATACCTAAGATCTTAAAACTTTCAGACCGCTGTATGATTTCTCTCTGGAATCTCAGAATAAGGGTTATTTGATCTCTTTTGCGACAGCTTTGAGTCATGGAAGTGTTAAACTCAACTCTGTTAGCTTTATCCCAATCAGATATTTTCGCTAGGTCATGATTTTTCTTTAAACTGATTGCGGCAGAAGTGGCATTTGATTTTTGTAAAAAGCCGTAGGATGCCACTAGAGTACTGTCGTCGGCAAACTGTGGATTCGATTGAGGGTGGAAGAGACCAAATCATTTATAAAAATCAAAAAAAGAGTGGGAAATAAGGCGGAGCCTTGTGGTACACCAGCATTTCTTTCATGAGTGTCGAACATATAACTGTCGACAAGAATACGAATACGATGATTCCAAAGAAAATCTTCAATCCATGTACAAAAGGGGCAACCCAAACCGATTGCCTGGTATTTACTCAGATTTACCAGAGCAGTGAATGTTGGTGTTAAGCAGTGAATGCTGGAAACGAAGTTTCACAAAAATTGCCTTCACATTTTTTGCAAAAGTAAAAAATGAGCGATTGAAATGCGGGAGATTAATTTTTTGTATATATATATATTTATATTATTTTTCAATATTTTTTGTCTCAACCTTTGATTGAAGAGAAATTTTTGCTGATTGCTAATTCTCTTGCAATTATTTCTGGCCAGTTTATAACCCGCAGGTGAAGACAACGATACATTTGGCTTAAACTTTTTAAAATGTTCCTCTTTAGAAGCGATTGCTCTTTTGCAAATGTCATTAAGCCATGGCTTGGATTTCGGTTCAACTGTTTTGTATGAACTAGAAATGAATACTTTCATACCGAGCATAATTGTTTTACTAATGGCATTTGCAGCAAAGTCAACGTTTCTGTGGTGAAAGCTCAGTGCCCAATCGAAACCCTCCAAAAAACTGTTCAGATGGCCTAATTGGCGAGTTAACATAAATGTTATATTTTTCTTGATTTGTAGTCAGAAATTACGAAACCCTCCAAAAAACTGTTCAGATGGCCTAATTGGCGAGTTAACATAAATGTTATATTTTTCTTGATTTGTGGTCAGAAATTAGTCCAAGAGATTCTCGTTTCGATTGTCACGGTCAGGAATTCTAGTTGGACTTTTTACAAGTTGGGAAAGTTGGAATACATTTGAGAATAATTCAACTGGCTTGCCTTCCGGGGAATTGTGACTAGAAAAACTGAGCTTATTGTGGACATTGAAGTCACCTGCAATAACTATCTCACATTGTGGATTCTTCTCCAAAATTTTATTGATAGTGTCGAATAACTGTCAATCACCAGTTTTCAGAAGTTTCTAGCTCATAAGCAATCAGAAGTTTCTAGCTCATTGGGATGAAAAACACTTCGGTGTGGGATGAAAAGCGGAACTAAGGTATAGCCGTTGACACTATAATTAGCGTTATCGAAATTAACCTGAGTTTCACTTAGGGCTAATATAGCTGGTTTTTCCGATTGGAGGTGAGCTTCAACTGATTGGAAATTACACGCCTAAACCTCTGATATTACAAAAACGTCCGTCCACGTTAACTCAAAAAATAAAGGAGCTAGGATCTTGAAATTTTCGCAAATTATTTTTTTTCCAATAGCCGTCATCGCTATTTAAATCATCGCTATTTAAAAGTTCTTCTATTGCAATTATTTGCAATACCTACCCTAGATAAAATTTCTTCCCTCTATTTAAAACAATGTACAGAATGAAACTACATATAGGCACATTTTTTCAAAATTTATAAACGTCTGCAGTTAAAAATAAATTAAATTAACTGAAAACTAGGTCTCAACTAGGAAATTGAAATAACATCCTGAAATTATGCAAAAAATTGTAAATTAATACTGAGTACTCGTATTTCTAAAAAAAAATAAATTAAAATTTTTTTACCGTAAATTATAACACTTTAAAAGACAAAAAAGAGTTTCAATATAGACATGATAGCAAAGAATATTATTTTGTCATTCTGTTTTGAGCTATGTTTAAAACTTCACACCTTTAAATTATTCCAATATAATAAAAAATTTTACACTTTTCTTACCATAACGTTCTCTATAGCAACCCTTAGAACTATCCGTACATTCTACTACTTTTGCTTTATCTTTTTCAGCATCTTCACATTCTGCATCTGTATCACTTCTACATGTATAACATGAAAATGCTGTTGGTTTTATTTCTTCTTTATTGCATGGTTCATTACTTTCACCAATTGAACAATTTTTACAATTATTTTCTTCACATTTTTCTGTAGAACCTTCTACACAGTCTCTAATTACATTGTTATTATCTACAGTTTTTGTAAAACAATGATCTTTATTATCTTTTTTATAAAATTGACAAGTTTGAACATATTTTGAATCGATTTTCAAACAATCTTTTCCACTACAAACATAACATTTTGGCCTTTTCTCTGGAAATATTTTATTATTACATGAGTCTGGTTCTTTACATACTCCACATTCTTCCTTGACTGATTCACAAAATTTTTCTGCCCCACAGCCTCTTTCAACTTGGCCTTTATCATCTAAAAATTATTTAACATAATTATATTAGCTGTTATATTTTTTAACTTACTAAAAAAAAAATTAAGATAAAAATTAAAAGTTTAAAATTAAATTAAAACGTAGAAAAAACCCTAAATAAACATAAAGGTACTTTATTTGTTTTATGAATCATAAAAATTTAAAATTATTTTTATTTATTATTAGTTTATCGATAACCAAAAATAACAAAACGCCCGTTAAAAGGCAATATAATAATAATAATAATAATATAATTTAAATATATGAAAAAAAATTACACTATCATGCAAAAAAATAAGGACAGTTGTTTAATGTTTTAATATTTAATAGATATTTTATGAAATTTTATATCTAGTTTATTTAAATATTAATTTCAAGGCATATTTTAGTAATTATTTTTTATTTTTATAAATATTATTATATTTCAGCAATCGGTGACATGTCATAACTCCTATTGTTATAAGTGCCTTAGGGAGTTATGACCTTATACTTAACTAAGACACTCTACTTTGTGTAATAACTCTCTAAAGCACTTATGACACCTGTTAAAATTTTAAAGTAAAAAAAATATGTCATAAATCACTTAGAGTGTTATGACACTTTACTTTGTGTCATAAGTCCCCTTAATAACCGAATAAACCGAAATTAAAAGTCCAATTAAAAATTTAAATAATTTTGCGAGTCAAAATATATAGGTACATATTTTGGAAAAAGCTTATAAGCCTAATTTTGAAACCAACTCTGAAATCACTCGTAATTCAGTATTTTCAAAATTGAAAAAGAAATAAGTTCGATCATTTGTCGAAATTATTTCAATCATACTTATTTCGTACAGCCGTTATATGTGCGAGATGTTGAAATAGGAGGAATTTTACAGTTGGATACAGAATCTGGACTATAAATTTTTTCAAAAATATGTTACGTATATATATATATATATATATATACTCCGATTGTCAGGGATTTTTGGAAGGATATTAGAATTGAATTAAAAGTCGGGATTATATGCTTTTTACAGAATTTTTAGATATATGCAAATGCAAGTTATTACCGTTATAAGTTAAGTTTAGAGAAGAGAGACTTAATTATTCAATAGTAAGAAATGCTTAAAACACTGATAAATTAAAAGGACTCATTATACACAGTAAAGTGTTAACAACTCCTTTTATTCTTAAACTATTGTACAAATGAATGGATGGACGAAAGGATATAGCTGTATAGATTTAATATTCGATTCTGATCCTAATGGCAATGGCTTTGAACTACTTTCATAAGGGTATAAAAAATTAATTAAAATATAACTTTTAAACATTTCAAATCAGTCAGTGCAAAATGACTCACTTTGCAAATACACAATATAACAAATAATAATACACTTATAAAATTCTAAGTGCTATATAGCGGTATACTTTATACATAATATATAAATATAATGTAATATGTAATATATTAATTATAGTTATATTATAATTAAAATAAGTAAATAAATTGAAAATTATTACTAATTCACAATAATTGAAGTTAATTAAATAAAAAATACACAATGTATCTATTATTTTGTTAAGTAGTACATTTATTCAAATATATCGCCACTAACACATTTAAATATATATATTTTTATAATTCTTTTGTTTTTTTAAATATAATTATAACTTTTGATTAAAAATAAAATCAAATATATATTGTATATGTATATTAATTTTTAATTAAGATAAGTTTTTTTTTGAATATATATATATATATTATTGTAAGCAATACTGCAATAAAACTGATTAGATATTCAAATTTAGTCATATAATTCAAAAAATTTGTAACTAAGCATACAAAAAAACAGTTAAGTAATTATTATTTATATATATATATATATATATATATATATATAAAATAATATCTTATTTATTAACAATTAGTAATTACTAATTAAATTCAAATTTAAAAAATTTTTGACACATAATCTAATTAGGTATTATAAAAATTATATTATTATTTAATTTTTAATTTAATTATATATAAAAAATTAATTTGTATATATGTGTATTATATATATTTACCTAATTTCATATAACAAAATTTATCATTTTCGCCACAACTTTCTGATGTAATACTTTGTGGATTAATTGTACAATCTTTGGTGGAATTGGAACACTTCGTACATTTTAAAGCTAAACAATAGCCATTAAATGTGAAAATAATTGTAACAAATATTATAAATGAAAATGATTTATGATAAGTTTTCATTTTAAAAATTAAATTTAATATTAGTTTTTTTTTTTTTTTTAATTATATTTATGTAATATCTTTTTTTTATTTCAAACTTCAGAAACCTTTACACAACCATACATTGATTTACACTGAATCTAATGAAAAAAAAATTAAAAAAAAATTAAAAATAAAAGTTTAATTAATGAAAAAAAATTCAAATCAATGATAATATTAAATTTGTAATCAATAAATAAAAGGATAAGATAATAACTTATCAGCTTATCAGCTTTTAATGCTCAAAATAAAAAGAAATAATATTATGAATTTTTCATTATTACATTCTCACTTCAAATATAAATCAAAAATCGATTATTTAATTTTTTAAATCGATATATACGATATTTGAAATGAATGTATTAGTAATGATTTGATTATTTTAAAAATTAGTATCAATATAGCTGTTTTACATATACTTACATTACTTTTAGAATTAAAAAATTTATTTAAAAATGACTTTATGATAAGAAATCATTGTTTATGTTTAGATACGAAAATATTACTAGTCAATATAGGTTATAATGATTTCAGTATAATTATGATATTATCGTTTATTATAACGTATTTAAAAAAAAAAAGTATTTTATAATTGGGGTTTAAATTTTACATTTAACTACAATATGAATATATTTTATCAATTTTATTTACCGACTGAGATAAATTAAATCAAAAAGTTTTGATGGCCATTTAATAAAATATAAAAATTATATAATGTATAGTCTAGAACAGTTATTCTTAATCGGTGGTGTACGCATGACTTGAGCGAATCTTTTAATGGATATGTTGCTACTGGCGATATTGATATATCATAAATATGAATATGAAATGAATTTATTTTATTATCTGAAACCTAATGGATGTCAGTAATTCATTAAAAGGTGGTCTTGTTGAACTGCGTACAAATGGACGTTAAGTAAATGGAATAATGAAATAGCTTTGTTTGGAAAATTTCTTGCATGCTTAAGTAATGACATATCCACATTTGGGTAAAATAGCGCTTTAGTATCATATTCATTTGCCACGACTTATTTGTGTGAGATGGGATTCTTACCACTTGTACATATAAAAGCAAAAGGTAGAAATTGATTTAGTGGTAGGAATTGTATGGATATGGCTATTTCAAAAAAGATTCACCGGTTTTCAAAAATGATTAAGAAAAAGGAATAAAAAAAAAGCCTTTTATATAAATTTTGATAATTTATAATTTATAATAGATTATTTCAGCTAACAACTCAACCTTTGCAGTCCGACATCAAAAAAACGAAAAAACTTAAAACAGCTCTGGAGCCGGAACGTGCGTCTGGACTCCCAAAATTATCCCTGACAAATTTGATGCCAATTGGACCAGTGGTTTATACGGGAATCCTGAACAAGCAAACAAACAAACAACTTTTCATCTTTATACAGGATGTATCACGAGTAAGCGGTATCCTTGTAAGAGGTGATAGGGAACATAAAAATAAGCAAAAACCTAGTATTAAGTGAGATATATTCCTAAAGGTTTTCGAGATAATGGGACTAATCACAGATTTTATCTTCTCTAAAATTCTTTAATTTAGTTTTTTGTTAAAAATTAAAGAAGTAACAAATGCAAGATCAACCTTAATACCATTTTTGGAAGCTTACTAATTAGCTATTTATTGCGTTACATTTTAAGTATAATAGGAACCTTATAGCTGAAAAATTGGAAAAGTTATGGGTCCGGGTCATAATGTCGACTGAGAAAATCTTCACTGAAAAAATGTTGCCTAAGAAAATGTTGATTGAAAAAATACTGCGCAGTATTTTCTCAATCAACATTTTCTTAGGCAACATTTTTTCAGTGAAGATTGTCATTTTTTCAACATTTTTTCAGTATAATAGTTACTTGAGGTTACTAGAGGGCAGCAGTGAGAATGCTGTAACAGCCCTGTAGGTATGTTATTACAAGAATTAGGTTTGTTAGATTTAAATTGACATAATTTTGTAGATATAAAACAACAAAAAAATTAAAAAAAAGCTTACTCTTATAAAATACTTAAATTTAAATTCAAATTCAAGTTCAAAAACCATTTATATAAAATTGCGCCTCAAATTATGCTATTTCAGCTTAAATAATTAGCTTTCACAACAGCTATGGGAAACATAGATGTTGTGAAAGCTAAACTTATCAAAAAGACGGAACGTCTAAGAAATATTATTGCAAACAAGAATAGGTTTTCTAAATTTGAATATTTATGTTTATTAGCGAGGAACATGAAGTTATACTAAAATTTATTTTTTATTAAATTTATTTATCGTGTCACATATAATTATTATATCTATTTATACCCGTATGACTATATAGTCAAAGGGTATAATAAATTTGCCATTACGTTTGTAACGCAGAGAAGGAGGGGGGGTAGATATAGACTCAAGTGTATGGATCGGATCAGAATCGAAAAATAAATCGATTTAGCCATGTATGTCCGTCCGTCCGTCCGTCCGTCATCACGATAACTCAAAAAGTAAAGGAGCTAGGATTATGAAATTTTCACAAATTCGTTTTTATGCAAAAAACGGAATCGAGTTTAAAATTCAGCCATTTTGGTCCACGGGTTCGAGTACCTGCCATACAACTTCTAATTTTATATGAGCATTACTCTATACCTATGGAAGCTGCGTGTCTGAAATTTTGCCAAAAGTAGTTTAGTATAATGGCCAAAGTTACTGCAAAATTTGGTTGGTCTACTACAGAGGGTTCGAGTAGCTGCCATACAACTCCTTCTTTTATATGAGCTTTACACTACACCTGATGAAGCTGGGTGTCTGAAATTTTGCAAAAAATAGTTTAGTGTAATGGCCAAAGTTACTGCAAAATTTAGTTGGTCTACTGCAAAGGGTTCGAGTAGCTGCCATACAACTCCTTCTTTTATATGAGCATTACTCTACACCTAATAAAGCTGAATGTTTGAAATTTTGCCAAAAGTAATTAATCGGATGATATAATGTATATGTTACGGTCATACGGGTATCCCAGAGTTGACACAGTCTACTCTACACTCTTCCTCGTTTTTCTTTTAGTTTTTTTTATTGAATGGATATTTATTGTTTCTTGAATAAATATATTGTTATAATTTGTTTTTTATATTTTTAATTACGTCGACACTTTTTGTGAACATTTTCAGTTGTAGGCAAATTATCAGTCGGCATTTTTTTTGTCCACATTTTCTCAGTCGGTATTTTTTTTACAGTCGATATTTTCACACATTCGACATTTTCTAAATCGACATTTACAACGTTACCGAAAGTTATAAATAAAAGAATAATGATTTTATACTTGGATGCAAAATCAATACCCTTTTTACAGAATATTTATATACATATGTGCACATGTGGGATTCTAAAATAAAAGAGATTTTAGAATTGGATTCAAAAGCAGTGTATTCTCTTTTTTCAATAATACTTATATGTAAGCTTATACGTAATAAAGTCAAATACAGAAAGAAATTAAAGTCAATTAAAACTTTCTTACCACTTTAAAATGGTATTAGGGTAAATTGACTGCATTTCCCACGTATTATGGACATTAATTAACGCCACTATAATATAATTTTAATTTTTAAATACACATAAAAGTTTTCAAATAAATAAAATACGATCAATAATTAAAATATTATGAAAAATTGCAGTTGCGTCCGGAGGATCTTATTTTAATTTTAAGAAGAAATAAAGGGGTTTTATTTCACATTTGTTACAAGGTCTTCTTGCACTTTAAAAAGTGCATTAATGCTCTTCTGGCATTATTGCGTCGGGCGTTATTCATCTCACCATTATTATTAATGTACATTTGAGTAAAGACTATACTAAAACTGCTATACTGCTGTACGGATTAAGAATTTGTGACAATAAATCGTTTTTTAAATGCAGACATTTCATATATTTAAAAAAATGCATACCTTCAGGAGGAAATTATATTTATTGCAATACTTTTACCGCTATAATATAAACAAATATGAAAACTTTAATACTTCATATAATTTCGTAGAATTGTTTGGCGTTGTTCAGGAAACTTTTTAAGATTTAATTTTGTTTTCTAATTTATTTAGAATATTACTAAAACACTAAAGAAATAAGGAGTAGTTAATAAGAATTCAACGCCATTATGGACTGGAAATTTAATTTTATTCAATTTGAATTTAAAAGAATTTTGTAATTTTTTGATTAATTTAAATAAAAATAAATTATATATATATATGTTAAGTGCAAATTGAGATTAGCAAATAGATTTTTTAATATCTTTTGTATAGTACTTCTACATATTATATTTTATCTTTTTCTACATATTTAATCTTTAAAATATTTATAGACCCACTTCAGATAAAATAATATTATTTCTTGCAAATCAGTTTGGTTTAGTTTAAAAAGTTCAATTTTTGAGTAAAATAAATCAGTTTTATATTAAATGCTCGTTCTGAATAAATATATTTAAAAGTTAGAATATGTTTGCTTGTGAACTTGTGGATGGGATTATCTTCTCAAAAAGAAATTCTTTTGTTGTCGGTATATAACCTAGACCTATACGCAAAATATGATTTTTAGTTTCCTGCACTCTACTGCGACAGCCAGTGGATTTTTAAGAAACTGGTTGGGTTGTTCCATATGATTTATCTAATGTGTAAAATATTTTTACATCATAACCTGTGATTCCACTGTGTCCTGGAACCCATATTAATTTTATTCTTTTTGTTAATTATAGTCATTAACAAGTTTTTGATCTAATTAGATAGATTTTTAACAAAGTTAAGTCTGCTTAAACTATCGATGAAAAAATCAATTGCACGCCTAAACGAATGAGCGCATAGTTTAAGGGCTTCGTATATAAACCTTATATCCGTGCTATATGTTTCTGTTTCTGGTATTAAAACTTTTCTAAGAAGTAACTTTTGTTCAACAACAGCAAAGATAACACCTTTTTATTTTAACATAACATCCGTAAAACTTATATAAATATCAGGTGAAATGTTTTAAAGCATGTGCTGATTCTACAACGTTAGAGGTTTCTTTTCCGTCCTGAGTATTTGATGTATCAATATATTTAGTTGATTGGTTCAAATAATCGGTGTTATTTGATTCTTTCTACTTTGCATATCAAATAGATTTCGTATTCCATTGATTATTCAAAGGTTTTGGACCAAGCAGAGTTTGTTGGTATTGTTATGTAGAGCAATAAACTATATTACAGTTGTTAATTTACACAGGCTGTGTGAGAAATCACTAAGTTGTTTTTGGAAATAATTAATTGCAATCTGGTTTTGTCTTTCAATAAAAGTAGGAATATTGGATTCCATATTTAAGCTGTTAAGCTGTTTATAATTCCTAGTAAAATGCTGCTTGATTTTATTGCAGTTGAATTTTAGAGATTTGGATTTAGTACAATAACCGTAAATGGAAAAGGTCATAGTCAATTTTGCCTATTTGTAATGTTCTGCTATTCGGATCGTAATTTCAATTGTTGATTGTTTGATTGTTGTTTATTTTTTTAAGAATATTTCCATTACTTTTAGTGAATTTCCCATAAGTTTAGTTTTTTGGGGCTGTGTGAGCTGAAATAAATCCATGTACAATTACGCTAAAATTTTATCTATTTTCTAAAATATTTTCAATTTAAAGTATAAATTTTATTACTTTTGATTGAAATTAATTTATTTTAAAATTGTGTACAATTAAAATATTAAAACAAGTGATGAAAAAAAACCAAGGGTTTTTAAAAAAGCTCATTTTCAAATTTATATTGTGTTACATACTGAGTTTAACTTTGCAAATATTTACTTGGAAATAGTTACTGCTTACTTATATAATTGTAAATTTTAGTAACGTATGGCAATCCTATACATTTAAACGACATATTTTTGTAAAGCCTATAAAAGCAGCTCTCTTCTACCGTTTTTCGATTGAAAATAAACCTAACAGAACTCTTGTTATATCAATTTAAATATAGGACTTTTTTGGAATTTGCAGGGGCTGTAGCTTCGTCACCCTTCAAAATTAAGAAAAACCTTTGACACATGTTGAAATATAATTATAGAGCTTTGAATTTTGTATATCACTAAAAAAAAATTTGAACGGGTATTCAAGTTACAGGTGTTTAAAAATAGCAAAATTTCAATTTTCGAGCCCTTATAGCTTCTAAACATGGGGCTTGACAAAAAAAATTTTGTTAACCGATTCCTACTAATTTCTGAGTATCTAACTTCTCCCAAAATTTTAAGACTCTAGCTTGAACCGTTCAGAACATATGTGTGGCCAAAAATTTTGCAAAAATTGAGTTTTGTGTAATGTTGATTTTTAGTACCGTATGGAAACCCTAAACATTTGCCTTTGAAATATTTATAAAGTTTATGAAACCATCTATCATTTGCCGTTTTCAGATTGAAAATAAATTTAACAGAACTCTTGTTATAACAATTTAAATATAGGGCTTTTTTCAACTTTGGGGGGCTGTAGCCCCGTAACAGGTGGGGCTACAGAAAAAAATTTTTCTACGAAATTATTTTTTTTGCAAAAACTAGTCATGGTTAAAATTTCTTTACTATATTTCAAACGGTGTAAAAGTTTTTGTAAACATACGGACGGACAGAGTGAAGCTATATAGGCACATATTACAAAATTTTTTGAAAATGTGCTAAAAAAAATAAAAGTTCACTATGTACTTTGCAAAGTACAATATACCTATGACAAATACGATTTTTAATATAACATATTTGTATATACTTACACAGAGACCCAGATTTTAGATCGAATTTTCCATGGAAACATTAGTTATCAATTAAATTAATCACATTTTAAAATAATTTATATTTTAAATTGAATTTAATTTAAAATTAACAAGTGTTTCAAGTGTTTATCAAAACACAATTAAATTGTTATATTTATTGTCTAATCATTTTAAAAAAATATATTATTGTTATAAGTCATACAAAGTTTTAGTTTTTATTTAAAAAAAAAAAAATAAAATAATAATTCTAACGACATTAGCTAGTAATTTTACCAAAAATTTAAAATAATTATTATAATAATTTTAATAAAACCAAATAGCTAAATTGCTATTTTATATAAATATATATAATTTAGGTGTGTAGACCACTTTATATATTTAATCACAACGCTTAACTTAACAAATTTTTAGCTACTTGAAACTTTATTATGTATGACAGTTGTTTTTTTTTTTTTAGAACATACTTAAATAAAATGAATTAAGATAATGTCAATAGAAATAGATAGAATGAATTAAAACAATCAAAATTATTATGAGAATCATAATTTTATGTAAATAGGAAAAAATTTTTAAAAATCACGTAAATAAAAAACTTTGTTCATGTTAACTTTAAGAACAATATGGCATTAAACATTTGTTTCTTTGAAATAAAATTATAAAACATAATGACATTAATAATATTTAACAAAAGTGTGTTTCCTATTAAATAGATCATTATTAACTAATTCTAAAAATTATATTTTAAATATTTTCTATTGGTTTACTATCAGTTAAAAGTTTTTTCAATTTTTTTTCAGATTTAAATAATAATTTGCGAAGATATTATATTCAAAACGAAATATCAAATTCATAATACTATTTAAATAAAAAACTTATAAAAAAACTATTGAAAGAAAAGCAATTGACAGAAAATAAATTGACAGAATACCAATTGACAGAAAATATAAAGTATACAGGAATGGTTTGTCAATAAATGAAAATTGTTTTAAAAATAATGTTTTAAAAAATGTTTAATAAATAAAGCAACAAGAATTAAGTAATACGTTTATTGACGTAATATTAACTATTGACTTAATTTAGGACATTTTTGAAAACAATCAATTGGGCAATCAAAAATCATTTTGTAAACACTTTGAAAAGGAAGATGTCCAGCTAGTTCTCAGTGACTAATTTTGTAAAATTTTATTACAATTATGCTTTATTACATCAACAGCTTATCACTTTATCAAATAATCAAATAATCATTTTCTTGATTAATTTATTGTTGTACCAAAACCATATTTGGCAACCACAACAATGAAATTTATAATAGAGTAAAAAACACTAACTTATCAAAAAATTATTTTTTGATTAGTGATAAGCGCTTGGTCTAATAACCGTAACTATAATAGTCATATGATGTCATAAGAACTTTCGATAAATATTCGATATGATTACATATGATATATAAAATCATGACCCTAACTATACTAGTCATCGTAATCAATCATACGCATTCACTTTTTTATGTTTGAGTCTGAAATTTTAAAATTCTTTTTCATTTTAATTTTAGTTACTTTTTTCATTTATTTCTTTTCAATTTAGTTTGCTTGTGTTTATGATATCATATGATATGTACGCTTCATTTGATGCTTATGACTTGACGAACGAATTTTAAATAATAACGAATGATTGTTATGCCTAATATAATTAGTTTTTTTTTGTTTTGTTTTCACGCTAACTGTTCTTTAACTAGTAAGCCTATCTATACCATAGGTAAATGTTGGAAAAAGGGGGTCATATTATATTCATATTACTAGAATTGATCTTAATGAATTCCACATACAATTTAAACATGAGATAAAACTAGGCCTTACAACATGTAGAAACATTTTTCACGATTTTCAGTAGATGCAATCCTATTTATGTTTATATTGTAATATTTTGTATTTGAGTTATATGGTATTCTTTTTCTGTGAGTTATATTATTCAATTAAATTATTTGTTTATATTTTGCATTTGTTTTTATTGTTACATTAATGTATTTTTTATTATAGAGATAAAATTATAAATTACTGATTATGCCATTAATTTAAACCGAATGGCGAATGGTAGCTGAGTCGAGTCGAAAACAAAAAAAAAAAAAGAAAAGTTTTTTTCTTTTTCACTGGGATTCGAACCCAGGTCTTTCGCATTAAAGGTCTGCATCTTAACCACTGGGCTGTTTCATATGACTATTATAGTTAGGGGTAGTAGGATCCTGATATTAATGCAGGTGATAATATCTTTTTTATAATTTTTAGAATCATTGCCATTCTTTGGATTTTTATTAAGAATTATTTTCTATCAATTTGTTTTTAGTAAAATATTTTTATAGAAATTGTCTTGAATACAATTCTTAAAATATTATGAATAATGATTAGTATATTTTTTCATTTGAATTAAATTATTAAATTAAAAAAAAAAAAAAAAAAAACAAGAACTAAATTTATATTAAAGACATTATCAAATTGTCTAACAAAATCATGAAATCAATTTTTAATTAGATATTGTTAAGTGGTTTAAGAGTAATCTAATCAATACAAATCAATGAAAAATATAATTTAATCTTTAAGTGCATAAATATGATTTAAATGAAATTTCTAATATTAACCTTATTTCATTTCAAATTTTGTCTTCTGCAAAAGAAGTTTTATAAATTTTTCCAAGCAGAAAAAACAAATAATTTCAAAATGAATAATATTAGTTCTTTAATAATTTTTAATTTATTTTTACTTTTTTGTATTGTAAATGTTTCATCAAGTGAAAAAATAAATTGTATTTCATGTGAGGCAAATGAAAAGAATTGTACAATTTTTCCAAGTGCAATTAACAAAACTGTAGAATGTGATCTTGCCGAAGAAAATACATGTTTTGTAAAATTAGGTAAATAACATTTTTTTTTTCAAATTTCAGTTTTAATTAATTAAAATCATGTTATCAGATAATGATGGACATAATCAAAGAGGTTGCATTAAAGAAGCTGAATGCAAAGAAGAAAAACACTGTTATATATGTCCTGAAAACAAAGAGAAATGCAATAAAGAAATTAACCCTTTAGACAGACCAAAATGTCATCAATGCAATGGACGTGTTTGTGATGATCCACAAAAAAAAAAATTAACAGTAGAATATTGTGAATTTTATATTAATACAACAGCAACAGAAAATAAATGTTTTACAACTACTACAACATTCAATGTAATACGTGGATGTGTAGCAGGTGCTAAAAAAGAAGATTTAAGTTGTGATGGTCAAACTAATTGTAAAGCAACACAATGTAATAATGTTGCTGCAAAAATACCATGTAATTATGAAGTTTTTAATATAAATAAATGTTATAAATGCGATAGTAAATCGGATTCAAATTGTGCTGCCGAATTTACCGCAGAAAGTTACGAAAATTGCAAAAATGAAGCAGGATGTTATGCAAGATATAAAGGTAAATTTTTTAAAAATAAAAAAAATAAAAAAACCTTCTTTCCAACTTGATTATTTTGTTTTAATTTTTTTTTTTTTTTGTTTTTTCTTTTTGAAGATGGAGTTGCATCACGTGGTTGTGCTGAAAATTTAAATGACAATGAGTTGACAGAATGTAAAAAAACAGATAATAAATATTGTCAACATTGTGATGCCCCAGGTTGTAATAAGAATAAAATAAATGTTCCATCAAGTGAAAAAATAAATTGTATTTCATGTGAGGCAAATGAAAAGAATTGTACAATTTTTCCAAGTGCAATTAACAAAACTGTAGAATGTGATCTTGCCGAAGAAAATACATGTTTTGTAAAATTAGGTAAATAACATTTTTTTTTTCAAATTTCAGTTTTAATTAATTAAAATCATGTTATCAGATAATGATGGACATAATGAAAGAGGTTGCATTAAAAAAGCTGACTGCAAAAAAGAAAAACACTGTTATACATGTCAACAAGAGAAATGCAATAAAGAAATTAAACCTTCAGACAGACCAAAATGTCATCAATGCAATGGACGTGTTTGTGATGATCCACAAAAAAGAAATTTAACAGTAGAATATTGTGAATTTTATATTAATACAACAGCAACAGAAAACAAATGTTTTACAACTAATACAACATTCAATGTAATACGCGGATGTGTAGCAGGTGCTAAAAAAGAAGATTTAAGTTGTGATGGTCAAACTAATTGTAATGCAACACAATGTTATAAAGCTCCTGCAGATATACCATGTAATTTTGAAGTTTTTAATATAAATAAATGTTATAAATGCGATAGTAAATCGGATTCAAATTGTGCTGCCGAATTTACCGCAGAAAGTTACGAAAATTGCAAAAATGAAACAGGATGTTATGCAAGATTTAAAGGTAATTTTTTTAAAAATAAAAAAAATAAAAAAACCTTCTTTCCAACTTGATTAGTTTGTTTTAACTTTTTTTTTTTTTGTTTTTTTCTTTTTGAAGATAAAGTTGCATCACGTGGTTGTGCTGAAAATTTAAATGACAATGAGTTGACAGAATGTAAAAAAACAGATAATAAATATTGTCAACATTGTGATGCCCCAGGTTGTAATAAGAATAAAATAAATGTTCCATCAAGTGAAAAAATAAATTGTATTTCATGTGAGGCAAATGAAAAGAATTGTACAATTTTTCCAAGTGCAATTAACAAAACTGTAGAATGTGATCTTGCCGAAGAAAATACATGTTTTGTAAAATTAGGTAAATAACATTTTTTTTTTCAAATTTCAGTTTTAATTAATTAAAATCATGTTATCAGATAATGATGGACATAATGAAAGAGGTTGCATTAAAAAAGCTGACTGCAAAAAAGAAAAACACTGTTATACATGTCAACAAGAGAAATGCAATAAAGAAATTAAACCTTCAGACAGACCAAAATGTCATCAATGCAATGGACGTGTTTGTGATGATCCACAAAAAAGAAATTTAACAGTAGAATATTGTGAATTTTATATTAATACAACAGCAACAGAAAACAAATGTTTTACAACTAATACAACATTCAATGTAATACGCGGATGTGTAGCAGGTGCTAAAAAAGAAGATTTAAGTTGTGATGGTCAAACTAATTGTAATGCAACACAATGTTATAAAGCTCCTGCAGATATACCATGTAATTTTGAAGTTTTTAATATAAATAAATGTTATAAATGCGATAGTAAATCGGATTCAAATTGTGCTGCCGAATTTACCGCAGAAAGTTACGAAAATTGCAAAAATGAAACAGGATGTTATGCAAGATTTAAAGGTAATTTTTTTAAAAATAAAAAAAATAAAAAAACCTTCTTTCCAACTTGATTAGTTTGTTTTAACTTTTTTTTTTTTTGTTTTTTTCTTTTTGAAGATAAAGTTGCATCACGTGGTTGTGCTGAAAATTTAAATGACAATGAGTTGACAGAATGTAAAAAAACAGATAATAAATATTGTCAACATTGTGATGCCCCAGGTTGTAATAAGAATAAAATAAATGGTTCCAGTGTTATTATAATTTCAAATTTAATATTGATTTCATCAATTTTAATTAATTCGAAATTTTTTTAAATAAAAAAATTTTTTTAAAAAAGTTTTAAATTCTAATAAAATGAGATAAAGAAGAACTTATAAATTTATTAAAAAATTTTTAATTCATTTTAAAAATGTTTATACACTTTTTTTTTTTTTATATTTTTTTAATTTTATACAATAAAATTTCTTTCAAATATAAAATTCAGTTAATATTATTCTAAATTATCATTATGAATTATTAAGTTTACAAAATTTATTTTCCATCAAAAATGTTAAACAAAAGTTAATAAAATTTAAATAAATAAAATATATTTTAATTTTTAAATTAATTAAAAATAAGTAGAATTAAAAAATATTTATTTACGAAAAAGTATATAGATTCTGAGTCACTATCGAGAATAAAAGCTTTACCAAAAGGTGTAGAGTATGAAATTTACTAAAATTTTCTTCAAGCATTCGCTCTTTAATCATTCACACAGGTATAAAAACTCATAAGATATTTTAATTTATTTATATTAAAATATTCTTATCCCGCCTAAAAGTAAGCAATAAATTTTTGTTTTATTTTATAAATCTGAAGCAAATTACATAGGGGTCCTCGTTATACTGCGCTAACATGTTCGATATTAACCTAGGGAATGCAGGTTCGAATACTATACAATACACAAGATTTTTAATTTGAAAGTTAAATTACTGAAAAAGGAGTTTTTCTTACTTAACGCTCTGGCGACTGAATAAATAGCATTAATTATGAATTAATAGCTATTAACTGATCGAACCTGAACCTTTAATGACATGACATTAGTTGTTTAGATGGCTTAGACTTCTGTAGTAGAATGTGTCAACTCTGCGATACTCGTATGACCGTAATATCGACATTATATCATCCGGTTTGAATTCGTATATCGTCCAAAAGAAAATATAAGTTGTAAGGTATCTCTTCGAACCTCTTCCACTATACCAACTTATTTTTATTCAAACATTGTCCTTTAAAGTTTACTACTTTTGACAAAATTTCAAACATCCAACTTTATTATGTATAGAGTAATGCTCATGTGAAATATGAATTTGTATGGCAACAACTCGAGCCCAATGCAGTAGACCTACCAACTTTTGCACAAACTTTGGTCATATTTTAGTACAATTTCAGATACCCAACTTCAATAAGTATAGAGTAACCCTCATATAAAAGAAGAAGTTGTATGACAGCTACTGGAACCTACTCGAACCAGCTACTGAAAGTTTTAAAATTCTCAGGCGGACATACATAGCTATATCGATTTACTTTTCGATTCTGATCCGATCCATACCTTTGAGTCCATATTTACCCCCTTCCTTCTCTGCGTCACAAACATTATGGCAAATTTAGTATACCCTTTTGAACTATAGTCATACGGGTATAAAAATTTACTAAATATAATATTTAGATTTAGCAAAGCTCTTTCTTAATTTTAGTCCATTGGCGTTGGATTAAAATTATTCAGCGTTATATTTGAAATCGCAAAATGATGAAAGTAAATATCACATACATACATTTCAATCAATTATTGAAAATTAAAATAAATATATTATATATATTTATATAATCTGATCGGTGGCGTGGTCCTCATATCTAATCTAATTTATCGATTACATTATTATTCATATCTTATAAAAAAAATTTATTACATTATAATAGGTTATAACATAATATAAAATATATATACCTGTCTCATCTGAAAAGGAAAGACTAACCCACTTATTTATCACATTGTATGTCAGAATTAGAAAAAAGATAATATTACATTTTAAAATAATATAAGGTATTGGTAGTGGTGTGGGGCCTAGGTGTTAGGATGGCATATATTATCCCCCATACAGAACAACAATAAAAATAAAATTTTTTTTATGGACGACATCTATTATCTTAAAATGGCAAAGAATTTTTTTATTTTACGATATTAAAGCTTTATATTATTTACTGCAATAAGCTTTTAAATTTTTTTTAAAAATAACGATATAAATCAATACTATATAAATATAAATCAATGATATATAAATTATTCCGTTATAAGATAACTAAATGTCTTCTTATACCGACATTGAAGTTAAAAATTTAATAAAAACTTTCAATTCCAATTGAGTATTCACCTCAAAGATTTTTTATTGTAATATTGAAAAACAATATTATCTTATTAGCTTCAATACTTCTCTCTAATATAAATCAGATACCATGCTCCGAGTCGTATTTTAAAAACGAAGCAAGTTAGACTTACAAAAACACTCGATTACCAGAAAACAAGATTGCCGGGCTCTAAACTTCGACCTATGGTTCGACCAATTCAAATTATTTATTGAATATATAATTCATTTGAACCTCAATGGTGTAATTCAGTTTTACGTAGACGATGTCGCAATCTGGCATTAATTAATGAATGTTTGAGAAAAATCGATTAAAGTTAAATATATCGAATATCTTATATGTTGTATCTAAATACAATATAGAAATGAACATTTCATATTGTCTTATGTATCACTAGCAATATTGTATTATCTAACTTCCAAAAGTAGTTAACTTTAACCACCAACATTAACACAAAATAAAGTTGCATGATGTAGTGCAAGAGCTTTGAAAAGATGCAATACAATTTATATATTCTTTTAGACTTCTATATATTTGGTCAGTATTTTTTTAAATAAATTTCAGTATAAAACGAGGAAGAGTGTAGTAGAGTAGACTGTGTCAACTCTGGGATACCCGTATGACCGTAACCTATACATTATATTATCCGGTTAATTACTTTTGGCTTTATTAAGTGTAGTGGAATACTCATATAAAATAAAGAGTTGTATGGCAGCTACTCGAACCCTCTGTCGTAGACCAACCAAATTTTGCAGAAACTTTGGCCATTACACTAAACAATTTTTGGCAAAAATTCAGACACCCAGCTTCATTAGGTGGAGAGTAATGCTCATATAAAATAAGGAGTTGTATGGCAGCTACTCGAACCCTCTGCAGCAGACCAACCAAATTTTACAGAAACTTTGGCCATTACACTAAACAATTGTTGGCAAAAATTCAGACACCCAGCTTCATTAGGTGGAGAGTAATGCTCATATAAAATAAGAAGTTGTGTGGCAGCTACTCGAACCCACTCCACTAGACCAACCAAATTTTGCAGAAACTTTGGCCATAAAACTAAACTACTTTTGGCAAAATTTCAGACACGCAGCTGTAATAGGTACAGAGTAATTCTCATATAAAAAAAGAAGTTGTATGGCAGCTACCCGAACCCATGGACCAAAATGGCTGGATTTAAATAGCGATGACGGCTATTGCAAAAAAACGAATTTGCGAAAATTTCAAGATCCTAGCTCCTTTAGTTTTTGAGTTATCGTGCAGACGGACAGACGGACGGACATACATAGCTAAGTCGATTTATTTTTCGATTCTGATCCGATCCATACACTTGAGTCTATATCTACCCCCCCTCCTTCTCTGCGTCACAAACGTAATGGCAAATTTATTATACCCTTGGACTATATAGTCATACGGGTATAAAAATATTTTGGTCAGTATAGATAATTAACGGTCAGTAAAATTTTGTATATTTGGTCAGGATAGTTTTATTTATTGGTAAGTAAATTTTTTTTTTTAATCAGTGTAATTAAAAAACAAAGCAGTATTTTTTTTTAATTTAAAATTTTTCTTACACAAAAAAATATTATTTAAGTAATATGTACATACATATATAAAAAAAATAACAAAATATTAAATTTTTACTCTTATTCAATTAAAAGAGCACGGGTTGCTAACTTTGGCCTTCCTCTTGCACGTTTCTGCCCTATGGGAACTTGTTTAGCTGCTGGTGGAGGTTTAACATATTTCAGTCCAATAGCTAAACCTATGATATGCTGGCATATAAATTTTTTAAATGTTTATCTATATATAATTCTTAATCAATGGTTTTATTTAATATTATTTTAGTTCAGTAATCTTAATTTTCATATACACTTCTATAATTTCAATTTATTATTAACTTTACAAGTATCTTGTAAAAAAATCTTGTAAATTCTTCTTGAATCAGACTAACTTGTTGTTTAATTTTTTTTACATTAAAACGATAAAAAATCTAGAAGGTAAACTGAATGACAAAAAATCTTTGGGTTTTTCAATTAAAACCTTAAGGTAAAAGGATATTTTTGGGTTTTTCAATTAAGACCTTAAGGTAATAAGTTGGCTTTTCATGATAAAAATATAAAAATTACAGACACCCTTTTTTTGGGTTTTTTTTCATAATTCATATTTTAATTAATGAAATATAAAAACTGATAATTTTTTTATTCTATACTGATATTTAAATTTAATTACTGATAATTTATTTAAAATACTGACCATTTATTTTATCTACCAACATTTTAATTAAAATACTGATCGTTTTTATATTAGCCGTCGACATACTGATCATTTATTTTACCTACTGACATGTTATTTTAAATACTGACCATTTATTAAAATACTGACCAAAAATATATAAAAATACTGACCCATTAAATAGCAGCCATTCTTTTATTTATAATTTAGAGTCTAATAAGTTTTGTAAAAAGAATTTAACCGCATGATATAATGTTTATTATTTAAAATATGATCATCCTAGATGTCAACTCTTCACTCTTTCTTGTTGTTTATAAAATAATATGGATTTCCAGAGCTATCAAAAGCTAAGGATCAACTATAATAATTTTTTTTTTGATGATATTTATATTTCCGAATAATATTTTCTATTTTTATATCATTCGTTCGGTGGCTTATTAGTTAGGACGTCGGCTTTCCCAATCGAAAGGTATCGGGCTAAAACACGGGTTGGATCATATCTAACAAAAAACTATAATTTATAATTTATATCAATATAATAGTTTGAATATCATTATATAAAATATATATTTGCCACAACTGAAAAGTAAAGGCTGAATCACATTGTATGTAGAACGGGACTGTTCATAAGTAATTAAATAAAAAATATTTTATGTATATTATCTATCTATCTATATTTATAAACTGTATCTAGTTATCATGTTTTAAATAAGCAAAATTTTGAAGGTTCGAATAGTAGTAATACACTGATTTGTTTTAAATTTTAACTAGCTCAGGATCCAAATAAATTGTATATCTAAAATTTTTGCTAAAATTAGTTTAGTTTCACAAAATTTATTCAATGGAAAACTTTTTCTGTAACCGCACCCGTTACAGAGCTAAACCTCTAAAGTCTAGAAAAGCCCTTTATTTTTTAATTGTTACAACAAAAGTTCTATGAAGTTTATTTATGGAACAAAAGTTAAATTTATAATATAAAACGAGGAAGAGTGTAGTAGAGTAGACTGTGTCAACTCTGGGATACCCGTATGACCCTTATATAAACATTATATCATTATTATTATAAACATTAATTACTTTTGACAAAATTTAAAACATACCAGCTTTATTAGGTGAAATATAATGCTCATATAAAAGAAGGAGTTGTATGGCAGCTACTCGAACCCTCTGCAGTAGACCAACCAAATTTTGCAGTAACTTTGACCATTACACTAAACTATTTTTGGCAAAATTTCAGACACCCAGCTTCAATAGGTATAGAGTAATGCTCATATAAAAGAAGGAGTTGTATGGCAGCTACTCGAACCCTTTGCAGTAGACCAACCAAATTTTGCAATAACTTTGGCCATTACACTAAACTATTTTTGGCAAAATTTCAGACACCCAGCATTAATAGGTATACAGTAATGCTCATATAAAACAGGAAGTTGTATGGCAGCTACTCGAACTAACTGCAACAAACCAACCAAATTTTGCAGAAACTTTGGCCATAAAACTAAACTACTTTTGCCAAAATTTCAGACACGTAGCTGTAATAGGTACAGAGAAATACTCATATAAAAAAAGAAGTTGTATGGCAGCCACCCGAACCCATGGACCAAAATGGCTGGATTTAAATAGCGATGACGGCTATTGCAAAAAAACGAATTTGCGAAAATTTCAAGATTCTAGCTCCTTTAGTTTTTGAGTTATCGTGCGGACGGACAGACGGACGGACGGACGGACGGACATACATAGCTAAATCGATTTTTTTTTTGATTCTGATCCGATCCATACACTTGAGTCTATATCTACCCCCCCTCCTTCTCTGCGTCACAAACGTAATGGCAAATTTAGTATACCCTTTGCCTATATAGTCATACGGGTATAAAAAAGACAGATGCATTAAATAAATATATGTTAAGTAAATATACAGGTAGCGGTACTTTAATTTACCGTTATGCTAAAGTCAATATATATAAAATTTTTAATCTTTCATATATTCCAAACGGCTTAAGGTAAAAACTTGAAATTTTAGGTAAAGTTAGGTCTTTAAAAATTATTATGAATCATTTTAGAAACTCTGATTTCATTTTTTTTGTGACGCCCACTGTTTAAGAGGTGGTAAATTTTGTCCTTAAAATTGAAGAAGCTTTTCTTGATTCTTAATCTATAAGAAGTTCTCTAACTAACTGATATTTTAAAACTTTTAAGAGAAAATTCAAATGTGAGTGCAAGTCAAACTTTAATTCTTTGAAATTGAAAATTTTGGTTGGGGGGATCAGGTAGATCCTTGAGAATCAGCATAATTTTGTCCATAAAAATTCTTGGTGCCTTGGTTATTAGAACTTAAAATTTTCTTATTTTTAAAAACCAGTTACATAGGCGATGTGTATATTTCCAAGGTTAAACGTTAACATTGCAGCTCCAAAATTATATTTTTGACACATGTTGACAGGGTTTCTTGATTGCATTGGGCTTATATTCTAAATTTAGATTACATTCATTTAATAAATAAACAAATTATACTGTTATCAATTTATTTTTATATTTATTTTTTACCCAATACTCAATATAAAGCATTTTGTAGTTTTGGAAATGTGCCTTGGTTTTTTCCATCAATTTTTTTTTTATATACATACCTTAAAGTCCAATAAAGTTGTTTATACCCTGATACTTTGACAAAAAACAAATTACATTTATTTTTATACCCGTATGACTATAGGTCAAAGGGTATAATAATTTTGCAATTACGTTTGTGACGCCGAGAAATAGAGGGGTAGATATAAACTCAAGTGTAGGGATCGGATCAGAATCGAAAAAAAAAATCGATTTAGCGATATATGTCCGTCCGCATTAGGATCTTGAAATTTTCGATTTTTTGCAATATCCGTCATCGCTATTTAAATCCTGCTATTTTGGTTTATGGGTTCGGGTAGCTGCCATACAACTTCTTATTTTATATGAGCATTACTCTACACCTATTGAAGTTGGGTGTCTGAAATTTTGCCAAAAATAGTTTAGTGTAATGGCCAAAGTTACTGCAAAATTTGGTTGGTCTACTGCATTGGGTTAAAGTAGCTGCCATACAACTGCTTCTTTTATATGAGCATTACCCTACACTACACCTAATGATATAATGTTTATATTACGGTCATACAGGTATCCCAGAGTTGACACAGTCTCTTCTACTACACTTTTCCTTGTTTTCTATGTTTTATTTTGTGCGATTATCCCAGAGTTGAAATGATCTACTCTACTTTCTTCCTCGTTGAAAGTAGAGTACGCATTATTTATGAGTCATAAAGAACTTTTAAAACAAATACACTGCAAAATCACTTTACCAAATTATTAGATAAGATAAATTAAAATAAAAATACCAAACTCCCAATATCCTAATATAATAAACTTAATTGTTCTTAAGTTTATCTTATCAAAAAATAATCAATAAAAAACTAATAATAACTATCGTAAATTCTATAATCTATATAAGTAAAATCTATAAAATTATATACTCTAGTAAAATATTTCATTCCATATTTTATATTCAATTGAAAAAGAAGTACTTTTAAATTTAATTATTAATATATTTAATATAATAATGAAAGAAATTAGAATTTTTTTAATTTTTAGTTTATTTCTACTCATTTGCAATGTAAATATTTGTATTTCAAGTCAAATAATTCAATGTTTTTCATGTACAGCAGATAATAAAAAGTGTATAGATCCTTTAGGACATGATGAGTTACCACCACCAGTAGATTGCGATCTTGATGACGAAAATATTTGTTATACAAAAATAGGTAAATAACGTTTTAATACTTAATACTTAGTAATATAACAGTTTTAATACCTTTTAGTCCCCGACGGACGTAATGAAAGGGGTTGCATGAAAGCGGAAGACTGTTTAAAAGAACAAAATTGTTTTAAAGCAGATAAAAATAAAATGAATGACGAAATCATACCTCGGAATAGACCAAAATGTCATATATGCCGTGGTAAAACTTGTGATGATCCTACTAATAGAAAATTAAAACCAGAATACTGTGATTTTTTAAATGCAGAAGAAATTCATAAGTGTTATACAAGTTATTCGATATCAAATATAATTCGAGGATGTGTTGCTGGTGCTAAAAAAGAAGACATAGATTTTTGTGTTGCAGAGCCTCCTTGTTCAGTGAAAAAATGCCAATTAAACGATAATACTAAACCCTGTAATATTGAAGTTGTAAATTTGAATAAATGTTTTAAATGTGAAGACAAATTAGATTCAACTTGTGCTAAAGAATTTAAAGAATTCGATGAGTCTGAAAATTGTAAAGAAGAAAAAGGTTGTTTTGAAAGATATAAAGGTAAATAATAAATTATATGTAATAAATTAAGTGATTAATTCGATTTTTTTAATGAAAATAGATAATGTTGCATCACGAGGCTGCGCAGAAAACTTAACAGAAGATGAACTTAAAGAATGTAAAGATTCTAAGAATAAAAATTGTCGCCATTGTGATACTCCAATGTGTAATAGTCAAGAAATAAATGGTTCAAGTGTAATTATAATTTCAAATTTGATATTGATTTCATCAATTTTAATTAATTCGAAATTTTTTTAAATTAATTAAATATAATTGGTAGTAATTCAAAAATTTTTAATTAATTTTTAATTAAATTATTAATTTTTTAAGAATTCAAGAATTTTGTGGATTTTTACAAAAACAGTTAAAAATAAGTTGATTTAATAATTTTACATAACAAAAGTATTAATAAATTTTTATTACTCTACTGATTTAAAAACTCTAAATTATTTTTTTTTTTTTGTTTTGGAAATTTAATAAACTGAATTGTAATGAAAAGATTCTGGAAAATTCTTTAAACTTTAAAAAAAAGTGATAACGAATGGAATTATGTGAACTGCATAAATTACATAGGAAACAATCTTCAAAATTGGGGATAAAAGGAATATTCCAAGTTCTGTTATTTAATCGATCATGTCTACGAACTATTAGATCCCGGATCAAATTGCGACCTTTAAGTGTTTCATTAAGATGTATTAAGATGCATGCATATCATAATTTATTAAAAAAAGGGTAAATCACTTTTATACGATGTTATATGGTTATACTAATTCGAAACGTTAAGTTGGAGTTGGTATTCAGATCGAATCGAATCAATCGAATTTTCAACTCAATAGTCAAATTGCATTATACAATACGCATACGATGAATAATTACCGATCGAACAAGCTTACCGGTTGTCATATTGAGATTGAAAATTTAAAACTAAATTTGTTATATATATATTGGTAAACTTATTTGTTAATATATAGGTAAATCTAAGTAATTTTGATCTCAAAGATTTAAAATCAAGGGTATGATGATAGTAAAGAAGGCATGAGTAGTGTGTAATAAAAGATTTAAAGGCAAATATGGTGAAATATTGCGGAAGGATTTGATACTTAATGTTGCTAGTTACTGAAAACCTGAATTTGAGAAGCCAAATAAGATAAGAAGACAAATGTTTTTTTTTTTGTATTTCAAACTCCAAGTTATGGGTTTGCCCAAATATCCGCATATTGACTAATATCAAATAAAAATATAATCTTTCACGTTCAATGTTGTTAAAAATTTATCTTTTCGAAAGTATTAAGTTGTCAATGTCAACAAATTTATTAAAATTTTTTGATAACAAAATAAAAAAATAAATTATTCAAATTTTATAAATATAGTTTTTTTTTAAATATAGATTAGATTAGTTTACACCAATTGTAAATAGAAGAAATAATCAATCACTTGTGTAAAAATTCTATATCTAGTTTGTTTTCTTTATCGATATTTAGTTCAATATATGTAGATATGTATAACTTATTCGATAAGTATAATTTCATAATTTCTAAAAGAACTTTAATATGGTGCAGGGGCAGAACTCACAGGGTCATAAGCCTCTTAGGGATTACTTAGTTACTGGGAGTTTTGACTCAGCGTGGTGGGTCATAACTCCCTTATACAGTTCTCAGCTTAAAAATTATTAGTAATATCAAAAAAAAATATTAATTTTAATTATATAATATTAGTGACGGACAAACATTTTGGAGTTGAATTCGAAATCAGAGTATTCCCTTTTTTCCAAAATTAAGAAAACAACCATAATTTTACATTTAAAATATATTTTGAAAGGCTATTTTGCAAAATAGGTAATCCTGATTTTGTAACCAATGTCTCGCATACATGAATTCTTAAATACTCTGGAAAAAGGGTAAACTTTGATTTTTAAAAAACCTAAATATGATTCCTAATATAGTATCTCACATAGATAAATATATAAATACATATTGTTGTACATTTAATATTTAGCTTATATATATTTTTGTATTATCATACTTTAAATTATAAAGATCAGAAAAGACTCAGATTTTATTTCAAAATTGTGACTTCAATATACTACGCTCTATATGGCTTTATATGGCTTTATTATTCAAAATTTAATAAAGGGAGTTAAAACTAACTTAATAGGTCATAATTCCCTAAAGGAACTAATAATTTAATAAAGGGAGTTTTAATTCACTTAATGGGTCTTAACTCCCTAAAAGGACTTATGACCCAGTTGTAAAGAAACTTATGTTCCACGTTAATATTTTAAAGTGGGTCATAAGTCACTTGGGGATTTATGTCCCACTAAGTGAGTCATAAGTCCCTAAAGGAACCCTGGGAGTTCTGACACTGCACCCTGTAACATACCTATTTATAATGTATAGATATACACAATAATTATACAAAATATTTTTAATGATTTAACTTAGACATTTTCGAAAAGTTTCCTTATCAAAAGTCAAATAAATGATGAAAACAACCAAAGGTTTTTAAAAAAGCATATTTCCAAAACTATACAATGTTTCAAACATATAAAAAAAATTGATAATATTATAATATTAAATTGTCTATAATGAGGTGTAACAAACGCATTCAATTAAATGGGTTTTGTTGGATGTGTTTAATTATAAAAAAATAAAATATTAATGTTTTGTTGGATTTGTTTTATTTTAGAAAATAAAATATCCAAAATTATCATAAGCAGGCCAAAAAATATTTTATATATTTTTAATAAAAAAAAAAAATTTTTGATGAAATAAAATTTATTTATTAGTTTATGAATTAATTCATTTCAGCTTTAAAAATCACAGATTGTTTTCTGAAAATTTTAAATAAATAGTAAAACATTTTGAAAATAAAAATTAAGAAGACTATGCTTCACATGAATATTTGTGTAGTAAGTCTTAATTATTCGCTTTGATGCATTGTTTGCTTTGCTTAAGCAAATAAACCAAGCAATGTGTCAAAGTAATTTCAAAGTTTCCCTCATCTCTCCCACATCTCGCTCTTAAATGTCACACATCTATCCCCCATCCCTTCATGTTTGCCTCATAATCTTTTAAATATTTTACTATTTAAAAAAAGTTAAAAATGGAAGAAAATGGTGTTAAGTTTGGGCACGTGGCTTCGGGTATACAATACCTCAGCTCAATGCACCATAGAAATAAAATCTGAGTTGTTATTTCTCTTCTTCTTTAACTTTCGACCTTTTTGACAAATAAAACTCTGGAATATTAATTTTCATAATGGGATGATGTTCTAGACAAATCTAAGAGTTAGATTCAAAAACAGTGTAGATACTAGATACATTTTTAACTTTTTGGAAAATTTGAATGCAACTTTAAAATCTCTCTTAATTCAAAATCCTACCTACACATACATAAATGTTCAGAAAATATCCTGATTTCGATATTCTAATATTCTTCCTTATTAAGAACCTTTCATATAGAAAAGAACAGGAAATAAGGCACCGGGTGTTATTTCCCATTACTTAAAAAATTTCACCACCTTTTAAGGATTAAAGCCCAAACAAGGGCTTTCGTTATTTTTCAATTTTCGAACTCCGATTTCTAATTTTAACTAACAACCCTTGGTATTAAGGCTCAAAAAGTTAAAATTGAAACAACACCCTATGGGATTTTATTTCTCATTCAATATGAAATAACAGATTGGTATGACAGAATTTAATTAATGTCATATCTGTAAGAAAAATACTTCCGATTGGATTGGAGATGATGGACTTAATTCAACAAAAATATTTCTAGATAAAATCTATAAAAGGTTTCAATGTAAACGGAAAAAGTTTTCAATTTTGGCAACTTTTTCTATATGAAAAAAAAAATTCTCAAAATTTTGGATCTTTTTCCATACAGCCTTTATTTAGTAATTTTAATAACAATTGACCACTAAATTTTGAACAGTTTGTATACTTTGTTATTATTAGAGTATCGTTTTTTGGGATCGGTAAACTCAAGTAAAAAAATTAGTTAGGGCTTCTTATCTATGATCTAATAGGTGAGTTATATTATTTTTAATCACTGACACTTGAAAGTATTTTTGTTTATATTTTTTGTGAAGTTTGTTAGACACCGACGTTTATCAAATCCAGCTAAACATTTTAATTAAAATTCAAAATATATCTAATATATCGATAGATACTTCTAAAATTTCTAATTATGATAAATAGTAAAGATTGTAGGCAAAAAACTTCAACTCAAATGTCCGCTCTATTCAAAAATACATTTTTGAAAGAACGGTTAATCTAAAAATGAAAATTGAATCTAGCAATTAAAGCTTTATTATATTTTTATTATCAAATCAGCACATGTTTGATTAAAATACCTCATTTTGATAACACAATTAAGGCAGTTTTAAAAATCCACGATTAAAAATTGTACTGCAAAAGATTAACCCAAAGTATTCTAAAATTGTAAACATGTTTGTATGAAAATTAGAAATTTAAACAAGTAGAAGAGAGAAGTGTATACAATATGAACTCTAGGATAGCCCTAACTGCTTTTGGCAACATTTGAAATACTCAAATTATTAGACTCTTAAGTTATGAATAAGGGAAAATATATTGGTACATTTGAACCTCTTTTATTAGAGAAGCTATACTGTTTGCTGATGTTGACCATTTTAACTTAATTATTTTGCACAAAATTACAGACATCCAGCTTTATTAAACATATAGAATTTTCCGATAAAAATGTAAAGAAGGTAAAGTTATATGTCAGCTCCTCGAATTCATTGAGCAATATAACTGAATTTTAATATTAAAACGGTTTTTGAGCTGCGCGTAAAAATTAATTTGTGAAAATTTCAAAATCCTATAGCTTCTTTAGTTTTTGAGTTAATATGTAGAACGAGAGACAGAAAGACGGAGAGAAGGACATTCTAAGCTAAAATGACTCACTTTTAGAATTTTCCTGCCAATATACTGGGATCTATTTCTATCCTGATTCCTTTACAGCGTCACAAACTTAATGGAAAATTTAGTATACCTTTTGACTATGTTCGAGAATTAAAACATGTAAATACCCTTCATTTTTCATCTTACAGAAGGTTAAATTTATTCCAGGTATATTATATTGTACAACATCACTCAACTTCGCTATATATTTTGGAGCACAGTATGTAATCTTGGGTTTATTGCGATATAATTCATAATAAACAAATATTGGGTATAGGTAAAAAACCTCACCTTCCTTATAAAAATTTCAATTATTTCGGAATTTTGTTAAACTGAATTTATAATTTTGTGATTTTGTAGATGACTTTTGTATACATACAAGTTATCAAAAAAAAAAATTTAGTAAAAACCGATAAGATAAAATTAAGATAAGATCAAATTAAAATATAAGTAGAATAAATTATCAGAACTTTAAAAACAAGTATGTACACAAAGTAAAGTGAATTATATCGGCTTTAACATATCATAATAAACTACAAAACACTTTGATGGTATCAGTTATAAAACTAATCCGAAAATAAAGTGTGGTCAATTGAAATCATTTGTGTCTATGACATACTTTAGTACTTTACATATTATGATTAGAAAAGTTCTTAATATTTTTATACACTCTTTATTGCTTTCTTTTTCACACTCAAAGTAAAGAAGAAGTTGAAAGGAGGTGCTTCGGATAACTAACTAAGCAATTCTTAACACGCATATTTCCTAAGCTATTAATGTTTAAATTAGTTTTACGTGTATTATTCCAAAATTATGGTGTAGTTTACTAATGGTTAAGGTAAGACGGGGTGAAATTGAACCATTAGTGCTGATTCTGGAAGCTTCCGATTAAACTAAGAGCAAACAAGCATATTTCCGAGACCGATTTGGTACAATAGAATTTTTTTCTATGGTTTTTGCGTCCCTAAAGTTGGGATTTAATTTGGGTAATGGTTTGGGTATTTTCCACACACTTCCCAAAACTTAAAAACATGTCTTCGAACTTCGGAATGAAGTTGGGTATTAATTAGATTCAAAATTATTAAAAATAGAAACGTCTAAAATTTGGTGCAAGATAATGCTATCTGTTTTTAATGTTCCAAAATCTGTGGATTAATTGAGTTCTGGACTATTAGAGTCCAGAATACTATTAGAGTGATTCTAACGGAATCGGATGATTTTTCTATCAAGATTTTCATCACTGTTCACTTCAAAATGTCTTCCAACAAAGGAGTGACTATCTTCTGAGTGTCTAAACAGTGTGAAATTGAAAGTGAAATACTTGCCAAACCAATTTGCTTTATCATTAAAATCTGATACGATTTGGCTATTTTTATAACACTTGTTAAATTATCAATTAATTTCAAATTAATTTTAAAAATGATTTAATTTTTATTTAATTAAATTTTACTAATCTTTTAAATTATTTTATATACAAACATATGTAGAATAGTTATAATTCAACTTAAACATAAATTAATTAATTTCTTTCTTCTATTAGCATTTTTCGGTTGTGTACTTTTATAGATATCGTATCTAAAGATACATAATTTATAATATGTATATATCGATATATATATATATGTACATTTAAAAATTTCCTCCCTCAATTTTTCTCAATATATTTTTTTTTTATTTTAAAAAAACATGAGGAAGATTTAGTTGCCCTTGTCGATTTTTAGATACCCGTGTGAATTTCTTATTGTATTTAAAATAAATTAAAAATAAAAATAACTTTGTCCCATCCGACTCAATAAAAATTTGAGGAAAATACGAAAACCAACAGAAAAATTTTGTTTCATTACAATTTGGTCCGATGAATATTCAACTTTTCCAATACACTTGCCATGTAACTTGCCTATTTTCAATTTTAACCTAGTAGCAATCTAATGAATTGAAGCCCCTTAATGGGGTTCCAAATTTTTCGAAACTTCGAAAAATGCTTGTCATATTATATTGCATACGAATTTTAATTATCAATCTTTTAGCATAGTTGCAAAAATGTGTACTCTGGTACCAGCAGTCTCTGTTGCAGCTGCTCTTAGCTTTGTATCGTGAAATTTCAATATTTGGCAAACAAGCTTGCTATATTACTTATCTACTTGTCTACTTATAATTTCAACTTCGAATTGTAATTAGTTCTTAAGATATCTTCAGGTAGGTATCTAAAATTTGTATGGCAGCTCCCCGAAAAGGAAGTCCTAACATTTTGAAACTTCATAAAAGTGCTTGCCGTATTATTTAATTGTCCGTGTTATTAGTTTTGAATTTTCATCCTTCCAATGTTATTACTTTTGAAGAAGTTCACATTGATTCAAAAAATTAGTTTGGCAGTTGCCCTAAGCTTTGGCTCGATTTAACCAAAACATTAGGGAACCTAGAAATTGACCAAAAATCATTATATGTGAAATCTATAGCTCTTTCAGTTTTTAAGTTATCATGCTGACAGACAGATAGACTCATGAACACTCCTAGCTGCTGATCCGATTCAAATCTTTGAGTCTATATTTATCTTGACCAGATCAATGCATTACAAAAGGAGGAGCAATTTTAATATACCAGATATCGGGTTTGTTCACATGTGGGTATAAAAATACAAAAATAATAAACATTTCCTTTGCAATCTTTTTTTTAATTGTTATCTACTATGTAATTACCGTATCTATAATATTTATCTATAATTATTATAAATTATTGTTTTTAATTTTAAAGAAAAACAAAAAGATTTAGCAATTAAAATACAGTGTACTATTATTAACCAGTTTGATTTTAACTTGGAAAGAGAATAGACAAAAAAAAAAAATATCGAAATAAAATATGAATAATTATGATTTAATATTAAGATTTTTTTTAATAATTGGTATTTCGATAAATGTTCAAGCAGTTAATAATAATTGTAAGTTAAAAGTGGTTTAATTAAAGTAGTTAGTCAAAAAATTAATTATTTATTTTTAAAGTTACATGTTATAAATGTGATACAAAAGATGATACATGTACAACTTTAGAGAATGAAAATCCAACAGAACCTTGTGATGCAAATGAATGTTATACTATTCTTGGTAAGTAGGTATTTATATTTTGAAGTTTATTACAAAAATTTAATTTTATAAACTTATTTATAAATCACATTCGGGTTAATTCGAAAAAAACAATTAGTTTCTAAAATGGTGTGTATACATGATCATAAAAAGGGGCAAAGAAGCACAGCGTCTAACCCTATAAAAAGAATTAGATATAAAATGGGGTCCCTACTTGAAAAAGTCAATATTTTCGGTAGTATCTGTGATAGCAAATTTTCTTATTTTCTTATTCATGTGGCTTTTTTAAAATTTTATTTTTGTGAGTTAGGCCACTTTGGTTTTGAGCCCCTCTACTTCAACTATTTATACAAAAATTTCGAAATTAATCTTTTTAGACTTTAATAATCGAATACAATATTATTTTGTAATTCACTGATATTTTTTAAAACTGTCTTTATCTTAAACACTTAATTCCGTGATATGTGTGTATATTTTAGTTTCCTACTTCGAAGTTTTATATTTTACAAGAGTTTTAATTTGTATACACTTTCTTAACCAGCGTCAACCCCCCAATTATAACTCTGCCCGTCCGTCAATCAATCTGTGTGTAGGATAATTAAAAAAAATACCTTGTTCTAATTTATACTACTAACGAAATACTAATAACGAAAAGAATTAGGAATTCAAATGGGAACAAAGCCAAGGTTAAACGAGTCTATCTCCGAAGCCAATAATAAAGGAACTTTAAAACTGATTACAACCGTGTTTGTTTAATGTTTCTGAAATTTGATATGAGCTGGGATTGCATTTCGGGTATAACTGCAACTGGTTTCGCAAAACTTAACAAGCACATCTCGAAATAAGTAAAGATGATTCAAGGTGAATAGTGAGTGCAATACCGGAGTGAAAAATTAATACCGGTATTTCGGTATTGAAAAATTTGATACCGGAATCCCGGTATGCAATACCGGATCCAAAAAGTAAAAAAAAAACACCTAATATAAAAAAAATCTATACGGTTTATTTTTAAGTAAAAAATTAATAAAAAACAATTCATTCTTTAATAATTAACTAGTAGATTAAAAGTAGATTCTTTATTAATAAAACATAGTAGATTTTATTTTAGATAATAGATTTTTGTATACAACTCTTTAGCATATAAAATCGTTCTAACATGGAAAATAAACTATTCCAGCGTGTTTTACAATCTAAAAATAATACCAGTTCCTTACCAAATTCAGCTTTGACATAATGTTGCAATACTTTATCGTTCTTTGTTGGAGAAAGACGAAATATTTTTACAATTTTTCGCACCTTTTTAATTAGTGGAGCCAGCTCATAATGATTTATTTCTAATATATCATTTTGCTGCAATTCAATTCAATATCTTCATCAAATCAATATCTTCATCTTCAAATTCATCCCCTGATTCACCATTAGATTCCCAGTTTGTATCTGATTCCAGTTCAACTTCATTTTCGATATTAGCTACATTTTCAAACGCTGTTGATTTTTTATAAAAAATTTTTATTACAGCTAAATGAATGTCGTGAACAAAACATAATTGTTGGTCAGCACTGATAAGTGTGCCAACTTTCTTCATAACAGCTGCACCGTCCGTTGTTATGCATACAATGTCATTTTTAATGATAGACCAAACTCTTTTAATTTAGTATCTTCTTCAACTTCTACACATTTAGTTGCTGGTACACTTCCAAACATTCTAATTAATCCCAAGTTCCATACTTTATTTTCCGAATGAATATTTATATTCATGTATCGGTGGTTTTTAACAGAAGACCACTCGTCGAAGGTCAAGCTAAATCCTATTTTATTTTTCTTCTGCTCTGCGAGTGCTTTAACAAATAAATATCTAATCTGGTTACTGTGATCAATAATAATTTTATGAATAGTGTTTACAGATTTCGGAAGCTCGCCTATACGTTATCGCTTGTATTGCCTTTCGAAGATCTTCTGATGTAATAAATATTTTAAATGGTAAACCATCATAAGCACACATTCTATAGATAATACAACGCTAATACATAATTATTCGTAGTTTTAAAATATTTTGTTATAGTTTTAGGTGGACCTTCTACACTTGGTTCAGCGTCGGCACTAGGTTAGGAACGGGAACATCTCTCTTAAGAGTATCAATATTGTGAATGGTTTTCATATGAGTATGAAGGCCACTTGTTGATCCACCACTTGTTTTTATTATTTTGCAACAATTTTTGCATTTTGTGTGACCACCTTCTTTCTTTTCATTTAAAAAATACTGCCAAATCGAAGATTTGTCGTCGTCTTTCATATGTTTTACAAATTGTAAATTTTCCATTTATAATTAAAATTATTTATATTTTTAGTCTTTATCTTAATTGATTATAAAATTTGTTACCTATACTCCAATATTTTTATAGTATATTGTATTTTGTATATCGTAAACAATTCACAATATCTTGTATTAATCGTTGTAGCTCTTTTATTAGTTAATTTTCAACTCTGTTATAACGTAATTTTTTTTTATTCTAAGGGTATGTTTTAAACATAGATAAAGTACACTTTACCAGTTTACCACTTTACCGTTCACTTTTCGAAAGCAGAATAAATTTGAAATTGAAGGCGATGAATTTGAAATTAAGCACTATTATTGCACAATCCCAAAGCCTTCTCATATTATTTTATATTTTTGTTAATATTTTTTCAAAATATTTAGTTTTTTTTTTCTGATAACTAAGAAATTAATACCGAAATACCGCGGTATTAATTCTTTAATACCGGTACTGAATACCGCAAATATGCTCCCGAGATCCCGGTTTCCGAGATCCCGGGATCCCGGTATTGCACTCCCTAAAGGTGAACATATGAACTTTCATGTTTACATTTTTTGTCTAATAAGAAAAGGTTTTCTGCATATACGGGTAAGACTTTTAATAGAGTTTCGAATTTACTTTTTTCTCAAAATTCGCTTTGAAAAAAAGGTTTCAAAATTTAATTTCTTTGTTCAATAATTTTCCAATAAATCCTATTTTGTAACATTTATCAAAGCTGTTGTATCGTGTATTCAACCTTGATTTATGTTTTCATTATTTTCATATCATATCTTTCATAATTATCAGTACTTTTTTTTATCAATTTTTTACACATCTTAATTGATAGCAAAAAGTTTCTTTCTGAAACAAGTAATTACAATTAAGATTTAATGTTTTGTAAAGGAAACTTCCAAAACTTTGGACAATCTAATTTTATTTTGTTTTTTACCAATTGAGCTTGTGCTAAGGTTTTACCTTCTGTTTAAATTTCTTTTCCATGTGTTTCTAGGTGGGCCTATTTTTCTTTTTCCAAATCAAGTGCCTGTCAAATTGGAGTTCCTGCCTACATCTAAATTTCACTTTCTTTATTTTCTTATGTGTTATTTGTATTTGTTTTTAGTTGAAATTCTTCGCCTGTTTCTCTTCCGGGCCTAATAAAGGTAGAATATATCATATCAACTCTGAAATACCCACACGAATATCATCCAGTTTAAGAAATTCACAATAAATGTTAAAATATTTATGAGTTAAATGTCAGCTATTCGAAGTTGTTTTACCAGATCAACAAAATTTTTCTAAAGCGTTGGTTGATTATAAAACAGCCACTTTAAAATTTTTGACCTTTGCTACCTTTTTAAGGGCGATCCGATTTAAAATATTTATTTTAAAGACTCGTATATGTATATCCATTTAAGATATAACTCTTCTTAAAATTTTTAATTCCTAATTTAAACCGTCTGGAAGATCTAATTGATCAAAAATTTAGCAAAATTTTAATTCCGCGTAGCAGTTAATAAAAGTACCGTATGTGAGCCCTATGGATTGTATTACATATATTTATAAAGTCAATAAAAGCAGCAAACTTTTTACTTTTTTTGTTCGAATATATTCCCTTTTTTTATAACAATTTAAGAACAGTTTATCCAAATTTTTGGTGAGCACTAACTTCATAATGCATGGGGCTGGAAAAAAAATTCGTCCACGAAATCATTTATCAAACAGTGTAAAAGTAATTTAAACATAAACAAAAGACGGACGGAATTTAACTGTGGTTCCGTATAAGCGCATTATAGATGTGCTCAAAAATTATTTGTAATTGAAACCAAAGAATAAAGCAAAATTTGGTTGGTCTACTGCAGAGGGTTCGAGTAGCTGCCATACAACTCCTTCTTTTATATGAGCTTTACACTACACCTGATGAAGCTGGGTGTCTGAAATTTTGCAAAAATAGAGTAGTCTAATGGCCAAAGTTACTGCAAAATTTGGTTGGTCTACTGCTTAGGGTTCGAGTAGTTGCCATACAACTCCTCTTTTATATGAGGATAACACTACACCAGATGAAGGTGGGTGTCTGAAATTTTGTCAAAAATAGTTTAGTGTAATGGCCAAAGTTACTGCAAAATTTGGTTGGTCTACTGCTTAGGGTTCGAGTAGTTGCCATACAACTCCTTCTTTTATATGAGGATAACGCTACACCAAATGAAGCTGGGTGTCTGAAATTTTGTCAAAAATAGTTTAGTGTAATGGCAAGTGGCAAAGTTACTGCAAAATTTGGTTGGTCTACTGCAAAGGGTTCGAGTAGCTGCCATACAACTCCTTCTTTTATATGAGCATTACTCTACACCTAAAAAAACCGAATGTTTGAAATTTTGCCAAAAGTAATTAACCGGATGATATAATGTATACGGCTATATCTAAAAATTAGAAATTCTTGACATAATCCATAATCCATTTTTCAATTAAATATAATAAAATATAATAAATTTTCTTAAATTTTAGATGGAACATTAAATAAGCGTGGCTGTCTAACATCTTTATCAAAATTTGATAAAAATATTTGTTCAACAAATAATACCAACTGTCAAAAATGTACAACATTTAATTGTAATAACGTAAATCTTCCCGAAACACGTTCAAAATGTTACAAATGTTCAGATGATAGATGTGCAAAAGATATTTCACAATTTCAACCTAGCTATTGTAAAAATGTAACAAAATCTGGTTGTTTTACATATTATGATGGTAAAATTACAATTAGAGATTGTATTGATGATGAAAATCCAAATTATAATTTATGTAAAACAAATCAAAATTATTGTAATGAATGTACAACATCAACAAATATAAGTGCAACAGCATGTAATAACCAATCAATGGAATTTAAATGTTATGAATGTAATTCGATAAAAGGTGATTGTAAAAAACCACCAAATCATTCTAATGAAAATGAATGTACTATTAATGAAAAAGAAATTCCATTAAAAACATGTCCACCAGTTGAACAATCTGAATATTTATGTTATACACATATAAATATAAATAATACAGTGAGTAGAGGATGTTTATCTGAATTTAATGATCATAAAAATCCTGGTAAATTATTGGAGTGTACCCGTGATAGTTGTAATTATGATTGTGTTAAAGATCTTACTTGTTTAGAATGTGATTCTAATAACGACAATAATTGTAGTAGTATAATAGAATCTGAAATAAAACCAGAATGGACAAAGAAATGTAATGAATACACAAATGTCTGCCATAGATGTGAACGTGAAGGTATATAAATTTATTTTGTTATATAATTATCCATATGTCTAAGGCGACGTGTTATGTAGTCCCGGATCATAATATCCCATATATAGGGTTCCATATATAGCGCCACTTTCAGCACAATGTTTCATTATCAGTGAGACATAGTGCCTTAAATTGGTGATATGTCCCAATATCAAATACAATAATTTTTTTTATTTTTTGATCTTATGACTCACAAAAACGAGACAAAATCCCATAATTTAAGATATTATCACTCACCTAAAACTAATTCTAAAAAGCGCGGGAAGAAGTGGCCTAAAGCAATAGGTCTAATATGAATGAATTGACAAATAAGGCCTAATTCATAAATAAATAATGGGTTCAAAAAAAGAATTCCGAAATAAGGCCACGAAATGAACTGAGAAATAAGGCTTAATTCGTGAAAGTTCGTGGTAGGTATTTCCCCATTTCCCATTTATTTTATTCCAATTCCAATTCCAAATTTGTAGCAGATTGTAAAATTTTAATATTTTCAAACAATTTTCCATTTACAAATTTTTGTTTCGATCCATCGCTGGTGGAACATATCCTGTACCTGTCAATTTTAGGTGAACTATTCAGTCCTAAATTTTTTTTTGGGGATTGTGTCTAGCCACTAGTGGTCTATATTCCCAGGCAATCTGATCCACCAGTAGGAAGACATAACACCGAAAAGCATTATGACCACGTTGCCTATGCCATAGTTCTATTAATATATATATATATATATATATAATTTAAATTAAAATTATAGATGGTACAACAATTCGTGGTTGTGGACCACCAAAAGAACAAAATTGTAATTATTGTTTTAATAATTCATGTATAGCTGAACCACCAAAACGCAGATGTTATAAATGTACTGAAAATGATTTGAATTGTTCTTGGGGAATTAATACAAAATTCAAAGATAGTGTTTGTGAAAATACAACATCATGTTTTACCGGTTTAACAAAATCTGGATTTATTAAAAGAGACTGTTTACCACTTAATGTAGATTTGACTAAAGAATATCTAGAAAGTAAAATATGTAATGATTCAAATCTATGTAATACTCATATTATACCAGCTAATCGTTTATTATGTCATCAATGTAATGAAAATATTGATTCCTGGTGCAAAGATCCAAATTCACAGCAAAAATATATTGGAATACCTTGTCATAAATATCTTGAAAATGATCAATGTTATATGTACGCCAAAGAAAATAAAACTATGATACGGGGTTGTTTATCAGATGATACAATTAATAATGAAAATCGTATGGGATGTGATAATTTAAAAAATAACATTTGTATAAAGTGTAATACAAAAAATTGTAATTTAACACCATTTTTAAGACATTCAATAAAATGTATTAAATGTAAAGATGATGATGTAAAATGTTCATTGGGTTTTGAAAAGCATGATGCTAAAGATTGTTATGATACACCATACTATACAAATGAAACATGTTTTATTCATATGAATGATAGTAAAATAAATCGTGGTTGTACAATGGATAATGAAAATAAAAAATTTAATTGTATTGATAATAAAAATGAATTGTGTAAAATATGTAAAGAAGATAGTTGTAATACAGAAAAAATTGAACATCAAAAATGTATACAATGTCGTAGTGATGCGATACCAGCTTGTGCTAAAAATGGTGTTGGTAATATTGAACCAAAGTTTTGTAAAGATGAAATTCACAGTGATAATTTAGGTTGTTATACAGAAAGATATAGTAAGTATATTAAATATTTTATAAATTGTATATTAAAAATAAGTTTTTTGTTATTTTTCAAGAAAATATTATTATGAGATCATGTGTTTCGGATCTGACAACTGAAGAAATTGAAGCATGTAGAAAAAATAAAGATTGTATTATATGTCATGGTAATGGTTGTAATAATAAAAAACCACCAAATTCAGCCATTGGAATTCGTTCATTTCCAATTTTATTCTTTATATTAATAGAATTTATAATTATTTTATTTTAATAATTAATAAAAATTTAATTAAATAGTTGAAATATAATTTAGTTTTTGGTTGTCAACTTTAAGGAAAATTTTATATGTTTCAGTTTGGAGTGGGGTTAGAATTCTATAGTTCTGCTACAAAATCCAAATTTTAAAATCCAAATACGACAAAAGCAAGATCTACAAAATACAATACTCTGAAAAAAGTGTATAATTCTGATTTTGAACTGAACTCTTAAAAAACCTTTTAACTTTTTTTCACACGTAATAAGTCAGCAACAAAGCATTTAATACTAGCATTATTTTGACGCATTTTTTGAGGATTTTTTTCTTGGATTGATCCTAGAATTTTATATGAAAATTTTTCAATTATATTGTTGTAATGTGGTGCATAATATATGGTATGGGCTCTGAGATGTGGGAACTCATTGCGATGGGTTTGTTCTGGCTGGAAAATGGGGGATCCACAAAGGAATACAGCACCACACCACTACAATAGAATTTGCAAGGGGATTAAAAAAAGTAAAATATGCTAAGCAGAAACAGCGAATAAACCAAATTTTAATTAACACAATGATATGATATACTAGGAGTGAGTGGCCAGAAGGGCCGCCATGTTTTTTAAAAAAAATTTTCGTAAGTTTCACCATTAAGTTGAACAATTTCAGATATTTTTGTTTGATAATTATTATTATGATTATTTTTATTATCAATATTAATACAATTTAAATCAAATTCGATAAGTTTTGATGTTAATTTTAATAATAATAAATTTTCATAATTATTAATTTTTATACAATTCATTTTAAATTGTTTTAAATTTTTATACCCGTGCATACATATATGACATCGGGTATATTAGATTTGCTCCTCCGTTTGTAACGCATCGATCTAGACGAGCTAGATATAGTGTCAAGGGTACGTATCGGCTCAGAATCGAAAAATTAGTCGATCTAGCTATGTGTGTCTGTCCGTCCGTCCGTCCGTCCGTCCGTCCGTCCGTCCGTGTGTCAGCACGATAACTCAAAAACTAAAAGGGCTAGAGTCTTGAAATTCACACAAAGTCATTTTTAGACAATTTCTAGGTTCCCTATTGTTTTTGGTTAAAATCGGACCAAGGCTTCGGGGAGCTGCCATACAACTTTTTTGCACCAATATGAATTTCTTCAAAACTAATTATACTACGTGGATGAAAATTACACACGGTTAGGTTTATAATGACTCCGGCACTTATATGAAGTTTCAAAATGTTAGGGCCCCATTTTCGGGGGGCTGCCATACAACTTCCTTGCACCAATATGAATTTCTTCGAAACTAATTATACTACGCAGATGAAAATTACACACGGTTAGTTATATAATGAATCGAGCACTTATATGAAGTTTCAAAATGTTAGGGCTCCATTTACGGGGGGCTGCCATACAACTTCTTTGCACCAATATGAATTTCTTCAAAACTAATTATACTACGAGGCTGAAAATTACACACGGTTAGTTATATAATGAATCGAGCACTTATATGAAGTTTCAAAATGTTAGGGCCCCATTTTCGGGGGGCTGCCATACAAAGTTTTCGATTCAATAACTGTGAATCTAATGAAGCTACAATGTTAAAATTAAAATTGGGCAGGTAAATTAATAGGGCAAGTTACTTGGCAAAGTTGGACATCACTCGGACCATCGGACTTTTAGGGTGGGCCAATTTTTTTTTTTTTGTTTTTTTTTTTTTTATTTTTTTTTTTTTTTTTTTTTAAGCTAAAGTTATGGGACAATGAATGAAAATTTTGTAATTTTTTTTTGGGATATTTTTTTTTTTGTGATTTTTTTTTTTTGTTAATTTTTTTTTTTTTTTTTTTTTTAAGCTAAGGTTATGGGACAATAAATGAAAATTTTGTTTTTTGTTTTGTGATTTTTTTTTTTTTTTGTTAATTTTTTTTTTTTTTTTTTACTTCAAAATTATGGGGTAATGAGTTAAATGTATAAGGGAAGTAAATTACGGTTTATTTTATACACCATAGTGGGTATGCACGGGTATCTAAAAGTTGACAAGGGCAACTATAATCTTCCTCGTTTTTAAAATATTTTTACATAATTCTAACTCAAATTTAAGTATAATAAATAAATTATAGTTTATTTAATAAACGTGATGTTGTAATATTTAATTTTGTATTTTTAATAATAATACATTTAAAATTTTTTAATATATAATAACTTACGATAATAATCGAATATATGAATCAATTAATATTTGCAAATTATTAAAAAAAATAAAGTAGATACACGGCAAGGCGAATTTACAAATATGGCTGATAAATTAAATTTTGCAGTAATTATTTACTTATTGTGTAATTAATAAATTCAAAATTGCAAAATATTTTTTTTTTATATTATCTTTTTCAAAATATTAAAGTCGCAATATAGTGATACATATTACTAATGCATTATTAAACTTACATTGCCTTGATACAAATTAAAGACCTAAGTTCTTGAAAGTTCAAAATTTTTAAAACATATTAAATTTGAAATGAACCATCATTTACACAAATATAATAATATAAACATGTTTACAATTAAGTATTCTTATTTGATTTAATAGCTTCCAGTTATATAATAATTTTTTTTTCCCCTATTATTCCCCTAGGGAACATAGAGCTTCCAAATAGCCTCTCCAACTGTCTCTGTTTAGCGCTAACCTCTTTAATTCGGACCATGTTGTTTCCGATAGGTCACATTCTCTCTGGACTGATCTCCTCCAGATTGTTCTTGGTCTTCCCACATTTCTCCTTAGCTGCGGGTTTTAATCTAGGGCTTGGCGTGCTACTAATGTCGTTGGCCACCGTTGAATGTGACCAATCCACTTCCACTTCTTTTTTCTAATTTGCACCCATATCGGCTCTTGCCTCGTCATTACCCAGAGTTCTTCATTCATTATTCGCCTAAGCCAGAATATGCAACATATTAATCTTAAACATGGATCGGTGTCATGTGGCGATATCCAGAGTTGTAACTGTGTGTACCTACCAATTGTGTCTATCTTACCTCCAAGTCGGTAACCACTGGGACCTAATCATGTTCACCCGGACTGACATGCTAAACTGATAGATGCGAGTGCTGATGACGACAAAAATTCCCTCCAATACCAGTGCAGCCCACAAACAGAGGTTGGCGTTAGGCTAATAACCTGATCCACAAAAACTAAAAATATTAGGAAAAGTTCAAGGAAAAAAACCGGAGGATTTACTGGCAACGACCCTGGCAAACAAAATAAGGACTACGATTTAAAAGTGTGCACTTAGAATGTTCGTTCACTATCTGCCCCAGGTGCAACATACGAACTAATAAACCAACTCGGCAAATACAACGCTGACCTAACCGCATTACAAGAACTAAACTGGACAGGAAAGAACGTAAAAGAATATCAAAGGAAGAACTACGCAATTTATTATAGCTGTCAGCAAAAAACTCGAAAGTTTGGATGTGGCTTTGCAGTGGGACCAAAGTTGAATGACAAAGTCATAGGTTGGAAACCCATTAACGAGCGCCTATGCTCCATCCGAATAAAAGCGAAATTCTTCAATATGAGCGTTATCTGTGGCCATGCTCCTACCGAAGAATCTGATGACGTAGACAAAGATTCCTACTACGACAGGCTGGAGAAAGCCTATGATGATTGTCCACGTCATGATATTAAAATTGTTATTGGGGATTTTAATACAAAGATTGGGAAGGAGAAAACATTTGGAAATACAATCGGCAGCCACAGTGTCCACGACCTCACCAATGATAACGGGTTACGCTTAATATCGTTGGCAGCAATGAAGAACATGGTGATAAGTAGTACAAAGTTCTCTCATCGTAATATTCATAAACTCACCTGGCGATCTCCAGATCAGAGAACATCAAACCAAATAGATCACGTGATGATTGACAGCAAGCACGCTTCAGATGTGATGGATGTGCGTACATGGCGAGGTGCTAATGTGGACTCGGACCACTTCCTTGTCATAGCTAGAATCCGAGCCAGAATATCCACACATAAAAGACACGTATGTAGAACACCACGGAAAATAAACGTAGAAGCGCTACAATCATCAGAGACAGCAAAGGAATATGCCGAAGCCATTTCCCATATGATGCAGTTCTCATCCATAAGCGAAGATGCGCCAGTCGAAGAGCAGTGGGCACGGTGCTCTTCTATCATCAAACAAGCCGCTGATCAAGTCATTGGTTCGGTACCACCATCTTCCCACAACCGAAGAGTGCCGTGACATCATAGCGAATAAGAACATCGCTTATCGAAACTGGTTTCAGAAGAAAACCAGACTAGCTTATGAGGATTACAGGCGGCTAAGAACTGAACAGAGGAAACTCATATGCAAAAAGAAAAGAGCTTATGAAGACAAGCAGTTCTCAGAATTAGAAGGAATGAGAGACAGAAACGAGGTCCGAAAAATGTACAAAAAAGTCTCACAGACAAAAGGTTTTAAGCCCAGGACAATCGCTTGTAAAGATAAAGAAGGGAACCTTATTGCCGACAGCGATGGTATTCTTTGTAGATGGTCTGAATACTTTAAAGATCAACTAAACGGCGGCATAACATCAGTGAACACCGCACCATTTACTCATAATTATGCACCTCTCAATATCCAAGACGATGAACCACCGCCCACCTTGGAAGAAGTTCACACGGCCATCGGGCGCTTAAAAAACAACAAGTCGCCGGGAATAGATGGCATAGCTGCCGAACTATTTAAAGCAGCAGGAGATGATTTGGTAAGGTGCATACACCAAATCATGACCGTAATCTGAACTACAGAAAGTATGCCCAATGAGTGGAACACCAGCATAATTATACCCATATTTAAGAAAGTTAATCGGTTAGAATGTTCAAACTACCGAGGAATAAGTCTCTTAAATGTGGCGTATAAGATCCTGTCGAGTATCATCTGCACGCGAATGAAGCCGCATATTGATTATAACATCGGTCGATACCAGTGTGGCTTCAGATCTGGTAAATCAACAACTGACCTTCAGTTCACGAGATCTTCACGCTAAGACAGATTCTAGAAAAGTGCAATGAATTCAATGTCAGTACACATCATCTGTTCATTGATTTCAAGGCTGCGTATGATTCAATAGGGAGAGACGAGCTACTACAAGCAATGGTGGAATTCGGTTTTCCTGCTAAACTCGTCAATCTCTGCAGGATGACCATAGCTTGTACATTATGCGCAGTCAGAGTAAAAAACAACCTATCTGGAATTTTTCAAACGCAGCGAGGCTTTAGACAAGGAGACTCAAGCACCACTTAATGTGCTTGACACAACTAATGACGTTATCTTCATCAAATTTGTGCTGTAGGTTACTAGTAATGAAACTTCTTTGGGTATTGCGTAAGTTCGGGATTGGACCATGCAATGAAACTACGGCGGCAATTCCGCACGGTGAGGATTGGACAATTTGTTCGGAACTTAGAACTTTTTGATCGAATTTAGGCCAAACTAGCATAATTCCGTAACCAATAAAGATAGAACCTCCAAATTTGGTATCAGAGTATCGCTTTCGATTTCCTTAGTCTCCTTGAAGTTTGAGCCCAATTGGAGTAGTGGGTGGGGACCAGCCACTCAGTTCCGAGGACCTTAAAGCATATTTTCGAAATTAATAAAGATAATAATTTGAAACAAAAGTAGAAGCTTCAAATTTGGCACATGGGTGTTCTTTACTATTTCCTGCGTGTCCCTCTAATTTTGGATCAAGTGGAGTGATGGTTCAGTACCTCTCTTAGACCCCCCAATGTGTAAAAGCTTATCATCGAAATTAATAAAACTAGTAACTTAAAATTAAGATAACACGTTCCAATTGTGTACAAGAGTTAACTAGTATTGAAAGTATGACGGGGACTGAATATGGGCGAAATCGTACCATGGTTTCGAGCTCTGAAACCCATGAAAAGCTCAAGGGCTAACAAACATATATCTTAAAACACCATAACTCAAAAAATAATGCCGCTATTTTGATGAAATTTAAACTCTAGGTTACTAGTAATGAAAGTACCATGGGGATTGGTTCTGGTCGAGTTTAATTTCGAAGCCAAAGAATATATTTCCTATGTGTCCCTGAAATTTTGACTTAATTGTAGTGGTTCAGCTATGTTCAAAGGTACTTGCTGCATTTATGTAAAATTTATTTTTATATTTAAATGAATTATATGGTAAGGTCTAAATTTGTATATGTATTTTAGAAATACATTTATTGCATTTATAAGCTTTTCTAATAGGTACATAAACAAGCCATTTAAAATAATTGCAATTTTGAAAAATTTTAATTATTTAATATATTAGTATTTTATCACAAAATTTAATAATTCAAATTTTTTCATTTAGTAATTGTTTCAAGTTTTATTTATTTCAAGTTTTTTTTTTGTTTTAATATTTTTAAATAGATAAATTAGTAAGAATTTGTAATATTTTTTAATGGATAGTGTAATTAGAAAATGTTTTTAGTACTATAAAGTTAATTTGGTTAGCTATGTCTTACGATCAAATTAATAACAGCTCTTATGGTGTTAAAACGACTTATGGATATGTCCTTAAATTTGAACCAAATAGGTGTATGGTATTTCTAAGTCGGTTGCACTGTCGACTGACTTTTTTTTTACTTGTTTTGTTATTTTTTTTGTTATTTTCAAATGTAGTTATATTTTTTTTAAATTTTAAAATGATTGATTACATTACTATCCGATTTTCTACAAATAAAAAAAAATCTACATTACTATCCGATTTCGAATCTTCTATTTTTAATTTACAGTTTTTTTGTACAACTAGTTAAAGGTTTTTCATTTCAACCTAAGATGTTTAGTAGACAACGGTTATATTAATTAGAGTAGAGTATTTATATCAGGTCGAATTTATGGTTTACATTAAAGGTTGGCTTATTAGTTTTGAAAACAGGCAGAACCATAGATATAATATTGACTTTGACTAGATAGGCAATATAAAATAAGCCAAAACATACGTTAATTTTTTTACTTAAAATGGTTTAATAGGAAATACATTAGAGAGAAAGAGAAGCTGTCGGTCTATAAATTATATTATATCTATGACTTAATTAATTGCCGTTATAAATAAAAAAATGTTGCCATTGTTTAGAAGCATTTTCAAAGCATACTAAAAATAAATTAAGCTCGTTATTTTTTAACTGTAAAAAATGTATAGAATTTCAAATCAAAATTTTTTAAACAATGGCAACATTTTTTTATTTATAACGGCAATTAATTAAATTTAGTCAAACTATAATTATTTTATCTCAAAAACGTCCAGAATTAGATTAGATTTAATTTAAAATTAGAACATAATTAAAATATAAAATGATTGTCCAAACGTAATCGCATTTTAGATGTAATTACGGTAATAGAAGGAAACATTTAAACATCTGCTGAGAAATAAAAATTATTAAAAATGTTTTTTAATTTAAATTTAATATTACAAATAATTTTAATTATAAATTTATATTATTTAAATGGAATAAATGCAAGTAAGATATCTTAAAACTTGAAATACAAATTGCATATAAAATATAACAAAATGGATTATTTAATTCCAGTTAAATGTGTTGAATGTGCCTATAATGATAATAAATGTGTACAAAGTCCAGAAAAAATTGTACCCTCTGAATGTTTAGCCGCATATACTGAATGCTTTTCTGCTATGAGTAAGTATAAATTAAAATTATTAGTTTATATAAATTAGTTGTAATTAATAAAATAGGTTCCAGTGGTTCAACATATCGTGGTTGTTATCGAGAAAATCATCATTATTGCCAAGGAGATTACAATTGTACAATATGTTCTGGTGATAATTGCAACAATAAAATTATACCAGAAAATCGTTTACGATGTTATCAGTGTTCTGGTATTGATTGTATAAAAGTAAAAGAGGAAATTCTTTTACCATGTCATTCTTATAATGAAAAAGATGAATGTTATACATACAGTGGAGCTAATGAATTTAAACGTGGCTGTAAAACTGATGCGGATTATAATTGGCATTGTAAAGATGAACCTAAATTTTGTTCAACCTGCAATGAATCTGGTTGTAATAAAATTGATATGAAACCTCAAGAATGTTATAGTTGTAGAAGTAATGATGGTAAATGTAAAAAACCAAAGCAAATGGATGATATCAAAAAAATTAAATGTGAACCAGATTTAGATGGTAATTTATGTTATACTCATGTGGACCAAAATAATTTTGTAACAAGAGGTTGTGTTAGAGATAAAGTTTATAATAAAAATGAAGGACACTTTCTAGAAATATGTGAAAATGATAAATGTAACAATAAAATAATTGAAAATATTAACTGTCCACAATGTAATACAACAGTTGATTAAGAATGTGGTACCAAAAATTTTAAAAGTGAATGGATAAAAGATGATGGTTGTGGTGAATATAATACAGTATGTCATTCAAAATGTGTTGATGAACATGAAAATGTTTTCCGTGGATGTGGTAAATCACCACCCCATGGTTTTAAATGTACATTTTGCTATGAAAATTGTGACAAAAAACAGAACACAACTCCAAATCCGACTACTGTTTCAACTACATCTCAAGCTCCAAATCCTAATCCGCTTATATTATCATGCTATCAATGTCGTAGTGACGCAGATGAAAATTGTAAATTAAATTTAGATGAAAAGAAAAAACAAAATTGTCAAAATCAGGGTAAAGATAAACAAGTTGGATGTTATACAGAAAATTGGAGTAAGTCTTATTTCATTTCTGTGGTTTAATTAATACTATTTTTTTTTTTTGATTTTAGTTGGACTGGTTATTAGAGGATGTATAGCTGATTTAACAACAGGTGAATTAAATGAATGTAAAAATAATAAAAATTGTAAACTTTGTAATGAAAATAATTGCAATAATGGACGTTCATCAGCAATTACATTCAAAATATCAAAAATATTGCTATCAATGTTATTAGTGTATTGTGGATTAACAATTTTTAAAAGGTAGAGTTAATCATGTCATAAAATAACGTACTTTCGCACGTAACTGATAAGTAATTTTTTTTTTTAATTTAAAATGTGTTATCATGTGATAAGAATAATAAGAAAAGTTTTTTGAAATACAAATGAAATAAAAAATAACTACCTGTTATTTTTTAGTTATTACAGACATTTCCAAATCTACGAACAAATGTTAAAAATTTTTAAAAATTCGTAAATAATATAAAGTTTTTGGAAAAAATTTATAGTATTGGTTTTAATTGTTACATATAAAATATAATTAAAACAAAATAAATTTTATTTGCGATTCATATTTTCTTTTATTTTAGCTATTTATAGACAAACTTTATTGACTAGCTTAACTTTAAAATGGAAAAATTTTAAAATGTTATTTTTTGTAAAATGTTAAAATTTATCGTTTTTTTTTTTTTTTTGGTTTTATATTTTAAATACAATTATTACAATAAAAATATCGTTGAATAAGAATTTTTAATAAAAAAAAGTCATTTTATAAGAAACTGAATTTATATTTTTAGCACTCTTAAAGGCTTTCAAAGATAATAGGTGTATAATACACAAATTATATTGTACATGTGATGTAAACCTTCTTTTGATTTTGTTGATTTTATAAATAAAGGTACTATTGAGTTTAATAATTTGACCTATTGTTCTGTTTTTAATCCACTGGACATAGTTCTATATCTTTTTCATTTGTAATTAATTTTGCTGATTTAGTTAATAATCTTTCATAGTTACCATCACTGTAAATATTTTTTTGTGTTTTAAGTGCTTCTTGTTTAATAAAATCTCTTATTAAAGAAGAATCAGCAACAGACATTTCAAAACTTTTACCCCATACTAGCAGAGCAAATGGTCTTTCTTTGGTTAACATTCTTGATGGTGTAATTAAATGTCTGTATAAACAACTGGCAACAACAGATTTAAAATTTTGTATTTGCATACGATTTGCACATGGATGGTATAAAGCAACAACAGCTCCTAAATCCAAATTATGCATATAACGTTGCTGTGGTAAATATATATATTCACCATATTTAGCCCATACTGGTCTATAATCGCCAAATGCTGTTAAATCTTCACCATAATATATAGATTCGTTCATACAAAGACCTTTAGGCACATATGCTACCGGTATTTCAAATTCAGTATAAATTGGATTTAAATCAAATCTACCTTCATACAGTGTTCTGTTATCTTCACATGTCCATAAGGCTTTATATTTATTTTCATCTAAATCTGTTTGAAGACAATTATGCCCATTATCACATATACTTTGGCAATCATTAAAATTTAAACTTTCATCATATGGATTTCTTGGAAACCAAACTCCTTTCCAGTCAGATTGTGTTTCTGAATCTTCTTCAGCGTACGAATTATGTAGTAATGTTATTAATAATAATATTATTATATTTCTCATTTTTCTCTATATGTTTTTGTTATATAAAACTCCATACAATTTTTAATTGTAAAATAATTTTTTTTCAATTATAAAGAATTTTAAAACACTTTAATACGTTTAAAACAAATTAAGAATTTTTCAAAAGGGAAAAGGTAAATTACCTTTAATGTGTGATTAGTACTTAGTAGTGATATGTTAATTGATAATTTTTGACATAAAAACAAATCAACGTCATGATAACAATATTTTGACAACTTTGACGTACTTTGAATAAGAACAGAATTGCATTCCACATTTGTAGCGCTGTAGTTGCAGTAATTGAAATAATAAAATATATAATTTAAAAAATTATTTAATTTACTTTTTGTTGAATAATGAATGTTTGAGTAATTTATTATTCACTGATTTATTCTAAATTCTTACAAAACTTATACATATTTCATAATTTTTTGTTAATCTCTGTATCAATTTTTTATCAAGTGTGTATCAAAATTCAATCAATCGTATCTAAAATTCATTTTGTACCAACTGAAAATTGATACTTCAAAGGAAAATTCAAAAGTGACAACACTTAAGTGCAATAAATTTTCAACATCTAAATTTATTTAATAAAAAATTTTTAATAATTTCACAACATTGTGTTATAATAACACTCCAAAAATCTATTAACACACGTTTTTTAATTTAATTGTATTTTTCTTTGAAAAAGAAAAAGTATTTTGTGATATTAACGTATTTAGTTCTCTTTTTTAAATTCAATAGTAATTTATTAGTTTTCTATTGTAATATTAACTATTGTTCATAGTTTAAGTTTAATATAACTATATACATAATTAAAATAAAAAATAAAACGTCATGGCATCACCATGGGGCAAAATTGATCAAGTTCAACCTACAAATTTCAAAGAGATTATGTCAGAAGAATATGCAAGAGATCTTCAAAATAAGGAAATAAATAAGTATACAAAAATAATTCATAATGAAATAAAGGATGAAAAAATTTCCGAAATATTAAAAACAGGTGTTGAATTAAATGATATTGTTGTTAATGAAATCCTAACCAATTTAGATCATAACACTTTATCAGACGGTGTATTGAAAACATTACAAAAAGATAATAATGATACAGGACTATCAGCAGAAGTTTGTAATTCAGATGAACAAATTGCTCGTTTATTACAAAGTCAATTTGATCATGAATATAATGAAGAATTGAATAGGTTAGAAAAACAAAAAAATAAACAATCAAAGGTTTCAGTTTCACTGGAAAAGTTCAAAAGAACTGAACAGTTTGTTAGTGATTCTGACGAAAATGATGAAGACGATGATATTTATGCAAGTGAAAAGAAAGATTGGGATCGTTTTGATACAAATCAAAAACGTTTTGAAGCAATACCAAAATGTGGCTTTAAAGTCAATGAAGAAGATGGAAAAATGATTACTAAACACGATTCGCAAATAAATGGAATAAGAAATGCATGTAAAGGTAAAAATAAGATAAACTTTATTTTCATTATATGGAAATTCATATTTTATATATTTTATTTCAGTTATGTCATTCCCACCAGAAATTTCTACTGGAGATGGAGCTGGATTTGATATGCAACTTTCTAATAGAGTTTTTAATCAACTTAAAACTTCATTACATTCAAAACATGTAAAAAAGAATAAAATGTCTGATCGGAAAGTTAATCAAGCCACCGCAGAAATGGGAGTTGATGCAAAAACCAGATTACTTCTTTATAAATTAATTAGTAATCAAATTCTGGAAGAAATTCATGGAATTATATCAACAGGTAAAGAGGCTGTAATTTTACATGCAAATTCTGATCCGAATTATACTGGGGAATTAATATTGCCTAAAGAATGTGTTATTAAAGTTTTCAAAACGACTCTAAATGAATTTAAACAGAGAGAGATGTATATTAGAGATGACTACCGTTTTAAAGATCGGTTTAAAAAAACAAACAATCATGTTGTTATTAATATGTGGGCTGAAAAGGAAATGTTTAATTTAAAACGTATGAAAAAGCATCAAATCAATTGCCCGGATGCTCTTATTCTTAAGAAGCATATATTGGTAATGTCTTTCATTGGGGAAAATCATAATGCTGCTCCAAAATTAAGAGATGCAAGATTATCAGACGCTGAATTAAGCTGTGCATATGAAGATATTATTGATACAATGACAAAACTATACCAAGAAGCCAAATTGATTCATGCTGACTTATCAGAATATAATATTTTATGGTATAATGGTAAATGTTACTTTATAGATGTAGCTCAATCTGTTGAACCTGAACATCCTAATGCAATGGAATTTTTAATGCGGGATTGTAACAATATGATATCAGTAAATATTTCAAATTCAAACTGAAAATAGTTGCATAATATAAGATGTTTTTTTTTTTTTCAGTTTTTCAAACGCCGACAACTGCCAAATATTATGACTAAAGAAGAACTATTTGAAAAAATTACGTCCTTAAATGTTGGAAATAATAGTGCTGGTATGCTAGAAAGAATTCATCAGCGCGGAGCGTCAATTAGATTAGCCACTGCCTTATTTGACGAAGATGAAGATTGCTCGCCTTTGTACAAAAAAGCATTAGATTATCCATTTGATTTAGCTTGGGAGAAATCATTAAGAGAGAAAAGTAAAAATGAAAAAAAAATTGACAATAAAATTATTGAAAGCACCGATGCTTTGAAAGTAATATCTATTACTGAGTAATCAAATCAAGTCAAATGCTTATAATGTATATTTTTGAAATGTACAAAAAATAAAAGATTTTATTAGAAGATTAAATAAAAAAATATCTTTTATAAAAATTATATTCTTTTAAATTCCTTTTTAAATTAAAATTCTATTTCGTTTACATTTTAGTAATAAAATATGTATTTTCCATTAAATTTTATAATATTTTATTCCTAAACTTAAAAATAAAATTTCAATAAAGAGTTATGAGTCGGGCATATCACCTCCAGGAACAAGCTTGAAAAAGAATAATTTTAATTTCATTTAAAATTGGGTTAAAATTAATTTTTAAATATTTGTTTACCATTGTTATATTGTTTCCATTTAAAAGAATTTGATCAAGTTTTGTAATACGACGACCTTCTGGTGTATTTTCATATTCTGTAACATCTTCCAATAACATATTCACAAAATCATCAAAACCTAGTAATGTGCCAACCATTTCTTTATCGTTTTTCATAATTATATGAATTCTAGATCCAATACATTTATCTACCAATTCTGTAAGAATAATTTAAAAATTTAAATCTTAAATCATAGCTATATTCATATTAAATTATAAGGCAATGAAATCCAAACCTAATGGCAATAAAGTTGTTACTGTTGGTGGTGGCGCAGCAGCTGACATTTTTTGTTTCTAGTTATATTTTTTTTTTTAATTGAACAATGAATTATCTAATTATGTTAAATTTTAAATTAGTAATTGTTTATCAACTATAAATAATTAAACCGGTAGATAGGTAGTAGAATAAATTTAGCAGAACAAATAAAAAGAAAAATGTTTATATATTTAATTAAATGTCAAAGTAGTGTCAAGTCATTTCTTCTCATTTCGCATAACGTATAACTAAGTTTTATCTATCAGCCGCTAGAGGTACTTATAAAAATTTATAGTGTTAACGTTGGTGAAAAATGAATTTGTGGAAATATTTTGGAATATCTGAAACTCCTTAAGTACATACTCCATAGAATTACTAGTTCTAGAATGGCAAAAGAATGTTCCCGACTCTTTTCTTCTAATGTGATTTCCTATCCTGAGGTATTCAGACAAAAAAATACATATGCAATTTCGTATGCGTATACAAATGGTACGGCTACTTCATCTGTCATTGCTTAAATTTGAGTAAATGAGAATGTTTATTAGGCAGTTTCTTATTAGGATTGCGCAGTTTGTATATTGTAAGTTATTTCGAATAAAGATTTTAACTATTTCATTTAATTTACTTTTATTTTAAATATTTACTTTTTAATATTGAATATATAATTGAACAAAACATCAAGAAAAAAATTTGAATAATATTGGAAGAAATTGCAGTAAATTATTTTTAAAAATAATGGAATCTTAATTTTAATTAACTTACATATCTATTTTGATTTATCTTAAGGTATTTATTCATCGTGGAAATGAAAATAAGTAAATCAAAAACAAATCATAATTTTTTGAACAAAACAAAAAGTATTTATAATCTTGTGAATATATAAACATTTTTAGCTATTTTTAAATATGAACGAACCTTTTGCAAATATGAAATCTACATTTATGTTAACCGTAAGGAGAGTTTTGATTTCTGTTTCAAATAACTTAACGTTTCCGAATAAAAAATTAAACGGTTTTTTCTTTACCCTTTTTTTATTCAATCAAAATTTTACTTATTATTTAAAAAACTTAGCATTACAATATGATTTTCAAATTGATTCTATTCGAAAATATACTATGTTTTGGTAAATTTACAGAACGGTCACTTAATAATAATGAAAAATGGAAAGCAAAAACCAAAAGGAAAATACATTTAAAATAATTTTAAAAAAATCGGCTGATATTTGTAAAACCTCAAGAAATAAAAAAAAATATTTAAGCAACACTTTCTTCCCAACTTAATAATCCTTTATTTAATTTAATGTTTTTTTAAAAAACTTCAAAAAGCACAACAACACACAAATTTTTTGAATATAATATTTTCTAATTTGTTTTCATTTACTTTTAACTTTGAAATCTTACTTAAATCGTACTTAAAAGTTTCTTTTATATTTCACTTTCAAAATGAAATTAATCGCGGAGAAACTAGTCAATACATACAAACGGTACCCGTACCAAATTTTGAAATTTGTCTGAAAATTTTTTCTCTATTGCCATTCTAGTACTAGTAATTCTATGACATACTCTGATTAAATTTTATAACCAGTGTACCAAAACTTTAAATTCCTTGAAATCTATATTTTATTATAATTTTTATAAAATTTATACCATTTTCATACAAGTATCTCAGAGTTAACACGATATATTCAACTTTATACGTCTTTTATTTTATAGCTTTATTAAGTTTTTTTTTTGTGGGGCCCCCAAATTAGAAATTTTAAGATAAGGTATTTTGAGAACCATTAATTAATAATGGATCGTTCATACTTATCATAGTTTATTTATTATATAGAAAAACTTTTTTTAAAAAATATTTTATACATATTAAAAAATTTTTTGTATTGCCAATTATGGGAGTTTTATAATATACAAGCTGTTATAAGAGCATCGATTGTTAAAAGAGTTGTTAATTCATTTAATATTTATTTTTTTAATTGAATTATTAAAGTTTATATGTAAAATTCTACATAAACGATTTATTCAAGAACAAATTTCCAGGAATCTTCTTTTTATGTGTGTTAATAGATTGAAGAATGGTATAAATTATTTTCGTCTTATCTTAATCTAAAACGGTATTGAGTGATATTGAACTGGTATTGTACTTATCTTAATCTAAGATATTTTTATACCCGTAAGAACTTAGGTAAAATGGTAGGTATAATAAATTTTTTATTACGTTTTTAACGCAAATAAAGAAGATGGGTAGATATAGAAATAGAGGTATGAACAAGATTTGAATCAAAAGGTAAATTGATTTACCTATGTGTGTTCATCCGTCCCGATTACTCAAAAAATAACCTAGCTCTTAACTCTGAAATTTGCGACAAATTAGTGTTTATGTCAATTTCGTCATGATTTTGAAATCCAGCCAGTTTGCTCGACGGATTGAAGTGTTAGTGGGTGTCTAACATTTTTTCAAAAGTAGTTTTGTTTTAAGACTAAAGTTTGTGCAAAATTTAGTTAATCTTATATAGCGGGATCGATTAACTGCTCTGCAATTTCGTTTTTAATATGAGAATAACTTAATATATAATTAAACTTAAGGTGGTGTCGGGAGAATCAATTCAACTTGGTTGATTTTGACATTTTTCAATTCCTCTCAAACATTTCCCGGTGTCGGCTAAGTCAATTGAATTAATTTCAATTAATTGAATCAAGTTGTTTCAATTTTGATTTTTTGACAACAGAAATGTCAGTATTATAAAAATAATTTAAACGAAAAATTTTTTTTAGTTTTTAGACGGTTTATTTTGTGCTGCATTATATTTACTACTAATAATTTTTGCAATGAGTTTTTTGTGGTTGCTTCCATTAGATTGATTAATTTTTCTAATTGTTTCCTGTTGCTGAAACATTTTTTCCTGAAAATAATAAAAATGTCTATATAAATTATTTATCTTTATTTACCTTTCTAAATTACTCATTTTAATTTTTCTTTAAATTTTTAAACACAACCAACGCCAATAACAGAATAAATTTAACAGAATAGATTTAAACATAAACAACGCCAATGCCATAATGTAATTTCAAACACAAAAATGTATTTGAATTTCAAAGTCGACTCAGACGACTTTAAACAACACAAATTGATTTCCTCGACACCGATAGTTGACTCAAATCGACTTAAGTTGAAAGTCAAAAAAAAATTGATTCTCTCGACACCACCTTTAGTATCTAAAATTTTATCAAAATTAGTTATTAAAGTTAACGTCTGAAAAAAATATAGCTAATGTAGCGGAAGAGGATCAATTTAACGTGAGACGAAATGGTAAAAAAAAAAACGGTTTTGAATTTTACTCGAAATTGAAATCTAGAGCTTTTCGATATTCTAAACCACAGTGCGCCATCAAGTTCATTAAACCTTTTCCAATAATTTCCTATTGAAAAACATGTTTGTGTGTATGTTAATTTTATTGACATATTATACAGTCAAACATCCCTAACTCGAACTCTCTAAATTTCCGAAAATCAGTTCGTGCTCGAAAAACTTCGAGTTACTTAACTATAAAAAATTAAACTAAAATATTTTTTATACCCTACACCTATAGAATAGGTAAAGGGGTATATTAACTTTGGTATGGTGTTTGTAACCACCTAAAGGAAGCGAACTAGATATGGAAAAGTATATATATTTGTGATCAGCGTGACCGCCTTAGTCGATATAGCCATGTCCGTCCGTCCGTCCGTCCGTCCGTCCGTAGGCACGATAACTCAAAAAATAATGGAGCTATCTTGATGAAATTTTAACTGTAGGTTACTAGGACTGAAAGTACGGCGGGGATTGCATATGGGCTAAATCGGCCCATGGGTTCGGATTCTGGACCTTTTAATCGGTTTCAGGGCTAACGAACAAATATAAAAAATCACGATAACTCAACAACTAATGACGCTATCTTCATCAAATTTGTGCTGTAGGTTACTAGTAATGAAACTACTTCGGGAATTGCGTAAGGTAGGGATTGGACCATGGGTTCGGAACCTAGAACTTTTTGATCGAATTTAGGCCAAACGAGCATAATTCCGAAACCAATGAAGATAGAACCTCCAAATTTAGTATCAGGGTGTCCCTTCCTATTTCCTAAGTGTCTTGTGAATTTGGGTCCCATTGGAGTAGTGGGTCGGGGACCAGCCACACATTTCCGAAGACCTTAAAGCATATCTTTAAAATTAATAAAGATGACAACTTGAAAAAATGTAGAAGCTTCCAATTTGCCACAATGGTGTTCTTTACTATCTCTTGCGTGTTCCCCTAATTTGGGATCAATTGGAGTGGTGGTTCTGTACCCCTCTCAGACCTCCCAAGTTTTAAAGGCTTATAATCGAAATTACTAAAAATAGTTATTTAAAATTAGGATAGACCGTTCAAATTGTGTACAAGGGTTAACTAGTACTATAAGTACAGCGCGGACTATATAAGGGTGAAATCAGCCCAACGGTTCGGATTCCAGACCTTTTAATCGATGTCAGGGCTAAGGAACATATATAAAAAATCACGATAACTCAACAACTAATGAGGCTATCTTCATGAAATTTGTGCTGTTGGTTATTGGCAGCGAAACTACGGCGGTGATTACGTACGGTGAGGATTGGACAATGGGTTCGGAACTTAGAACTTTTTGATCGAATTTAGGCCAAACGAGCATAATTCCGAAACCAATGAAGATAGAACCTCCAAATTTGGTATCAGGGTGTCCCTTCCTATTTCGTAAGTGTCTTTGAAATTTGGGCCCCATTGAAGTAGTGGATCGGGGACCAGCCACTCAGTTCTTAGGCCCTTAAAGCATATTTTCGAAATTAATAAAGATAGTAACTTGAAACAAATGTAGAAGCTTCCAATTTGCCACAAGGGTGTTCTTTACTATTTCTTGCGTGCCCCCTAATTTGGGATCAATTGGAGTGGTGGTTTAGAACCTCTCTTAGACCCCCCAATGTGTAAAAGCTTATCATCGAAATTAATAAAACTAGTAACTTAAAATTAAGATAGAGCTTTCCAATTGTGTACAAGGGTTAACTAGTATTGAAAGTTTGACGGGACTGCATATGGGCAAAATTGTACCATAATTTCGGGTCCTGGAACCCTTGAAAAGTTCAAGGACTAACAAACATATATCTTACAAACACCATAACTCAAAAAATAATGCCGGTATTTTGATGAAATTTAACAGTAGGTTACTAGTAATGAAAGTACCATGGGAATTGGTTGTGGTCGAGTTTAATTTCGAAGCCAAAGAATATATTTCCTATGTCCTATGTGTCTCCGAAATCTAGACTTAATTGTAGTGGTTCAGCTATGTTCAATGGTACTAGCTGCATTTATATAAAATTTATTTTTATATTTAAATGAATTATATGAAAAGGCGTAAACTTTTAATTGTATTTTAGAAATACATTTATTGCATATTTTGCGTTTATAAGCTTTTCTATTAGGTATATAAACTAACCATTTAAAATAATTGCAATTTTTAAAAATTTGGATTATTAAATATATTATGCTTTGATTATCTTTTTATCACAAAATTTAATAATTAGAATTTTTTTCATTTTGTAATTGAATTGGAATAAATATATTTTCATTTATTTCAAGTTTGTTTGTTTTTTAATATTTTTAAATAGATAAATTAGTAAGAATTTGTAGTATTTTTTAATAGATAGGGTAATTAGAAAATGTTTTTAGTATTATACAGTTAATTTGGTTAGCTATGTCTTACGATCAAATTAATAACAGCTTCTATGGTGTTAAAATGACTTATGGATATGTCCTTAAATTTGAACGAAATAGGTGTAGGGTATTTCTAAGTCGGTTGCACCGACTGACTGTTTCTTTACTTGTTTACAGTTAAATTAATTAAATTTCAATATTTTTATGGAAATTAAAATACAGTTTTAAAAAAACGTGCCGTTAGTATGTTTGTATACATCGATTTTAATTTATAAAATGTGAAAAAATCCTAAATTCTTTTTGGCGTTTATGTTTCATATACTTTTGTTCATAAAATATTTCGAATTCATTCAAATATTTAATAAACTTTTATGGTAGTCGATTTTCATAATGTGCTTGGTGATTCATTGACATTTGACAGATGAAAAGGTAGATTTTATTATATCATGTTCAACATCTTCGTTAAACGCTTCATCATCGCTATGAATTTCCTAGATATCATTTGTTTCTTAATTAAGTAAATCTACAATACCTGCATCTGTTAGATATTCAGTTGTAATGACATTTTAATCTTAATTCAGAAAATCATTGAAATTTTTTAATAGTATTCTTTTTACTCTCGCACAAAGTAATAATACATACATAAATAAGTCTATTTTGTTTTGATTTTTGTGTTAAATAGTTCGAGTCAAGGAAAGTTTTTCGATCAAAAATACACAAAACAGTTCGAGTAAGAGAAAATTTCTAGTTAAAAGAGACGTTCAAGTTAGTGAGACTAAATTATATAAACAAATTTTTGACATTTCAAGTAAAGTAAAGAAAAAGCTCTCGACTTAAGGAGAAGTTCGCGTTATAGAGGGTTCGAGTTAGTAAAGTTTGACTGTAATTTCAATTAGACTGAAATAATATTTTAATTATTTTATTTCTAATATTTTTGGATTAAATCAAAACAAATAATTTAACATGTAAATTAATTTTTTAGTGGTTAACACAGTTTTTTGTTTTAAAAATTATTCATTTTATTTTAAAAAAATAACTATAATTCCAAATTTTAAAAACTTGATTTGCCACCTTTCTATTTTACAATTTCGTTGACGTCAATCGTGATAATTACATTTTGTAAAAAACCTTATACGAGTAACCGAATAATAAAAATCAATGGATTCTTTTAAAATGAATAACCAGCGTATATGGTTAATCACCTTAATTAATAAATTATTGATTAATTTTGTGTTTCTTAATTTTTTTTTGAATATTTTTAATTTTGTTTTTGTTGTAATAATATTCCAATTTTTAAATTACCAATTTTTTAAATCTCCATTCAATTTACTTATTAGACATTAAAGTTAAGGTTGGGGGGCATAATGGTTAGAATGCCAACATTTAATTCAAAACGTTCCGATTCAATTCCCGGTAAAAGTGAAAAACAAAAAAAACATCTAATTTTCGAACTCTGCTATCATTTTATAATACACTTTAATATGTCTCCTAAATTAGATAATTATACAGGGTGTTTCTAAATTAAGTTCACTGCTATATGCTACAACTATACAAACAGATACTTATTGTTAGATAAATTTAGTGCACGGGAGCCAAGCTAGACCTCTTCTAGTTTCGAAGATATGATGGCTTTAATGAAATTTCAATATTTTTTTTAGTTTTTATACTTTTGCTCTTTCTTTACTTTGCTTCTAGTAGACCACCTATGGAAATGTTGTAAAATGCAATGAATTAGAAAACACCCTGTATATTTTGATATCAGCATTTCCGAAATTTTTACATAATGAAAATAGAGTTTGACTTTGTTATCATTTCAATTTCAGCTTTAATTATTTTTTAAATGCAGTTTAAAACTTAATATTATGCAGTTTAAAAATTTTATCTAATTTTTTTGGGAACTTTTGGCTCACACACTGGAATTATAATCTCCCTGGAATTTTTGGTTTAGTTTTTAAATAACTTGACTCCGCGACTTTACTACAGGTAAAGAAATTTAAATTTTGAAATTATATAATGTCATCCCTGGTTTGCTTACAATTTAATTTCTACTTTAAATTTTTATTTTATGGGATTGGGTATTATTCACCCCAATTCTCTTGGTTGCATCTTACAAACAACATCGCATAAATGATTATTTTATATTCTTTTAGAATTTTCTGACACTAAGCGATAACCATTTTCCATTGCGTCATAATTAATTTTTAACATAAATATTTTGTTAATATATTTTTTTTTTATATTTTTATTTTTAAATATTCTAACTAAATTTTTTTTTGTATTTCAATATAAATCAATTCATTATTTCAAATTTATATTATTTTGATTAAAATATGAAAATCTTTGACACTTTACGTCACAAAAATATAATTGACAGCAGACAGATTATGTTATCAAATATCAAAATGTTATATTTATAAAAATAAATTATGATCAGAAAAATAAAACTAATAATATATTATATATAAATATTAATTGTATATATATATAATTTCGCTGTTTCAAAGATTAAAAATAAAGAAGGTGACTTTAATGTCAAATCTAATTTTAAAAAGTTAACTGATAGATATTATAAAAAAAAAATGTCCTAGCAGCTGATATGCACACTTTTATGTATTTGAAATTTTAAACTTTCTTTTTGTACTTTTTCTTTTGATTTTTAAATTGCTATCTATATCATAAGTTTATGTTGGAAAAGCGGGAATGGTACTGGGAGTTTGGCAGCACCAGAGTGGCCTAACCCACATACAAAAAAAATTTTTTTTATTGTTTTAATCGATTGTTTATTCTTTCTAGAATCAATGGTGTTAAATTTTCTATTTCAGAAATGGGGTTTTCTCTATTATTTATAGCAAAAATTATTTTGGCTTTCTAATATTTAAAATTTTTTTAAAATCCAAAGTGGCCTAATCCACATTTTTGGATAGGCCACTTTGACTTTAAAAAAATTTCAAATATTTTATGGAGTGCATTGTAGTTTTATTACTATACTCGTATTGTGTTCAATTGCAACATTTTTGCAACAAAAAATAATGTATTGTTAAAAATTAAATTATATATATATATATATACATTTTATTTTTTTATTTTTATTTTTCATGCAAACAGTAAAAATAATATTAAAGGAAATTGAAATAATAATATCACAATAATTTTATATCTAATATTTATATTTAATTTACGCAAGTGCGTTAATATATAAATGGACTTGAATAACTTATCCATAATCTTTCATTAAATTTTAATTGCAATTAATTACATTTTAGTTGCATTAAACAACGTCTTCTATTAACTAAATTAAATTTTCGTAATAAACTTATTTTAAATTCAAGTGCAAGTTGAATGTTTAGTTATCTATATTATTAGTTTATAAAAATCATCAGTGATTGAAAAATTAACTCCAGTTTTTCACTTCTCCCGGCATTTACATAATATTATTGCTTATTTAAAAGCTTTTCTAATTGTTTTAATTTTAAATTTAGATATTAGTGCAAGATTTGAATCTGATTACTCGCAGCGCAGCCTAATCAAACTTCAGATGTATCATAATTTGGACACCAATCCCAGTCAAGATATTTTGTGTTGGTTCAAAAGTCAATCGTTATAATTTGAAAAACCATTATTTCTAAATATTCAATTAACCCGGAAGAAGATTTTTCTCTTTGAGTATTCGGAAATGATTTTGTCCTTCTTCCATTTCCTATATCAAATGTTAGCGTATCCAAATGGGGGGAAAATTTCTGATGAAAAACTAAAAAATTTGACAAAGACTACAATATATTCCACTAATTTATCATCAGTTTCATGAAAATCTGCAGACTCAAACTGTTGTAGAGTTGGAGCCGGAGGAGGAGTAAAAACTATAATATTTTTACTTGTTTAATTATTAAGAAATTAAGAAAAATATTTTCAATTTTGTTTTAAATGTATATGAATTATTTTTAATTTATTTTTTTATTGAAATTTATCTTTGAATTTATTTTCTAATTAAATTACTTTGTTTTAAGAAAATTAATATCTTGAGGCTCAAAAAATATTGTTAAAAAATAAATAAATAAGAGCATAAAATTTAAAAATTTGCCTAAACCACCATATTTTTTATATATTTTCGTTTTAGAATAATGCCAAAGTGGCCTAACCCACAAAAAAGGACTCTTTCTTAAGGATAATTGAAGTTTGAAAAACCTGGTGAAAAGCAAATGAAAAACTAAGAATAATTTGCTTTTGTTTCACTTAAAAAAAGGATTTAACAAGCTTTTAAAATATTTAAAATTTTAAAATGCATTTATTTCCGAATAAACTAAATGTGGGTTAGGCCATTCTGCTTCTGAGCCACTCATTATATTCTTATAGTTCGGTTTAATCTTAGTTCTGTAACACAAACACAATAAATTCATGAGATAATACTAGGCTGGGAAGTATGTAAAACCGTTTTAGGTTTCAATAGATACATACATACTTTTTGTATTTGAGTTTGTAAGGTGTTTATCTGTGAGTTATATTAGTATATTAAATATTATTAATTTATTTTAGTTTCTTTGGATTGAAGCAGGGCTGTTTAAAGATGGTATGTTGTTTATAGCCAACTATATATTAACGAACAATTCGTAAATTAAATTTAAAGGCAACCGGAAAAACTACTTAAAAATGTCATGTTTCCGCAATGAGTACTCGAAACCAACAACTTTATTCCATCGTCAGAAATTTTACATAAAGCCTCTTATGTTTAAAATTTTGAAATCAATATACCTTTAATAGTAAAACCATAGAAAGTTACTGCGCTGAAATAAATTAACGATTTAAAATACCCTTGCTTTGGAAGTTTGATGTCAATCAATTTTGTAGTGTAGCTGCCTATAGCGCTCTTATACCTCTTTCGAAAAAACCTTTTAAGCCAAACATTTATATTTAAAATATAATTAACTTATCTATATTTAATTCAACAAATGACGTACCTAATAATATTTAAAGCTTAATATAGAGTTAATGACTTATTTTTTGAAATTTGTTATGCTTTTTTTAAGCCAATTTAAAAATTGATTAACATAAGGTTAAATATTAACGTAGAACATGGTAGAACGGTAGAACTTCATAGAACATCGTATAATATGGTAGGTATGATGAAATTTCAATTTAAATTCAATAGATAGATAACAAAATTAAAATGTTTTAAGTATAGTGATTGTAAATAGTAAATAGAATAGGTTAACATTTACTAATATTTACAAATTTTATATAATAATACCCCCTGCCTGTAGTCAACATTCTCGAAACTCAAAGATTAGACAATATTTTCTTAAATCTAATGTACATGTTCAATTCCAAATATTAATATTGCTCCCGGATGCTCTTTTAATAACTTATATTACAAAATATATAAACATTTAATACTACACAACACAATTTGATTGTGAAAGTTTGAATTCCGTGTTATTTGTCTTATAGTAATATTTTTTTATTATTTCATTCTTGAACGTAATTTCATAATTTGATGTATAAAACGTAATTTAAATTAATAATTAAATTTTAGTTGATAATTTTTAATTAGCCATTATTGATTATATATTAAAAAAAAAAAAAAAAACACAAAATCAAAGAAAAAAATCATATTCTTATCAAGAAAAGGAATTTCCATATATAATAAGTAATAATTACGTCTGTGATCGTTATTCTTTGGGTCAAAGTCTTTGTATTAAATTTTATTCTTTGTACTTAATTTTTTTTTAAAATATATATATTATGTATTTTTTATTCAACTTTTGCATTTAATAGATTTTTTTTTATTAGTTGATTGAAATATACTGTATATTTTTAAATCTAGGTTGAATTTAATAAAGAATACTTAAGATGTTTGGATTTAATTGAAAAAATTTTATAAGGAAACTAAATTTACAAATTGATATGATCAAATTTGGTATTGAACTATTGTTATTGGAAAAATAGTTTAGTGGAATATTTTAAGTTTTATATACGCATAAGACAAAGTTTTAAGAAAAAGGGTAAAAATATATTTGAGATAAGAATACCGATTATTGTATGTAGTTTGTCTGGCTGGTACACATGTGAGACAATAATAGTTTTTTAAATAGAATTTATTTGGGTTTTACTGCAAATAGTTAACCTTTATGAACTTTTAAAATATTTTCATTTTATTCGATCTGAGATGTGTATTATAATAATATTATGTATTTGTATAAGGAATAGATATACCAACTGATAGTGGATAGATACTATAAAATTAAATAAAGTAAAAGGACCGAAAAAAGCCAATACTTATAACGCTGCTACCTAAAAATGGAAAGCCTATAATATGTTATACTTGCTTTGGTCGATTCACTTTTAAACCCCCTATAGTATTAACCTAAACAATATGCACATTTATAGGCATTAAAAATTTAAAAACCCTTAGTAAAATTTCAAGACTCTATAACTTTGTTTTGTAGTTTTAAAGCTATCGTGCTGACAGTTGATTTAGTTTTGGATTCTGATCGATGCATGCATATATATACTTGGCTCCATATATAACATGTAACAATACAGTTTATTGGACTTCTAATTATTATTATTAATATGGCAAGTTCACTAAGGTCATAGATGTATATGTATGATCCAAAATCATGTTAAATCTTTGTTTGATCATATATATATATTTATTGGTTTTCCACTCCTTTTAGGAGTATAGGAAGTTCACTAAGTCTATTTAGACTAGGCTTCAGTTTCTTCAATCGTTATATTCACTCAATGATTACTACAGCCGAGTAATCATACAAGCCGATGATTATTCGACTGTAGCTTTATATAAGATTATGAATACACAAATGTTAATTTTGGTGCGCCATCTATATTATCCTGCACAAGAGTTATTTGTATATTTACATTTATTAAATCTTATCTTATATTACGATATAATTATAGAATTTTACTATATTTTTTCATTTCATATGATCTGACTGGGGTTTGAACCCGGGACTTTTCACATGAAATTTTATTCTTTTCATTTTATTCTTTTAAACAACTATTTAATTTTAAAGGCGCAAAAGATTCAAGACAATTGTCATATTAGGGCCACCTGAAGGTTCAAAGTTTATTCTTAATAAGTAGACCTTACCCATTCCAATAAACCCTTGAAAAAAAGTTTAAAAAATAAAATATTTTAACGAATTATTGTAACAGATAACGAAATTAAAATAAACTAATTTTAGTAGTAAACGAGAAAGAGTGTAGTAGAGTAGACTGTGTCAACTCTAGGATACCCGTATGACCGTAACATATCATCCGGTTAATTACTTTTGCCAAAATTTCAAACATACAGCTTTATTAAGTGTAGTGGAATACTCATATAAAATAAGTAGTTGTATGGCAGCTATTCGAACCTTCTGACCAACCAAATTTTGCTGTTACTTTGGCCATTACACTAAACAATTTTTGGCAAATTTCAGACACCCAACTTCATTAGGTGGAAAGTAATGCTCATATAAAATAAGAAGTTGTATGGCAGCTACTCGAATACACTCCACTAGACCAACCAAATTTTGCAGAAACTTTGGCCATAAAACTAAACTACTTTTGGCAAAATTTCAGACACACAGCTGTAATAGGTACAGAGTAATGCTCATATAAAAAAAGAAGTTGTATGACTATATATTTTTTTTTTAAATTTATAAAGGTATTTATATCAAAGTTTTTTTAAAATTTTTCTTTACAAATTTCAATAATAGTATAAATAATATAATAGAAAAATAATATTAATAGATAGTATAATTTGCTACGCCAGATGAAAAGGAAAGGAATGCTTCACTCCCTTATTAAATGGGGTAAAGAACTGTTTCTACATAAATAAATAAATAAAATATTTTATTGTAAAAAAATATGTCGGTAAAAAATCAATATTACATCTTACCTTCTTTAAAAAAAAAAAAAATTAACTTATTCCTTATTCTACTTAATCTATCTTGACTTGAACGAAGTATTAAACCAAAAATAAATGAAAAAAAATTACAAATATAACAAAAATTGCATACTTATAGGAATCTTATTTTTAGATACTAATGTTACAAAATTTAATAAAGTTAACGGTATTTAATTATTATTTTCAAAGATTCAGGTAAATTATTCGAATTGCATATTGCATTGAATTGAAAGTTTCTAAAGAATATGGTTACAAATGATTTATATATATTTACTTTTTTATTTTTGTGAAAATATGGCAATGGTTGTCTGTTTATATTAACTGCCGAGTGTTTTGCTGTATGCATTGTATGTATATTTTGAAATTTTATTTTTTAGTAATTAAATATGTGAGCAAGTTTGTATATAATAATATTACAAAAAGGGTAAATAAAATAATTTAATTTTTTAAGCAAAAAAAATCTTTTCTAAATATAATAAGTGTTCACTAATACATTCAAAACCTTGAATATCGTTTATTTTTCTCAAAAAAATTTCATACTAATGAAAACTGTTTATATGAATTTGTCCCTCTTCCTATTATCGTTACTCTATGCTTACATCTACAATAAAAGCTATAACTTAAAGCATAGTATTCATATCTGCGCATGAGGGAAAGAAAACTTCTTGAAGATTCCGGCAAAGATTATTGAAGTGAATGGACACAATGCGTAAATTAATGAAAAAAAAAAAAATTAAAATCTAAAAAAATTAATAAAAAAGTACTAAATTTAGCAAAAAAATATTTGTTTTTTTATAAAGTATCTTCAGATGAAATAAATGAATATTAATAAACTTTTTTATTAATATTTTTTAAATGTATTATACCATCACCATGAACTAAATTGTTAAAAAATATATTGTCAATATGTCGTATATAGTTAATAAATTAATTAAAAATATGTTTACCATTTATATAAGTAAATACGATGGTATATTTTAAATGTCAAAAATGAAATTAGTTTAAAAGTAAAAAAAACTCTCATTGGTATTCTATTAATATAAAGATAAATTTATTTGAACTGGTTACTTGTGGGATCTAGTGTAGAATATTTTTCTAATAATTCATCTCGAAAAGTATTTCTAAATAGTAATTACATTTTTCATCCAGCTTTATGTGGGATGAACTAACTAATGGGATGATAAATCATAAATGGCGCAATACCATCGATCAAGTATAATAATAATGCGATTTCTGAAAACAGTAAATGTAATGATCTTTAATAACGCGAGCACTGATTTTGTGATACTTCCGGGTCTCATAGACTCTCTTTAATAAACTTTCTCTAGACCAAAATCGGTTCTATGAAATCGCTAAACTTCAAATATGATAGTTCAATACCTTGTTAATATTGCCAACTACCACCTTTGCTGCGTTCGGAAGCAGATATCGGGAAAATCCAATAATAAGAAATTATGCTAATGTTAAAATGTTTAAAATCAAGTTTTACAATAGTAGGAAAGTTGAAGTGAAGTTACAGTATTTTTTTTAAGCTAACTGTTGTAGCTTCTGGGAATGATTTTATATGTAAGCTTTTGCATCTGCATACTTATTAGTTATTATATTTTTAAAGACCCACATACAATCATGTTGCAAAATATTTAAAATAAATGATCTTTTTAGCATACTCCATTTTTCGTTATTTATTTTGATATCCTATAGTAATAGAGTAAATGATATTTTATTTACACATTCATTTTACACTATAGTTTTTTTAGTCTTCTCTTTTTATCTGTTAGGGTTGCCAACGTTAAAGAAGCTCCGGGAATTTTAGAATTCTAGGAAGTTATTTTATTAAAAAGACATTAAAATAAAAACTATAATTAAATATCTTGAAAAAATATGCCTCATATATTTTAAATATAATAGTCTCACAAATTTCATCACACAAAATATTGTTGTTTTCATTTATATTTTTTTGCAGCTTTGATATGCTATATCCCTGGAGGGATCATAGAGGGATTGTTAACAGGTATCCTTAGGACTTTGACAACGCTCAATCAAATCAATAGTTATACAATATTTTTCTGTTGATGCCATTTGATTATAATTTAGGGAATTTCGTCATTTTAATTTAGGGAACGACACTTTAATCCCCAAAAATCAAATCTCCTAAGGACAAAATCCCCGCAAATTTAAAGTTCCCGCTAAGATAAAATCCTCGCTAAAACAAAATTCCCAAATAAAATAAGAAATATAAAAATTGGTTTTTATTTTCAATATTCTTAATGAATATAATTTGCGGCGTTTTTGAAGTTGAATTCATATTCTGGGTTATTCCCTTTTTTCAGAATATTTATATACTGGGGAGAAAGCACGTCGTACCACATGTCTAAGTGTATGAACGAACTTTTTTCTGTTAAACTTTTATATTAAATTTTAATATTTTCGTTAAATAGATTTAATGATTTTTTGATATAAAACAGAAATATTTAAAAAAGAGAGATTGTCGTAGATTTGAATTGCACTTTACAACCCAAATTACAACATAAAATCTAATATAATTAGTAGACGCCTCCCTAAAAACGCAACCACTTGGTTAATTATATATTGTTTGCTAAGTGTTACTTTTAATCAGTACATTAGGATACGCGAATAAGCACCCGTTCTTAGCGTTTTGTTATAATAGATATCTACATAACTTTTTGATATATCTCATTTTTCTAGAATATTTTTTTAAAACCTTACTCACTCATAAAGTTCTGGACCGCTTTTATTGCATTTTATCATTTTATCGAACTGACACCAACTTTAATTTTAATATATTTTTGTTTTTGTAAATTTAGTTTTATGGAGATTTTGACTTTGCAGAATTTGTCTTTAGGGATTTTGTTCCAAATAACTTAATTTGTTTCCGATATTACATTCATTAAGAAATTATAATACTTAAAGTGAAAACGGATGTATACTAACTACAATTCAACTTAAAAGACCATAAAGCTATACAGTTGGCAACCTTTTTAAATAATTTTATTTAAATATATTTACATATTGTTGTATGTGAAACAAATGAGATGAGTAAATGACAAAGACAAAAAAAATTCAAAAAAAATCTTCAGAAGACAGAAACAGAACGTATTTTGAATTTTAATAAAATTAACAACACCAACAACAACAACAACAACATCAACAACAACATCAATTAGTAAAAGAACATGAACTACATTAATCATTTTTTTCTGGATAGATCAGTATTAATTCACGGAGGTCCAAATGACAGTAAACCTATATCTAAAGTAAAACTTGTTTTTGAATTTATTCTAATTGCAGTTATCAAATTAGTTTAAATTCTAATTAAAATGTAAATTAAATTTTTTTTCAATTTATTTTACTATAAATAAAATATTACGATAAACATAGATCGATATAAATATATTGATAGATTAAATCAAAACTAATTCTACATTTTAAATTCTTTTACTTTTTCTTAATTTGATTTATTACATAAATTTACTTTACATTTTCAATGGTTACTAATTTTAAGATTTATTGCATAAAATTTGGATCGTGCGTAATTATATTAAAATCTGACTGGAACTAGATGATGCAATTTACATTTGTACATTATATACTAAAAAAAAAATCTTTTAAAACATGTTTTAAAATTTTACTTTTAATTTTTAATTACATTTTATTATAGAGGTAAAAGATAAAAAAAAAAAATTATTTAATAATATTGATTGACTAGTTGAGACCAGATTTTTTTAGTTTAATTAATTAAAAATTCTGAAAAATTTTTGTTTATTATTAGGTTAGTATTTACGTCAATGCACAGAATTATTGAGAAAATTATTGATTTCAAAATATTTTCATACTATTTTAATTTAACACCATACATAATATACATATATATAGTGACATTGACCCAAAGAATTTTAAAGATTTTGCATTTATAAGATAAATTAAAAAGGTTCTTTTATATTTAAGCAAATGAATGACTTAACTTAAGCGATTGACTTAACTTAAGCTATTGACTTAACTTAAAGTTTATATTCGACTAACGGATCGCCAATTATTCAGTCATTCTTTCAGTAAGTCTTTGGTATAGTACAGTGCTGCCCAACCAGGCGATCGCGATCCACCAGTCGATCGCGACACAAGTTTGGGTCGATCTTCTACTACAGACTGAATATGTTAAAAAAAAAAAATGTAAAAACAAAAATTAAACACAAATTGTTTGCTTTCTTGTTTTTTTTGCTGTTAAAGTAAGTGTTCTATTTTACTTCGATACCTAATTTTAAATTTTATTTTACTTGCCTATTTTAAGTAGGCTTTGAAAATTCTCGCGGTTTATTTGAATTTAACTCATGTTCAAAATTTGTTTAAATAGTTTAGTTTCGATTTAGAATTCACTGGAGGAATTGTTATTATTTTGGTAATTTAAAATTGGAATTATTTATTTTAGTGTTTCTGTACATAGATTTATTTAACTTTCCCCAGCTCTAATCATGAGCGTTGCAAAGAAAACTAAAATTATCACGATGAATGGGAACATGATTATTTGTTCGTTATGTCTAATAGTAAATGTTGCTGTTTAATATGTTCCTCATCTGTCGCATTTCCAAAAAAAGAGAAATATGGAAAGACATTTTCAAACAATGCATGCAAAATATGATACAGAATTTCCAAAAAATACTGAAATACGCAAGGCCAAAGTCCAAGCTTTGAAAAAGCAAACTTCTATGCAGCAGAATATGTTTGTGAAAGTTATGAGGCAACCAGTTACAGTAACCATAGCATCTTTGAGAGTGTGTCATTTATTAGCAAAAAAGAAAAAAGGCATTCAGCGATGGCGATTTGATTAAGGAATCGTTTTTGACAACGGCAGAAGCTCTGTTTTCTGATTTCAAAAATAAAGCAGAGATTATTCATTCAATTAAGGATTTACAGCTTTCGAGAATGACTGTAACAAGAAGAATAGAAGATTTAAGTGCTGATGTTATTGATCAGCTTCAACTTGAATTTTTCAACTTGAGTTAACAGATGCAATTGACACTGCACAATTAATGATATTTATACGATTGGTATTTGAAGACTGCACAACAAAAGAAGAACTCCTTAAGAAAATACCACTCCATGGAAGGACAAGAGAGCACGATATGTTTGATGCTTTTGACAATTTTGTTAAAGAAACTGCTTCCCTCAATGGCCGGTCGAAATAATGGTTTTGTCGCATTGTGTCGAAATAATGATAAATATCCAAATTTTATGGCATATCACTGCATTATTCATCAGCAGGTTCTATGTTCTATTTTTTCAGGTTCAATTTTTTTGTATATGGGTAGATCTCGATATAGTTCCATTAAAAAATGTCGAACTTTAGTACAAAAAGGTTGGGCAGGCCTGATAGTAGGTCAGGATTTACTAAAGAATAAAAGGGATGGCAGACTATTGGGTATTAAGTTAGGAGGCTAAACAGTTTCAAGAAATTACATAGGGAAAAAATAAAACAGTAACATATGTAACTGCTTATTTGGCAGCTTATTTTATTTTTTTTTATATAATTAATTAAGCTTTGTTATTTGAAATTATTTGTTAATTAATTAAATCACATATGTGAACAACTTAATCATAATTCTATATAGAGATCCAGATATCTCAGAAACCACTGCGCTCAAAACTTTCTATAGGTTCAAAACATTGGAGTTCTGCCAAAAATTAGACATAATATATTTTCAATGAAATGTCTCTCAATCGCCAATCTGAAAGTAGTTAACAATTTTCCAGCTTGTTTTTATGGTCAATTCTACTGTCGAGGACCTACAAATATGTATAATAAAAAATTTAAAAACACGTGACCGTGAGTAACTTGTTTTTGAATAAGAGAGAATTTTTTAAGAGTGCAAAACTTCATATAAATCAGATGTAAGATGTAGCTTCCGTCTGCACGATAGTTCAAGACCTAAAAATAGATAGGATTCTGAAAATATCACAAATTCATTTATATATACAAGAGACGACTTTGCTATTGTAATCAAACAAATGTACCAGAAGGTTTGAATAGTTACCATAAAACTTTCTTTATAATTAAAAAATAAGATAAGTCTTACAACATGACATGATTCTCCAGGAGTTATAAAAACTTCGAATCCCATATTCTTATAGTCAATTTAGATATCTCGTATAAATAAAAGTTGATAGTTTTATATATAGGCAAAGACTTCTATAAAATTTAATAAATGTGGCAAAACAGCTTCAAGGAACTGCCATACAATGGTATAATTTTTATGTTATGTTCGTGGAAATTTCCCGGACTTGATCAATTCCACTCTACTCTTTACCTCTTTATAAAATTATTTATTTGGGAATGAATTTTACTTGAATACTGAAAATTGATTGAATGGGATAATTAGCAGACAGAACAGACCTCACGAAATGTTCTCATATTATTTTAGAAGTATGAATTAATTAATAAAAATTTTAAGTTATTATATTTGTATTATTATTATTGATGATGACTTTAAAATTTATTTACTAATTAAATTTTTTAATATTTAAAATGAAGTTTTTATTTCTAAAACATTTCATACTTGCAATAGAACAGTTGATGGATTTGAATAAGTTAACTTAAATTTTTTATTTTTATTTAATTCTACGATGATTTAGTACTTTTTTGTTAATTTTGTATATATATGTTTATATATGTTTGTTGTTTGTATATATGTTTGTTGTTTGTATATATGTTTGTTTTTTTTTTAACTTCCAAAATATTATGTAATTAAAAGCAACTAAATATTGTGCTTAAAGTACATCAATAACTTTAACACGATGAGCAATCAGATTGGTTTTACAAAAAGTTGCACAATAAATTGAGTTTGCAATCAGATTTATATATTTTATAACACAATTAACCTTAACTGAAAATTACCAGTAAAATTAATTAGAATGGGTTTTAAAGTTTTATACAAAATCAAGGTATGGGGGGTAGCGCCTCGTTGAACCACTTAATACCTCTCATGAACCGTAATAATTTACTCTGGTCTAACTCCCTTACAATATTGAAGTCTTCCAAGTATCCTCCTACTAAGATCCTTAGTCTTTGGCTTTCCAACGCTTCGCATTGGTCGTTGGTCTACCTATTCTGGTTGCTGGGTCTTAGCATCAAATGGTCTGAGCTTATCCCTGTTGTCATTCCGAAATCACCTTTATTTAGTTTATACCTGTTTAGAATACCTGTTTATATATTACTTTTCAACTAAGAATTCTAGTTCACCTTTTTTAGTTGTTGTTTGGAATTTTTTTCCTGTATTTATAACAAATGCTTATTATTAGGGCAAATAAAAATATGCATTAGCATGTTTTTTTCCTTATGTCTTATTGATAAATGAACAAGATAGAAGTTCGTTTCAACAAAAATTATGAATTTTAAGCTAGTTTTGTTAGGGCATATTTTTGCATATTTCACTTGTTAGAGCATATTTTGCATATTTCAACTTTTAAGAGCATATTTTGCATATTTTAACTTTTAAGAGCATATTTTGGTTTATTTTGACAATTTTCGTTCAAAAGATCATAATTTTTTTAATTTTCTTGCATTTAAAATATTTTTGTTAGAGCATATTTTGCATATTTTAACTTTTAAGAGCATTTTTTTGGTATATTTTGACAATTTTCGTTCGAAAGATCATAATTTTTTTATTTTTCTTGCATTTAAAATATTTTTCATAAAAAAACATAAAAATTAATTTCACTATTTAGATATTTATTTATTTAAAATATCATTCTTTTAAAATAAACATGTAGGTATTAGGTATTTAAAGAAATCTCTATGTATGCATGTAAATATACATATTTATTTTATTATTCCTTTCAACTTGATTCAGAAACTTTCAACTTGATTAAAAACTATGTCTGCTGCAGCTTTGACTGGTGAAGCGATACACAATGCTACAATGAATTACACTATAAACGAAACTATTACATTTAAATTCGCACCAATCAACTCAGTTAATGTAGAAAGGAGCTTTTAATTGTACAAAAGCGTCCTGCGATCGAACCGGAATAAGTTCTTATTTGAAAATTTAAGTGAAATGGATATATTGCAACTAAAATTTCAGTTAAACTTATTTTATAATTTTACTAAATGCAAGATTTTCGTTATTTGGATTAATTTTTATTTTAATTTATGTTTACTTAATTTATGTTTATTTATTTTTTTTAATTTTAACTTATTCTACTCTCTAATTTATCTTGTTTTAATTTTTTAATTTCATGAATTAATTTTTTTTTACTTTATTAAATTTAACTCTAAAATAAAAAATTATAATAAAAATAATATATAAAAAAGTAAAAATCTATCTGCTTTTAATTCTTAAATTTAAACAACTTTTGAAGATGGTGTCACTAGCCCACCCTATTAATATTCATTTTATTTCAAGCTTTCTAAGAAATGGATCTTTTTTTATAGAGCATATTTTAAATGCTTAAAATAGATTTTTTAGAGCATATTTTAAGCGCTTAAAACGGATTTTTTAGAGCATATTTTTATTTGCCCTACTTATTATACATATATAGTAATACACACCTATACGTATTATAAATTAAGTTTATTCACAATTAGGTGTAATTTGATGGTGTAGTCTTGCACAAAGTGTAGAGATGTACTGGCTTACCCTTGAAGTTTTTTTATATGAAAAAAAATACTAATAATAAAATTTGATAAATGTCAAAAGAAACTACACCTATAGTACAAGACTTACCTCCTAAGCACAATGAGCACAGCCAACAACGTTAAAATTCTACTTCAAAAGTTAAACATTTGGAAAACAATACAAATGCACACAATAAAAGAAACAAAAGAAATTTAATCAACTTTTAACTTCTGCGCTTCTTTGACAGCTAATTGTTTATGCTTTTCTCAGTCATTTATATTTAATATTCAAGAAATTGACGAATATAGAATTATAAAAATAAAAAAATTAAATTTATATTATATCAACACTTTGCATTGTGTTAGAAAAATTTGATAGTTACATTTTTTGACATTATGAAACTTCGATGCTGATGCGTCATGGCTGCGATAATTGTGGCCAAGACATAAAAGAACAATTCACGAATTAGTTGAACTACGCTTCTACACCCAATCTTAAATATCCATAATAACTTCTCTATTACTTAATTAGCTTTTATTTTCTATCAATTCCTTAGTTTATTTTATTTCAATAAATTCCGAATAACTCTTCTGTATAAACAAATCAAAAAAAAATCCCCTAACTGGAAACTAAGTATTTAAAACTCTAAAAAACAAAATAAAATTTTTGCTAAACAACAAAAAAAAAAAAACAAACGATTTTTCAAAATTAAAACTGACAGAACAAAAAGAAAAAAAACAAATAAAATTGAATAAATAAATAATCATTTCTTCAGTTCTGCACATTAAACTCTAAAAATAAATCTCATCTCATGCGATAGAATATTTCATGATACATAATATTATAAACACTTACTTCATATAGATTTCGACAGCTTGAACTTTAAATTGTAACGAAATAATATCATAATAAAATGATGAGATAACATATATATATAAATAGATACATATATAAATCATACTGTATATATATAAATAAAATATGCATATGGAATAATATAAGTCAAAACAGAGTTAACATATAAATTTGTTTTGAATACTTGTAGTTAAGCGATCATTTGTACCATACTGTGAAGTGAATACTGTGATATGTGTATAATGTAATGTGTATTAGGTGTTTTGTTTTCTTCTTTTTTTTTTTTAAATTTATTTTGCACATCAATTAAAAAAAAAAAAATTAAAACGGAGGAAAAGAAAACAAAAAAATTACAAATAGGACAACAACAAAAAAATAAAATCAAAATAAAAAAAAAAAAAATTAAAAACATCCAAAATGTATAGACACAAAAAAATAAAATATCATTTAAGTTTTTTTTTAATGACGTACATACCTACATTTTAAAGGGGCTTGGCATTTTATTATCTCTTTTCCACTTATGCATTTTTAATTGTAAAAATAAAAATAAAAAAAAACAAATAATAATAAAAAATGATTTTCTTATTCAAATATTCGTATGATTTTTCAATATAACAATAAATATAATTAAATATATATATCATATATAATATACTTAAAAAATATTTTTATAACATGAGAGAAATATTATGCGAGAAATGAGAATAAATTATTGAATATTGAAAATAAATTTAAAGTATGATAGAAGTAATTATAGATTGCTTCTAGGTATTAAACGAATATCTGATATGTATGTATGTATGTATGAATGTATGTTATATTTTTTTTTTAAATAGGTATGTTTAAATGTTTGTGTACTCAATATAAAGTGTTTGTTTGAATATTTGTATTCGGTATCTGAACAAGATCAAAATATTCAAAAATAATTTATAATTAAATTTTATTATGAGGTATTCTGGTAAATTAATTTTTTTTACTATACAAACATACATACATATTACCTATATATATTAATTTTAAAAATTTTTTTTGTTTTTTTGAAATGTTTTTCTATTCTTATATAATTATTGTTTAATGAATAACTTTTAAAATTGTTTTGTTATTTTATGAGGTTTTTTTTTAAATAGATATGTACGTATATGTAGATATGTAAGTGATATGTATATTGTATTTGTATACGAATAAAACACTTGTGCCTTTTCAAAATTGAATTCCGGTATTCAAATATGTAATTCCTTTTCTTTAATGTACTTACATGCATATGTTATATATATATATTAATGTATGTATATAGGTATATATAAGTCCTATTTTTTAATATTCATTGATAACGTCTTACTATATGTATGTATATGTTTATAGTTTTTTATGCAAATATAAAATAATGCAATTAAAATATATAATGAAATCAAAAATTTTATTGCATGATATAAGAAATTGATTTTGAACTTTTTGAATAACACAATTGCAATTGTGCAAATGCTTTGTAAATCTCTAATATGATGATATAATTTTTTTTAATTGTTAAGATGGTTGCAACAAGATTTATTTGTTATATAGGTATAGGTAGGTACCTACCTAATTAAAAATATATAATAGTTATTTTATTAAAGGTTTTTTTTTAAGTACATATGTACGTACCTACCTATATGTTTTTGTTTAGATACATAGGTATATAATTTTATACCATTCAAAAGTTGGTTTAGATGGTTGTTGTTAGTTTAAAAAGTCTGATGTGCGATTTTATTTCAATTAAATTGTTTTAAAATCATAGAATTGACTTTCTTTAGAAAATGTGTATACTATAGGTACAGAGTATAGAAGATATTAAATATATAAAATTGAATATTTAATATATCGAGTACCTAAACTAGCACTGAAGAAGTCTGAATATCGTAGACGGAACACTGGTACCTGTACTTTTAGTGAAATTTAAAGGAAACTCCTGGTTTTTTATTTCTTTTGTATCAAATTGTTTAGATATTAGTAGTATTATTCTGTTATAAAAACCCATGGGTTAATTTCCCTTTTTAAGTCGATATTGCAATTTGTAAGTACCTGTAAGTAGGTCTTGTTAGGTATATTACCAAAAATGAAAACTTAATACTGTTATTTTTCACAGTTGGGTGTCGAAACTACTAAAAAAAGGACCAAATTGATTTAAAAATAGACAATTTTCATGTGAAAAAGGACCGGGGTAGGTATATATTATATTAAATATTATAAAATAAAATAAAGCGGCAGCAGGAGACGACGAAATAGTAATAGCAGCAGGAGATACTGAAATCAGACCCATTAACATCAGTAGAGACCACACATAACAAGAACTTGGGTATCAAAAACGATTCTATATCATCATGGAAAAAGGGAATTATCATCAAAATCCTAAAGAAAGGTTATATTTCTGATTGTAACCACTGGAGAGGTATTACCTTACTGAAAATTGCATACAAAATCATTACAAACATTATTCGGAATAGACTTCAAGAAACTGTGCAGAACACGCTAAGAGACGAACAAGCAGACATTGAGGATAGTAGTAAAGTAAACGCACGAGTGGCGGTCACCGCATTATCTGGTCTTCGTGGACTTCAAGAAAGAAATTCCATTTTATACAATAATAATTCATATGGAAGCCCTGGACAACAAAAATATATACTAAGGAAAATCATAAATATTATTTGTGTTCCCCATATCATAATGCTAAACTCACAGTATCGCATAGTGGAAATATTAGCGATCGATTTACGACGAACGCGGAGTACAACAAAGGTGCCTTCGTATCACCACTGTTATTCATTATAATCTTGGATGACATAATCACAGAAATAAGTAACAGCTGGCATTTATTGGTCAAATGCTAGGAATATTGCTGATCTTAACTATGCAGACGGAATCTGGCTCTTATACCACAGCCAAATCGAAATAATGGCATCAAAATAAACATAGACAAAACTAAGGCAATGTACGTTCACTGTCCAAACAACATTCCTATCACATTAGAAGGCCAACACTCCCTATGTAGAGGAATTATGCAACCTTAGTATGTATTATAATAACTCATACAGGTGGAACAATGGAAGATGTTCAGAATAAAATTTCACAACAAAGTAAGATCAGCATTCGGCAGACATCGGCCTATATGGAATAGTACCCAAATATCAAATGGAAACAAATATTTGAATATTCAACTCAAGCGTTATGTCCACACTAATATATGGTAATGAGTCATGACTACTAAACTCTATAAAGAAAATGTTGCGAGTCTTCATAAATAACCACTTGAGAATCATATGCAGAACTATCTGGCCGAATACAATCAGCAACAAAGATCTATGGGACTTAGAGAACGAAGAACCCCTTATAAAGCAAATAAGCATCGTCTGAAAAGAAATAAGTAAATACGATCTATCCTGGAACATAATCCAAGAAAAAGCTTCGAACCGAGAAGTTTGGAGACTTCAATTGAAAGCCCTATGCTATCTATTAAAGTAATAGAAAAAATATATATGTATATTATATTATTAAAACTATATATTATTTATTTTTCCAATATTATATATATATATTATATTTACACTATATATTTATTTAAAGTAATACTATAAAAAAAGCAATAAAGCTAACCTGTGAGTATAATAATTCAATTATAATTTATTACTAATTGAAGATATATACGATTAAAGTGAATTTAATGTTCATAAAATACTATAGGAAATACTTATGCTACAAAATCTCATGACACTTTTAATATATCTACATACGTCGTTTCAAATATTTTTACCCTGCTTAAGTTAAAAATGTTCAATGAAAGAAATATAAATTGTATATGTATATTCTTCTAATTACTTTCACTTTAAAAAAAAAAAACTGAAGACGGAATATAAATTTTTATATATTTTGGCACAAATCCATAAAATTATTTTATGTATCTATTTTAATTAGTAAATGTTTATTGCGGGGTTTTAACAGTACCTATAAACATTTTTATTTAATTTTTAAATGACGAACATTTTTAATTGCAAATGTTTGCTTTTGATTAATTGCTATTAAAATATTAAATATTATAAATATAATTAATCATTCCATCTAGGTAATAAAATAAAATAATTTAATAGAATATAATACTGTAGCAGCATTATTTTATTAAATAACTTCCAATATTTCTTTATACTATTAGTACATGAAAGAATGCGTTTGCACAAACCATTGAACTTTATACGTGAACTGAAAACTGAACTAAAGTTTGATGAGATTTTCATTCGTTGACAATTTAATTTTACAGTTTTGCATTGCATTATTCAAAATTTTTCAATTCATACTTTAAGGGAATTTATACACCAAAAATGGAGTTTAATAGCTCCCGAATTTGTGTTAGATAAAGTGCAAAGCTATTGGAATTATGAATAATCCAAGTGTTATGTCAACGCTCCCTCCACTTAGCCATCGGCGCATAGTCTAATCGCAAACCCGGTTTTATAGATGAGGAGGAAGGACGAACACCTGTTGTAAAGAAATAAAACAATTAATTCCTCCACTCAAAGTTTTCCAACGTGAAAGAAGTAGTGTTATTCAGCTCATCCCCATAAGCTGAATTGTTAAGATGGTGTAACGCGGCTTATGGAAATTCGTTTGTTATCTGTACGTCGAGATTATGTAACCATATTCGGTCCTGCATGTGTTCGCCAAAGTTGGTAATTCATGTATTTGGACTTAATTATTATTACTAAGTTATTCTATACATTATCCATTATTCCAATCCCAATTCCTAAAGTTTCCTTTCCCAATTCCCATCCCCAAAACCAAACTATATACATTTGTATCAAAGGTCCGCATACTAAAGTTTGTTTATAAAAATATTTGGTTTTAGTGTGTTAAAATCATCCTTAAGGAACTTCATACAGTTCAAATTGGTGGCATTTCGATGATTTCCATGCGCTAGTAAAATAATAAATATAAAATTGTTAAGTTCATAATTTTATTTGTATCTGAATATTTTGTCTTCGATCGGCTGTAAAAGTTCAAAGTTGATATTTATAATAAAATGTTACACTTATTTTATAAATATCAAAAAACTTGTTTCTAAGATTTAATTGAATTGTAAAGAAATTAAGATGCATGAGAAATGAAATCCACATAATATATTGTACACTAATGATTGAAAGAAATAGACCATGGAGCTAAAAGTTTATACCCATAAAGTTTTCCTTCTGATTTTAGCCCTTTTTAATTACAAAATAAATGACTGAATATTGAATATAATACCTTTTGATTCAAACTGATTCAAATTGTTATTTTAAACACAGATTTTGAATTTATCAAATTAAATATACAGGGTGTTCCGACTCGATGATCTGTCTTAAAAGGGGTGATCCGGCATGTCGAAACGAACAAAAAATTGTATTGAAGGGGGATTGGTTCCAACTTTATCGAAATAAAACTAAATTATGGTTAAAAAACAGTTAAGGCCTCATAACTTCTAAAGGAGAGAAAATAGAACCCCCCCCCCCCCCCCATTTCAATACAATTTTTTGTTCGTCTAGACATGCCCGATCACCTATTTCAACAGGAAACACCCTGTATAAAATCCCATTAGACTTGTCTAATTCTATGCTAATTTTAAAAAGTAAGACGAGGAAGAGTGTGGTAGAGTAGACTGTGTCAACTCTGGGATACCCGTATGACCGTTTTATAAACATTATATCATTTATAAACATTAATTACTTTTGACAAAATTTCAAATATAAAGCTTTATTAGGTGTAGTGTAATGCTCATATAAAAGAAGGAGTTGTATGGCAGCTACTCGAACCCTCTGCAATAGACCAACCAAATTTTGCAGTAACTTTGGCCATTATACTGAACTATTTTTGGCAAAATTTCAGACACCTAACTTCAATAGGTATGGAGTAATGCTCATATAAAATAAGAAGTTGTATGGCAGCTACTCGAACCCTTTGCAGTAGACCAACCAAATTTTGCAGTAACTTTGGCCAATACACTAAACTATTTTTGGCAAAATTTCAGACACCCAGCATTAATAGGTATAGAGTAATGCTCATATAAAACAGGAAGTTGTATGGCAGCTACTCGAACTCACTGCAACAGACCAACCAAATTTAGCAGAAACTTTGGCCATAAAACTAAACTACTTTTGCCAAAATTTCAGACACGTAGCTGTAATAGGTACAGAGAAATACTCATATAAAAAAAGAAGTTGTATGGCAGCCACCCGAACCCATGGACCAAAATGGCTGGATTTAAATAGCGATGACGGCTATTGCAAAAAAACGAATTTGCGAAAATTTCAAGATTCTAGCTCCTTTAGTTTTTGAGTTATCGTGCGGACGGACGGACGGACGGACGGACGGACGGACATACATAGCTAAATCGATTTTTTTTTCGATTCTGATCCGATCCATACACTTGAGTCTATATCTACCCCCCCTCCTTCTCTGCGTCACAAACGTAATGGCAAATTTATTATACCCTTTGCCTATATAGTCATACGGGTATAATGATAGAGTTATTTGGCATATTGCTTTAAAGTGAATTTTCAGTAATGCTCTTACTTATTAAAAGCAATCTGCTTTAATTTAAAAAAAAAGTTATTATAACTTCACCCTTTATTTTCGTATAATTTACCAATACTTTCCATACGCATCATTTAATAAAATTGTTTTGCAGAACTCTACAATCGGATTCTATAATACCCCAACTTAACTAATATTGATATTAGAAATTACTATATTAAAAAAAAACAACCCTTGATAATTATTCTTTTTAGAGGTCATGGACGCAATCGTGTAACTCGAAGGTTAGTTAGTTTTTTCCCTTTTATTTTCACTCCCATTTTTAAAACATAAAAACTTATTAAAAAGAATACCTATAAAAAATGATTGACATTTTATTTTTAATCTTACTAAAAACATTTGTTACATATAAAACAAATGTTGTTGTTTAAACACAGGGTGTCCAACGAAATTAAAGGTTTAAGGAATATAGAATAAAATAACTGTAATAAATTAGTGTAAGTATTTTATTTATTTCATTACAATTTGTTTTTATAAGACTTTTAAGATACCTTTGCACTACATTGACATTTACTTTTTAATGATCATAAGTTATTTCAATTATCATCTGGTTCATGTCTAGTGCTCTAAGTAAAACCTTTTGTTTCAAGCTATCAATTAAAATTCATACTCGCGAAAAGGTACATAATTTTGAGGGTATAACTAAGTTGCCATACCAGCTATAAATCAGTTACAGAGACATCAATAGAATTATAGACTTAGATGTATGGATCTAAGTTCGAAAGGTGAGTTGATTTAAGTATGTGAATCCATCTGCATTATAACTCAAAAACTAAAAGTGGAAGGGTTCTGAAAGTATCACAAATTTATTTATATATACAGAAGTCGGTTTTGCTATTGAAATTGAACAAATTTTATTTAACGGATCCAAGACTCATTCCATTTGAGATTCAATATAATTTTTTTTATATGATACAGTGCAACTAATGTATTAATATAACTCTGGGATGATCTTAACTTTTACCAAAAACAGTTCAATTCTCTACAACAAGGTCTAGGTTTTGTTGTATAGAATTAAGTATTTAAGCTTAATAATAAAGACTTTTGGCGAATGTGCTAGGGACTTGTCTAAGATGAAAACTTCAAAATTAATACAGTGATAATCAACTACCTCCTGCAAATTGTTGTTCTTGTAAAACAGATTCAGGAAACTGACAGTCATAGTTGACTCAGATTACCCTACTAACTTTCCTCGTTTTATTATATTGATTCGATATTTGTTCCTAAAATAGAAAGCATTAAGCACCCACATCCATATATACATTTAGTTCCTTATCTCAATCTAATGTTTTAATATGCTGGTGAACCGTGAACAGTAGATTCAACCTTGTTTTAATTATGTAATTCAATTCCTCAAATTTTACTTTTATTTATCATTATCTTTTTTTTTATATTATCAATCATTTCATTCACCTTTCATCTCATAAAACACCCGCTCTTTTATTTTATTGTGTATACATTCTGACATTTACTAACACAACCATTTTATTTGTATACAACACACTAAGTTAAAAGTGAAGTTTACTTAACTATACCAAGAAAATTAGATAAAATATTTTCGATATTTTTTGTATTTCATTTTATTGATTTTAAAGAAAGTTGTAAAAAGAATTTAGGAACACACCCTTTTTATTTTGCGTTTGTATAAAACTGTGTAAAAATATAGTTAATATTAATCCAAAATTTGTCATTATGTATGTAGAGTAGCAGATGTTCAAAATTTTTGCAATTTAAATATAAATTTCTTTTACTATAACATATTTCTGTAATTTCAATTCATTTTGTATTTTAAAAATTTATTAAAAAACGAGGAAGAGTGTAGTAGAGTAGACTGTGTCAACTCTGGGAAACCCGTTTGGCCGTAATTTAAACATATTATATCATCCGGTTAGTTACTTTTGACAAAATTTCCATCATACAGCTTTATTACGTGTAGTGTAATGCTCATATAAAAGAAGGAGTTGTATGGCAGTTCCTTGAACCCTCTGCAGGAGAGCAACCAAATTTTGCAGTAATTTGACCATAAAATAAAACTACTTTTGGCAAAAATTCAGACACCCAGCTTCAATAGGAATAGGGCTCATAAAAAAAAAGAAGTTGTATGGCAGGTACTCGAACCCGTGGATCAAAATGGCTGGATTTAAATAGCGATGACGGCTATTGCATAAAACCGAGTTATAGTGTGGACGGACGGACAGACTGACGGACATACATAGCTAAATCGATTTATTTTTCGATTCTGATCTGATACATATTAACGTAATGGCAAATTTAGTATACCCTTTTGACTAATAGTAATACGGGTATACTGAAATTATTAAATAATGTAAATAACAATTTGTTTAAATGATAACTGTCATAACATTTTTGTAATTATATATTTCGAACTAATAATTTTGTTAAATATAGAAAGCGAGACTTTTGCGAGTTGTTCCTGCATTAAGAGAATTAATTGCAATGTATGCGTCTGTGCAGTGATTATTTGGGTATAGAGCAGTTCACTTACAGTTCAATTGTAAAAATTCACTTTATCTATATACACCTGGATTGCACACTTTATAATTAAGATATGTAATAAATTACGACGTAAATGGAATTGTGCATTAAAAATATTGATTTAAATTACAAATTTCATATCGAACTAACAAAAAATAGGAAACTAACGAATAAATTTATCTTCATAAAACAAATTATATAGATATTTATATTTCTGTAATCGACAATCGTGTGCATTCTTTTTTGAGGTGTCCCCATGTGTCACATAAATATATCTGTCATCACTCATCACTCATAATTTTTTTTATTTTCATACGAATATTGCTGAAATGTAAAACTCTCATAACTTGAAAGTTCTTTTTCATTATTACACTCATTATGCATTGCTGTAATGTTGGTGTGGTCTTGGTGGCAAAATCTATTCTATTATTATTGATTCTTGCGTTTTGTTTTTTGTAAGTTTTTGTATATATATTTCGTATTTGTAGACTTTATGATAGTAGGCCATAGGAACTCAAATCCATATAAGTACACATAAATGTGCACTGTAATGTAATTTAAAAAACCTTATTTTTTCTTGATATAATTATTTTGTGAAGTTTAAAATCCTTTAAATCAAAATTTAATCATATTTTTTAAATCTCGTTATTTCAAATTATTCGGTCGCGTTAGAAGAGAATTGAATGGTTTTTTCAAATCGCGTTACTTCAAACTCGCGTAAAATGGTAATTAGGTGTAATATTATTGGCAATTTTGCAAAAAATTCTTATCTTGCTTTTAAAATTATTATTATACATATGTATAACTAACTGCACAGTACGACTCACCCAATGATGACGTATATAAAAGATAAAGCACTTTTAAGCCATTTTGATCAAAAAACTTAAGCACTTCCACATGTGCTAAAAACTTGCGGAAAAGGGCATTTGATATATGGCTATGCGATAGAGATACTTCTGACCTTGGAAATTTTTGAGACCCGAGTATGTTTTTAGCATTTTTAGACTTTTTTATTTATCAAGATGATGGAACACTTCCAGATTTGTTAGAATTGGAACTTTTTGGATTTCAAATATCTCATATAAGATCTTCTTTCTTTAATATACACGAATGCCATGGTATGGGATATCATTGGTCTTGGCGAGGCTTGTTTGATAGCCATGACTCAAGTCAATTATTTCGACGTGCAGGGGTTAAAAAATTGGATTATAAAAATTAGTGTATATATAATAATTTTTGGTACAATTCATGCTCAAGGTCCTCTGTTTGGGCATAAAATATATTTTTAGCCCTCAATTATAAAATTATTTATGTGGAGCGTTATTAAAAAGTCCTTATATTTCTATAATTTATATGGAAATATAATGTAAGGATTAAGAATACAATTATACTAGAAAACAACCTTGGGTTCAGATTATTCAAATATGTATGTGTTTTGTGTTTCTTATTGTGGTAGAAGTGCACTCAGAGTGTAAAGAGCGAGCTCGACTAAAATTTCTTAAACATTAGAATATAATTATGATTAGATTTTCGACAGTTTGTGTACTGAGCTTTTAAACTTAAAATGTCGGAGTTAAAATAACACTGTGCTCAGTTCTTATCACAAAAAGAAAAAATCGGATCTTATCAAAAAAATTCCAACCTGGAGAGTAGGTGCAAAGAATAAATAGCTTTACAAACACGATAAAATTGTTGCGGAATTTCATCCAACAATCAAAGATTGCTAAATTTATTTAATCAAACTGAATATTGAAGAATGTTCTGTTATCTACTTGATACATTGGCATACTTATAGTCTAAAAAGTCTTATCACTGTAACATTCTTATAATTACTTCAAGTATGCTTCATATGCGTAAGTTAAGTCCGTCAGAGCAAATCTTTTATAAATGGAATTATATTTATATATGTACATATATGTATACATATTGAATACTTTTTTTTAAAATATATGTATCACATATATATTAACAATAATAAATTATTTAACTATCACGAGTATTTTAAAAATTAATAATAATATTGTAATCACTTCTTACGCAAGTGCTTATACATATATATATACATACATATTCATAAAAAACCAAAATTATATCCATAAAAGAAATATTAAATAAATATTCTACTTGAAAATCAATAAAAATTTAATTCATATTATATAATTAAAAAATATAATTTAAAAAAATTAAAAAATAAGAGAAAGCAATCAACATCAAAATCAATTTTCCAAATAAAAATATAAACAAATTCTAAAAAAAAAATAAGTCACTATTTTGCTATATACGATGTATAGCAACATATTTAATATTTATTACATATTGTTTACAAAAAAAAACAGATTGATTATAATGTATATCATATACAAAACACATATAAAAAAAATTATCTCATGATATAAATTACATATCAACAGATAAAGTCAATTTTTTGCCCTTTTTATAATTAAAATTAAAACGAAAAAAAAAAAACAAATTGATTTTTAATTAAAAATAAAAAAATGTAAACAAAAATTAAAAAATTAATTTAGAATAATTTTCTAAATAAAAAAATAACCAATTTTTAAAACGCAATTAAATTTAAAATGAAAGTTAAAAATAAAAAGGAAAACGCTTTAAAAAATTTTTTAAATTAAAATATCAGTTGGTATGTAGATTGTATAGCATGCGATATATTATTAATGATAGAAATATTAGTGTGTACAAATATTGTATACACACTAATAACTATTAATGTATACACACTTTATTTCTCATGTATTCGTCGTTATTCGTCGTATTTTTTCAAATAAACAAACAACAAAGTTGCATATACATGTATTTAAAAAAAGTACTGTCGTTTTTCAACAATAATTTCAGAATTTTTTTTTTTTTAATTTTAAAATTTTTAAATCAAAAAAAAATATTTCAAATTTAAATATTTTTTTACCTTGTTTTTTTTTTTTGTAATATTGACAAACATATACAGTCACTTGCTTGAAAGAGACACCAAAATAAATTAAATCAATTACAAAATTACAAACATTCAAAAAGTACAGAAAAAAACAAAATTAAATTAATGTTGAGGTACATGTTGTTTATAAAAAGAAGCAACACAACAGAAAAAAATAAAACCAATATGTATTTAAAAAAATGTTAAGAAGTAAAAAATAAAAAAAAAATAAAAAAAATTTATTAAAAGGAACAACAAGAACAACAACAAAAAAAAAAACAAAATATATATATTGCTAGCATTCGTCATCATTTTGTGAATTGAAATTTGGAAACATCATATAGCGCCACTCATTTAAGAAAATTTGCTCAGTTGGTTTTTAACATTTGTGGCGGCAACATTTAAAAATATTAAAGAAGGAAAAAAATTTTTAGTGAAAGATATTTTTTTATGTTAAAAATAAATTATATGTTATATGTAAATTAAAAAATAAAACTATAAATAAAATAAAAAAAAGACTTTAACTTTGTAAAGATAAAGTTACAAAAATATATTTTTAGAACAATTTATTACTAAAAAAAGATAAAAATCAGTGTGATATTGTGATATTAATTTTAACCTCTATTTTAAATATTATATTTTTAATTATACATATTATATATTTCTAATAAATTATATATAAAAATTTTTAAGTGTTAAATATAAAAAAAAAAAATTTATTAATTTTAAAATAAAAAGGTTCGTTTCAAATATAATATTAGAATATAAGGCGGCATATAATTGTTTGTGAAAGTATGAATGAATGTTGCTAGAATATGAAATTTTTACTTTTGAGCGCTGCTGTGGGCTTCTTTTAAAAATTCAAAAATATTTTAAATTATGTTTAAAAAAAATTTTAAATTAGTTTTTAATAATGTTTAAATAATTTATTATTAATTAAAATTCATGTATTTTTACCTATAGATCTCAAAATTGAATATATTTCCAAAATATTAAATTTTATTAAATAAAAGTAGAATAATTATAAAAATCACCTATTATTAAAAGTTAATACTAAATCTAAAATATTGTAAAAAAATGTGATATAAATTTAACAAAAATATAAAATTAGTCAAAAATCAATCAATTATCGAAAAATATGTTTTTTTTTTTTGTAAATTAAAGAATTTTTCTTCAAAAAAAATCTCATAATTCAGTATTACTATACATATGTATATGTATATATGCATAAGATAAATAAAGAAAAACGTGCTTGCCTAAATTTTTTTTTCAATAAAAAATCTCCCCATATTTTTTTTGATTTTTTTTTATCAAAATGCTGTTGTTGTAAAAATAAATAATAAAAAAAACAAAATGTTTATCAACATAATTATTAAATATTATATTGTGATACATTTTTAGTTTTGTTGCTGTGATATGAAAAATTTAAATAAAAAATTTAAAAAAAAAAAAAACGTCCACTTTAATTAAAATTTCTTAAAATTTAAAAAAAATAAAATTATAAAATAAAAAAATTAAATTAAAAAAAGAATCTTAAAATTTTAATTAAAACTTTTTGTAATTTGTATAAAATTTAGGTTGCAAAGGTATGTTTCAACTTATCTTAATGTTAAAAAAATTGTAATTTCAAGCTTTTTTTTTTAAGATATTTTTAATATTTTGTAAATATTTTAAAGAATATATATATAAACATATATATGTATACTTTTATGTGTATATATATATACTAAAAATATTTCTGTAATCTGTAATATTTAGTAAATATGTTGATAAAAGATTTAAATAAAAAATAGCATAATTTTAAGCCTAAGTATATATATATTTTATATAATATACAACAGTATATAGGTATATCCAAATTGTAAAGATGTTGAAAGGCATGCTATTTTGTGTTTCTTTTGGACTGAACGTTTTTTTTTTGATTTAAAGAGGGCGTTTAAGTTATTTTTAGTATTTATCACATTAGTTGATAATAATTTTTTTTTTTTTTAATTTTTTAAACATTTCCGAAAATTTTAACATAAAACTGATTGTATATTTTGAAGTAAAAAATAATATTAATAGGTATTTGAATATTTAATTAATTATTGAAGATTTTAGTAAAATATGTATATGAATTAATTAAAAAAGGATCGAGGATCGAGGAGGTTAAACACTAATGAAGTCTGTATGTCGTATACGAAATACTTGTATTTGCAAAATTTAAAAAAAATTTGTGAAATTATAAGGAAACTACCTACTAGGTTTTTTATTTAAATAATATTAATTTGCATAAATATATGTAATATTAAATTAATTTTATAAAATATAAGTAATAGAGCAATATATTGCATTTTCAATTGTTTGAATTTAGGTTAACAAAATATAACATATGCTATCTATTATTTAAAATTATAAATATTTCTCAGCTTATAGAATTAAAAATTAAATATAGATAGGTACTTTAGGTAGATTATTACTTATTTATTAAAAACTTTAAGACCTGAATGTTTATCACCTTCTAATAAATTGAAGTACCTACCTACTTTAAATTAAAAATTAAAAAAATTATTAAAAATGAAATAACTGCAAAATAAATATATATAGATAATTTTAATAAAATAAATTAAAAATTAAAAAAAAAAATAATTATAAAAATATAAAATAAATTACATTATATTAAAACCTGTATCAGTACTAAATTGATTTTTTAACTAATTATATGTGTACTTATATGTTCTTATTACATTATTATTTAAACGTATTTAAATTAATTAAAAAAAAAAAACATTTTATCTTAATTCCTAAATTGTCCTATATTTGTCATTTATATGAACTCAGCATTATTTAATTTAATTATTCACAGTTATAGAATATATTTTAATAATCATTAAATGATAATTAAATAGGATTTATAGTATAGGTTATATATATAAAACCAGATGTATATATATTTATATTGGTATTATGTTATAACTTTGTAATTGCTGAAAATACAAAATTACTGTTTAATACATATTGTTCTGAAACAAAATTCCCAGAAAAAATCGAAATATATGTAATGAACCATTATGTCGTTCTGTCTATGTGGATAAATTAGAATTTTGACTGACAAGAGGTTTTTTCAAGAGAGATTTTGACTGCCCCAAGGTCTAAATAAATTATTTTAGTTTTTTTCTGGAACTCATTTAAAATAACTTATTAATTTTAGAGAGACTTAAGTTCTAAGATCGAACTTAGAACTTTATAATTCACAATAATTTAATATTAGAATTTTGTAATTGCTAACACAGTAATTACTAATAAATAACCAAAAACTAAATATTATAATTCATTATGAATAAACGTGGTAATATAAACATGTCATTAATTAATTACTATTAATTTAAATTATTATTAAGTATATATATTAATTATGTAAATTATTAATTTACCATAGTTAATTTAAAGTTCGAGTACCTACACGAACCACAGTAAATTATATCAAAAACATTATTTACCATATGTACTTATGTAAACCTATTTTTTTGTTTTTATTTACTTAATACATAGTTTATGTTTTATATATATATATATTTAAAACAGATGTTGACATTGTTTCACCACGTTGTTTTATCCAAAAGTTTATTACAAATATTAATTCAATTTCGATCAAATCTATTTTTAACCACTATTTTACATACTATTAAAATAAATTAAACTAAAACTAAAAACAGATATAACAATATAAAAAAAAATGTATTAATAAATATTTAATTTAACTATATGTACGAATTCTTATTAGTTAATATTAAGTATATGGGCATATAGAACAAAAACCTTATGAAAATGAAAATTTGAATTCTCGGTCAGCGACATTTAACAGACAAAATTATAGTAAAAAAAAAAAAAAAACACAAATGTGTAATGAAAGAATGTAATAAAATAAATAATTAATCAAAAAAAAAATAAAAACTACAAAAAAATAAATGTTTTATACCTAGGCCACAAAAAAAAAAAAATAAATAAATAAAAAAAAAATGCAGACTACTTATGTGGGGGAAAAGGGAAGCTAATCAAACATATAAAAATAAATAAAATAGCAAAAAAGCATTGTAGTAAAACATATATTAGTTTGTTAAAAAATTAACAGCTTGTTAAAAAATACACAATAAAAAATGCAGCAATAAATTTTGTATTAATATTTTTATTGATCAAAACGTCTATAGTTATCAAATATTATTAAAAGAGTTGTTTAATACATTTAGGGGCTTTCTAATACAAAAATTTATAAAATATTAAGTAAGTGTATTTCTAACATAACAGTTCTTGTCTATTTCTAACTGCACCAAAACTTATAGTTAGTTCCGAAAATTATAGTGTCGAAAATAGAGCTACAGCCTAAATCTTAAAATATTATTAGACAAACATCAAGAAATTCTTGATTTTCTGAAAAAAATCTTAATTTCAGTAGATATAACATTGTTATCACTATCACTAATTCAGTTCACCTTCATGATATTTAAATGGCTTATTTTTCTTCATTCAAAACTTCTGGTATTCCATTCAAGTGGAAAATATCGGAAAAATTGTAATAAAATAACAGTAAATGAAGGGTTTCTTCCCCCTCTTTGATTTATTACGCATTTTTTTTTCGCGATATTGAAGAACAGTTATAAGTTTTAATTCGTCTGCGGCGCAATTGTTTTGTGCCACAAAAACAAAATAATAATTTAAAGAAATTAAAATCAATTTTCAGCTGCGGCTGAAATTTTATTACACCAGCTAATTTTAGATTTTTACAAGAACAAATTTAATTGCCTTAGAAACATGTAAACAATATTTAAATCTTATTAACCCTTAAGTGCAACAGTGTTTAACGAACACACTCAAAATTCGAAATATATTAAGCATAGTATTAACTATTTATGTATTATTAAAATATTTATATTTGAATATTGTCCTTTCAAAATTGATTAATTCATTTTTAATTTAAATAGAATATACTTATTATTTGACTAATCAAAAATGGACTAGCAATAGTATATTTTTTTCATTTTACAACTTATCTAAGTACAAAAATCAACTTGAAATAAATTTTAAAAAATAATTTAAAAGAATTCAATTGAAATTTAATTAAAAAATTTTTAGAATGACAACAATGAAAACACTTATTATATATATACGTATATTGTGTACTCGTATTTAAAGTTCATAATATTTCCATATAAGTTATAAATTAGTAATTTTAAACAAAGTTTGGAAATTTTTTTGAATTTTCTTCTTCATTTGGACTTTTGTCTATAAAAATATTCCAAAATAGTAAAACAATTAAAAGTTTAAATTATTTGAAATTATTTAATAATATTTTTATATTGATTTTTATTAAACACGATAATGGTTATTAATCACGTTTTAAAATTATTAACTGAGGAAATAAACATTATGTCAAAATTTAATTAACTTAAAGTAATAAATAAGATTATATTATTAACCCAAAATTTAATTTAGATAGATAGATAACAATTTTTAAAACTTTGGCTATTCTAAGAATTTTATTAATATACAAATTCTAAGTAAAATTTTTTATTAATTAAAAAATCATACGTTTGATGAATTTATTTTTTGAAGACTTTATACGAAAAGAAAATTAAATCACGAATACCTATATAATTGATAAGTAATCTATATATATATAGATTTCAAATATCTTTCAAGTGTTTAAAACAATTTATTGCATGCGTTAAGTACACTAAGTAATTAATAATTTTCAATTGATAAGTAATTCAAATTTTTCCTACATACTATATAAGTTTTATATTATAAACAAACAAATTAACATACCTAAAATATATACTCTTCTATTTTGAAGTGTATCTGTCTAAGTATATATATATATACAGTTTATAGGTACTGGATAATGTTTTTTATTTAATTTACTTAAAGATAAGATTTGATTCTTATACTTATAACTTATTATCAAATACATTTTAAAAAAAGGGGTTTGTCATACATTAATTAAAAATTTTTAGTAACGATTTAAATATAACTAATATATATTTTACAATTAATTTATATATTCGGAATTTCCAAAATTTCTCTTAATCAGATTTTCATGGAATTGATTTTGTTATAAAGTACTTGTTTTAAATTTTTTAAATAAGTGGCTATACTTATAGATACATGCTATAGCTTATCATAAGAAGGAATAGTGATAAGATTACATATTTTTATCGATTATTTTTTGGTTTAATTAATAAAATCTCTTTCCAAGTATTAAATATATAACTATATATGTTATAAAATCTAATATTTAGGTTAATAATTAATAACAACACTTAAGAATAGAATTAATATTAATTTTTATATAAATGTCTGTGCTTTGATTAATAACTTTTTAATTACTTACAATTATAATTATTAAATTAATCAAAAAAAGGTATATACTTAAGTACTTGTGTTAATTAAAAATCTTAATTATAAATATAGAAATAATGATGTGAGTACTTTATGCTTTTAATATTTATTGATTAATTTAATAAGTTATTAAAAAAATAAGTGTATGCTAAAGAACACGTATTATGATAAGAAAAAAATGTATAACTAATTATAGAATTAATTATTAAATAAATTAAATATTTAATAATATTAAATATAATAAAATATTGGGAAATCAAACATTCTTATACATACTTAATTTTTCTTATATTCAAAATTTTGTTACAATTTTAAATTTTATAATTAATCTGAGTCCACTTTTTTTTTAAAAACCAACTTTAGATTTACAGAAGTTGCTACTCTAAATGATGTGCTTTTATTATTTGTATTTTCTTAAAGGTTGTTCAACTGTAATGGACCCCAATTCTAAGAGTTAAAAAAATACTAAATTAATTTATACTTTAAAACCTTTTAAATTAAGTTGACCAACTAGGTTTCAAACCTCAAATTGTCTTCATTTTTCTTAAATAAATTTTCATTAAAGAACCGAAAGTAAGTTATCAATTTAAAGTGCAAAAACTTAAAATGAGCTGCATCTGATCACTGATCATCACCGTGATCATCAATGATTTTATCAATAATAAATTAGTAATAAAAAAGGTTTTAATTAAATTCAAAGATTAAAAATGGCTCATAGGTGTTATCCAGGGACTTGTTTGAGTACCAATAAACTTTTAACTACGGGATTTTTGTCATTTCGCCCATTATACCCCAAATTATTTTACGAATATTAAATGAATTAGTATGTAGAATAGAACTGTATTTAATTATCAAAATAAAAATAATTTAATAAAAACAATAGAGTGTTAGTGGGTTGCATAGGGTTATTTCAGAGTATAAAAATGTAGTTCTAAATGAAATTAATGCTAATGCATACTTTTTTATAATTTAATAGCATTTCGCGTTTATTAATATTAATAAAACGTCATAAAAACTTTGTTATGCGGTAAAAATTTTAATAATATTAACCTCAAATATAAATTTAATTGTTTTTTTTTATTTTTATACAATTTACATTTTCACCCATGATTTTTGCAATTATTATACTATAATTCATTTTAATTATTTGTCATACCTGTTAACAATGTGTAATTTTCTCATCATAAAATTGATTATGATTTTATTTCATATATACACAAATATTTTATCACTTTAATATTACAATTTTTTTTTATACCCGAATTAACGTATGGGTAATTTAAATTTGCCATTAGGTTTGTGATGTTGTAAAAAAAGACGGTTAGTTGTTGAGTTAAGTCTATTGATCGAATCATAAGCAAATAGTAAATTAGCTCTCATCTTAGTGTGTCCGTCCGTCTGTCTGTTTCATAACTATGGAGCTGGGGTTCTTAAATTTTCACAAACTCGATTTTGTACAAAAGCCATTTTTGAAATTGAAATTCAGCCAGTTTGTTCAACGGGTTTGAGTAGTTGACTTATCACTTTTTTTTAATTAAGTTTTTTTGTCAAAATTACAGTTAAGTTTTATGGCCAATGTTTTTGCAAAATTTGGTTAATCTAGTGCAGCAGGTTTAAACAGCTGCTATACAACCTTTTTTTATATGAGCAAAGCTATATATTGTTTAATGAAGCTAAGAATCTGTAATTTTATTAAAAGTAGTTAAGCTTAAGAACTAATGTCTGCGTTAAACGTCAAAATAAGTTAATCTAGTGCAGGAAGTTCGAATAGCTGCTGTATTTAAAATTTTACAAAAAGTAGTTAAACAGATTATATAATCATTATATATTATGTTAGTGCAAATATCCTAGAATTGACAGAATCTTCTCTACTCTAACTATTTGCATTACGACGACTAGACACAAAAGATACATGTATCTTTTTATATATGTAATTATTTTATTATCATATTTGTGTCATATATAAAAAATTTCAAGGTTTAGTTATATAAGTTATAACTTAAAACTTAATATTGCATAAGTATATAAAAGTTATAAAAAATATAACCCTTTATAATTTATTTAATTTATTATTGCAAAATTTTTACTGCATTTAATGTCATTCTTAAATAAAAAATTAAAATGGGAAATGTCATTTTGTATTGTAATTTAATACGTTCAGAGCAGGAAAATGACATTCCACACCAAACTAATTAGTGATAGTAGGTACAACGAAACTACTAAAATTTTGGTTACTATGTGGTTACTATATGTACATATAATTATGTATTATATACAATGTAACTAATAATTTTAATTGATAATAAAGATTAATTATCATGTCTGGCACAGATAACTTATTAAAAATAAAATTGTTGTAAATTTAAATTAGATTAGAATTTTTATTTCATATATGTGATATGAGATCATGTTTAATGGGTTGCATTGCATTTGTTAGATAATAATTTTTAAAGGAATTAATAGGTCTATCCATATTTTATATACTGCATGGTTAAGATAATATCTAATATAAAAGATATAATTTATATCATAATATAAAATAAATACACCATAGACATTTGAAACGGAATGTAAATTTTAAATGAACCATATGGAATATTACAAGTCGTTCAATCTTCCGTTTTAAATGTGACAGGTGTCAATAAATAAATAATAATATGCTGCAGAGTGGCTTAAAGCAAGCTTATCCGTTTTTTTTTTGAAAAGGAGTGGAGTTGTTATAAATAGGAAATCGACATTTACTATAGTAACTAATATTAAATAGTAACTAACGGTTATTTTTCTATGTGTAAATTATGAACTCTATATAAAAAAATTAAATAAATAATTAAATCTCTCCTTCTAAAAAACTAATCGAAATCTCTGTTTATATATACTTATGATTATATAATATTTATATACATACTATATATATAGAACTTGCAGCTGGCAAAAATTGCGATTTAACTATGCAGTGTGACTACTTTGTACTATATAATGTAGATTGACTAGTTTCACAGTATACTTATTTTACAAATGATCCGACCACGTGGTTTTGAGGGACCGACCTAACGCTCTTCGATTAAAAGGCCGCCGTCCTACGTCACTAGACTACCAAAAATATTTATTACAATAAAAAAACTTAAATGTAAGCAGTAAGCTTAGTTCATAAACGACGCCTGCGCGTAAATGTAAATATTTAGGCATTTTCACTTTGAAGGGAGATTTTTCATATTTAAAATAAAAATCCATTTTTTGAATAAAGTTTAAAATTTGTAGGATTTATCGCAGTACCAATCATTCGACTAAAATTAAGTAAAGTAGACTAACTAAGTTCTATCCATGTTTAACATATATGTTAGAATCTTAATCAAAGCGCACGGCACACTTAATTTAAACTTAAAATCAAAAAAGTCCCTGCGTCCTTTTCAATAAAATCCATAATATTGTTTTATTGTTTTAAATTATTATCAATTATTTTTTTACGTGGAATTTTAAAGTATGTCAACATTTTTTAAATATTACAAATCTTTTAAATATGAATTTTAGATTTAATGTGAGTCAATTTATGCGTTATTTACCTCTAAAAATACAACGTAAAAACACCTTTAATGTGCTAATTAATTGTGTTAATCAAAACTATTTTTTTTTGGTTAAACCTTTATTTAGAAATTTTATTTAAAATTTTAAAGAAATTTTTAATATTTAGATTTAACCAAACATAAAAAAAAAAAATAATTAATTGAAAGATAAAATAATAAATTAACATATTAGTGTTAACATTATTTTGTAAATTTTTCTAAATTTAATCATAAAAATATTATTTTACTAATATGTCTATTATATTATTTTAAAAAATTATTAATTTATTTATTCATATTTAAAGGAAATAACAATTTAATAATTTTATTTCAATGAATTTATTATTTAAATATTTGTTTTATTGTATAATTTATTATTTATCACTTATAACTTATATAAGATTAAAAAATTGGCAAGAGAAAATTAGCAAATCATTTGTTTGTTTTAAATTAATTATTTAATAATAATTTAAATAATTTAAAGATTGTTTTAATGTATAGTATATTTGTTAATTATATTTGTATATTAGTTTTAAACTTTTATATAGGTATACCTATTAATGTAAATAAGTTTTTAATATTCTAAAATAAATATTATAACTAATATAATAATTATAAAGAATTATTTTGCTTTTAATTAGCATTACAATAGGTATAGACTTATTTAAATATTTGATTACCAATAGTCTGGTCTGAAATTTTCTGTGTGTGTATGTGACCTTTTTTCTAAATAAAAAACTAAGTTTAATTGAAATTTTTGTCAATAATATTTTTTTTAATATATTTTTTTTTATTTTTATTTACAGATTCATTGTATTAAAAGTCAATTGAAAAAAAAAAAATTATATAATATATAATGACTACAACAATTGATAGAAGTAGTAAAGGGAATTCTATAACAAGTAAGTAATATCATTAATCATTATATTCTCTCATTATATTAACAAAATCATTGATTTATAAGATTATCAATACATAGATACGCGACATGAGTTATATATATTTTATAAAATCTTATTTTATATAATATTAATTATTATGAATTACGATATACTTACATATACAATTTTACAATGTATATTATAAGACCGAGGTTTTAAAACTGAGACCTTTCATTGTCGGAGTCTTAACTACTATTCTATTGTTTAGATTCTATTTTGGTATATTTTAATTGTTCAACTTGTTGGTAGTTTAACTAGATTCTCTAAATTCAATAAATCTTTAAATACCTATAATTAAAAATAATGCATTATTCTAATGAATTAGTGCGAAAAAATAATTCAAAATAATTATTCTAATGCATTATTAAGGAAATAAATACATTGTATCAAATTAATAATTACCAAAAAATAATGCATTATAATTATAATTCAAAATTCCCATCTCTGAACTATCATTACTTTTAAAGTTGAAAAAAATTTGATTAATAATTAAAAATTTGAAACATGTATGTAATTGAATATATACATTTGATTTCATTATTAAATATATAAGTAATGCCAACGAAGTTTTAGATCAACTTTAACTAAAATATATGTGCATCTCATTGAGTTTAAATTCATTACATTTGCAAGGAAATTCAATTCAATACGAGATAAGTTATAAAAAATGTTTTAATTTTTCATTATTTTTTATTTTTCATTAATTTAAAAAAGTAGGTACTAAATATCTCAAACGTGAAATTATTCTTGTACATGATATTCTTTAATAAAAGTTCTGACAAACATGGCACTAAACCAATTTTATGGGTAATTAAAAATTTCATACGAAAATTTGGTTTATGTTAGTAAAAACATTTTATGGGGAAAAATTTAAAGAAAAAAACAGACAAGTTTTAGCAAGTTTTAAGTTAAGAGTAATAAAAATAAAGATTTAATTTTTTAAAGTAATCGTTAAAAAATAACGAACTTGGATTATCAATAAAATGTACGTAAATAAAAATAAATCAGTAGTTAAGTCTTCCTGTAAAAATTGTTTTGTGTATATATATTAATTTCTTGAGAAAATTCAAGAGAATTAATTATAAATTAATATACAGTTTTTTTTAAGCGCTAACTGCACTAATAAGCTTGTCTACACCATAGGTACATGTTGGTGTTGTTAGAATTGATTTTAATGAATTTCACATACAATTTACATGAGATAGTGCTACGCCTTATAACATAATAGCAGAAATGTCATAGATTTTCAATAGATACAGTTCTATTTTGGTTATAATGTAATAATTTTTATTTGGGTTATATGGTATTCTATATCTGTGAGTTATATTATTCAATTAAACTATTTGCTTATATTTTGCATTTGTGTATATACAATTATTAATTATTAATTAAGTCATTAATTTGAAACCAATGGCGAATGGTAGCTGAGTGGAGTCGAAAACCAGAAAAGTTTTTTCACTTTCATTTGGGTTCGAACTCAGGCCGTTCGCATAAAAGGTCGGCACTCTAACCACTGTGCCACCCAGCCGTTAAATGTATTTATTTATATAAATATACGTTATTTCACAAACATTTAATTTAATATTAAATGTTTCACAAACAATGAATTTAATAACGACCTATAACAGCTCAATTTAGTAGGGTTTAATCTTAAATATAAAAAGAAATTATAGAGTTCGAATACTAAATAAGATATGTATAAACTTTCACTAATCAAATTCATAATTAACATACACACAGCCATGCATGGCTATCTTTCCTGTATACATTTCTGAAAATATTGAAGTAGAATTGAGCTGAAAAGCAGTAGTTATATAGATATTAATAAAAATCTAATTGGTTCAATTAAGATGATTAAAAGGTCAAAACGTGTTTGATATGCCTACCATTATTAATAATGGAAATCAAAGATTAATTCTATAAAGTTTAAAAAATACTTAACTTTTTTATAAAAAATTATAAAATAAAAAATCGTATCAATCAGATTTTAATAACGATATGACTTTTATTGCCTTTTTAAATTTCTTTGATATCATTTGACAAGATTATTAATATATGTATACATGGATATGGGGTTAACCAAATTTTGAATTAAATAGAGATTTTTCAGTTGTATTTCATATTCGGGGACTCCCGTTTTTTATATTAATATTATAGGGTTGCCTAGTGCATATCAACGATGCGTATAATTTTTTTTTAAACAGGGAAGGAGCCATTATTTTAAAATATAGGAAAAAAAATTAAACTAAGTGGATGCTCTATATAGAATATTAGTATCAGGGGTCCGAAACGAATGAAATAAAATTCCAGATCTCGTATCTTGGGACCTAAAAGTTGGACCTATTTAATTTAAAAAACCCAGGTCCCCAATTTTGTTGTAAACCCTAAAAAGCGAAAAAAATTGGAAAAAATCTAGTTTTTTAAACGGAAACGTGTTCTTTTGGATGCAAATTCGATGCAAAGTCTTGTAATAGTTATCGGTTCTTCAATTTAATTTTTTTCAACTTCAAATGTTCGAAAATAACTCTGTACAATAACTTCCCTATTTATCGAAACTACTTATACTCTATCTATCTCTATAACTTATCGAAAAATTTTATTTTACATATACACCTACTTACAAGAATGAAATTTAGCCATTACTCACTAATTTAGATTTTTGTGATTCTGATGAATTGGAATGCGGATTGGATTTGTTTATTTAAACTGAAAAATTCTTCAGAAGATAAGTGAATTGAGAAGAAGAGAATGAGAAAGAGAAAACTTATCCAAATAAATATTATTATTTTGTCTTAAATAAATAAAACAAATCTCCATATGTTAATTTTCATTAAAATAAATTAAAATTCAGAATGGATGAGATTTAAAATTTTTTTCTTTTAATATTTAAATTATAATTTTAATTTATTACTTTTATAATTCTAAAATTAAAAAAAAACAAGTAATCACAAAATCAAGGGTATTTAAAAAATGTACATTTTAAAATTTAAACAATATTTAAAAAATGTTCATAATAATTTTTATAGCTTCTTATAACTCCTAACTAGAGGACCGTATTAATAAGTTTTCTTATAAGACTCATAGTTATTTCTTCAGATGTAATTTTTTCAATATTTCAACTCAAATCGGTTTGGAATAAATGAGGGATCAAGAATTTTGCAAAAATTGAGTACCGCATAACGGTAAACTAAAGTACTGATAGGAATCCTATACATCTGCGCTAAATATATTTATAAAGCTCAAAAGCAGCTTTTCCAGATTAAAAATAAAGCTTATAGAACCCTTGTTATAACAATTTAAATATAGGGTTTTTAGATTTTGGATGGCTTTGTAATGGATGAGGCTACAAAAAAAAAGTTCCTTCATGAAATAAATTTTTTTTGCAACGCCTTTCTAGCCTATCTACAATGAAGGCGGCTGTCGTTTCGCTCTCTACACGTAGCTAACTGTCAAAACTAAGTTAAATGTATTGAATTATATGAAAATGTCTACAATAGACGCAGTCTTGACGCAGCCATTAAAAAAATTATTTAAATTTTAACTTTTTCGATTTCTCTACGTATTCAAATGTCATTATTCCAAATAAATGCACAATAAACTTTAAACTATTGAATATTTTTTAATTCATGAAATTGTAAACAAAACAATGTCAAAAAACGCTGTCATGTACATTTCATTGTGGGCACTCCTTTTTTGACTACATAATGAAAATGAAACGAGAGCGCCATTGTACATAGTCTATTTCCCGTTCTTGATTTCAAACAGTGTAAAGTTTTGTACACACGGACGGAATGACGAAATGAAACAGAGTGAAACTATTTGGGCAAATTTTTTCAAAAATTTTTGAAAATATGGTAAAACAAGGCGTTTTCCTCTTCTCCAGACATTAAATAGAATTAATTTAATAGATTTATTAAAATATTTTTTTGCCTCCTTTTTTGTTGTTTTTGTCCTTGTTCTTAACCTCAGTGAAGAAATGAACAACTGAAGATATAATTCAAATATTATTTAATTTGGCTTTATTTGTTTTTTTGCAAAAGGTTCACTTACGCGTAATTTGGGAATTTTGCCAAAAGAAAAAACTTATCATTTCATAATTTTATTGTGGTTCGAGATTTGAGAACAGAAGATTTTGGGAAAATTTTTTGGAATTTCAAAATATTATGATTCAAATTGAAAAATTTTATGAAAACGGTTTTTTTTTTTTTTTTTTTTTTTAAATCTTCAAGATACAAGAGAATAAGTAAAACAACAAAATTCATGTGATTTATAAATAATTGGGTGGTGTGATCTTTTTGTAATTTATTACTTTGAATTTTTTTTTTTATTAAAGAATATTTTAAATGTTGATGATTAGAAACGAATTTAAGTTAAAAATTAAAATAATAGAGTGTTGTTTTTTTGGCAAAATAATAAAAAATGGCGGAAAAAAAGGCAAAAAAATGGGTTTGTCAGACAACAAATTGACGTATTTATTAATTGTTTTTGTATTTATAATTATTAAGTTTTTATATAGAAAAATAAACGCGCCGCGCCACATTAATAAAAAATTGCGTATATTATTATGTATTTTATTTATTTACTATTTAAATTTTTTTTTTTTAAGATATTTTAATAATTTTTAAAGAAAAAAATGAGTTCAAGAGCAAAAAAATAATTATATTTCGCGTCTAGTAATTTCGAAGGATTAATAATTTTAATAATACTAGATATTAAGTCGTAGATGTTTCCTATTGATTATTAACTCTTGTTGTTTTTTTTTAAATCTAAATAGATTTTATATATATGTATGTATTTCTTTAAAATTAGGATATGTAATTATAGGATTTTTCTACTGTGAAAAAAACGATTAGCAATAGAGTCGCATAATCAAATCGCACTTTTTAGCTTTTCTGCAGTATACATATATATATACTATAAAATAAAAGGTTATAAGTTCGTTGGTGAAAAGAATTTGTTCCGTCCTAACAAAAGTTGTTCCATTTTGTGTGGTTTAGTATGTATGTATGTGCGTATGGATGCGTGTATGTTATGTTTGTATGGATGTGTGTATGTGAACACAAAAACTCGCGAAAATGTCAACCGATTTGGATGAAATTTGGTATAAATGCTTTATTGGTCAAAAGTAAGGTTAAGTTTGTTGATTAGCTAAATCGGACCACGGGATTGGGAAGCTGCCATACAAAAACCCCAAACTTTTCGAGAAATCTCGTGTTCCAATCGTCGGAATTAGCTCAAATTTGGTACATAGACTATTGGTGGGTACCTATGAAGAAAAGCTCTTATAAATTGACTCTAATATCATGGGGTCTAGAGCTTTTAGGAGTTTCGGGAATGTCAGTTCTAATATTTCATCAAAATCTCACCCGATTTTAATGAAATTTGGTGCGAATATTTTTTTTTTGTCAAAATAAAGAACGTCTTCGCAGATGGATCAAATAGAATAATAAGACTTTACAATACAAAGCAAGCTTATACAATCCATCTTGGATTTATTTCTGCGTTTTTATACATATACTTTAAGCTGAGTTTTATTTGAAAAAGTGATTTTGGAGTTTAAGCTAAGTTTAATTCATCTAACCTATTATGCTCTATAAGATTTATATAATGGAAGGTACGTATTAACGATTGGTTATTAAATATATTTTTGAGATGACATTGAGATGAAATTGAATTTGTTGTTAAAAAATTGTTATAGGGGTATCTATATTAACTTTGGTACGGTGTTCCTAACCGTCCAAAGCTGAGAAGCGAGATTTCGTTGAAGTATACCACAGACACACCTCCAAAGAATTAAAACCTTATATTCGAAATTCATAAAGATAAAAATTTGAAATTTATACTATAGAGAGTGTTTATCTGTTCCTTTATGGTTTTGAAATAGGAGTAGGGAAATTAAAGTAGTAGTTTGGATAGCTGGCACACCTCTGTAGACCTAACCAGCATATCTCTTAAATTAATAAAGAAGAGAACTTGAAATTTGGTACAAGGTAGTTCTGTTCGTTTTTTTTAAAGTTATTGTGGTTAGTGTAACTGTCACTTACTTCCCCGTAATAATAAATACATTTGTTTTAATTTTAATTCCTATTAAAAATAACTTATGGATTTAAATTTTAATTGAATTTTCCAAGTGTACAGGGTATTAATAAGTCAGTTAACTAACTTACTTTTGTTTCATTACTTGTTTTTAATTTTTAATCAGAATCTGAATAAGATTAGTTTTAAAATTTGATTGAATAAGTATCAAAACCTTATTATTGATTATATAAAAACCTTATATAATTTTACCTTACCTTATATATAAAACTTATAAATTTATTGAAACTTTAGACTTAAGCATGCGCAAGAGAATTTACATTATAAGTAATAATGATATAATATATCATTGTTTTAATTAAAGTTATAAATTTCAAAATTGGATCTATCTATTATATAAGATTTAATATATTACTATTTTTGATATATAACAATTTAATTAGCATATAAACTTTAAGTCGTAAAAATAATTTATTAGTATTGTATATTATATTACAGTACTTTTACTTTTATATTTTATTGAATAATAGTTATTTAGTTATTTACATATTTCAAGTAATGTATAGATTTATTGACTGACAATTTTATGTTTTCTTTTTACTTCCTATATATATATATATATATATATATTTATATATATAAATGAAAGTATTCAAGTACTTAAATAATAAATGAAAGTTCTTAATAATTTATGATAACTTATTTATGACAATATTAATAATTTAATAACAGTTGGTATCTTATGTAAATTGTCATTTACAAAATAATTCATAAAGTTGGATATTGGGATGCAAATTATCTATAGATACTTTTATTTAATATTTTTTATATATTTAACAAGTAAATAAATACATTTATTTACATATACGTCTTACATCACTCTTATATATAAATAAGTAGGTAATGTAAAATGTAAATATATATATTTATTTTCTTGTTATATATATATATAATACTTATATTATATATATATATATACGTTAAGTACATAAAAAGTTCAGGAGTTATCTCTTTAATTAACTATAAAATAAAAAAAAATAAATAAAAATTATATACAATTATTGGAATTTAGCCTTGATCTAGAACAGAACTGTGTTTATTTTTTTTTCATCATACTGTTCTTCTTTCATGTTTCTTGTGTTTTTTTTTTATTATTATTATTAAATATCGCTCTGTTCTTTTCTTTGCTATTCATTTCATTTTGTCGTTACTTTTTTTGTTTTTTTTTTTTTTCTTAAAGTGAATGTTAAATACTTATATTATGAATACTGAATACATTGAATACAGCTCTGAATACGTCAATAGATTTGTTGGCAAAATTTGTTCTATTTTTGTACAAAATGTTGGGAAAATTTTTTTTTTTTTTATTGTATTTTTTTTCTAGTTTTACTTTTCGATTTTTAAAATATAAAAAAAAAAAAAACAAAAAAAAAAGTTGTTTTAAAAATAATTGAAATGTTTTCTTTTTATGGATGAAAAATGGATGAAACACGTTGTAATTGTGTAGTAAAATACAAAATAATGAAAGGAAGAACAACTAAAATTTTACAAGAATGAAAGCAAAATTATATAGTTTATAGGTAAAAAAATTACATAAAATTATCTTATCTTGAAATTGCCTGAGTAGTTAAAATAATTAACTTTGGTGTCTTAAATTTTATTAAATTATTATAGTGATTACTTTTGATTCATATATTATATATTGGTAATCACAATATAAATATAAAATTACAAGAGTTGATTTTATGGAAATAAATAAATATATCTTAACCCTTAAGTGGTTTAATTTCAACTATGGTTTTATTCCATACTTTCCAGAGCAGATTTTCTTAAATAATCTTATAATTAACTATTTAGACCGACTTCTATCTATGTAAAATTAAGAGTACTTGCCTATTGATTTTTATGATAGTATATTAGTTTTGTTCTTGTGTACTTTTGTTCTTATGTAAGTATTAGATATTATTAATTTTATTTTAGGGACTGATCGTATCCTATTACCCATACCTATTATAGATATATAGGTAATTATTCTTTATTAAAAAGCAAGTTTTAGTTAAAGTTAGTACATTAAAACTTTATATTTTGAAAGTAATCTGTTAAAGTAATCATGGGTTTGTTAGATAGATGACAATTAACTTACGGAAAGTATAGTCTGTGTATTAAGAATAATCCTATGAAATAAAAACCTATGTAAATTTTGGAATATTGTTTCAAGACCTACATATTACTATTTATACATTTAATAATTTTATTTATTACCTACATGATATTAAGAATCTATCCTACGTTGACATTGAGTAATTACTCTGATAATTAGCAAAATGACGTGCAAAAGAAATAACAATGCATTATCTTAAATTAACCCAATGGGCAACTATGAAGAATTAAATTTCAAGGTTTGAGTAAGGGATAACGTTAATATCGGAAGAATTGATTGTAATTGATTGTAAACATTGTTTTGAGATCAAATCAGGTTAATGTAGTTAAATAGGTATAAATTTAAAGTAACTGTTTTTTTAGGGATTTTCTTATGTAGTACAGACAGACTATTAAATCCCATATAAAATCCTCCGAAATTCCACTTAATATACCTATATACTATCTATAGTTCTAATATGAATCTGCATTAAAAATCAATAAATTATAAAATTATTTATCATTCTTGAAATATTGTTTGTATATGTATAGTATTCGTATTAATACAAGTATTTACTATAATAAATTTTAATTACTCGCAAAAATCAAAATTTTTTTTTTAATGAAATACTACACCTTACAATATTAATTAATTTATTTTGTAAAAAAAAAATCAATGGTTGTGAGTCATTAGTCATTTCAGGTTATTGTAGTATAAAATTTAACATAGCGTATAACAGTAGGTGGTTAAATTTTAATATACTAGTAATACTTATATAGTCATATAATATATATGAATATTATGGGTTGGGTATAAAATCTCGTGTTTTAAAATCTCGTGTGTCAAAATTTCGCGTTTTAAACCCTGATTTTGAATACAACTCAAAAATTTGGTGTTTCAAAATCTTGTGTTTCAATATCTCACGTTTTGAACCCTAATTTTGAATACAACTCGAAATTCCTTCTTAATTTAGAATCGCACACATCCATATATATAAATTTTCTGGAAAAAGAGTATAATTCTGCCTTTGAATTGAACCCTGAATCTCCCACATCCATATATATAAATATTCTGGAAAAAGCGTATAATCCTGAGTATAATCCTCCTAGTAACGAATCTCGCATACACATATATTCACATATTGTGTAAAAGGCGTACAATCCTGATTTTGCATCTAGTACAAAATATCTTCTAATTATGTTTTGGCATACATATTTCAATATTAAAACATTTTAAAATAGTGGGTCTCCGCTAAACAAATTATTAAAACCCTGATTTTGAAACCAACTCCACTAGATTTTGATACACGCGACTTTGATTCGCGAGATTTTGATACGCTCCCGAATATTATACCTATTTATATATTGTTATCTCTATATATATATATGTATGTATTATATAGGTATATTAAATTTTTGCCTTTATTATAATTATAAATCAAGTGAAGTAATAAATGTAAAAGTACATATAGGTATAACAATTTTATTTACTAAAGTTTTTTGTACTGGCTTTTATAGTAAAACTTTTATAAATTTCCACATGTGACTCATAATATCAACAAAATCGTAAGAATTTTTTTTTTTTTTTCATTAACTAAAAATAAATAAAATAAAAACAATTGAAAAAAAAGGAAATGAGAAAAATTGTGTAAATATACATGTAATATGAGAAAATGTGGTGTGATGCGCAATTTTTATTAGTTTTTTTTTTTTTTTTCTATTTTTTTATAAAATAAAACGTGTAAAATTTTATACGTGTTAAAAAAATTGAAAAGTGTCGGCAAATTTTTTAAACACTTTGAAAACAACTGTTTTTTTTTTTTATAAAATTAACTGTAAAGCTTTCAATTGAATTTCCTTTAAATAATTGAAAAATAAAATTTTAAGTACCTATAATTAGGAATTAACATCCGTTTTATATATACCTTACACCTATTATTAAATAAATAAAAATTAAATAAATTAATATATACCTACCTATTAAATTAATAATTAAACTCAAGTTTTTATTTAATCTCCAGCTCTTTTTAAATGGTCAATACCGTTAAATTACTAACTGTTATTACACAAAAAAAAAATAACAGTTAAATAAATTTTATGCGCAAAAAGTCCAAATTTGAGGTGTTTTTTTACATACATTATTATAACTATATGTATGTTTGTATGTACCTTTTTAAACAAATAATTAGTGAAAATTTTTAAAAGTTTCATTGCTAAAGTCATGATCGGGTAAAATTCACTTTGTTGTGAGGGAGTTGAAACTTTCACTTATTTTATGCAAAATATAAATTATTTTATAATTATATTTTAAATATTAATTATATGCTAATATTATTATTAAATTGTATATGTATATATACATAAAATAAAAAAAAAAAAATAATAGCATAATGGTGTTAAAAATATTTACCTTCAAATATAAATTTTCTAAAAAATAAAATAAAATTAATATTATTATAAACTTTCATTAGTAGGTAGGTAACTACTATTAGATGTTTTTTTCTTCATTATCTAGTAAATTTAGGTTAAAAAAACCATTAAAAAAAATATTTAATATTTTAATTTTGTTTGTTTTTAAGTAAAATTTTTATAAAATACAATATTATTAATTATTACTTATATACATATTAATACTTAGGTATAGTTTAAGTATAAATGATTTATTAATTTGTTTATCAAAAAAAATTGTATAATGGATTATCATTAAATATAACATAAATTAAAATAAATTTGAATTTATGAATAAATATATTATAATATAGAATAATTAAAAATGAATTAAGATTAGGTTTTAATATAAAAAAAAAACCCCAAAAAAAATCTTATAATCTATGAATAAAAAAAGATGTTTGCTACTTAAATTAAAATAATTAATTAATTATAATATAATTTTTGATTAAAATTAATATAATTAATTAATATATGGGTATAGGAACTAATAATTGCTATTTTGAACTTCTTTTTCTATATTAATTGTATTAATAACTAGGTATTAATAGTTTAAAGTTAAAATTTTTCATTAATACAGGAAATATAACCTAAATGTAAAAAATTTTAAAAGTTTTTCATATAATAAATCAGAGTGTACATGTATATGATTTATATTTATTTATCTTTTTAATATTTAATTATATAACAATTAAAATTGCACATGCCTTACATTTAATAAATAAAAAAACAAATTTATTAATTTAATGATTATTTGCTATAGATTAAATAAAAATAATAGAATTCTATTAATATTTATAAAAAATAATGTATTTTACTTTTAATCGAAAAATTAATAAGTATATTAATAATTAATATAATTTATATACATATAAACGGTAGCTACTAATTAGTATTTATTAAGTTCGAAATACAAATGTAATTAATAGGAATTATTATTAATTAAATTTTCAGATTTGTTTATTAAAATAATATTATATTGTTATATTAAATATTTATTAATAGTATATCAATTTGCAAAAATATTAATTAATTATATAAATTAATATTTATTTAGTACTTTACGGAGTATGTTTTAATAGTTTTTAAAATAGTATGGTAGTTAATATTAATTTTTTTTAATAATAAATTTGTAAATATTTAATATACATAATAATCATCAAGAATTAATTATATAAAGGAAAACAGAAGTTAATATAAATTTTAATTTAGTATATACCATTGAAGTAATATGGATTGAAGAGTCAAAATTAGAAAATAAACTTTGTTGTATACTATTTTGTAATTTTCAATATTAAATTTAAATTTTTTGGGACGTTTTTTGACCTCTCAATATTTATTCGTATGTAAGAATATACATATGTATACATACGTAAATAATATTTAATCTGTTGGTTGCTGTCAAGTCTTTTATTTTCAATTTACTTATATAAACTATGAATCAAATCTATAAATTAATTATTAAAAAAGTATTTTTTTTTCTTATTTCGATGGCAACAACCAATATATTTTTATTTTGTATTAATTCTCTTTTTAAGTTAATTTCGTCTTGTTTGCGTTTTTTTTTTTATAAAAATATTTTTTTTAATTAATTTTATTTTTTTATTATAATTTAACTGAAAATCTAGTTTATTTTTTGATTTTATTTAAATTTTGAAGCTTTAAGTTTTATTACTACTATATTTGGGTTAAAAAAAAAAACCGAGACCACCGTTTAAAATTTTAAAATTGTTTTATTATTTTTCGAACAAAAGACAATAAAAACTAATAGATTGAAATTTGAAATTTAAATTGAAAATTGATGTTTGAAATAATAAAAAAAATCTAAAAATAGTTTTTAAACAATATTGAATATGATTGTTTATAAATTTTAATTTGATTATTATTTACTTATGCAAATCAATCAAAAATTTGCCTATGAATACATAAATTTGCCTGTATATATAACGGTATTTGCTGATCTTTTGTTGGAATTTTTTATTATTATGAATATTACACATAATTTTAATTATTGATATGGAATGTCAATCAATGAATGTAAGTCCTCACTTCACAATCTCACTTCGTATTTCGCGAATTTTCGAGATTTAGTGCGCGGTTTTAGCAGCTGAGACAGCAGTTCCAACTACTTCAACGGAATATTGCGAAAGGAGTTGTGAAAGGAAGAGATGAGGAAGGGTTTGAGAGAGGCTCGAAGGGTTGGGTGCGAAGGCCACGCGGTTAATTTGAATATAGTAAATTGTTTGAAACTTGTTTTAAATAAAGTCAGCTCCAAATTTGGAATTGGAATTATATAATAAAATAATATTTCAAATGTTAAATAAAGTCTAAAAGGTTTCATTTATTTTGGAATGACAAATAAGATCTACCGCAAATTTTCGCGAATTAAGCTGAATAGAGAAATCTCAACTCAATTGTGTAATAAGGCCTTATTGGACTTATTTTTCTAGGCTTTATTTCCCTTCGCCATTTGCAGAATTAAACTTTTTAAAGTGATTTTTTTAATTGAAACTTCACTTATTTTGTTAAATATTTACGTTAAATATTTAAAAATAATTCATTAGTGTTAATATTAGCATATTTATTAACTATAATTAAATTAAACTCAAAACCTATAATTAAAAATAATTAATAAATTCTTTTGGAATAATCTAATATTATAATAAATTGATTACGCGAAACTATGAATTAAAATGTTTTAACGTATCTACATATTTTAAATATTGAATAGGTATGTGAGGTGTTATTAGAACATATTTAATTATATGTTATCTAAAAATACACATTAATATGTTCTAATAACTTTCTATTAAATAAATTTACCTTTATATAGTAATTAAATATTTATTCTTAAAATATAATAAATTAAAAAAAATTTAAAAAAGTAATTTATTTGAGAATACAATATCACCTGTATCAATTAAATTTTAGTAATTAATTTAAATATTAAATAGGTACAATCAAAATATATATATTTAATATGACCTTCAGTCTGAATTGTTTTTTGCTATATTTTAATTTTAATTTAAATTTTTTTTTTTTTTTTAATTTTTTTTTTTAATTTTTATAAAAGAGGTGTGACTATTTAAATTAAAAACTCTATAATTAAAATGACACGTTACTTAAAAAATTATAATTCTAGATCAAAGATTAAAATTTCGAGGTTTGATATATATACCAATAGTTAAATATATACTTATATATTGTAAAACTTGTGTTTCGATATATTATTAATAGTATAGTTTTTGTCTAAAGGGAGATTTTTCTTAAGCTCTGCAGTAGGCATGGCTTTGTATTAGCCCAAGGCAATGTGTACTAATTAAGAATAATTACACTGTCTTCGGTATAGCTTTTAAGTAAATGTCACATCAAACTAAAGTTCTTTTGATATTCCTATATTTAATTGAACTTAGGCCCTATATTAAAGCCCCCATTTAGTTGAACTTAAGCCCTATAAGAAATAACTCAAATAAATTTAATTTAATTTAAAATTTTTAAATTACACTCTAATTTAAAATAATCATCAAATTAATTTAAGAGATGTCAGGCTTAAAATCCACTAAAAAAAAACTGAAACCTAAAACTGTTATATTTCAAAAATTTTAATTTTGAATAAAATTAGAATAAATTTAACAAATGTCATTGGGATTTAGATTTAAAGACAATACAAAACTGCTTTTATTATTTTAAAATTTAAAACGCATTTTTATTTTTAAGTTAAATTCAAATAAAGCTAGTTATTTCTAGCAAAAACAGATTTAAATTAGCATAACATAACATTTTATACTCATAACTAAAATATTAATAATAAATGATATAATATAATAAATTAGTTACATCATATAAATAAATAACATTTCCGAATAAAAAAAACAAAGTATTTTTTTTTAGTATTAATTATAATTGATAAGAAATTTTATTTTTTAATTTGATTAAAATTAAAATTAATTAAATAATCGTTTTTTTTTTTTTTTCAATCTAGTTAAAATTTTTAATAAAATGTCATTTAAAAAGTAATCAATAATCAATAATAATAATATGTAACTACAAGTTTATAAGTACATTTAGAATTACCTAATAAAAGTCAATTTAAAATTTTACAATTTATTTTAATTATTTAAATGTCAATTGTTCTGAAAAAAGAAACTTAAACAATTTATTAATATTACAATTTAACAAGAGCTAATTGCATAACTGTTTGTTAAGATTTTTGTAAAGTATAATTGACTTAATTCAGTATAAAGTACTGAGTAATCAGTATAAAGTAATCGTCTGAGAATTTCTTTTGTTTAAAATAAGTTAATTGACTTAATTTAAATGGGTATTTTAAAGGAATGGATCAGCTGGTTAAATCATATACAGTAAAATATTTAATGAATAATACTTGTTAAAGATTACATTAAATTAAATATCTATAATTAAAGACTTTTGTTAAAGACTTTATTCAGCCATTAATATTATTTATATACTCGTAAATATTTTCTTTGATAAGTATGTAGGCTTGTATATCTTAAAAGGTTACTCTTTAATTTTTATCTATATGTATATATATACAAAAATATCAATTTCCTGTTCAATTGTACAGGACATAATGTTTTTTTAATTCAATTACCTATTAGGTATGTAAATATATTATTTACTTTATTAAAACTTAAACAGCTGGATGAAACAGGTTCGAATCCCATTGAAAGTGAAAAAAATTTTTTGGTTTTCAAATCGACTCAGCTTCCACTCGCTATTGGGTTCAAATTAATGGCTTAATTAATAATTATCTTTAAAAAAAAAATACACAAATAAAATACAAAAATAATTTAATTGAATAATATAACTCACAGATACAGAATACCAAACAACTCAAATACAAAATTATTACAATATAAACATAATGAAACTGCATATATTGAAAATCACATTTCTACATGTTATAAAACCTAGTACTATCTCATGTAAATTGTATGTGGAATTCCCCCTGTTCCGACACGCACATATAAGGCTGTTGTACCTATAACAGTGAACAGTTCGTTGCGTGGAGTTGCCAGAGAAAAACAAAAAAAAAAAAAAAAATTTGATGCGTACATGAAAACTATCTGTGTCCAGTTGCTATTACTTTTTTTCTTATCTTGCATTCCAATTCTGTCTTTTGATCTTTTCCAATTCCTTCTTCTATTCTTTTTACACAAAAAAGAAAAGGAATAAAATTAAAAAACGGAAATAAGTTTGTTTGACGTTAGCATATTTTGATTGTGAATTGAAATATGTAGCTTTGACCTCCGAAATTGTCACGTGTCGCTGATTTGGAAAACGGTGATTAGACCACTTTTTATTTATTAATGATTAATTAATTTTTAGAAAATTAAACTACAATATCTTTTAAAGTCACTAATTTGATTTAAGTTTAACTGAAACAATTGGAATACTTGAATTTAATAATTTCAAAAATCGCCGTCTATGTATACATAAATACAATTCGGTATATATACTTTACATATTAAAACTTCATATATTCAAATTGTAATTAAAAAAATTCAATAATTTTCTAAAAACATTTTCATAATTTTGAATGAATAACAAATTTGGTATACGTATGATCTTTGTTTAAAATTATATGTCCGGTTTTTTTTTTACAGGCCTTCATACGTAGGTGTAAACATATATTTTATTTAAGTAGATAGCGGTGTATGTCATTAATATTTATTTTTATTTTATGATTTTTCTTTTTTTAGTTTGCCAAAATTTATTTTTAGAATTTGTATTAGAATTTAACAATTTTTTTTTTTAAAAAAAGAAATAGATAATAAAAAAGAGAACTGTAAAAATTTAATTTAATGAGTATATATATATATATATATATTTAAATTTTCTTGTTTCTGATTTCATCGTTGGATTTCGTTTACTCATTTTTTTTAAGGTTATCAACATTTTTTATATATGTATGCTATATTATATGTGTATAGATACGTATATATATAAACTAGTTATAAATATATGATTAATAAACTGTTAATAATGTTATAACAGAACCACTATACCCCTATGTATATATAATTATGTTATATACACCAAATTGTTATATATATATATATAATCTATATGTAATGTTATTTTTATATGGTGATTTGTCACTACACAATTTTCCGGGAATACTTAAATGTTGTAATTAGAAATGTAAAACTTAAAAAATTCCTATTTTTGGTTGTTTTTTTTTTGTTTTTCGATGGATTGGTGAAAACCTTCAAATGACAGACATTGGAACTGCACGGCTTTCCTTTACTTAGTACGACTTTAATTTAACATCAAAAACTCGCTTATTTTAAACCAAACTTTTGTAGGTATGGGATTTGTGATACAACTGTATAGAATATGAGCTTACTGTTTGGTTTCATGCATAAGTATGTAAAAGGTTTTAGTGATTTAGATTAAAGTACATGTGTGGGATAAAAGGTGTGGTCGTAAATGTAAACTTTTTGACGTAAAATATGCCATTTGACATTTATTATGATTTTAAGACCAAACAATTTGCAATCAGTAGACATTCAATTTACAAATAAATTTTTGTGGTAAGTAAATTTTTTAGTTTTGCAATGGATATAAAATCAACAGATTGTTTTTGTTTTCCACTTTTGAAATGAGTTTCCATCGCTAATCTTGTACAAATTAATAGTTTTAAGGTGGATGTGTCCCACAACAAACTTTGTGATTCACTTTCCAAATCCCTAGATATATCCAAATCTTTTTATTCTAAAATAAAATAAAGTTAATGTTAGTGTGCAAGGTTTATATTTTAATAATAATTGAAGAAATTATAATTAACTTATGTCCCATCACTGTTTTTATTAATCTTAAAATTTTCAATTAAGAACGTTAAAAATTATACCTACATATTTTTCTGATAAAAATCTCGCGATATGAAAAAATTTTTAATGTGCCTTAACCTATAATGAAATTTGAATATATACCTTTTTTCTGTAATAGTAGTAGTAATAGTATATCTATGCATGCATACACATATTTAGTACAATTGTATGTTCCTATTTATATAAAATTTTGATACATTTGTTAAGTTTTTTTTTTTTTATTTTATTTATAATTATATACACACTACACAGCCTGAAGCACATGCCAAGTTCAAATAAAATGGGGTGTGCAAGCGGTTATAATGTTTTTATTTATAAATATATATAAAAAAAAAAAAAATTAAAATGAGAAACAAATACCAGTGAATAAATTTGGAGGCTCGTCTTTTTTTTTGTTTTGCCTGTTTTTGTATATCTTTTTTTTATTTTTTAAGTTTTTATAGTTGAGTAGATTGCGTGTTACTTTGCTATTTATTAAAAAAATAAAAAAAAAGAAAACAAAAAAAAAATTAAACAGAAATTAAAAAAAGGAAAAAATAAAAACCAGTTTGATAATAAAAAAAAAAAAATTATAAATTTTATATTTTATTTGTGAATTATGACGAATATTAATTTTTTTGTTACTGTATGTATGCCTGGCCTGGCAATTTTTTTTTATTTAAACTGAAACTGATCATGATCTTGAATTTCGACAGTTTTTAGATATTAATTTTGTTTTTTTTTTTCTGTCGGTTAATTAATTTTTACTGAAGTTTTTTATTAATAAGAATGACTTTATTTTTTTATTTAAACTGAAAAATAATAAAACTCTTTATAACTTCGTAATAAAATAAAATTGTTTTTTTTTTTTTTTAATAACTGAAAAATTTGAATTCGGACATTTTTAGAATTGAAAAACGGAAATAACTGAAAAATATTATTTTTGCATAAAATTTGTAATAACCTCAGTTTTAAATTTTGTTAATTTAAATTGAGTTTTATTTTTGTATTAAATTAAATTGACATTAAAAAATGATCGAAGGCTTTGATAACTGTTAAAAAATGTGTAGAGTAGTTCCACGAATATATGATCGATAGCCTAGTGGTAAAGTGGCGGCTTTTCAATCGAAAAGTCTCAGGTTCAAATTCTGGTCGGATCATAGGTACCTAATAAAATAATATAGTGTATATTAAAATAATTTAATAAGAAGTTCAAATGTCAAATAGGCAAAGGATTAATAAGCAATATTTTCTATTGTCTGATACTACAAATAAATAAATAAATAAGTTCCACGGATTGTCAATTTTTATTTTTATTATTTTGTCATGTAAAATTTTTATTTAAGTTTACTGACATTTGGTACGATTTTTTCTCTGACTCCGACTTTTCAATTATGATAAATATAAATGATCGAAAACGTTCAAACCATATCGGTCGTTTTGCGCCATCCTGAAAAACATGTAGAAACTTCTTCGATTTTTTATATTTTTCATAACTTTTCGAAATTTTTGATCGCTGTTCTGTTCTGTACTGTTTAATTTCCAATTCCCCAAGTCTTCTTCACAAAATTCTGAAATAAAAATAAAAAACATAAATAAATTTAAAAAGTTATTAAACATTCAAACCATATCGGTCGTTTTGCGCCATCCTGTACAAAACATTATTTTTAGCAATTGGTAATTAATTGATATGTCGCCATTGTTAGCTTTAATTTAAGAGCAACCAAATTAAAAACAAAATATTTTTTATATGAGTAGGGTTTAAATTAACAATTATCTTGTATACTCAAGTTCAGATTCCAATCTAAAATTAATTGCCCAGACTTCAACATTAACTGTAACTCCACAGATTCCGACTACGACTCCAAAATAAGAAGTATTTAATTAAATAAAGCTAAATTTATTTTTAATTTATTTCTGGAATGGAAGTATACGAAAATCCAGCTTAAAACAATCTTATCGCTTTTATTTAAAATAAATTCATTTCTAATTTATGCTCAAATCAACAGTTCTTGTTTTAAGTATTAAATATGCAATATTCTTTAATTTGCAAAATAACGTTTTTAAAATTTAAAATAAAGAGTCCCTATAGGATCTAAGAAATTTTCATATTAAATAAATATAATTAATTGCATATTGTAAGGGACAATGCAAAAAAAAATTTATTATACTGAAACTACCTCGCCTCTATGATACTTAACATTTTTCAAATAAATTGTCTGTATCTATGTCAACTTTAATAATACAATTTCTAATTGAACGCACGGGATTTTTTTTTAAAAGCCTCCAATTATATTAAAAAAAAAAAAAAAAATAAAGTTCCCAAGGTTATGAGGTTAGGAAATAACACTGAAAATAGAAATTTACCAAAATGTTATCAAAAATACTATACCCAAAAATAGTTGATTTATTCAAAGTGGGTGATTAGATAGTGCGTCATCAAAAAAAAAGGGCTGATAAATTTTAATTCAATATGGAAGTGTTTTTTTTTATTTTTTTTTTTGGAAAATTAAAAATTAAATAAAAATGCGAAAAACAATCTTATCAATTTTATTTGAAAAGTATTCATGTTCAATTTAATTGACATTTGTTTATTTTTTTTTTTTTTTTTTTGACATTTGTTGTCTTTTTATTAAAATTGAAAGATAACTAGCAAGCCTATTAACAAATTAATAAAAATTATTTTAAGTTAGAATATAGTTATGTATGTATGTATATGTGTTCATTATAAAAATTGAAATTAAGAAAATTGAAAAGTCACACGTCAATGTCAAATTAATTTTTTTTTTTGTTTATTTTTTTTTTGAAGGAACAAATTTTGAATTTTTCACAAATTTAATTTTAGTTATTTTAAATTTTGGTAAATTTTTCAATTTTTTTGAATTTAATAAGTTTTTAATTTTATAAATTGAAAATTATTATCATGTATTTTATTGAAATTAATCCGATTTTTTTTTTGTTTTTTTTTTTCAACATTAAATTTAGTAATTAGATGCGCTAGAAAAACGTTCTTTATAATTCGATATAATTGAGTATATTCGTAATATCAATTTGATTTTTCGATTTTCAAGGTTTATCATTTTGTTTTTGAAAAAAAAGTTTGAAATAAAAATAAAGCATGAATAATGTTTAGACGTGTAGTAATGTTCCGGATGATGACACTTTGAAATTTAAATAATGACACTGATCTAATTGATTAATTGATAAAAATTTTTTTTTAAACAAATATTAATTTACGCTCAAGTGTGAAAATTATTTAATTAAAATTATAAAAACTTCAGTTATATAATATAAATATTATAATATTGTATTAAAAATATTGTATAAATAATAAAATTTGTAAATTTTATTCCCCGTGTAAACAAAGGCTTCTACAAAATCTTTATATTTTTTTCTACTTAAGGCTAACTTTTATTTTTATGGGGTTTTTCCTCTTTATACAATTTCCTGATCTTCTGTGCTATGTATTTGTGTCAGCTTCCCTTTTGGATTGTGGCTTCTCATCGAGGGCTAGTTTGAATATGACACAGCCTTCTTTTCTTTATAAAATGACGTATTCACCTTCACTTTCTTTCATTTATAGTAGTGATTAAATGTTGTTGCCCTGTAAAACATAATAATTCCAGGTTTGATATTGTTATTGACCAGCAGGTTCTGCTGATTATTCTAGTATACTTATTTACATATAGATTTGTATGTTGTTGTTGCTATTTCTGTATATCATCCATGTCTTGCTGTTATAGGTTTAAAACAGGAGTTAAATATTCTAATCTTAGTAATTCTGAAACGATGGGGTGCTTTCTATACGTGCTGCCTGTCAAATGTCGCTCTCGCCTTAGTTACTCTTTGTTACACATAATTCTTAATACACTACCATCTTCAGTGCAGTGCTGCCATTCATATAAAAATACATATTTTTAATTTTACAAATAATTTATTTATAATTTTAATAAATTTTTTTACTAATATTATTCTTTTTATTTTATTTTTTATAGATTTTTTATCATGTCGTCAAGTATTAAATATAATGGTATGCCTTGGCTTTATGTTAAATTATGCATTACGTGTAAATTTAACAATTGCAATTGTTGCTATGGTTGATTCAGCAACAAAAGATTCAACAATATTAGATATTGATAATAATAATACATTAATTAATTTTGAACGTGATCATAATTTAACATCATTATCATTGGTTTCACATATAACAACACCAATAAATAATGATAATTTAACAAATGTATTAGAAAATTTACCATCAGATCAATTAGATAAATCATCAAATGTTGAACCGAAATTTAATTGGGATACATATCAACAGAATTTTGTATTGGGTAGTTTCTTTTGGGGTTATATACTAACAGAATTACCAGGTGGTCGTTTAGCTGAATTGATTGGTGGACGTCGTGTATTTGGACATTCCATGTTATGGGCTAGTTTATTAACTTTGTTAACACCATTTGCAGCAAATACAGATTTTGTATTTTTAATTGTTGTAAGAGTTGTATTAGGTTTTATGTTGGGTGCATCATGGCCAGCAATACATCCAATGGCAGCTGTATGGATTAAACCAATGGATAGATCGAAATTTATGTCAAATATGATGGGTAAGTTTAAAAAAAAACGAAATTTGTTTTGAAGGAATTATTTTAATTAATTGTTAAATTTTAAATAAACAGCATCATCACTTGGAGCTGCTATTACAATGCCAATTTGTGGCGTATTGATTGCATCATTTGGATGGACAAGTGTATTTTATGCAACAGGTATGTTTTATTGGTTTTATATATTCTTTTTAATTAAGAATTTATAAATAGGGTGTGTCTGTTTAATTTCTTATTTGATGTGTCAAAATTGTCTCCAATTGAACAAAATTTAATAAAACTGTTATTTTTGTGTTAATTGACAATAAGTGGTTGTTTGATCACTTTTTTTTTTTTGGGACACATGGTTAATATTTTATTGAATATTCATTAAATAGAATTGTATTTTAAAAATTAAATTCAATATAGAAACAATAAAAGAAAAACTTGTTTAAATAATATAATTAAACAGTTATACGGAATAATATTTGATTATAATATGTAGGTATCTGGTATAACTTGGAAAGCTTCAAATTGATCGATGAAAAGAAATTAATTTTACTTATATGATCAATGATAAGTTAATTTATACTGTTGAAATGAAGTTCAGTTGTTTGTTTTTTTAAACTTTAGATAAAATCTTGTCAATTGAAGAAATTAAATTATAAATTCTAATTATGTTTTTTTTTTAATTTAATTAAATTAATAAAATTATTAAAAGAACATTGTATCTGTTAAGATTTAAATTACAAATTGTCAAATGAACATTTTTTTCAATTCTATTTCCGTAAATAAATATCTCAGTCTGACACATTGTATGTATAATTTAATAATTCAAGGTATACAGGAGTTTAGAATGTTAATAAAGTTCAATTATTTTTTTTTTTTTATTAACTGCCAATTTAATATTAATTAATTAATTCTATAATAAAAAATTTAAAGTCACGAGAAAACATTTTCAAATATATGAAATTAGAATTTTTTCATTTGAAATAAATTAATTAATAGTTAAGTTTTTATTATTTTATTTCCGTTTTTATGTAAATTTTAAGTTTTAAATATATACAAGACAATAAATAACAGATTATTGTGTATATAATTATTATGTGATGACGATCAGTCGAAGAATTTTCTTATTTATTCAAATGTATTATACATGTATGAATGTATTCGAATTAAATAATATATTATTTATATATTCTTTGATAAGTTTGTAGATTTTTAGAAGTTTATAAGGGAAAATACCTACCCTTTATTAATATAAATACAATAAACAATAATATTAATTAATATTTTTTCCAATTTGTATATTGATAATATCAATGACGTAAATGAAATTTAAATAATAATAAAAAAAGTTGAATAATATTATATACAAATTGATTATTAATTACATTAATAAATACCTATAGTCATGTTATTGCATTTAATATTATTAATTTTGATAAAAAATACCATATAAAAGCGATTTAGGACAATTTTTGTGATCTAATGATTTTTTTAGTATTTTAATTTATGAATTGAGTAAAGAACTTGTCTGCTAATAGTTTTAGCCATTTTGAAACAATTTTTAAATTAAAAACAAAATTATTGATATCTACTCGAAAATTATACTACCAGGGTATTTCGAGCTTCAATTTTTACCTCACTGGGCTACTCGGGTTACTCGGGTAATTGTTAAAAAAAATACAAGACAATAAATAGTTTTATGCATTATATAGATAATTCCGGGTTATTTAATAGGTGCTACATGATTTATTATAGTGTTAGCATTTTTGAGAACTCCAATAGAAATTTTTTTGTCAAGTCCTTAATGGATTGAAAAATACAATTCAATTCATTTAATATTTGACATTACAAATAAACAGAATACAATTACTCGTATGCGAATTATACTCCTAGGGTATTTCGAGCTTCAATTTTTACCTCATCGGGCTCCTCGGGTTACCCGGGTAGTTATTGAAAAGAAATACAAGATAATAAATATATTTCTATGCGTTATATAGATAATTCCGGGGTATTTAATAGGTGCTACATGATTTAACATAGTGTTAGCATTTTTGAGAACTCCAATAGAAATTTTTTTGTCAAGTCCTTAATGGATGGAAAAATATAATTCAATTTATTTAATATTTGACATTACAAATAAACAGAATACAATTACTCGCGAATTATACTACCAGGGTATTTCGAGCTTCAATTTTTACCTCATCGGGCTCCTCGGGTTACCCGGGTAGTTATTGAAAAGAAATACAAGATAATAAACATATTTTAATGCATTATATATATAATTCCGGGGTATTTAATAGGTGCTACATGATTTAACATAGTGTTAGCATTTTTGAGAACTCCAATAGAAATTTTTTTGTCAAGTCCTTAATGGATGGAAAAATTTAATTCAATTCATTTAATATTTGACATTACAAATAAACAGAATACAATTACTCGTATGCGAATTATACTCCTAGGGTATTTCGAGCTTCAATTTTTACCTCATCGGGCTCCTCGGGTTACCCGGGTAGTTATTGAAAAGAAATACAAGATAATATATATATTTTTATGCATTATATATATAATTCCGGGGTATTTAATAGGTGCTACATGATTTAACATAGTGTTAGCATTTTTGTGAACTCCAATAGAAATTTTTTTGTCAAGTCCTTAATGGATGGAAAAATTTAATTCAATTCATTTAATATTTGACATTACAAATATACGGAACACAATTACTCGAGAATTATACTACCAGGGTATTTCGAGCTTCAATTTTTACCTAACTGGATTACTCGGATTACTCGGGTAATTGTTGAAAAAGAATATAAGATAATAAATATATTTCTATGTATTATATAGATAATTCCGGGGTATTTAATAGGTGCTACATGATTTAAGATAGTGTTAGCATTTTTGAGAACTCCAAAAGAAATTTTTTGTCAAGTCCTTAATGGATGGAAAAATATAATTCCATTCATTTAATATTTGACATCACAAATATACGGAACACAATTACTCGAGAATTATACTACAATGGTATTTCGAGCTTCAATTTTTACCTCATCGAGCTACTCGGGATACTCGGGTAATTGTTGAAAAAGAATATAAGATAATAAATATATTTCTATGCATTATATAGATAATTCCGGGGTATTTAATAGGTGCTACATGATTAACCATAGTGTTAGCATTTTTGAGAACTCCAAAAGAAATTTTTTGTCAAGTCCTTAATGGATGGAAAAATATAATTCAATTCATTTAATATTTGACATTACAAATATACGGAACACAATTACTCGAGAATTATACTACCAGGGTATTTCGAGCTTCAATTTTTACCTAACTGGATTACTCGGATTACTCGGGTAATTGTTGAAAAAGAATATAAGATAATAAATATATTTTTATGTATTATATAGATAATTCCGGGGTATTTAATAGGTGCTACATGATTTAACATAGTGTTAGCATTTTTGTGAACTCCAAAAGAAATTTTTTTGTCAAGTCCTTAATGGATGGAAAAATTTAATTCAATTCATTTAATATTTGACATCACAAATAAATAGAATACAATTACTGGCCAATTAACTACCAGGGTATTTCGAGCTTCAATTTTTACCTCATCGGGCTCCTCGGGTTACCCGGGTAGTTATTGAAAAGAAATACAAGATAATATATATATTTTTATGCATTATATGTATAATTCCGGGGTATTTAATAGGTGCTACATGATTTAACATAGTGTTAGCATTTTTGTGAACTCCAATAGAAATTTTTTTGTCAAGTCCTTAATGGATGGAAAAATTTAATTCAATTCATTTAATATTTGACATTACAAATAAACAGAATACAATTACTGGCGAATTAACTACCAGGGTATTCCGAGCTTCAATTTTTACCTCATCGGGCTCCTCGGGTTACCCGGGTAGTTATTGAAAAGAAATACAAGATAATAAATATATTTTTATGCATTATATATATAATTCCGGGGTATTTAATAGGTGCTACATGATTTAACTTAGTGTTAGCATTTTTGTGAACTCCAATAGAAATTTTTTTGTCAAGTCCTTAATGGATGGAAAAATTTAATTCAATTCATTTAATATTTGACATCACAAATAAATAGAATACAATTACTGGCCAATTAACTACCAGGGTATTTCGAGCTTCAATTTTTACCTCATCGGGCTCCTCGGGTTACCCGGGTAGTTATTGAAAAGAAATACAAGATAATATATATATTTTTATGCATTATATGTATAATTCCGGGGTATTTAATAGGTGCTACATGATTTAACATAGTGTTAGCATTTTTGTGAACTCCAATAGAAATTTTTTTGTCAAGTCCTTAATGGATGGAAAAATTTAATTCAATTCATTTAATATTTGACATTACAAATAAACAGAATACAATTACTGGCGAATTAACTACCAGGGTATTCCGAGCTTCAATTTTTACCTCATCGGGCTCCTCGGGTTACCCGGGTAGTTATTGAAAAGAAATACAAGATAATATATATATTTTTATGCATTATATGTATAATTCCGGGGTATTTAATAGGTGCTACATGATTTAACATAGTGTTAGCATTTTTGTGAACTCCAATAGAAATTTTTTTGTCAAGTCCTTAATGGATGGAAAAATTTAATTCAATTCATTTAATATTTGACATCACAAATAAACAGAATACAATTACTGGCGAATTAACTACCAGGGTATTCCGAGCTTCAATTTTTACCTCATCGGGCTCCTCGGGTTACTCGGGTAGTTATTGAAAAGAAATACAAGATAATATATATATTTTTATGCATTATATATATAATTCCGGGGTATTTAATAGGTGCTACATGATTTAACATAGTGTTAGCATTTTTGTGAACTCCAATAGAAATTTTTTTGTCAAGTCCTTAATGGATGGAAAAATTTAATTCAATTCATTTAATATTTGACATCACAAATAAACAGAATACAATTACTCGGGAATTATACTACCAGGGTATTTCGAGCTTTAATTTTTACGTCATCGGGCTCCTCGGGTTACCCGGGTAGGTATTGAAAAAAAATACAAGATAATATATATATTTTTATGCATTATATATATAATTCCGGGGTATTTAATAGGTGCTACATGATTTAACATAGTGTTAGCATTTTTGTGAACTCCAATAGAAATTTTTTTGTCAAGTCCTTAATGGATGGAAAAATTTAATTCAATTCATTTAATATTTGACATTACAAATAAACAGAATACAATTACTGGCGAATTAACTACCAGGGTATTCCGAGCTTCAATTTTTACCTCATCGGGCTCCTCGGGTTACTCGGGTAGTTATTGAAAAGAAATACAAGATAATATATATATTTTTATGCATTATATATATAATTCCGGGGTATTTAATAGGTGCTACATGATTTAACTTAGTGTTAGCATTTTTGTGAACTCCAATAGAAATTTTTTTGTCAAGTCCTTAATGGATGGAAAAATTTAATTCAATTCATTTAATATTTGACATCACAAATAAACAGAATACAATTACTGGCGAATTAACTACCAGGGTATTCCGAGCTTCAATTTTTACCTCATCGGGCTCCTCGGGTTACCCGGGTAGTTATTGAAAAGAAATACAAGATAATAAATATATTTTTATGCATTATATATATAATTCCGGGGTATTTAATAGGTGCTACATGATTTAACATAGTGTTGGCATTTTTGTGAACTCCAATAGAAATTTTTTTGTCAAGTCCTTAATGGATGGAAAAATTTAATTCAATTCATTTAATATTTGACATTACAAATAAACAGAATACAATTACTGGCGAATTAACTACCAGGGTATTCCGAGCTTCAATTTTTACCTCATCGGGCTCCTCGGGTTACCCGGGTAGTTATTGAAAAGAAATACAAGATAATATATATATTTTTATGCATTATATATATAATTCCGGAGTATTTAATAGGTGCTACATGATTTAACATAGTGTTGGCATTTTTGTGAACTCCAATAGAAATTTTTTTGTCAAGTCCTTAATGGATGGAAAAATTTAATTCAATTCATTTAATATTTGACATTACAAATAAACAGAATACAATTACTGGCGAATTAACTACCAGGGTATTCCGAACTTCAATTTTTACCTCATCGGGCTCCTCGGGTTACCCGGGTAGTTATTGAAAAGAAATACAAGATAATATATATATTTTTATGCATTATATATATAATTCCGGAGTATTTAATAGGTGCTACATGATTTAACATAGTGTTAGCATTTTTGTGAACTCCAATAGAAATTTTTTTGTCAAGTCCTTAATGGATGGAAAAATTTAATTCAATTCATTTAATATTTGACATCACAAATAAATAGAATATAATTACTGGCCAATTAACTACCAGGGTATTTCGAGCTTCAATTTTTACCTCATCGGGCTCCTCGGGTTACCCGGGTAGTTATTGAAAAGAAATACAAGATAATATATATATTTTTATGCATTATATATATAATTCCGGGGTATTTAATAGGTGCTACATGATTTAACATAGTGTTGGCATTTTTGTGAACTCCAATAGAAATTTTTTTGTCAAGTCCTTAATGGATGGAAAAATTTAATTCAATTCATTTAATATTTGACATCATAAATAAACAGAATACAATTACTGGCGAATTAACTACCAGGGTAATCCGAGCTTCAATTTTTACCTCATCGGGCTCCTCGGGTTACCCGGGTAGTTATTGAAAAGAAATACAAGATAATATATATATTTTTATGCATTATATATATAATTCCGGGGTATTTAATAGGTGCTACATGATTTAACATAGTGTTGGCATTTTTGTGAACTCCAATAGAAATTTTTTTGTCAAGTCCTTAATGGATGGAAAAATTTAATTCAATTCATTTAATATTTGACATTACAAATAAACAGAATACAATTACTGGCGAATTAACTACCAGGGTATTCCGAACTTCAATTTTTACCTCATCGGGCTCCTCGGGTTACCCGGGTAGTTATTGAAAAGAAATACAAGATAATATATATATTTTTATGCATTATATATATAATTCCGGAGTATTTAATAGGTGCTACATGATTTAACATAGTGTTAGCATTTTTGTGAACTACAATAGAAATTTTTTTGTCAAGTCCTTAATGGATGGAAAAATTTAATTCAATTCATTTAATATTTGACATCACAAATAAACAGAATGCAATTACTCGGGAATTATACTACCAGGGTATTTCGAGCTTCAATTTTTACCTCATCGGGCTCCTCGGGTTACCCGGGTAGTTATTGAAAAGAAATACAAGATAATATATATATTTTTATGCATTATATATATAATTCCGGGGTATTTAATAGGTGCTACATGATTTAACATAGTGTTAGCATTTTTGTGAACTCCAATAGAAATTTTTTTGTCAAGTCCTTAATGGATGGAAATATATAATTCAATTCATTTAATATTTGACATCACAAATAAATAGAATACAATTACTGGCCAATTAACTACCAGGGTATTTCGAGCTTCAATTTTACCTCATCGGGCTCCTCGGGTTACCCGGGTAGTTATTGAAAAGAAATACAAGATAATATATATATTTTTATGCATTATATATATAATTCCGGGGTATTTAATAGGTGCTACATGATTTAACATAGTGTTGGCATTTTTGTGAACTCCAATAGAAATTTTTTTGTCAAGTCCTTAATGGATGGAAAAATTTAATTCAATTCATTTAATATTTGACATCACAAATAAACAGAATACAATTACTCGGCGAATTATACTACCAGGGTATTTCGAGCTTTAATTTTTACCTCATCGGGCTCCTCGGGTTACCCGGGTAGTTATTGAAAAGAAATACAAGATAATATATATATTTTTATGCATTATATATATAATTCCGGAGTATTTAATAGGTGCTACATGATTTAACATAGTGTTGGCATTTTTGTGAACTCCAATAGAAATTTTTTTGTCAAGTCCTTAATGGATGGAAAAATTTAATTCAATTCATTTAATATTTGATATTACAAATAAACAGAATACAATTACTGGCGAATTAACTACCAGGGTATTCCGAGCTTCAATTTTTACCTCATCGGGCTCCTCGGGTTACCCGGGTAGTTATTGAAAAGAAATACAAGATAATATATATATTTTTATGCATTATATATATAATTCCGGAGTATTTAATAGGTGCTACATGATTTAACATAGTGTTGGCATTTTTGTGAACTCCAATAGAAATTTTTTTGTCAAGTCCTTAATGGATGGAAAAATTTAATTCAATTCATTTAATATTTGACATTACAAATAAACAGAATACAATTACTGGCGAATTAACTACCAGGGTATTCCGAACTTCAATTTTTACCTCATCGGGCTCCTCGGGTTACCCGGGTAGTTATTGAAAAGAAATACAAGATAATATATATATTTTTATGCATTATATATATAATTCCGGAGTATTTAATAGGTGCTACATGATTTAACATAGTGTTAGCATTTTTGTGAACTCCAATAGAAATTTTTTTGTCAAGTCCTTAATGGATGGAAAAATTTAATTCAATTCATTTAATATTTGACATCACAAATAAATAGAATATAATTACTGGCCAATTAACTACCAGGGTATTTCGAGCTTCAATTTTTACCTCATCGGGCTCCTCGGGTTACCCGGGTAGTTATTGAAAAGAAATACAAGATAATATATATATTTTTATGCATTATATATATAATTCCGGGGTATTTAATAGGTGCTACATGATTTAACATAGTGTTGGCATTTTTGTGAACTCCAATAGAAATTTTTTTGTCAAGTCCTTAATGGATGGAAAAATTTAATTCAATTCATTTAATATTTGACATCATAAATAAACAGAATACAATTACTGGCGAATTAACTACCAGGGTAATCCGAGCTTCAATTTTTACCTCATCGGGCTCCTCGGGTTACCCGGGTAGTTATTGAAAAGAAATACAAGATAATATATATATTTTTATGCATTATATATATAATTCCGGGGTATTTAATAGGTGCTACATGATTTAACATAGTGTTGGCATTTTTGTGAACTCCAATAGAAATTTTTTTGTCAAGTCCTTAATGGATGGAAAAATTTAATTCAATTCATTTAATATTTGACATTACAAATAAACAGAATACAATTACTGGCGAATTAACTACCAGGGTATTCCGAACTTCAATTTTTACCTCATCGGGCTCCTCGGGTTACCCGGGTAGTTATTGAAAAGAAATACAAGATAATATATATATTTTTATGCATTATATATATAATTCCGGAGTATTTAATAGGTGCTACATGATTTAACATAGTGTTAGCATTTTTGTGAACTACAATAGAAATTTTTTTGTCAAGTCCTTAATGGATGGAAAAATTTAATTCAATTCATTTAATATTTGACATCACAAATAAACAGAATGCAATTACTCGGGAATTATACTACCAGGGTATTTCGAGCTTCAATTTTTACCTCATCGGGCTCCTCGGGTTACCCGGGTAGTTATTGAAAAGAAATACAAGATAATATATATATTTTTATGCATTATATATATAATTCCGGGGTATTTAATAGGTGCTACATGATTTAACATAGTGTTAGCATTTTTGTGAACTCCAATAGAAATTTTTTTGTCAAGTCCTTAATGGATGGAAATATATAATTCAATTCATTTAATATTTGACATCACAAATAAATAGAATACAATTACTGGCCAATTAACTACCAGGGTATTTCGAGCTTCAATTTTACCTCATCGGGCTCCTCGGGTTACCCGGGTAGTTATTGAAAAGAAATACAAGATAATATATATATTTTTATGCATTATATATATAATTCCGGGGTATTTAATAGGTGCTACATGATTTAACATAGTGTTGGCATTTTTGTGAACTCCAATAGAAATTTTTTTGTCAAGTCCTTAATGGATGGAAAAATTTAATTCAATTCATTTAATATTTGACATCACAAATAAACAGAATACAATTACTCGGCGAATTATACTACCAGGGTATTTCGAGCTTTAATTTTTACCTCATCGGGCTCCTCGGGTTACCCGGGTAGTTATTGAAAAGAAATACAAGATAATATATATATTTTTATGCATTATATATATAATTCCGGAGTATTTAATAGGTGCTACATGATTTAACATAGTGTTAGCATTTTTGTGAACTCCAATAGAAATTTTTTTGTCAAGTCCTTAATGGATGGAAAAATTTAATTCAATTCATTTAATATTTGACATCACAAATAAACAGAATACAATTACTTAGCATTTTTGAGAACTCCAAAAGAAATTTTTTTGTCAAGTCCTTAATGGATGGAAAAATATAATTTAATTCATTTAATTTTTAACTGTATTTCATTATTGTTCTAATGATCTGAATCAATGTACTAATGAATGGAAGAATAGAACATTTTTGCGAATTGAATGTCAAAATGATTCAAATTACTCTAGTTTTATTTTTAACCTATTTTAAGTAATTAAAAGCTAGTGATTAGTGAATGAAACTAAGTTACATAACCTTAAAATGTGTGATTTTAAAATTATGAGTCTTATTTTAACATATATAAATAATGCTAATTCTTGCATTAGTGCTAATTTTTTAAAGCACCTGTCAGTTAGAACAGTTTTTTCAAAAATTATAACACAAGGGTTTACTTCAATTAAAAAATAGAACCTAATTGTAAAAATAAATAATACAAATTATGATATAAAATATAATTAAATTATAATTTTTTTTTGTTTGTAAATTAATTATTCAAATATTTATTTAGGAGAAATTTTTAATTATCATTTTTTTTTTTGACACTTTGTTTTTATATTTTAGGTTAAAATGTTAATTAGCAACATTGACCGCAGTAAAATTGATTATCTCATTCTATTTTTGTCTCTGTTTTTCTATTTTATAATATATTATACATATATATATATATATATATATACCTATATTATATATTTTTTTTAATTTATCTTTTAAAATTCGTTGTCGCCTGACTTCTTAATTAAAATTATTATCAGCCATTCCTGTTCAATTTTTTTCTTTTTAAGTAAAAGTTTTGCAAAAAAAAAACTCGTGTATAAATTTGAATATTTTTCGGAAAAAAAAAACGATTAAAAATTTAAAAAACGTTGATTCTGAAGGTTATTTAGTGTATTGTATAGATAGGTATAGGTATGATGAATTTTTAGAATGGTTTTACTAATGAATTTCTAATTAACTATTTGCTTAGTTGTTTGCTTCAAGAAGTTGAAATTTTTTTTTTTGGAATTTTTAATTCTTTAGTTTTTAAGTTTTTTAAAATATATACGAAAAAAAGGGTGTGGTTTGTTGACTCAGTTTTGTTAATTTTGAAATGTTCTTTGAGATGTAATTTATTAATGAAGACAATACAGAATTTTTGAATGAATGATTCAATAAGAATGTAGGTGTAGTATACCTGAAAGTGTCAAAGTCTAATTTTAAATTAGAGTTAATTAATTTGATATCTACATCATTTTCAAATGTTAGTTAATTCTTGAAAAAAATTTAATTTGATGGTACTGGGTTTTTATATACTCCTCTTGGGTTTTTATATACTAATGTATTCTAGCGAATGCTTATTTCTTGTTTGCTTATTTCGTTTTTGAACGATTTTTTTTTGAATATTATTAGAGAACCATGTTCTCATCTAGAATTATATTACGAGGTTTTAAAGTTGTGAGACATTTGATGTCAAATATTCCATTATCTCCAAAATTCGCTTTTGGCGCTTACGACTTTTTTCCTTAGCACGGCAGTGAAGGCACAGTCTAATTTTTAGGTTTTTTTTTTCAAATATTTCGTAAGAGACATATAGTATGAAAAAATTTTTTAAATAAAAGTTGTTACACAAATAAAAAGCTATAACTTCGCCATAACTTCGCAGTTTTTGTCAAAGTATTTTGATCCGACGAGCTTCTCGTGTCCTCTTAATTATATTTTTAAAAAAACATTGTATAAATTAAAAAAGGAAAATCATATTATGCTTTTCCTGTAATAGCGGTTGGTTCTGACATTGTTGTAATATTTCATTTCTTTTCTAATACTTTCACCAGGATAGCGTCCGACTGTTTAATTATTTATTTAATTAGTTTTTTGACGTTGAATTTATAATTTGACAAGTTCAAAATAAAAAGAACATTAAAATTAATTTAATAGTATAAAGGTAACATTTAAATTCTATATAAACGTACTTTTATACATAAATGTTACCGCACTCCATACAATTCAACTGATTTAATTTTTTTATTTAAAACATTTTTTATTTCATACTTTTTTTTTTTTTAAATTGATTTTAATTTATTGTAAAATTGACTTTTAGGTTTTCTTTTATACATTTGTTGATTTTTCTATTTTATTGAATTATTTGCATAGTAATTAATTTGTTAAATTAAAAAAAAAAACTAAACTTATTTCAATTGTAAAAAATTAAATTGTATATTTAATATAATTGTATTTTGTTTATTTTATTGTAATTTTAAATTGAAATAAATCAGAATGATAAGTAATTGTTTTAAATCAAAGTATATTTAATGAATATTTAATAATATTATTTGATCTATAACAATAAAAATACCTTTTATTAAATTTGATAAAGTTGACACGTTTTTGCAATATAAAATATACTATAAATACTATTTTTTGAAATAATAATCTTATATAATTTTAATTTAATAATTTTTTTAATAACAGGTGGTGCTGCTTTAATTTGGTCAGTATTTTGGTTTGTATTAATTCACGATACACCAGCAACTCATCCAAGAATATCATCAGAAGAAAGACGTGAAATTGAAGAAGCAATTGGTAGTTCAACATCAAAACAAAGACCAAGTTATGTACCATGGAAACAAATGTTAACATCATCAGCTGTATGGGCAATTATTTTAACCCACGGCTTATCTGTATTTGGATTCTTTACTGTGATAAATCAATTACCAACTTATATGAAGACAATTTTACATTTCAATATTAAAAGTGTAAGTATATATTATTTATTTTAAAAATTATAAATTTTTTAATTAGTAGATTACAATAGTAAAACAGTTTTGCCCCTTTCAGAAGAAATTAAATTCTATAAATTTCGTACAGAACCCTGCAGGACTGATTCTTTTCTTTATAATTTGGGTACTATAAAACCCATAAATTAAAAAGTTTACAAGTTGTAACTACTTGTAATATTTGTTTGTAAGAACAATTGTAAAAATATTGTCTTTCATGATGAACTATTTTAAATATTTGATGTTTAGTTTTTTTAAACTTCTAAATTTTTTTTTTAAATTTACTGATAAACTAAAGTTCTAATTTACAAAACTTAATTTTATTGGAAAATAAACTTGTTAACAATTCCACTTAAATCACACTTCCTAACTCGTAAACAATTTTACTTAACTCCGAGTCAATTCCACTTAACTCTTTAGACTATTACAAAATTTCGTTTTTTTACAAGTGTTTTTAGAATTGTGAAGATTCAGTAGATACTTGTAAAAATAGTTTTTGATTACAAGTTTTGATTATAGATATAGAAAAATTGTAAAATTTTACAAAGTACTCAATTTTGAGTTCTTTGGGCTATTTCACCAAATTTACAATTTGCTATTGCAAAAATTGTAACTAAAAAAAAAATTTTGTAACAAGTTTTTAAAAATCCATGATTTGTATTTGACAAAACCAAAATTTAGATAAAATTTACAAATTTGTTTAAATTACTTGCAAGTTGTAGTATCGTCAATTTGGTAAAATACGCCCCTGGTACAGAATTTTGCTTGTAAATCTAATGTTATATGAAATGAAATATTTTAAAATTTTGCAATTTTTTTAGGAGTTGGGTCTGAAATCCTGGTTTAGAAAATCTCGGTTTTACAAAATCTCGTTTTAGAAAATCTTGTTTTAAGAAAATCTCGTTTTACGAAAATTTCATTTTAGAAAATCCATATTTTTATATTCTGGAAAAAGCTGATAATTCTGGTTTTGTGTTCAACTCCAAAATCCTTAAAAACCAGATTTTTCAATTAAAAAAGAGATTTTTCCATAAAAAACGAGATTTTCTAAAACGAAATTTTCTAAAAACGAGATTTAAAAAAAAAAGATTTACTAAACCGATATTATGGAAAGCCTCCCCTTTTTTAGAAAATATTTTTGAAAATTTGATGTTTTGAACACACCCCCATTTAGAGAAATTTCGAATTACATATACTTAACGGATATTCAAAAACTCAATTATTTATGCTGTTCACATAATGGCAGTCAAATTAAAATCACTTCAATTAGAATAAGTTTTACAATTTAAAACGTTTAATGTATCATCATTATGTAGACCATATAGTAACAATAAAAACTTTGCAATTATTTTAAGTACATATTAATAAATAATGACTATTAAAGTAGTTTAAAAATTTAATTAATGACAACAGAATAAATTAAGTTCAAATTCCAAAGTAAATTCGAACAGACACCAACAAATGTTATTAATAAATTTGTATATATGTTGTAGGAGTTTTAATACAATTTTAAATGGTTTAATAAATTGTTGGCGTAATTTTTTTTAATTTTAAACTATTTTTGAATTAATTTCTTAAATACATATAATTAATATTAATTTGGTAAAACAACAAAAAATGCCGAATGATGCCATTCATTTAAAATTTTCTTCAGGTTTAAAATATAATTTTTTTATACAAAATTAACAAAATAGTTAACTAAATATTGTATTACTAATTGTTCTGGAATTTTTGATTAATTACTTTTTGTTTTGCTTCAATTTATAAATTTGGATTATTTTTTTTAAGTAATCTTTCTTGGAATTTTTTTTGTGAGCCCATAAGAGTATGGGATTTTTTACTTTTAAAAACTTTTATTATTATGAAATAATTTTTTAAATTAAGTTCATTTAAATGCTTGCCGATGTTAGTTGTAGAATTTTTTGTCATTTTTATATTCTTTTAATAATTTTCAAACACTAATTTGGAATATCCAAATAAAGTAGATAGTTAGCACTGAGAGAGGATGCGTACATAAACATGAAATAGTAGAAAAATACCTTGAACACTGTATATAAATATGCGTATTTAAATAATTCTTACATATAATTAAATGGATATATTAGATATTTTACGGAAATTCCAGAAACTTTTTTACGTTTTATACGATATAATGACAATGTCAGTTAAGCTGATAGTGTGTACTCAACCTTAAACTGAAGTTAAAAAAATATGCTTTTTTAATTTAATACAAATTTTATCTTTTAAATTTCTTTTAATAATGAAGCAAAATTGATAGTCTGTACTCGTGAACTCTATTCTATCACATTCACTCAAATTATCAGTATTAAACTTCTTAAATTCTGAAAGAACTATTTCTCGTTTCTACTCTCTAATGATTTTCTAAAGCGGATTTCACACTATCAATGTTTTTGAATATTAATTGGAAATAGGAAAATCAGATGGTAAAATTTATAGTGTGTACTTGTGAACTCTGTTTTATTCTCAGTACTATATAATCCAAAAATACTGTTGGAAAAACCGATACTGTCTTCTAAGTATAATGTTTTCTAAAGCGTATTAAACACCATCAATGTTTTTGAAAATAAATCGAAATGTGATAATAAAACCATGGGAATTTGTACACCGCTTGCAATTAAACATACAAGAATTACCAACTTCACATATGATGGCATGAGTTTATATATTATACCCGTTATGCACATGTCAAAAAAATGTTCATAAGCTCTGCTACCAACATCTTTAATTTTAAAGGCCATTCCTAATTTGTCGACTTTTTGGTTTATATTGGAATGCTTCAAAATTACATTTTAAATACAGAGTTTATTTAATTCAGATTCTCTTTATTGAAAATGTAATCACTTTGGTACTTTGTATAGAAATAATAGATAATGAAACAGGAACAATATATATATATATTATTTTTCTCATTGCATCAGTTTGTCAATGACTTAAAAAAATAAGAAAAATTTTCCATTCATTAAAATAATCAAAAAAATATAAAATAAGAAAAATAATTTTTTTTTTTGAAAAATGAAGAATTGACGTTGACCCTTTTTTGCAAGATAAGAAAAAATCAAGACAGCGTAATGAAATATTACCCAAAATAAAAATTATGTGATTTATTTGATTTTGCGGGGAGCACGGTGTTATCACTCTAAATAGTCAATAATTTTCACTATTTAGAGTGATAATAGAAGTCAGAGATCTAATTAAATTTTACAAACCAATGAAGGCAACTATTAATTATTAGTAAAAGTTTGAAATAGACGTTAAATGCGTTAAATGTTACAAGGTGTTAAATTTGATTTTTGTAGCTTTGGACCGGACTCTTTTCTAAATTAATAATGGGCTTTGTATTATGGCATATCCCCTTCCGTATTATCGTTTAGAGTATTGTTTAGTGTATTTGGGAAAACGATCAATAGTTTCTTAAATTAATCGCTTTGATGGGCGTTAATAAGGACCGTAAAGTGCATGTAATGTCCGATGAATTTCTCGAGTTAAACCATTTTTTTTTTAAATAAATTAAAACAATATGTTAACCTGACTCCGGCGTTAATTTATTCATGAATAATTGCCATGTTAAATCAGTTGTCGCAGAAAAACAGTGTAGCCAATATATAGTTATCCGCTTCCGTTATCCGCAAGGATTTCGTTAATAATTGAATGGTCTTACGAATACGCATACTTGTGAGATTATAGATTATACTTGATTTATTATAATATAATTCTTATGCTAATCGGCATACAATTGAATTATAATTTATTCTACTCTACATAATATGGTTTAATTTCAATACACTTATATTGACAATTGTTGCTATTCTGCTTTGTGTTTTTGCGCAATTGAATGCAAGTAAGTCAATTTAAAAAAAAAATTTTTTTACTGTACAATGATGGCGGCGGTATAACATGAAATTTATATGAATGAAAATATTCAATTTTTCAATGATTTATTTCATTTTGCTTTGTTTGTTTGTTTATTGTATGGGTTTCTCTGACTCTACTGATCTGAATTTGGTATGAATTAAAAAACAAAATAATAAATATACATATAGTAATATATGCAATTGTTTGATTTATTTATTTTTATATTCAATTATTTTTCAATTTTTAATGTTTATTTTTAAAAATTCGGTCAAATTTTTGAAAAGTATAAATTCCAGTAAAGGCTGAAGTTGTATAGGAATTTGTAAATTTAAAATAGAAATATAGTTTATTTAGCATATTTATTGAAAATTAAAAATATTTTGGCAGTCCGGACAGAATGCTGAAGAATTAAAAAAAAAAGAACATTAAATATGTGTTTTAGTATAATAATTATCTTTCATTTTAGAATATTCTCTTTAGGCGTTGGAATGTGCTAGTGAAAATTATAAAAAATAAATATTGACTAAATACCTGAATTAGTTGAAACTTAGGGTCAGGTGACTATGCTCTACACCAAACAATGCTTAGAAAACATTCCTGAAACTACCACTCTGTACGCTGAAATAATAGTCTATTGCGTTATAAATTTTTATCTTAAATGTCCGAAAATTATATCAAATGTATTTCCAACTAAAGGTAAAAACACAATTCCGACCACCGACTACCGACCACCAGCTAAATTCGCTCCGCTCAACTTTATTTTTTAAGAAGAAATAATTGTAACGAAGCGAAAAATAAAAATATAAACAAAAATATCAAAAATTTAAAAATGAATTTGTTAAAAATTGTATGAACTGTACAAATTGCTCGTAAGGTATTTACAGCATATAGATTGTCTAAAAGAATTTGAAATTGTAGAAGAAGAAGCTGGTCGGTACGTGAAGTAAATATAGCCCGAGATGAGTTTGAGTTTTTTGAAAAATTCTTCAAAGTTTAAAATTGAACTCATTATTAAAGTTTAAAAATTCTGTCAAATTCAAAAATTTGTTTTTAACGTTTAAAAATATTGTCAAACTCGACTACAGCGACAAAATTAGAAAATAAATCTATATCGACGACGACGAGAATTTGGTTGAGCGACGGTCGTCACAATTATGTGCAAATACTTAAGAACCCAAATGTTTCAAAATTTTCGCCGCGTATATTTCGTCGGTGGCCGGAATTGTATTTTTACCTTAAAGCGTCGCAATTCGCGCTAATTTTGCTGTCAAAATTTATCGCCGAAAATTACTGATCAAATGACAGAATTTTGCACTTAATTTGAAGTAAAATACGTATTGAACTAATGTCACGTGTTTTTCATTAAAATATGATATTATGATTACTAATTTCAATAAGTTAATATATTACGCAAAGTATAGGTACATAGCATTGAGTGTCATTGGGTGTCAAAAAATCAAATCATAATTTTGTCTAAGAGTGAGTGTTTTTTTTTACTAAATAAAGCTTAAATGATGCGATCAGTGGCTGATGCAAGAAAGCCTTAGTGTCAGCTGATGCAAAAAAGTTCTGGTGTCAAGTGCTAGTACTATAGTTTCGGAAACGACTTTAGAGTTTCGTTAAGCTTAAAAATTTTCATATAAAATTTCAGCATTGCAACAAATTTAGCCGAAGTTAGTTTTGGGAATTGTTAACATCATTTTTAGATTGAATTTATTTTGTTTTAAAATATTTAACTGCTTCCATATATTAAAAGTTTTTTTGAATATTATCGAAATTTTTACATTTATTTTTGAATTTATGACAAAAAAAAATAAGAAAAAAAAAAAGTAAACAAAAAACGATAACTTCAAAAAGTTTTTGGAGAGTATTTTTTTAACTGAAAAAGGGTAAATGAACTTTTAAAAAAAAAAAAAAATCGGCTGATTTTTAAATTAACTTGTTATGAGACTTTTCATAGTATATTTTATGTATTTTTTATTAATTGGTTTGATTTTATTACAAAAATTCTTTTAAAAAACAGGTTTATTATTTTTTTGTAAACTGAATTTGTAAATTGATTTTTTTAAAAGTTTTGTATCTTTACTACACTGATTTAAGTTTTGTATCTAAATAATGATTAAGTATTGTATCTTACTATACTATTGATTACGTATTGTATCTGACTACTGAGTAATAAGTAAAATATTTAATACATAAACACTTTAAGTTGATTACTTATAGTTATTATTTATTTTCTCAATTTTTGTTTTTTATATCTGAGGGGATTTTTTTTGTTCCAATTTTGATATTTATTTTATTTATAAATTTAATTTAAATTAAACATTGTTCATAAAATTATTAATTTTTTTTTTCAATTTAATTTTTCTAGAATGGTTTATTCTCATCATTACCTTATCTTGGTAAATATATAATGGCAGTAAGTTCATCATTCCTTGTTGATTATTTACGTCAAAGCGGTAAATTAACAACAACACAAGCTAGAAAAGTTTTTACAGCATTTGGTAAGTTTTTAACAATTTTGTTATTTTTTTACAATAATGACATTTAACTTAAATTTTAATTAATACTTGAAATTGACCCAATCTCATAATAAATCAAGTGATGAAAAAAATCCAGGTTTTTTAAAAAAGCACATTTCCAAAATTATATTGTGTTTGATATTGAGTTAAATTTTGGGAATATATTACACTGGTGACTAAGTTACTGATTTAAAAAAAAGGGAAATTTTTAAATCCTAATAGCCTTTTAATGACGAAGGTTCCCAAATTTTTAATAACCAAATTTATGGTGATTCTCTCGAGAATCTAACCGCACTCCTCTCTTCCTAAACTTGAAATTTATTTTAGAATTTTTTTTATTTAAGCAAAACTGGTTATAACTAAGATACACATCCTTCAATTTTAAGGACCCCCTTTAAATTTAAGGAAAATCTTTAGCACTTTTAACATGTGAGCTTTAAATTTTATATATTTCTAAAAAAAGTTTGGAATGAGAGAGTTGAAAACTTGAATATCCAAGTTACAGATGTTTAAAAATAACAAAATATCAATTTTCGACTCCTAACAGCTCCTCAATAGGGGCTTGACAAAAAAAATTTCTTAAATAGGCAACTCATGAATTAGCGTTTGAAAATTTAAATTTAAGTCTTTTGGGTGGCTGCAGCTCCTTAACGAATGTGGCTACTGAAAAATGTTCTCCCAAAAAATATATTTTTTTTGCAATATCTACCCGGAGTTAAAATTTCTTCTCTCTATTTTAAACGGTGTAAAATTTTTTGTAAACATACGGACAGACAGACAGACAAAGTGAAACTATATAGGCAAATTTTTACAAAATTTTTCAAAACTGTGTTAAAAAATGTATAATCAGCCCTTTCGCGTTTCTTACTTGCTTGTAAGATCCATAAATAATAGTGTTTAAGAGCGAAATATACGAATAGTTCGAAATTGAACGAACTAAAGAAGTTTTTTATTTCGAAATTTTCGGTATTATAGTAGACTTCGTACTTTATAATACGAGTTGTTTTTATGTATATATGAGTAGTAGTTAATAGGAGGTTTAATATATTAGCAACAGTTACTGGATAACCCTATGGTGTCCCTTGAATAGCAATATCATGTTTTCTTATATCCCGCAAATTCTATTATTTTCATTATATTATAATGTAATTAGTATTCCTATAGTCAATCCTCGAAGTCAAATAATTGGTTTTCAACGGTTTTTCAGATAGAAATAGATCAATCTCGTACCTGTAAAGGCCCTGCCAAATGCCTACTCCCAAGAAAACTCTTAAAATTTAATTTTTAATTAAATAAAAATTATTATTACATATGAATTAAATTAAATTAATTGTATTTTAATTATTTTAATTATAGCTTTAATGTCACCTGGCTGTTTAATGATTTTACAAGTATTCGTTGGACGTTCAGCTGTATGGTCTGTTACTAATTTTACATTAGCATTATTTACACATGGTGCAGTTACAGCTGGTTATTTGGGTAATGGATTAGATATTGCACCAAATTTCAGTGGTACAATATTTGGTTTAGCAAATACATTATCATCATTTGGTGGTTTCTTATCAACATGGATGGTTGGTGCTTTAACATATGATGATGTAAGTAGTTTTTTGTTTTTTTAAAAAATTCTTATTATTAAATTAAATTTATTAATTATTTTTAATTAATTTAAAAATTTTTTTTTTTTATTTTAGAAATCTTATAACGCTTGGGCTAAAGTATTTTGGATATTGGCTTCAACATATATTGGTGGTGCTATAATTTATTTAATAATTGGTACAGGTGAATTACAATCATGGAATAATCCACCAGAAAGAAAGAAAGCAAGTGATACAGATGCTGAACAACAACAACCATTAAAAAATGGTAAAATATAAGATAATGTATAATACCAAAAGAAGGGATTTGAGTATTGCAGGTTTATTAAATTTTTATAAACAATAAAAAAAAAAAATCAAATATTAAAAAAAAATTATCAAAAATTTGTACAAAATTTGCTAAAAAAATTAAATTTTTTTTTTTCACACTAAAATAATTTGAAAAGTTCGTTTCGATATTCGAAATGATTACTTTCTTCTATTGTTTTTAAAATTCTAAATTTTGAAAAAAATCTCAAAAAAATATAAATATTTTGTAAATAAAATAATAATATTTATATTTTATAATATAATATTGTAAGTATTTGTAAAAAAAAAAACATTGCAAAAAAAAATCAAATAAAAAAAATATTAATATAATTAAAATTATTACAAAGTACTTAGGTACAAAGACTCTGTTAAGATATTTAGTCAAATTTACACAAATATTTTATTTAAAAAAAAAATTACATAAATATTTTTAACAAAATCTAAATTTTAATTAAAAAATTTAAGTAATAGTTAAAAGTTTATCTATATAATTGAATTAAATGTTGATATTATAATAGTTGACTTAATAAATAAAATATTATGTGTTGAATTTTCTACATTAAATGTTATCATAGAATCTATAGAAGATTGCAATTAGTTGATCTTAATAGTGAGATACGATAAATTATAATATTTTTGAGTTAATAAATTCCTTTTTTAATGGTGAAATTAAAATTCATCTGAGGTGAATTGAATCTTAAGATACTCAATAAATTAAAACAAATAAAAATAATGTTAAAATAAAATGTAATATGGTTTATTCATGGTTATGCATTTCATCACATAAAATCTTTATGATTTATTTATTATGTAAAATTGTCAACTAATATTGTATAGATTATCTATTTTGTATAGTATTAAATGCTTGATCTATGGATCTTCCATTTTTACTTTATACCCTATATTTTTACCATTTTTACTTTAACTGAAGTTTTGTTCAAGTAAGAAGAATAAGTCATTTAAACAGTGTATAATAATATGTAAATATTGTATAATATAAGAGATTGTTTATTTACATATTAACATTTTATTTTACCTAAATTACTGATATAAAATATTCATTTAAAATAAAAATATTTTCACTTAAAATAAAAACTTCAATAAAGTAAAAAGTCTTCACTTGAATTCTCTTCACTTAAAGAACAACATTTTCATATAAAATAAAAATGTCTTCACTTAAAAGAAATATGTCTTTTCCTTTAAGTAAATATGTCTTCAGTTAAAGTAAAAATTAAAATTGTTAAAAATTGTTTTTAAAATAAGTATTTAAAATTGTTAAAAATTCAATGATAACATTTTTTGTCTAATTTTCATATTTGCGTTATTGACTAAGTAGATTGAACTTTTTTCTTTTAAACACAATGGCAACACTTGAAAGAAACAATGATAAGTTTGAAAAAAAAATCAATTTTTTCTAAGAATTGAATGTATGTAATAATCTGATTGCTTTAATTTATTGTTTGAAAATGTTTAAAATCATTTAAACATAAGAATTAGTGTGCTCTATAACAGCCATTGTTGTTTAATTTAATTAAAACATGATATAGAAATAACATAAAACAATAAAAAAAAAAAAAAATTAAATAAAATAGGCTTGTTTAATTGTATTATTCAGTTATACGATTATTATATTTACTAATTTTACTCTTAAATATTAGTTTTTCTATTTTATTGTAACGTGTGATCAAAATGTTACAATAGAACTGAGTTAAATTTTAAAACTTGTTATTATTATTTTATTAATACATATTAATTATCTAGTATATATATTTTTTTAATTAGTTTTATAAGTTTACATTATAATATACTAATATTTTGAAGTAGTTTTTGTATACAATTGAACAAGTCAAAAAAAAAAAAAAAATAAATATAAATTAATAATAAAATCATTAAAAATAAATTTATTAAAATAATATTTAATTATTGTCAGGAAAAATGTGTGTTAGAATTGATTATTTCAATTTAATTAGAGATTATTATTGTGAGCTTAAATGCTTTGGATAATTTAGAAGAGTTTACAGAGCTCAATCTGGATCGATGTTGGATTCTCTTAATAAGGGATATCCATATTGCGATCTCAGTGGTGCTGGTAAAATGCTTAATAAACCGAAAAATAAATTTGTAATATCAGATGATAACAATAAAAATAGAGTTATTTTTAGCACACAATTTTCTCTTCAATAATTAAATATTCATTTTAATAAAAACGGATATAAACTTTATAAACAAAATATAAATATCATTTTTTTTAAGAAATATTTTTAATTAAATAATATCTAAGAATTTCAATTTTAACAAAATATATTATCATATACATATATTATTAATGAAATTATTTTGTTAATAAATTTACAAATTTTATATAAAAAAGTATATAAGATAAGTATATAAATAATAAACTATTTTGTAAAATATACATATAATAATAATAATAATTTTAATAAGTTAAAAGTATGTAAAAAAAACAACACAGAAATTATTTAATAAATAATTATATAAAAAAAAATTTATTTATTTTTTTAATAATAAAAAAAACTCTAGTAAAATAATTAGGAAAATCAAAGCTTTAAAATTGTATTTTTATTAATAAATTTTTATAAAAAATTGTTTTTAAAAATGGTTTTATTTTGTCCTTTTTAATTGATTATTAAATTTGAAGTTTGATTTGTTAGGTTAGTGTTAGATATTGTTTTTCAAGCTGTAATACTAAGGACTGTCTAAAGAACTTCATCGGCTTATTAAAAGATGCTAAGACGGAAGTAAAATATTTTTTATAATTTTTGTAGGTTCAGCTTGACCCAAAGCGTATATTCAATTTTAAAATTTCAACTTTTCTGATTTTGAAACTTGGAGCAAATGTTGCCATTGCTAATTATAAGTAATCTTCGGCAGAATCAAAAACAACAACAAATTTTTATAGAAATTTAGAATTAGAATCATCTGTATTTTGAAAGACGTAACATACGATAAATGATGATTCTGTCACACTGATTCTTGAAGGCGTAGTATAAGATCAGTATCACAAAGGTGATGATTGCCTATTCTTGAAAGCTCAAATGGAATATTGACGCCATGTTGGCAATTTGACGTGATGTCAGTTGGAAAAATCATCACGTTTGGCAATTCTTGCAGGCGTAGCATATGAATTGATAGCAATTTGGCATCACTTCTAAATTTACCGACGAAAGGGTATTATCACCCCTATTCTAAATTCCCTCGTACGGCGGAGTCGAAGATAATCTACGAAAAATTGATTACCGAATGGACATTTTTATCAATACTTTTAGTTAAATCGACATATTTTTCCAGTATATGTTTTTTTTGTGGCATTCTTCTTTTTGACGTTGATGGTAGTGATGGTGGTGGTTGTGGTATTGGTGAAAATGATATTGGTCTAATATTTTCTAAATTATCTTGTTCTATTTCATTATCATTGTTGATGAAATCCAAATTTTCTTCCGGAATTTGTGTACTAGATCGCACCGACAAACCAAAAGTTTTAACATTATTCATTCCACTCACGGTTATTTCTAATCCCGCACAATCTATAATTAATTCTTCTGAGTGTGAAAATTTTTTTTCCTTATACGAACCACCACCCGTTTTCTTTATATGTAATTTATTAAATACTAGTTTTTTCTTTACCTTGTATTTATGATTACTCCAACATTAAAAAATATCTAAATGTAATAATTATATGTACATAAATACTTAAAAAATATAAAACGTACCTTTTTCCATTCATGTTTCTGTTTAATTGGTGGTCCAGCCTCATATAAATTTTTTGAAAGTTGAGCCCACAGTAATTCGCCTTTTCTACGACCTTGCAAGTTTTTTAATAGCCCCTTTCCTAAATCTGTGTTTGCGGCCATAAAATTTGCTAAAATCTCTGTCTGTTCTTTGTTAATTGTAATTTTCTCCCTAAAGTATTCCATAATAATTTTAAACAAATATTAAATAATACAATATGTATGAATTTCATATTAAAATATAGAATTATATTTATGTACTTACATTTTAATTTAACTTTAACTTCAATTGTTAATAATTTTTGTTTAGCTACCTGAGTGAAATTTGAAAGATAAACATAACAACTGCCTAGCCTACTTCAAAATAAATAAATATAACGGAAAAACTTCTTTTTTTTTTATGAGTCACACAAAGAGAAACATTGATGTATGTCTAACAAAATTCAAAGTGACATTCTGTATTTTGTTTCGTTAAGTTTTTTTTGTTTCATACCATTTCAGCGTTACAAAGTTGTGAATACAAAAAAAAATTTCTTCGTTACTATTTTTAGAGTCACAAAATAGTGCATACCAAAAATAAATTTGTTTCGTCAGTAGTTTGTAAAAAAAAAAAAATTTTTGAAAATTCTTACTATTTTTTATTTATAATTAATAGGGCAAATAAAAATATGCTCTAAAAAATCCGTTTTAAGCGCTTAAAATATGCTCTAAAAAATCTATTTTAAGCATTTAAAATATGCTCTATGAAAAGGATATCAAATACATAAAAAAAGATCCATTTCTTAGAAAGCTTGAAATAAAATGAATATTAATAGGGTGGGCTAGTGACACCATCTTCAAAAGTTGTTTAAATTTAAGAATTAAAAGCAGATAGATTTTTACTTTTTTATATATTATTTTTATTATAATTTTTTATTTTAATAAAGTAAAAAAAAATTAATTCATGAAATTAAAAAATTAAAACAAGATAAATTAGAGAGTAGAATAAGTTAAAATTAAAAAAAATAAATAAACATAAATTAAGTAAACATAAATTAAAATAAAAATTAATCCAAATAACGAAAATCTTGCATCTAGTAAAATTAAAAACTAAGTTTAACTGAAATTTTAGTTGCAATATATCACAACCATTTCACTTAAATTTTCAAATAAGAACTTATTCCGGTTCGATCGCAGGACGCTTTTGTACAATTAAAAGCTCCTTTCTACATTAACTGAGTTGATTGGTGCGAATTTAAATGTAATAGTTTCGTTTATAGTGTAATTCATTGTAGCATTGTGTATCGCTTCACCAGTCAAAGCTGCAGCAGACATAGTTTTTAATCAAGTTGAAAGTTTCTGAATCAAGTTGAAAGGAATAATAAAATAAATATGTATATTTACATGCATACATAGAGATTTCTTTAAATACCTAATATCTACATGTTTATTTTAAAAGAATGATATTTTAAATAAATAAATATCTAAATAGTGAAATTAATTTTTATGTTTTTTTATGAAAAATATTTTAAATGCAAGAAAAATAAAAAAATTATGATCTTTCGAACGAAAATTGTCAAAATATACCAAAAAAATGCTCTTAAAAGTTAAAATATGCAAAATATGCTCTAACAAAAATATTTTAAATGCAAGAAAATTAAAAAAATTATGATCTTTTGAACGAAAATTGTCAAAATAAACCAAAATATGCTCTTAAAAGTTAAAATATGCAAAATATGCTCTTAAAAGTTGAAATATGCAAAATATGCTCTTAAAAGTTGAAATATGCAAAATATGCTCTAACAAGTGAAATATGCAAAAATATGCCCTAACAAAACTAGCTTCATAATTCATAATTTTTGTTGAAACGAACTTCTATCTTGTTCATTTATCAATAAGACATAAGGAAAAAAACATGCTAATGCATATTTTTATTTGCCCTAATAATTAATCTTAAAATACTTTTTTAAAATAATATTCAAAAATTATTAGGTACCTACTACAAATTTGAAAACAATAATCATCATTTTTACTTAAAATTTTTTTTTCGTAGCGTAGCCAATTTTTCGTAGAAAGTCTAAAAGGGAATTTAGAATAGTTGTGCATGTCTAGTTTTTTTTTTAAATTTTATATGTTAACTAAAGCAAAAGTGAAAATAAAGTTATATACTTACATAAAAACGTTTTTGTTTAGGTAAATGAAAATTCATGTTTTAAAAAAAATTTGTACATACAATCATTTAAATTTATGTACCTGAGTGAAAACATTCTAACATACATTTTAAAAACAAAAAATAAAGAATTTCATAAATTTTAATTTCAGTTACTTGTAATGTTAAATGCAGGTTAAAACAAAAACGTTGATAAAACTTAATTGCAAAGTTAAAGGTACGTAATAAAAATTTAAGTAGATCAACATCCTTTATTTTACTTAAGAGGTGCAGGTAATTCAAAAGGACTTGAATTATTTCTTAGACTTCTACTAAAATTCTGTATTAATTTTTTTTTTATATTCAAAAGAATCATACAAATAAAAAAACTCATACCTACATATTTATGTTTATAAATTTTGACAACAATAACTAAAAAGTAAAAAAAAAATTGTAAACTCAAAAAAAAAGTTTTCAAGAATAGTCAGACATGATAATTTTTTTTAGGCGAGACGCGCTGAGAAGCGCTTCGTATGAAGTGATGAGCCTTCAAGAATCGAGGTGATAAAAATACTATGGTCAGGTGCAGCGCCGGCTTGAACATTTGCGGGGCCATGTGTGAGGTTAACCGCGGGGCTATTTTTTTTATTAATTTGCTTTGCTTTTTTTCAACCTAAGACATTGGAATCTGCTATAATAAATTACTAATATAAAATATGATTAACATCACAATTGTTGCATATAGCTATAACCTATAACATACATATTTCAATAAGTTATTTACCAACTTGCATAACTATTTAATACATTTTAAAAAAAATTCAAAACAGTTATTCAAAACAAACAATTGATACCATCGCAACTATAATAATTTAAAAAAAAATTGACATGAATATAAAGTCGATGGCTTAGTGGTTAGGACGTCGACATTTTAATTGAAAAGTGTGGGTTCGAATCTCGTTCAGAGCATATTTTTTTTTTAAATTCATCTTTTTTTTTAATTAATTTTTTTTTTTAATTAATTTTTTTTGTAATTAAATATAAAAAAACAAATGTTTTGAATTTTCTGTCAAACATTTCAATTGCAATATATGAAATTCTTATTTATTTAATACACGCACGGGTATCTAAAAGTTGACAAGGGCAACTATAGTCTTAGAAAAAAAAAACTTATAAAGAAACTGTTTCAATTGAAGGAAATTTTAATTGTATTGTGTAAATTTCTAATTTTTGTCTGGAATTTAATAATAATATTATATAAACTTTCCAAAGTGCGCGGCCGGGTGCGGTCGCACCTTCGCACACCCTATCAAGCCGGCTCTGGTCAGGTGGATCCATATTGCAACACCCAGAATTTATACAGGATGCTGACACAAAAGCTCAGTTAAAGTGCAATCAGATTAGAACATCGATGCAATTTTTTAATTTTTCTTATATTAATAAATCTCATTGATTTTTAAGGTGAAAAAAGTTTCTTAAAAACCTAGGATCATAAAGAAATCATATACTCTATGTATTCATCTAGAACAAAAAATGTAAGTCAATTTTGTTGATTTGAAATCATCCCAATACGATATTTGTAATCACCGCATTATCGTAATAAGATGACCGTATTTTTGGTATACACAGTAAAAGCAAATTGAGATTATTTCTTTGCTTAATTTTTATTTTGTTTGTTTGTCAATCGATGTATGTACAATTGTTTATATTTCCTTATCAAGTTGGACGATTTCTTTTTAAAAAATTTTATTTAATATTTTTATTGTTTTTTTTTTTTTATTCAAGCACTAAATCACATGATGAGTATAGGAACTTGCATTGACGTAATTTTCCAACGCAAGTGAATATTACTCAATCCCAATCGAGTGTAGTTTTAAGTGTTGTCAGTTGTCACCAATTTATGAACTTATGAATGTATGTATAAAGATTGTTATCGTCGGAGAGTGTTTAGCCAACTGATTTTTCAAAAGCGGAAAGTTTTTGTAATTTTTTATTCATATAAAAAAAAAGGTTTGTAGCTACCTAAATAAAAAAATGGATTTGTAGATAACATAAGAAATTTAATTTTTTATTTACATTGAGTAAGTAGGTAATTTTATTTTACTTATATCATATCTAGGTCATTTAAAAATGGATTATTATTTTAATTAACATCTGTGGGACTGAGCAAACATTCATAATTATACAATTTTAAAGTTAGGTTCTAAATCTGTTCCTTAAACTAATTGTCTTTTATATCATTAATTATTTTTTGTTTTATTTATATTAACTAAATTTTATATATTGGGGCAAATTAAGCTTTACTTCATTTCTCAAAAATTTATAACCCTTTTGGTGAATTAATTTGAATGTACTTTTTGAAAATTTTTAAACTGTCTCGTCAGATGACAAAAGTTTGTTTCGCAGACATTGTTTGAAATTTTGGTTGTTATTGGTATTCGATGATATAGTCATTAGAACTTAGAAGGCTATACTATAATAGTGCACTGGATGAAATTAGTGGTTTTTCTGATTGTGGTTCCGGCAGAACAAAATACATACATACCTACATAACATGTGTATATTTTATAATGTGTATTTACATATTTGAAAGGTTTTTTATACCGAATGGAATATGAATTTTGAAAGCTTATTTATATACTTTTCCATAATATATATTACTCGGGTTTTTCCTTTTTAGAATTCTAAATTAAATAATAAAACAAATTTTCAATAAGAAGATAAATTTTACATACCTACCTATTTTAAACTAACGCAAATTTAAAATACATAGGTACATTAGAAGACAATTTATGGAACTATTTTCTAACGATTTGAAAGATTTGGAATAATGGAAGTAAAAAAATATAAAGCAAAAAAAAAGAAATTTCTTCCTTCTTTTTCTATCAATATTTTTTTATTTTAAATGTAAACACATCGATTGACATACAAACAAAAAAATAAAAAAAACGAAAAATTAAAATAAAAATAAACTAACATACGATAAAGTTGATTTTAGGATATAAAAAAACTTATCTAACTTTTTTGTTCTACGTGAATACTCTATGTATATAGTTACTTTATGCTAGGACAGAAAGAATAACGTGTGTAAATACGTAAATGAATTTTTAATTTTTCAACCAAATGACTTTCCAAATTTCGCCGTTAATAAATATGAATGTCGCTAACATCAGATAATGGAGTTAGTTTTTCTGGTTTGTGTCTTTGAAAAAGTTGCTCAACATTAAAATAGTAGTAAAATTCAAAAACGAGTCTCGATATTTAAAATGTTGTTTTTTCGAAAATATGAGTTCATAGAAATGGGTAACAGATGGCACTATTTTATTTTATAAATTTTGAATTAAGGAATTAAATAATTGACAATCGACAACATGAATATATTTTATAGTTTACCAAGTCAAAAATTTTTCAATAAATATGTAGGTATGTATAATTTATTATTAAATCAACCATTTTGGAGCTCTCTGTTTTTGCACAACTCTTATACAGCTTTAAGAAGGATAAATACTTTAACTTTTTTTTGTGATAAAAAATTGTTTTAATCCAAATAAAGTCAATGTTCCTATATCCGAAGATCTTGAAATTATTATTAAACTTCATTATTTACTTCATAGTTTTTGATTGAATTTCATGCTAAAATTTTATTCTTTATGGGTATATTCCACTTTCTTTTAACTCTGATACATATTTATATCATTTTAAACCTTCATAACTTTGTAACTGTTGGGTATATGGGGAATGGGGATCATTAGTACACAAAAATTAAAGCTGACAACTTACTCTACAGTACGGATTTTTTTTTATCTCTCTACAGTAAGCTGCTCAAAAGTTATTGATTTTTTTTTGAAAAGTCTCCTTAAATCTTTAATCCCTCATAATGCCCCCAATAAATGAGTGTAGTGCGCGTACTTGAGTCCCGGAAACCCTGTATATATTAAGTCCATATTTATTTTAAGCGAAGATTTTAATTTTTCGAACTTAAGATGGATAAGAAATAACGCCTGTCAAGATGTCAAACTCTGAGAAATAAAAGTTTTAGGTACTGAAAATTGTTTTTGATTAAAAAAATTAATTTTTTTGTAGTGTTTTGAATTTTAAAATAATATTGAAATTCCTAGGTTTTCAAAATGTGTCAAGGAGATAAAATTATGTTTTATTATATATTGTGAGGAAAAGAACAGTTGAAAGAACAATAACGTCGGGATCTAGCGTGTATAATTTGGAACTTACCAAAAAATCGTCAAACGTAACAAAAAACTTTGGACCCATTAAAAAATCATTGGAAACTAGTGGAAATTTTTAGAAACGATAAATCTTTGGCCCTAGCGATAAATGGTTGAGTTCAGAGTCTATTCGACATAGTCAACAATAAATCAACAAGTGCAACAATAAATCATTGGATTCAGTGGTAGTAAGTTGGTCCCAGAGCATAGTAGTTGGTTTAGCGATAAGTCTTTGAGTTCAGCGTTAAATTGTTCAGAGACAGCGATAAATCGTTGAACACAGCAATAAATAATCTAGCTCAGCGAAAAATCTTGACATCCATAAATCGTCCTGCTTCAAATCATCTGAATCATATAAACCTAACGTTTTATCGATGATAAACCTAACAGATTTTGCTGTCGGGACTTATACGTGGATATGTGTGTATAGGGTCTAAATTTATTTATTTTTGTTAATTTTTATACCCGTATGACTATATAGTCCAAGGGTATAATAAATTTGCCATTACGTTTGCAACGCAGAGAAGGAGGGGGGGTAGATATAGACTCAAGTGAATGGATCGGATCAGAATCGAAAAATAAATCGATTTAGCCATGTATGTCCGTCCGTCCGTCCGTCCGTCCGTCATCACGATAACTCAAAAAGTAAAGGAGCTAGGATTATGAAATTTTCACAAATTCGTTTTTATGCAAAAAACGGAATCGAGTTTAAAATTCAACCATTTTGGTCCACGGGTTCGAGTACCTGCCATAATTTTATATGAGCATTACTCTATACCTATGGAAGCTACGTGTCTAAAATTTTGCCAAAAGTAGTTTAGTATAATGGCCAAAGTTACTGCAAAATTTGGTTGGTCTACTGCAGAGGGTTCGAGTAGCTGCCATACAACTCCTTCTTTTATATGAGCTTTACACTACACCTGATGAAGCTGGGTGTCTGAAATTTTGCAAAAAATAGTTTAGTGTAATGGCCAAAGTTACTGCAAAATTTAGTTGGTCTACTGCTGAGGGTTCGAGTAGCTGCCATACAACTCCTTCTTTTATATGAGGATTACACTACACCAAATGAAGGTGGGTGTCTGAAATTTTGCCAAAAATAGTTTAGTGTAATGGCCAAAGTTACTGCAAAATTTGGTTGGTCTACTGCAAAGGGTTCGAGTAGCTGCCATACAACTCCTTCTTTTAAATGAGAATTACTCTACAGTCTACACCTAATAAAGCTGAATGTTTGAAATTTTGCCAAAAGTAATTAACCGGATGATATAATGTATATGTTACGGTCATACGGGTATCCCAGAGTTGACACATTCTACTCTACTACACTCTTCCTCGTTTTTATTTAATTTTTAAAACGGAGACCAAACTTGACTAGCATATTCAAGGTTTGGTCTTACAAGACAAGTGTACAATGATTTAAGAACGTAAGGATCTGAAAATTCCTTTGCAGAACGTTTAAAAAATCCCAACAATGAATTAGCTTTATTTATAATATTCTTATAATGGTTTTAAAGCTAAGTTGGTAATCAAAATACACACCTAGGTCCTTAATTGAGGTAACTTTAGGTTAACTAATACCATCTAAGTTATAATTGAAACAAATTTGGACTAGATCGGCGTGTATAAGATAGCAATGCGCATTTATTTACATTAAGTTGTATACAGTTGTTATTAACGTACCAATTTTTAAATTTTTGAAGATCATTCTGCATAAGAACGGCGTCATTGTAAAATGTAATCTCTTTAAAAAGTTTCACATCATCAGCGTATATTTGGAGCTCGCAATTAGAAATGATAGAAGAAACATCATTTACAGATAAGATAAAAAGTGGAGGACCTTGCGGGACTCTCGAATTTCCACGAAAGGTTCTGAAATTAGTAAAATAATATTATGGGGAAATAGATCAAATGCTTTACTAAAATCAGTATGAATAATATCTGTTTGAAATCCTTCTTCCATGTTATTAAGGAGAAGAGATGTGGTTTCAACTAAATTGGTCATAGTAGATTTTTGTCTTACAAAGCCATGTTGGTTATCTATTAAAAGATTTCTACAGTGATTGTAAATTAAATCCGTTATAATTAATTCAAATAATTTAGGAATTAAAGATAGTTTGGCTATCGGTGGAAAAAATCCGGATTTTAATGAATTTTTGAATAAAAGTATTAAAGGCGTAGTCAGAATGTTAGAACACTTGCTCAAAATTATTTATAATTTATGGCAACGAAAAATGTCTGCGTCCACTTGTAAGTTTTCTAATTAAAGTTCTAAATATCCATTGATTTTACAAGTGTCCTTATATTTTTGTTTTATTTTAATTATGTGAAATCGGTTTAAAAGAAGGGATTCTAATTGAATATTTTTATACCCATTTATAATAAATTTACTTATGAAAAACAAAATGGGAAATGATGATGTCTAAGAATAACCAATGCATTAGGAAATATATACAACTATTTTGCAATCAGGATATCATATCCTTAAAAGAATCCTGTTTTGAAAATATATGAAGCAAAAAAAGGGTAACAGGATGAGAAAAACCAAAAAAATAGTCAAGCAACATTTAATGATTTTTTTTTGTTAATTGGACAAATTTACAGCTTCACAGGTTCTAGACAAACTGTTTCAATTATAATAAGAATAAAGAATTACATTAAATAGTAAATATTTGTTGTGTGTGTGTATTGTGTGCATCTTTTGAAGTAAGACAACATCAACAACAAAACAATATAATCAAAATAATTATTGAAATCATAAGACATCAACTTTTTATTAGAGAACTGCGGTAATGATGATTATAATAATTTTAGCATGTCCAGCATTTCATTTTTTTATTATGATGATAAGTACAAAGGTAAAGTTTGCTTGAACGGACATAAGAAACGTGATGTCTTTCGAATACAAGAATGGGAGATTACTAAAAATAATATATATAAATACAATTTTTTTAAGGCGAATTCAAATGTAACAAAAATGTAACAAAATTTACTATTTCCACCTTTTTTCTTGTATTCATTTTGCAATGTGTATTGTGCACAATTAATAAAAGGGAGGGGAATATTTAAAAATAATAAACGAAAAACAGGATATAAAACATAAAAGTGAAGGGAAACTGATACTATGATAGAGCAGACCGATTAACCAATTTAAATTATGTGTCTGTTAAGTCTTTTTCCTTGTTATATTTTATGAAAATTCTTATGTTTTGATATGTCTAGATTTATTTTTTTTTTCTTTTTTCTTTTTTATTTTAGTTTTTCTTTTGCAAGTTGTTTATTCTCATTAACTGTAAATTTAGATCTTGACCCTGATGATGACAAAATATTCCTGTTGATGATTAAAATTTATATTATAAACTATTACTTAGAACTATTATAGTATAGTTGGAGTGATAGTTGTCTCTCTCACAAATATAATAATGAGTTATTCTAGTTTTATACACTTGTGTTTTATCCACTAGACAAGTACAGGGTATAGGAGAAAAAATAGATTCAAGTAAATTTTTATATTAAATAGTTTTGAATCAAAATCTCAGATTATATTTAAAAAAAATTATAAGAAATTAAAATCCAACCTACAGAGTGGTTAGAGTTCCGATCCTTCGGTGCTGAAACTTTTATTTGGTTTTTCGTCTCGACTCAGTTAGCTTTCGCCATTGGGTTCAAATTAATGGAATAATCATTAATTAATAATTTTTTAATAAAAAATGTATTAATATAATAAAATAAAAAAATAATTTAATTGAGTAATATAACTCACAGATACAGAAATACTTTATAATTCGAATATAAAATTATTACAATGTATAACAAATAGAATTATATCTATTAATAATTTGAAACGGTTGTACATGTTGTAAGGTCTAGTACTTCTCATATTGTAAGTGGAATTCATTAAGATTAATTCAAAAATAAAAATATAATATGTTCCCACCCATATTCTAACAAGTACGTTTGGTATACACATGTTTATTAGCCTTACAGTTGAACAGTTAGAAAAAGAAGTATTTACAACGATTTATCAGCTATCACATTTAAAGCCCTTAACTTTACTGATAAGTTGAAGTTTTCCATGCTTCAACTATGTTAATTATCTTTAGTTAAAATTAAGATTAAATATCCAGACTTTTTTTTGAATTTGAGAGACTTTACATTGTAAGATTCAAAATATGAAAATTTGACTAAAGAAGTTCCTTTTTATTTTTGCAATGTGTAGAAAATACAGGTTCTAATATTTTGCCTTTGATTTTCTTTCTCAATATGTACACAGCGAACAAAGGACTTCAGACTTCATTATTTGACTTTAGGCTTCCATTATTTTTTTAGGCTTTACTATTTGTTGGTCAAAGTAATTCTTCGGCCTCTATATCAAGCAATTACTTTATCTTAGTTAGCCCAATTCTTAAATATTGAAATCTAGAAATGGTTCCCGTATCGTGATATTTTATTTCCCATATTGAATCTGTCACAAAAATATTTTTGAGATTTGCCTTACTCAATCTACCGTATGGTCAACTAAGACTTTTTACCATTTACTAACCTATTAACCCTGTAAATCATAAAACAAACTGTTTGAAATAGGCCACTCACTGAACATTCTGAATAATGATTTAATCAGTATTAGTTCTCTAAATGAACATTCAACTGAAACTCGTATTAAGCTAAGCTTCTCAAAAGTAAATTACGAAAATAAAAATATTTACAGCTTATAAAAGCTAATATTACATTAATAAATTCCAAAGAACGCTTATTCAATTATAAGTTTAGCACTAGTCTTATTTCCACAATAAAAATAGTACTGTAATGAATTTTTGATTCACTCTGTATTAAATATTTTTGATTCACTCTGTATTAAATATATATATGTAAAAATAATTAAAATATATGTATATAAAAACTTATGAACATAAAGAAATATAATTGCGAGTGTCAATTTGGATAACATTACAGGCAGAATATAAGATATGTATTATTACATAAAAAAAATGTTTGTACCTTTATTTACTATTATACAATATTTTGATTTAATTACAAGTCACTAGAACTGGTCAATCAGTACCAATCTTAAGCTGGTCAAAGAAAAAGGGGCAAACAATATTAACGCTGGTAAATAAATAATTTAGATAATAGGTATATAATATATAAAGGACAATTAAGAATTGATAAAAAATATAACAGATATTCTTAATAATGGTAATTTTGTTAGTTTTTTTTTTTTTTTGAAAATGAAGCGTGCCTTTTACTGAGATTTGTTTAAGATTATAATCAATAGAAATAGGATTTATTTGCAAATTATTCTTAGTTTGAGAACAACAAAGTAACAAATAGAGGTAATGGATATTGCGAATATTATGATTTTGAGAATAGTAATTGATTATTTTAGTTTGTTTTTTTAATGTAATTGCAACGTGTCTAGGATTATTTATTTTGTGAAAGAAAGGGGAACATTTTAGACTTTTTTAGTTAAAGTCTATTTTATATTACTAAAAAAAAAATACTAAAGTAAATATGTAAGAGTCAGGTCCTTTGGTATTTGAAGTTATTTCAAAAACTAAATAATTAATAATTTAAAATTCAATGTTATTTTAAGTAAAGCTATTTTTTTTAAAATGATCTAGTGTTTTGTTTTCAATTAAGTTGAAAATGGGATGTTGTCATGGAATTTTGATAGAAATCCTTTGTTGAATCAGTCATATTCTTGGCTATACTCCGCTACGGATGTTGAAAAAATATCTCTCTCTCTCTCTGAAGCCTATCCACTACTAGATGTTAGCGGTCAAATGTCCTTGAAGATCGTTAAATTCTTGATAGAATGCTCCTGCATTCATTTCAATCAATCGTTATGTATACCAAATCGCCAGATAACCTATCCAGTTCTGTTACGAAATTAAGACAATTGTTTTCGATCAAAACCTCTTAAAACTTAGTTTTTACTTTGCACGATAAGCTGTAAAAGCTCCTGCTTCTGACCTCACATGGCCGAAATATGATTTTTTTTAGCTTTTTATATTTGTAAGAATCTTTTGGCCTTCAATTATTCTTCGATGAACAATCTACCCACGAAATTCTCATTGTTAAAGGACATCTAGTTTATTTACATGGCTGGTTGTCAAGGTTCAAGTCTCTAATTCATGTAATTATTTTTTAATAAAACGAACAATACATGGCCTTCCAAAAATGACAGACGAATATCCAAGTTTAAATCTCTGCAAAACATTTTTTTGAACTTAATAAATGAACTTTTCACCTCACTGTCTAGAAATAAATAAATAAGTTATAATATTAATTAGTTAATTTTTTTGTAACCGTTATTAATGAATATTTATCATTATTTAAATTTTTGATTAAAAAAACTTTATTTTGAGAAATGCTTACAAATTCTGTTCTAGAAGACATGTAGACATTTTTCTATTTAAGTCTCAGGTCAAAGCCATTGTTATACCAAGATAAATAAATATCCATTGTTATACCAAGCAGTATAGCCCTAAAAAATTAAAAGTACTGCAAATTAAAGCTCTAGGCTTAATATTAGAAATGCTTGATAATTTTAAAAATTTCCTTTCGTTACATCAACACATTCTTTAGAACTTCAACTGCCTGGGGGCAGTTTTTATCTCTGTCCACAACCTGAAAATCACGAATCCATTGGAATCTACGCATAGCTGCACAGTAGGACATAGTTTATTACGAAATGCCCTGCATAAAATTCTATTTAATCCTTGAAATCTGTAATAAAACCTTTTCACTCTGTTTTTCAATTTATTTTTTGTTTTAAATTTGAAAATTCCAAACCTTTAATATAATTTCACCACAATATTTCCAGAACAAAACAAAAATTGACCTTTGCCCTTTGTTATTGTAAATATATATATAGATATAATATATATCTATATATATATTTTTAAATTTTAAATAAACCATTACAATGTGTACAATAAAAAATATGATCCATATAAATTAAGAAAATTCCCTGTCTTACCACTTCATTAAATTTAAAAAAATATATATATATACAAAACAAATCCAAATCCTTTGTTCATTTTATGCCTAACGGCATGCATTCTCTCTTCAACCATTATCCTTTCCCAAATTCAAAAATTTTTTAAATCACCACAAAAATATGAAAATTTTTTGAAAAAAATTCGCCTTATTATCATTTTTTTATTATCCTTTGACTTCATTTTGAAAATAACAATTTTTGAATTGCGTAACAAATTATTAAATTTACTTACGGTAAATTTTCCTATTGTATGCATATACATTTATATATACATATAATAATTTTATATTATAATTTGTGAGGGTCTTCAAAAATTTTTTTTAAAAAATCAGTTGTGAACAAGAAAATGAATGTTTTAAAAAAAAATAAGAATTTACAGTTATAAATAAAAATTAAAAAAAAAAATTGAAAACAACTTGACATGTTGTCCTTTTCGTTTTAACTTTTCAATATGGATGAATTCAGCAAATTTTTAAATATAAATAAAAAATATAATAACAGTATTTACACCGGTAAAATAAACCCCTTACGATTATGATTATTCTGACATTTATTATTTGTATAAAAAAAAAAGAAAATAAAAAAAAAAAAACAGTTTTAAAATGGGGTTTGGTTCTTTTACTTATTAAAAAATTCATGTGGCAAATTTTTCTATCTGATGATCACCGGCTGGGGTCAAATGTTAGTCTCCATTTTTCACAATTGTTATTTTTTTTTAAATTTATTATTAAAAAATTTTTGGAATGTTATTTAAATTTTAAAATGACGTTTATAATGCGGTTTTGTTTGCATAATTTTTTTAAATAATAAATATTTTGTGCATTTGAAGCAAATAGTTTCTAATTTAAGTTTTTAATTTTTATTTGTAGGTATAAAATTGGTTGATGACATTTGCTTATTACTAATGTTACAGTCTAACAATCTAATTACAGATAGGTAATGTTTAAAGTTATTTTAATATTTAAAAAAAAAATTAAAAGAAGAATTCAAAGAGGTTGCAAAATATAAAATAAAAATTTTTTGACTATGCAACTACTTACTATACCAATATAGATTATTTCACGGTATATATTCGCATTATTATGAATGTATTCATTTGAAGTTATCTTATAGTATGTTAATAGTTTTATTGGAAAAAATTTGAAAGAAATATTTTTTACACCGAGTTTACACAATGCTTTAATTTCCAAAGCCATCAAAGCTGTATAATACCTCTTTTAAAGTTAACATATGGAAAGTTAACATTAAAGTTACATAGCCTCCGACTTCAAGTATTTTTTATTTATTACCCTGATATTATTGGTGAGTAAAGAATTATAAAATTTTAAAATTTTTAAAAAATATAAAAAAAAAAAGAAAATATATTTATATAAAATATAGATAAATTTAATCTAAATCTAAATTAAATAAAAATAAAATTTAAGTTTTTTATAATTTCAGTTAACTTAATGAAAAATTAATTTTGTTTATTTCATTTGTTTACATTTAAATGTCACTTTAACGCTTTCAACGTTTTGCATTGTATCTGAACAATTGACGATTATAATTCAGCTGGTGGCGCCGCGTAGTGAGAGACAAATGTACCTAATTCCGCGTATTAATTGTTAACAATGAGATAACTATGGGATTTCGATTGTTGAAATTGTCAATTGAATAGATATGTTTTTTGACATTTTGCAACTTTCATGAATGCGTTATAGCTATTCTCATTGTGCTTAAGATATGAAGGATATATAATATAAAATTTCAAATTTCCAATTTTTTTAAAGTCAAAATTTAACGTCATGATTTGGGAGCCAAGAGTTCAAATGGTTAAAACAATTAAATCTAAAAATAATATGACTTAAAATAATTTAAATTAAATATTTAAATATGTGTACATAATTATGACAGTCCGTGATCTTTTTCTTATCATAAGTATGGTATAATACCTCAAATTTAAAATTTTATAATGAAATGTAATGTATTTTTTTTATTTATTTTTTTGTTATTAATTAATTCATTAATGAAAATACGAAAAATGATTGGTCCTTTTCTTTTCAGATATGGTCCATTTGATTATATCCAACATTGTACATACTATAAATTTCTTCAGATTATTTTTAACATGTTATATATCAAAATTATAATTTTTAATTATACAGTTTTTAATAATTTAAACAAAATATTATTTTTTTCATACCTTTTTAATAAAAAATAATTTATATTTCATTCTGTTTTTGGTTTTTTTAATATCAATTTGGTTGTTTTATTTTGAAGTTTCGAAATTAAATTGTGTATATTGTTTATACAATCTTGTACTATATGCCTGATTGTGAGCTGCTGATTACAAATTATGCATGTTTTTCAACCTGTAAGGTATATATTTAGTGCTAGGGTTGTTTTCAATCTAATTCCAATCTAATTCCAATCTAATTTTTATATCATTTATACTTATTTAGGTTTTAGATCTTGTGATTTTCTCTCTAATTTGTAACCGATTCTTTATATTTAAAAAATTTAAATTAAATAAATAAGCTTGATTTATAAGTGTTATCATATATACTTTATTAATTATGAATGTATAAGATATCCGAAGAATTAACAAGTATTAGCAAGAAATTATCTTTTAATATAATTTATTTATTTTCCAGTTATTCCATATTCCTCTAATAATATAATTAACCCAAAAAAATGGATTGTGTAAGCCGTTAGTAATTTCAAATTACATTTTAAAAAAAAAGTATATTAAATTTTTTTTAAATTATCAACGACAATTACCATTCGTTTACAATTTTCATTTTCCATTATACAGTTTATATTTGATTCTATAAAAACCCGAAGGAATATTATTGTTGGGCCCCTCAATCACATTTTTTTAAACATTTTTTTGCGTAATTTTTTTTTTATAATTCTATTGTTCAATAATAACTGTAATCTTAGTTGAGACATGAATTTTTGACATTTTTTAAACTTTTTTTATAAAAAATAACAATTTTTTATTTTTTACAGATTTTTGGAAAAATTTTAAAGGGATTTTAATGAAGAACAACAACAACAACAGTAGGACTTAAAAAAACCTAGTAGACAGGAGAATAAAATTGTGTATATATATACATATATGTATATATGTGATGAATGGGGTGAGAAATGTCGATATAAAATATTATTTTAACTTTGAATAAAAAAAATATTGAAAAAAAAAAATATATATAAATTGATGTTGTGGGAATCCCCTTTGATTTGTGAGTGTTTTTTTTTAGAAAAAAAAATTCTTCAGTTAAAATGAAAATTTGCAAGGAAAGCAATTTTTGAAAAGAAATTTTCTTTTAAAGTAAAAAAAACAACAATAGAATTTCTTTTCTTATTTTTTTGATCGGAAGTGGAAGTAATTCATTATGCATTACTTTTCTTATGATTTCAAAATAAAATAATAAAAATATGTAATTTAGTTTAATATTATTTTTGTGTAAAAATATGCCTAAAGAAAATAAAAAAAAAATATTTGCTGATTTTTTTTTTTTTGTTATTATTTTCTTTTGATTTGAAATTTAATAGAAAACAAATTACTAAAATGTTGAATAAATGTTTTTTTTAGCGGTTAAATGTTTGCAGGAATGCGGTATCTGAAGAATTTGAAATTTGTCGTTTATATTAAAGAGAACAAGTGTATACAATTGTACTCTTGGGAAGTGATTTGTAAAGGTGCCCTAGACTTTTCCTTATCACAGTAAGGGTAATAGCTTAAGTTGATTAGATTTAGCCTTAAATTGATTGTTATAAGCCTGAAAGAAAGATTTCATGGTGAGTATTAATGGTATGCATTTAATTTTATACTAAAAGCAGGTTCTTCGACTCTCACATGTACTCTTGGAGTTATGAACGCTTACATGTTATTAATTGAAAGCTGTTTTTATAATATTTCTTGTCCAACGTTTCTAATTTGTATTTTATTTTTTCTACGAGGAATACCGGAAAGTTTCGAAAGCCACGTATTGGAGCTGTGCGTAGTTCCTATAGATGGTGTGCGACTCTAACACACCCAAAACCACAATTCTTATTGAACCAGACATTAGAATGGGACCTGTGACGCAAATATAAAGTTTAATTTTGAGGATAAAGATGTGAAAGGATTTTTTTGAATCGGATTTAGGAATTTTCGGATTACAGAATTATGGGAGATTAGGAAAATTGGATGCAATATTCAAAAAAAAACGACGTTAATGTTCTCCTGAAGGTATATGTACATTATTAAGAGTGTACATATTGCATGGAAAATGGTTCAAAATTCGCGATGCGCGGCTTTGATAGTTTGACTTTGTTGGGACGAGCATTTGTTGCCTTCCTTATTTCCAATTGGAAAACTTTGAGTGGAGTTTTAATTTAATTTAATTTTTATAGATATATATAGATATATATACAACAAGATCAGCGATCCAACTGTACCCAACTTTTAAAAGGGTTAGTGGAAAGCATTAAAAACCACTCTGAAGAAATACTGTACGGGGGTTCGTCTGGGAAGTATTGAACTTTAACTAACTTAAACAACCCGTTTCTAAAATCAAAATGAACCGTTTGTTTTTAATGATCGGTTTAAGCAAAGGAAAATAGCGATAAGAATTGGGAATAATAGATGAAGTTGAATGTGTGGAAAAATTCTGACAGATGTTAGGATCATATCCTCGTTTAAAATATGTCTTAAAATAATGTCTTAAAATAATAAAGAACCCAAAATTTAAACCGTATTCAAATCCAAGTACGTAGGACACTCATATTGATGGACTGACTAATAACTAACTAAATTATATTACAATTTTTAAAGAATATCGATATAAATAAAAAAAATTGAAAAATTGAATTTACGATTTTATTTATTATATACGCTTTATTAATATTAAAATGAAATTACTTAATTTTTGTATATTTTGTTTTTAATAATTGAATGAGTGAAATTCTATAGATATTTTCCGTTTTTTTTTTTCATTTCTAATTTGTAAGATTGTTTATGAAAATAATAAAATTTCCATCAGACAATGTGGTAATATTTAAATTCATGGTAATATGATTATTTTTTTTATATTATGTATATATTTTTAAAAGATTTTTTAAGGTTAATATAAAGATTTAATCTTTAATTGAATCTGATTTGAATTGTTTTGGTGGAGTTTTGAAATATTGATTAAATTTGAAATTACAAAAAAGCAAGTAAAATAATTTGAATAATTTGAAATAAAGTTTAATTCTTCAATTACTTTTATCTAAAAAGCTGATGTTTTTTAAATAATTCTTCAGAGTTATGTATATTTTTTTTTTTTTATTTTATTTCATTTTATCTCAAAAAGAGCCATATGGCTCGTATAGAGTATTTTACAATAATCTTAATAACAAAAAAACTAAATTATAAATATATAAACAAAATACTACTTTACTACCTACTAACAATATTTTATAAACCCTAAAAAAAAAATTCAAATCAACAAAAATTCATCAATATCAATTAAAAAATAAATAAAACAATTCAAAGAAAGTAAAAATGAAAAAATGAAAAAGAAAAAATACAAAAACCTTTAATAATATGCTAATTAAACTATGTATGTATATCAAAATTAATAATCCATATTTCAAAAAAATCAAATCAAAAATTAAATAATCTCAACAACAATAGGATGTTAACTACGTTCTAAAAATAATTCATTAACCTTATATTTAAAAACACTTATTTTATCAATTTCTTTAATTTCATCTGGTATTTCATTATAAATTTTATAAGCAGTGTTATAGACTGTATCACGATTGTTGAACCTTGCTCTCAAAAGTTTTATATTAATTTTTTATGTAAGAATCCAACCAAGTTAGAAAGGTCTTACAAACGAAGCGTGCCGAGCTCAAATGCTGGTATGATGTGACTTGATATGATATAATAAAAAAATATAATTTATAATTTATGTAATAATCGCACCCCACATCTTAATTGGAAACAAGGTTTCCGGTACCTGGTTCATTCATGTACCTTGGAACCTAATAAATAAATAAATAATATATGTAATATTCCAGTAAAAATTATTCTTTAAGTACAAATAGTTTCATACAATTGATGATTTTAAATGCCAACTCTGCTAATTCTATTTTGCTGAAGACACTCTATTGTTAGTCGTCTCGTCATTTTCTTTGCAATTAAATATTCCAGTATTGTAAGAACTATCTCTTATATGTATGTAAGTTTTAAGTAGTCATGTTATTATAAGGTTGACCGTATTCTTGTAACGCAATCATGGTACCCGCGAAAGGTCAAATGATATTCTTAATGCTTAGCTTATATAAATATAATTAATTCTTTTAAATGTCCAATATATAAATAACAAGCTCTTTTAAATGTCATGTATATATATATATATATATATATATATCTAATAGTTCAAGAGATATAACGTTTTATATTCAAACGAATTAAAACTGCAAAGACGCTGCTCTCAAATGTCGTTTCCGTTTTTAAAGGATAATATGCGCAGTTTATTCTGAAAAGCTGGCAACACCAAATATCATTGAGATATAGTCATTTAACCCTACACGGGTAACCTATTTGCTTCACAAACCTTGAGATATGCAATTACAATTGGTCGAATTCGCAATAAACTAATACTCAATTCAAAACTCACTTAAACCTATAACAGTTGAATCATAGGTTTTCTTTAAGTTAAAACTAAGTTTCATACATCTTTTTGTTAATGTTTTTTGATGGAAAGCATCGAAAGCCCATTGGTTTTTTGTATCTGGATTGGGAAAGGCACTTAGGGATAGGATTTGGGAATTTGGGTTAAGCTGGATAAACGAAATAATGACGCCATGAAGATGGATGTTATCGTTCTTCTTAAAATTTTTTGAATTGTTCATACATAAAATACAACTTTGGTCAACTCATTACATTGTAACTGATTACATAATCACGACATTCGCATAACAATCGATTTCCCTAGGCCGTGTTTTGGCATTTTAGTTATTAAAAACAAATTTCTTTTCGAGTACAGTATAAAATACTCTATTTGTGAAGCTTGCAACACTTTAAGACTGATTTCTGTATGGTGCTAAAGCATCGAATAGATTTTTTCATCAAATTTTGCAAAACGAATCTTATTCACCCACCGTTTACCGTTACTAATTTTTTATAGAGACATCAAACGTAATCGAATTTCTTTTTAATAAATTATTAAAATGAACATAAGAAAATTAAATGATTTAGTACCTTTACTTCTTCCATTTATATAGAAAACTTTGAATTCTTTAAAAGTTATAGCAATAAATAATTATACTAAAAATTACTTTTCCTTTGTTTTGCTCCAAAGCATCCAAAGTTCAATGGCCTCTTCAAGCAGTCTCGAAAGAAATAAACAGAAAATTATTAAAACAAAAAACAAAATTATATTATACAGCTAGACCATCTGTTGTGCTAATGTCTTCCTTTACATATCTATAATAAATACATTATAATATGCATACATACTTTTTACATATTAATGTCTGTTATACTTGCCTTAACCCATTCTACAGATGCCCATACTCCCTTCCTTTTTAACATCCATAAAATTTTATCTTAAGATACAAAAAAGAAAAAAAAAATTATAACAAAATTATCACTCCTTTAATATGGCGTCAAAAAAAAATTTTTCAAACAAATATCTAAATTTTCTTTAAGGATACTTCAAGGATATTCTAAGAAAATTCTATTTCTATCTCTTTTTTTCCTTTGTATTATTAACATTTACATTTAGAATATTGATTTTCTATTTAGATCCAAATCAAAAGTAATTATCATAGAATCATATTCAAAGTATGGAGTAAAGAAAGTATAAATGCAAGTGTATATAGATATATATATATATATTAATATAAAATTATATATATGCATATATATAATACGTATAAATACCTTCATTTATATTTTTTATTGTATATATAAAAAATATGAATGGTATTTAATAGATGCTTTAAGAGAAATTTTATAGGTTGTCTAGTGTCTAGTGAATGGAGTTTAGATGGTTTCTGTCTGTTGGAAATATTAAAGAGTGGGGGTAAAATTATATGATAAATACACTAACCACATTTTTTAGAGGTACGGACGTATAGTATATCTGTTTAATAATAGCTAATAATAATAAAAATATATTTTATATAGATAGAGTAGGAATATATGCATAGATTGAGTGTATATTCTATATTTGTGAGAGGTGGAGGTTCAGCTTCTCTTCATTTAAATACTGCAACTCCTGCTGTTTTATCAACCAACCATTTTTTGAATGTAAATATTTTTATATTAGAATAATTCGTGAGATATCCTACGATAATGTGACTTAAAATGTTAAGTTATTTGAATTTAAAAAGTCTTGTCCTCGGCTTTCTTTTGTATATTGTCATAATTTTTAAGAATTTAAACTCAAATTATAATATTTGTTGCATAATATTTAAAAAATTGTTATACTTTATCTCTGAACTTTTAATAAATCTTTTAATGATTCACATTTCTCTTAATTTGTTTCCTTAGATCCTCCAATTAGATCCTCTGTTAATGATTTCTGCTGATTTTATTTAGATGTTTGTATAAATACTTGACATTCAGTCCAGTTTTATGTTTAAGACTTTTTTGAGTCTTTACCCTTCTGATATTTAGCTTTTGTCGTATTCTAAAGTAGTTATATTTTTTCACTATAGAGGAATCCATTGGACAGTTTTTTTTTGTTCAAAGAAATCATATTTGAATAGAAACCAGAGCCTCTCTATACCATAGGTAGGTTAGAAAATAATGGAAGATACCCGAGACACTCGAGAAGTGATCTTACTGAATTCCACTTTCAATTAAGGCATTGACTGAAAGTGCTTGACCTTATAAAATATGCAAACGTCTTAGTTTTCCAATAGAAACAATTCTATTTACTATACATTGTATTATTTTATATCCAAATTTTAAGGTATTTCGAATATCTGTGAGTTATATTATTCAATTAAATTATTTATTTATTTTATTATATTAATGTCTTTTTTTAGTTTAGATATGCAATAATTTGATTATTACATTAATTTGAATGGCGAATACAAGCTGATTGGAGTTGAAAAACAGATACTAGTTTTTTACTTTTACTAGAACCCGAATTCTCGTCTTTCGAACTGACAGTTTTAGTTCTTTCGACTGAAAGTTCTTTTGAAAGTTCTTTTTCACCTCCCAGCGTTAAAATTTGATTATTTTTTTTCAGATCATGAGGATTTCTAATATTGCATTTGCTTTTTTCATCGGCCTGCTTTAAATTTTAAAATTGGCTTCAATAAGTTATCATTTCCCCATAAGACTTCCTAAGTATACCCATATATTGTTTTTCAAAAACAAAATTCTACACTGGAATAACTTTTATTTTACATTAAATTACACCATCATTTATTTGAAAAATCTGAGCAGCCAATTGAACATTATCAAACAAAAAAATGCTAGTAGACTTTATGTTATTTCAACATTCTACAATTCTACAACTGTATACGATTCTGATTAAAAGTAAATGTTGCATAAAATTATTTTATTTTTATTAAATTATTTATTTTTTTTTTATTTTTATTTTGTATTTTATATTTTGACATCAAAATTGCCTTTATAATGTCATTTACAATAAAAATTACAAATATTACAAAAAAAAAATGAAATAATAGGAAAATGTTGAATAAAGAAGTAAAATATCGTCTTGAACCCACAATAATTTCATTATAGGTCTTCTTTTTCATATTTTTTATTTTTTTGGTCCCTTATAATATTTTTTTTTGTCTTTACAATCTCTATATGGCGAACTCTTATAATTTCTAACTATTTTAAATCACCCCTATCAAAATTACTTTTTTTTTTTTAAATATTAGTAAATATTATTTTTTTTTTGAGGTGAGATGAGCAACATAACAAGAAAATTAATGCTGGCGGGATAGCAGCTTAATTTAGTTAAAAAAAATAGATGATAAAAAACAAGAACAACAACGAAGAAATTTAATTTCGTTTCGCCCTTGATTTACTTTAAAATAACCACAATTGGAAATTTATTGAGTTTATTTTGTTAAAAAAAAAAAAAATAAAAAATGGAAAATGTACAGGTCACATTCAATCATTGGGTATTTTAAGTTCAATATGGCATTATGGAACTGGCTTTTAGGATTTGTAATATTCTTAATAAACTTGTTGAAATAAATGCAAGCTGGATTGTATAAGCTCTTCTCCTTGCGTAATACGGTTTGTATTGTAAAGTCTTATTATTTTATTTGGGAGCCCACCCTTCCCTTCAACCAATTTGGCCTATCTGTGACGCCGTTCTTTATTTTGAAAAAAAAACCATTTACACCAAATTTAATTAAAATCGGTTGAGATTTTGATGAATTATTAGAACTTAACATTCCGTAAACTCTTGGAAGCTTTAGCACCATGATATTAGAATTAATTTACAAAAACTGCTCTTTGTACTCACCAATAGTCTATGTACCAAATTTTAGCTCATTCCGACGTTTAGAACACTAGGTCATTCTCGAAAGGTCTGATGTTTTTGTATGAGAGCCTCCCGATCCCGTGGTTCGATTTAGCTAATCTACTAACTTAATCTTAATTTTGACCAATAAAGCATTTATAACAAATTTCATTAAAATCAGTTGAAATTTACGCGAGTCATCGTGTTCACAAACACACAAAAAAAAATTTTGGATCTACGAGTTTTCGACTAAATAGAAAAGCTTATGTTATGACAGTGCTATCTTATCTCCTTCTTTTTCTTCTTTTCCAGAACTTAGAATGTTATCATATGTTATAGGTCATATGAGTTTGGCTTCAATATCATGATAAACGTTTCAGTTAATCATAATGTGAATCAGACTGCTAATGTTTGAAATGCAACTCTCCATTTTCTGTTCTTGCGCAAAAAGGAAATCTGCTTTCATTTAATTCCTCTTTTCCGCATATTTATGTTATTATGTAGGATTAGATCAAGATCCGATATTTAAAGTTTTCTAACTCTCTGAACATAGCTGTAGGATAATATTCAATCTTTTTTTAAACTCCTGGCTCGAAAAATTTTCAGGGTAAGAACTTCTTAGCATTCTTCTAAAAATTCACAATTAAAAAACCGGCAGTTTTGTCTTACCTAAGTTTTCAACGTCCGTGTATCATCACTATTGAGAAACATGCCACTTCACACACAGAATTCTTGTAGTTAAAAAAAAAACTCCTTCTACAATTTCGGCACCCGATCTCTTTTTCACAATACCAGATCTTTCTTATCAATACTAAATTTACATGATGAAATGCATTATGATTCACGTGATTTACCATACCTTGATATTATCAAAAAATCGACGCTTTTTGCATAGAACTTTATGCTGTGGAGTTAGTTCAACAAACTTTAACAGTAATTTTACACTTTCGGGACATTGAAGTCTCTATACACACTTCAATTACTTACCTTCCTTGAACACATGACAGCATAAATGTGTTTCTCAGGATGATAAGAACCAATAGATTTATTTTTCTAATTTAACTACTAATACTATCAAGGCCTTCATGCTATTAAAGCCTCGATGCTATCAAAGCCTCAAATGTGTCAAAGCCTTGATGGTATCAAAGAATAAGTGCTTGATGGGTTCTTTGATTTTTTATGCTTGGAAACCAGTTCAAAAACTTTTCCAATAATATTCCAATATCAAAATAATGTAGTCTCCACATGCGTGGAAATGTTTTGATAATTGTTAGTTCCAGTGCAACTAGACTTTGGAACTTATGTCTTGAAATACATATCCTTATTTCTAAAGCAGCTTTTCTTTTTTCCAAAAATGCATTGGTACAGAATCTGAACTTGGTTTGAAATTTTGAATAACTCAATGATTAATTACTTCAGAAATTTAGTTGGTCATCATTCTCGCTTGGTTCTAATTAATCCCATAAGACGACCAGGATCACTTAAATTTTATCACAATACTTTTTAAGATAACGTTTTTTTTCCTATCAATTTTTTAACTTTACAAAAAAAAAAAATGGCAATAAAAATTTCAAATTGAATTTATTGCGGATAATTTAAAATAAAAATTATTAGGGGTGCATGGGTGATTTGTTATTTATGTGAATCAAGTGAAAATATTTTTTTTTGTTTTTTCCTTTTATTTTTTTTAATATTCCACGTTTAATTTTTTTTTTTTTCAAAATTTCCCTCTCCAGTTTTACAATAATTTTGGGTGGATTTAGTTATTTTTTGGCCAGGATATTTAAGGATCAAGTATATACATATGTATAATAAATACAAGTATATAATGTGCTTTGAATAAAGGCATTTACCAATGAATTTTTAATAATTTATTTTTGAATTCTATATGAAGAAAAGTTAAAATTATGAATTTTGTATTAAAATTCAATTGAAGTGAGAAATATTTTAAACATTTTTAGAATAAAAGAAAGAAAAGGGAGTTTGAAAAACTAACTGGGGTTTGGAAGACGCACATTTTCATGATCAAAATAGATTTCTTTATTAGAGTGTTAGCTAGTTTGGAAGCTTTTTTAAAAATTATTCTTAGAATGAGCTGTAAAATTTTTGTGGAATTGGTTTAATAACCTAATATTCCGTTTTTAACTTATTATACCTATTGAAATAGTCTCTTTCTGTGGCAGCATGTGTTCATTATACTGGTACGAACGAAGTTCTAATTGAATTTCCATTAAAGGAGCGAGAATTCTGAAACTTCAAAAATCAAATTTATATACAGGAGATGATGTTGCTATTCAATTTTACTTAAGTGTCTGAGTAGACGCCAAATTTCTTGTCTGAGTACATCTTTTTTATTTACATCTTCAAAAGTATGGACAGTACAGTTATTGTTCTTACATAACGGTTAATTTAAACTTTAAATTGTAAAAAATTGTAAATTCTTTGTTACATAAAAATTGAACTCAGCTGTAAAGGGTTGATGTGCAATGGCCGAACAGACAGCGTCTTCAACTTTTAATAAAATAATATAAATTTTTGTAAAATTTATAAAACTTACTAAAAATGAAAGTAAAAATAAACTCTAAATAATGGATAATATTAGATTATTACTACAAATTGAATGTCTATGTGAACATAATTGACTGAAAATATATTAAAATTAATGAAAATTGATTATTGTACGGTTTTCAACTTAGATTTAAGCAAAAACTAGAGTTAATAAATTTAAACTGCCCGTTTTTTCTAAATATTTAATGATTATTACAGTTATATTTCGGTTTTTACTTTAAAAAATTGAAAAATTTAATATAAATTTTATTTAAGTTCTTTACTGGAAATGGTACTTCTAATGTAGGAGCTGTTTTTCTGTTCTATAAATACCTACTAGGTATCAATTACATTTATATATTCTTAAGCTTTTGTGAACTAGAATTCAACTTGCTATTCCCAAAACTTAGCAGATTTGGTGTTTTCCTATCATTTTGGCAACGGAGAGGTATTTTTTTTAAAAATTAGGCGTAGATCTCACGTTACGGGAGGTTTAGTTTTTCTAAATCCTTTTAAAGGTTTTTTCCTACCTTAGAAAAAATAATAAACCGGACCATATAGATGTTTATATTATGTTAGTGTGGTTAATCTAAAGTTGACACAGTTTACATTCTTTCTTGTTTTTCAATATTTCTTCTGCTTATCCGACTCTTTGTATTTCAATTTATATTTTGAATACCTAGTTGTTTTACTCTGCATAGCCATATTTTTCATGTAAGCTGCAGATCAATTTGTCAAAACGTTGAAATCTTTTATTTAGCAGAATTTGTTTATTTATTTATTCCCAATAACTTTATTCTGAAGTTAAAGGATTTCCCTAAACACTTAATTTCCAATCTTAATGTATTGGATTTAAGTAACTTAAGCTTTCAGAACTTCTTCGCGAGTTTGGGCACTCCTAAATCCTTTGGATATTGTATTATAAGTGTTACAGTTATTCGACTTCAAAAATTTGAAGCTTAAAACATTACTTAATAAGTAATTCTAATTAAAATAAATTATTTCATTAGAGTCCCACCCTGTGTTGTAGTCCATTCTTATGTCTACAAATTATTTAAAAGAAAGAAAGCTAAATAAATATATCCTATAACTCGTTAAAAAATATGTATACACAAGGAAAATTAAATTTAATTATCCTATTAATTAGAATAATAAAAATAGGCTTGGGAATAAGTATTCATAAACTATTAACTAGATTAAATAATAAATATATAGCCTCCCTGGCCTGGGTCAAACATTGGATAATTAGTGTTTTATGTATATGATATTATTGAAATTTCAAGATGTTAAAATTCGAGATTTTGATTTTCGAGATTTTGATATTTCGATATTTTAATTTAATGTTAGGCACTACAAACCATGAAGGTCTGGGCCTGATGTAATGTCCCCTTCCAATCCTCTCGGTTTTGCGCAGATCTTCTCCCATTGGCAATGTGCAGTTCTTTTTGCCTATGTCTCATTTTCCGAACGGAGGTTCGGTCTCCGTCGACGTCACTTTTCTTGAGGTCTGGCTTCAAATATTCTCTTGTCTGAAGCATCGGTTGACATTCGCTCGATGTGACTGAGCCAATGAAGGCATTTGATTTTGACTTTCTTGATTACATCAACGACATTATACAGTTCATAGAGTTCGGCATTGTATCTTCTCCGACAGACCGCGCCATCGTTTAGAGGACCATATATTCTACGAAGAATTTCTCTTTCAAAAATCTTTTTACTTTTGATTTTCTAGATATTGATATTTCCAGATTTCGATTTTTGAGCTTTGGGTATTGACTCCTCTGGCCTGTATTAAATATTGTAGTAATCTTAATTGTATATTCAACCATCTTCGAAATTTTAATTGTTTTTTAAGTGCTGCACTATACTTTAATTGTAATACTTTTACAGTGAAGTTTTATTTAATATTTAAGAATATTCATAAAAAAATTTAATTAAAATATTTTAATGAATATTGTAACTGATTTTAATATTATAACTAGAGTATTACGACAATTTAATAAAAAATCTATAAAAAAAATCCAATTATTTCAATAAAATCCTAATAAATCATACAAAAAATTTCAATATAAATGAATTATATTAATATTATTATTTGTACACCATTTTTGTTTTATAGACATATGTGTACGTATACGTCTAATGTTTGCTGTATATATAGATATATATGTATTGTGTAGATATAATGCAAATTAAAATTTTTATGAAGTTAGTTTATTTTCATCTTTATAATAGTTGGAGTAATCTTCAATTCTGAATTCTATATTAATAAAATAATAATGATATTTACTCCTATTAGTATGCAATTTAGAGATTTATTAGTGTTTTATTGAAAATTATTGTTAATATTTAAATATATGTATACTTTCAATCCGCTTTTTCGAAAATAGAAAAGATTTTGCTATAGAGAAAGCTGAAGTATGGAAGGTTAATTACTAACATTCGATTCTAAGCAGTAAAGACATCTAGAAAAACTGAAAATGAGAAAGTACAGAAAAAGTAGGTGTATACATCTAAAATAGCAGGTATAGATATTAAAAAGTGAATTATGTGAAAACTGTTTATTTTATAAGTTTCAATAAATTTTCGGACCTCTGATTAGACTTCTCGATCGATCCATTATCGATTGAGTTCTAATGAAACACCTATTCTAATGAAATTAAACAAATAATGCCTACACTCAATTTTTTCCGACGGAGGGAAGCAGATTCTTATCGCTACACAGTTAAACTATCCAGATGGCGCAATACAGCTTATGGAAATTCGTTGGTCTTATGATCATCGCGCATATTGAACCATATACATTAAAATAGGATGAACGATTTAGAGAAGTTTAAGAAGAAAATTAAAATCTTTCTTTTAAATATTCTATCAAATTTCCCTAGTAAATCCAGAAACCTATATTTGCCAAATTCAATTCCGAATTGTCCTTTAATTTGTATCACAGAATTTGTATAAAGTTTGGCTTAAAAAGTGTTTGATTTTGGTGTGTTAAAGTGACGAATGCACAGCTTCCATAGGTGACTTTCGAAGCTTTCCATTTCCCTCATAAAATATTTAGTTAATAATAAACTTTAATTTTTAAATTCCTTAAAGAAGACTGATATTTACTTATGGGAACTGCGAACAGCTCCCGTAGGTGGCTTTCGAAGCTTTCCATGCCCCTATTTAGTTATTAATAATCGACTTTACTTTTCTAAATTCCTTTAACTGGCCTTTAATTAAACAAGAACATAATAAGTAACCAGAACCTATGGAAACTTGCCAAAACAGAACCAATTGGGCAAGAGATCAAAAGGAAGAAGTGGAAATGGATAGGGCACACGCTGAGAAAACCGCAAGATAGCATAGCAAGGGAAGCACTAGAATGGAACCCACAAGGAACCCGAAGACGAGGCCGCCCTAATAACACCTGGAGGCGAACGATTTCGGAAGAGCTAGTTTCAATTGAGAAAACATGGGAGGATGCAAAGATAACTGCTCCAAATAGAGTCAGGTGGAGATGCCTAGTAGATATCCTATGCTCCCAAGAGGAGTAATAAGGAAAAAAAAAAAAAAAAAAAAAAAAAAAAATTAAACAAGTGATGAAAAAAAACCAAGGGTTTTTAAAAAAGCACTTTTCAAAATTATATTGTATTACATACTGAGTTTAACTTTGGAAATATTTACTTGGAAATAGTTACTACTGACTTATAAAATTTACTGCTAACAGTAAATTTTTTATTTAAAAGTTGTTATAGCCCTTCAATGGGAAAGCTTGCCAAATTTCTCAAGAATCTAACTTCAACTCCCCCCCCCCTCCCCCTCATCCTCTAAATTTTTAGGTTCTAGGAATTAAATTGTGAATTACACAAAAATTTGGAATTTTACTTAGAATTTTATTATTTAAGCAAAAATGGGTAAAACTGAGAGACACTTTCTTCAATTTAAGGAACCCCTTTTAAATTTAAGAAAACCTTTTAACATATGTTAAAATATGATGTTGGACCTTTAAATTTTGTATATTAATAAAAAAAAAATTGAGCAGGTATTCAAGTTACAGGTGTTTAAAAATAGCAAAATTTCAATTTTCGAGCCCTTATAGCTCTTAAATAGGGGACTTGACAAAAAAATTTTGTTAACCGACTCCTACTAATTTCTAAGTATCTAACTTCTCAAAAAATTTCAAGACCCTAGCTTGAACCGTTCAGAAGATATGTGTGGCCAAAAATTTTGCGAAAATTGAGTTTTGCGTAATGTTAAATTTTAGTACCGTATAGCAACCCTAAACATTTGCCTTGTAAAAATTTATAAAGTTTATGAAACCAGCTATCATTTGCCGTTTTCAGATTGAAAATATATGTAACAGAACTCTTGTTATAACAATTTAAATATAGGGCTTTTTCCAACTTAGGGGGGCTGTAGCCCCGTTACAGGTGGGGCTACAGAAAAAAATTCTTCTACGAAATTATTTTTTTTGCAAAAACTACCCATGGTTAAAATTTCTTTTCTCTATTTCAAACGGTGTAAAAGTTTTTGTAAACATACGGACGGACGGACGGACGGACGGACGGACAGAGTGAAGCTATATAGGCACATTTTTACAAAATTTTTTGAAAATGTGCTAAAAATGAATCTTTAAATTCGTTGAAGAAGACTAACAAATTTTTTTGTAGGAATTAAGATGCAATCAATATTTGTTCCCGAACTCTTACAATTTTCCCGCCCTAAATTAGATATGAAAGTATTAAATAATTTGAAAAATGCTGGAAAGCTGGTAGGACTGTCAATAAATAGAAATTAAATTAATTTCTTCTACTACAATTTTAGAAATATCGTCACCCAAAAACTAATATAACACACATGCAAACTATATTTGAAATTTTACTGTGCATTTAACATTTATATTAATAAATATATATATATATACATATATAAATATGCTATAAAAATAGTTTATATAAAAAGAAAATCGAAGAAAATTAAGAAAATCCCCATCTTAAATGAATTCATGAATATTTGTGATATTATAATTCTTAAAATAATGAGTTAAAACCTCTTTACTTCCCCCACCCTAACATTATATTACATATGCAAAGATCCTGATATATGGATGTAAGTATATATATTATATATACATACATTTATACATATATGTAAATATGATTTAATGTGTATATAGTAAGTAAATGAGAATGTCATTGACACTTGGTTAAACATTGCTAAATACTAAATAGTTGAAGGAAACCAAATTAAATCTACACATACATACATAACATATATATACATATACATAACATATATATAACATATATGTTTTATGCATACGTTCAAGTTATTAAAGTTTTACTTTTATGACTGGGTTCTGTTGCCTTGCTAAAGATAAAACAATGTTGAATTAGAGCAGGATGAAATGTTTGGGGTTGAAAATAATTTTACAAACTATAAAAGAACATTAAAACTGTATAATTGTTGCCTTGGTAAAATTAAAAATAAATTTATATATATATATATAGATAGAATACATAATTATTTTCAGATTAGTGACAATGTAAGTAATTAAGAATTTTTTTGGAAAAGTAATTTTCCAAATTTTTTGATGAGTTTGAAAAAAATATTTCTGCAATGCACCCATTAATTCTTAGAAACGAGGAATAGTATAGTAGAGTAGACTGCATCAACTCTGAGATACCCGTATGACCGTAATATAAACATTATATCATCCGGTTAATTACTTTTGGCAAAATTTCAAAAATACAACTTTTTTAGGTGTAGTGTAATGCCCATATAAAGGAAGGGGTTGTATGACAGCTACTCGAACCCACTTCAGTTAACTAACCAAATTTTGCAGAAACTTTGGCAATTAAACTAAAATATTTTTAGCAAAATTTCAGACACCCAGCTTCATTAGGTTTTCAATAGCTTGATATCAATAACAATGACGGTTATTGCATAAAAACGAATTTGTGAAAATTTCAAAATTCTAGCTCCTTTATTTTTTGAGTTACTGCGGGGAAGCACAGATGAACGGACGGATATATATAGCTAAATCGATTTACTTTTCGATTCTGATCCGATCCATACCTTTGAGTCTATATCTACCCATAAACGTAGTGGCAAATTTAGTATACCCTTTGGACTTGGGTCATATATATATAAATGTTGATTGCAGTTATTTATTTTGCATCATTGGTTTCATATTATTATTATTTTATGTTATTCACAATTTTATTTAATAAAATTAAAATTGCATTATATTTGCATTTCAGTTTTGTTTATTTAACTGGATTTAAGATATTTTGAAAATGAATTCAGTAAATATTTTTGGACTGTCAATTCTATGTCTGTTATAAAATTTAAATTATTTTCTAATTTGTAAGCATTTACTTGACAGTGGTTTTAAATAATTTCGATATTTTAGATTTAGATAAGATAAGAACACAATTCCTTTTGTTAACCTCTTGGACAGAGATTCGGATAATGTTATTATATTTTCAGCACATTTTGAAAAAAATTTGAAAAAATGTGCTTATTAGTTTCATTCTGTCCATTCTTCCATTTGTGCGTCCGTATGTTTACAAAAACTTTTACATAATTTGAAATAGAAAAAAGAAATTTTATCTACGAATAGGTATTGCAAAAACAATAATTTCATGGAAGAACTTTTTTCCCGTAAAACTAGAAAAAGCCCTATATTTAAATTGTTACAACAAGAGTTCTGTTAGGTATATTTTCAACCTTAATATGGGAAGCTGTATGCTTTTTATAAAAATAAATGATAAAATACTCAGTATGAAACGCTAAATAATTTTGAAAACGGGGAATTTTAAAAACCCTTGGTTTTTTCCATTTCTTGTTTAATATAAGTTTTACGGTTCAACGATTGGGTAGCACAAATTGTTAGAGTGCCGATTTTTCATTTCAGATACTCGGTTTTAGAAGTAAAAAAAAAACTTTATTTGGTTATCCAACTCGGCTAAGAAACCATTCACTATTGGGTTCAAATTAATGGTATCACCGTGGACTGGGACTTAAACAGTTGGGTGGAATAGTGGTTAGAGTTGCGACCTGTCGAATGGGCTCGAATCCCAGTGAAAGTGGAAAACTTTTATCTAGGATTTGACTTTAAAATCTAGGATTAAATAAAATAAACAGTCCTTTGGAAAATTAATGAATAGTTTACATAATTTCGATGTCTGATATTTTTAATTACATCCTATTGAAAAATTTAAAAAACAAAATTAAATATTGAATAAATTTATTAAATAAATTTTAATCATATTGATAAGTTTGTGTGTTGCAAGTTATAATGTATTAAAGCTAGAAAAGTGTTGGTATAGTTAAAATGTTGGTTATATTTTCTTCATAAAGGGCTAATTAAAATTTTTTTGAAATTATGATTGTTAAAAATATTTCTCTCTAAACCCTTACAGACTCAGACTCGGATTTCTAGAGTTATATATTTAGTTTCAGAAATATATTTAGTTTATTTTCTGTCTTATTTATTCCCACGTTAAATCATCAAAATTGCTAATGCCTCATAACTTCACAAGCAGTTAAAACAATACAGTTACACGTTTTAATTGTATGAAATATTTGATAAAAGCTTCTTTGCATATTTACCTTCTCTGTACCTTTGGAATCTAAGAATATTAAGAATTAGCTAATACCCGGTGCGCGTTGCAGCGCCTTTCAATGGAGGTTTAGTTGAAGTTGATGTTACTGAAAAAAGTTAACCCAAAAATTACACACGGTGTAAATTTTAAAATGTATGAAAGCAATTTTTTTAAAACGATTTTTTTTTTCAAAAACTTTTTTCTAGAATTTTTGAAACTTTATGTAATTCAAAGCAGTACAAACTACTTTCCAAAATTACTTCCAAATAATTTTTTTGACCAATCATAGGACCGACAAGTTGCTTCACGCATATAAAATTTGGAGTCAACTGGTCAAATCGTTTCTAATTTAGAGTGAAGTATTGAAAAAACCTATAAAAAGCTGTTGGGCCGCAATGGGTTAATGGAACTCAATAAAGTTTTTTTTATGCTTTTCTTTTTAGCCAAAGCACAATTTCGTAAAATCGGACAAAATTTGGACCCAAAATTTTTTGACCAACCGTCGGCCCGACATGGGTTAACAAATTCCAAAGAAACTTTCGCTTTTATATAGATAGATAAATCCTCCAAAGATTACCTTGATACAAACATGGTAGTTCGTTTAGTTATGTTTATGAAATGGTTCAAGTTGTTGAAACTTGCTAAAATTAATTAAACAAATTTGTTTCAAAAAATTCAAGTTAGTCTAAAGAAATCTTTTCTAATTTCCAATCAAATTGATGATATAATTTTAGTTTTGAAATGAGAGTTTTAATTAATTTATTAGAGTTTTAAATTTAATTAAGATTTAATACGATTTCCAAAAACTTTAGTTAGACCATTAGTACTCGTATATTAGGTTAATGGAAATTCGTTTTAATTTAAAATAGTTTTATATCATAATGAGTTCAACAAAAGTACCTTTTTAATTGAAACTACTTTCTAGATGATTTAGTCTATATATTTAACAATATTATTCAATACTTAAATTTAATAATACTAAAATTTAATCAATTAGTTTATTCTTTATAAAAAAAAAAATTGTTAATAAATTGATTGAACTACTTTTTATTGTTTAAATTTGCTTAAAAAACTAATTCAATCATTTGTTTTTTGTTTTTTGACAAATTGAATTCATTTTATTCATTATTTTTATTTAATATTATTTTTGATATTTTTTAATATTCTTAAAATTATTTATTTTATAAATATTTAACTAAAAATAACAATATTGTATAACATTATATGATACAAATTCATATACATACATAAAATTTGAGATTTTATTTCATTTTTAGTTTATTTTGAAATGAAAATACAATTTTTCGTCCTTCTAATCGTTTACAGGGTCGGATTATACTTTTCCTATAGGGTAATTGCTATTTTTGAATAAGCTTTCAAATTATTATCCAGCGCTGCTAACGTTAATAGAAACGTCATTAGTTAAAAGATTTGAACTGATTAGTCACCTAAGCAAATAAAAGTGTGGTAACTTACATCCGAGAACGGGATAGGAAAACATTACATTTGTTATAGAGTATTGATGTGATTCCTTTTTTATAACCAGTGTCATGAAAAAGAATTTGTTTCAGGATATGTCTCTCATCATCATCGTCTCTGATAATGTCTACTTCTGATTTAAAACAGACAATAGAACAGTCTTTGGGTTGGAGTGTGTTCAAGGACAACCTTATACTAATATATTTAATGTCTAAAGTATTTTCAAATACTTATCGTGTTGGTGAAACTTTTGATTTATCAAAATCAGTTAAGATCGATTTCTTACTAAAGTTCATACAGCACGTGATTGTATTTTGTCTTTATTTTAACTATTTATATCAACAACTTCCAGTAGCAGCGATGTGTCTGGTTTAAGATATATTATAATATAAACTTGGTTACAAATCAGGATTGTTAAAAGCTAAAATTTCGATTTAAGGTATCGCTGAACTTAAAATTTGATTTCTCTCAACATTGAGTCCGCTGCAAGCGCGTTTGCATTGCTGATATTGTGAGCAGTTTCAGAATTTGAGTTGAGCAACGAGTTAAGTTTGCCAAATGGGCCCTCATTTACAACCTTGTTTCAAATAATATCAAGTTGATGCTGTCTTCGCGCTTCTATAATTAATTCATGCACACCGAAATATTGCCACCTCCATATAAGAGGCCCATTTGAGACGTCTAAAGTATATGAATATATATTGCAATATGATATTATAAATCATGGATGACCACTTTTACATTGTCGCTAATCTTTTTTGCGTACCTTATGAAAACGTTTTTAAGAAATTTTAAACGTTTTTAATAGCCACAGCAATAATCCAGTGGCGACCCGCCTTAATACAACAATGTCACACTATTTTACGATACCTAAGACTTGGTTGGAACATTTTCGTCAAATCTAATTGTAAGTAATTTGAATTTGAATTACAATGAAATTTTTTACTTAATATATATATATTTATATATACATATAATATACTATGTATACATATTTAACAAATTATATTAATATTGTAGTTGAATTAAATGAATTATTTATAAATATTTATAACAAATAAAGTTTTATTTTACAAGAATACGATAAAAAATTAAATAATTTTTTTTTTTTTATTAAATTTTGTATTTTTTAAGGGAAAACCCCTACTTTTGTTGACTATTTTTATTTGGTTTTTTTTTGTATATAAAAACAAAAGTAAAATAAATTTGTAATAATTTTCAATCTTTTGTTTACGCATCACTTTCCATTAGTTGATGTTTTTCCTTTACAAAAACAATAATAATAAAAAAAAAAAGAAGAAAATCCCAACCTTTAAAGAAAATTATTTTGGCCAATGTAAATATTTACCCGTAAAAATACAAAATAATAAAAAAAAAGGACGAAAATTATTCAAAATAATACAAAAAAAAAAAAAACATAAACAGAATTTTCTTAAAAAACAGCAGAATAAATAAAATGGAAACATCATCTCATCTCATTTTGTTTAGTTTTGTGTTTTGTTTGAAATGAAAATGTCCAAGACTGAGTTTTTATGTTGTTGTCCTGTTTATGCTTATTTGTTTTTTATTTTTTTTATTTGTTGTTGTTTTTTTTGATATTCTTAAAAAATTCGTTCACGTCTTATAAAAGTTGAATAAATTTAATCATTCTAATGGAACGCACCCTTATGATGATTTTTCTTAAATATACATAATAAAAAACTCAAATAAAAAAACTATGTAAAAAACGAAACAATAATGAAATAAGTTAAAACTATATGATCGGGTTACAATTATTTGGAAAGCGTTGCGCCGTTTTTTTCTTAAAAGTTCTTATTTAGAGTTTTGTTTTACAGGATTGCTAAAAGAAACTATGTAATTACCTTCGATTTGATCCGTAATCGATTGTCTTGAAGTAGATTGTCTAGTCATATGATTCTCGCTAGAATATCTTAATAAGCGTCTCTGTCAATTGAAATATGAAATAGATTGTTAATGTTTGGAAGACCTGTCAAATTTATGATGTCGTGAAACCCTGATATCTGTTCAATCCCTCTAATTACTCTCTATTTAGCCTTGTTTTATCAGTTGGAACAGTTCGTCATTATTATGACGTATGAAATCACCAAAGTACGAAATTTTCTGACACATTCAACTATCTATCTTAATAAGCGTCTCTGTCAACGGAAATATGAAATAGATTGTCAATATTTGGAAGACCTGTCAAATTTCTGATGTTTGGAAACCCTCATATCTGCTTTCTTCCAATACCTCTAATTACTCTCTATTTAGATTGTTTTATCAGTTGGGACAGATCGTCGTTATTATGACGTATGATATCACTAAACTACGAAATTTTCTGACACCTTAACCTCTCTGAGGTAGTTCTCAGGGGTTATTAATTCTTCTTGGAACCTCGTCATTGGAAACTTGCATGAAGCCTTTAGTATTAATCCTACCCATAGTTTTTAAAAGCCTTTAAAAATTCCGTAAAATTTCTTCAGATAGCAACTATGAAGGGAAACCCCCTACTTTACATTGCTGTAGGAGAATGAAAGAGTGGTTCTAAGTATAATAATCTCGTTATGTGAAAAAATAAAATCTTATTATCAAATATTATGCGTTAATTTGAGGTAGTCAGAGGTACCTCTCTTATCAGCTCCAATTATTTTTTAATTTCCAAGGTTAAAACTTCAATGATTATAAAAGTGAGTCGGTGAACATTACCTGGAACGAGCGACAAAATAGTTCGCATATGGATTGGAAATATCTTTTTAAAGATGCCCTAAGGTAAATCAGAGTGCAGCCGAAGAAATCATAACTTTAAAAACTTTAGCAGATGATGTTGAAAGTGGTAGGAGAGCGTCGAGCCACAAAAAAGGACGAATTTTATTGTTTCAAACACATTTTTCGGAAATTTTAAGTTTTTGGACTCTTAGGTTATTATATACGAATACGTAAGTAAATCCTTTTACAACACACATACAAATTTTTTTTTTGGAGGAGTACCGTTGAATGTAAAAAAAATTGAGGTAACAATATAAAAAATTAAATTTTTGTATAGGAATGGTATATTTATCGTATTCATATACAATTCGTAATATATAATTTAGTTTTTTATTTTTTTTTTGGAATATTTGTATCTTATTTTATTATTATTATTCTCATTGTATATTATGTACATTGTATACATTTATTTTTATTTATTCTGATGGAAACATCATTTAGAATATTTTCTAGTAAGAATTCGTATATTATTGTTAAAAAAGTAAATAAAACTTAAAGAATAACAATGATAGATACAAAACAAGTAATGACAATAATGGAGGAGTTTAAGAAAGGAAAAGAAAACTATTTATAAAAATAAAACTAATAATAATCCATCTGGAGGTTTAAAGTGGTACCCCACAAAGACACTGAAAGATTTGGATTATGCTGATAACATTAACCTTCTCGTGAAACACATAAATATTCAAATGAGAATTAATAGATTAAAGAAATGTGCAGCCGAAGTTGGCTTAGACATAAATATTGATAAAACAATGATCATAAGAGGGAACACCAACAATAGAAGACCAATTACTATCAAATAGTTGAAAATACATCGATCGAAGATGTAGATGAATTTATTCATCTAGGGAGTAATAGGGAGTTATTAACAAAGAAGGTGGTATAAAAAAGGTATTGACAACAAATTGACGAATGCTAGAGGGGCATTTTGAAGAATGTGAAAATATGGAGTTCAAGCAAGTAAAAAAAGAATCCTCTTATATGGAACTGAAATTTGACTGGTAAACAAGAAGGAACAACAAGAACTACAATTATTCGTAAACAAATGCCTTCAAATTATATGCTAAATACACTGGCCAAAAAGAATAAGTAATGAAGATCTTTCAAGGATAATTGATTAAGGAGCAATAGAAATAGCAATCAAGAAAAGAAAACACAGATTAACATTCTTAAAATGTCGCCAAACTGCATAGTAACATAGGTAATAGAATGTAATATTTAAGGAAAGAGAAATTTTAGAAGATCTAAAAAACACGGCGCAGAACAATTAAGAGAGAAATAAAACAACTGAACAAGACATGGCAACAAAAGTGAATGCACAAAATAGAAAAAGGAGGAAAGCTTTGGAAAAGATTTATGCTCCTAAAGGGATTAGTAAAGGAGGAAAAATCAGTAAAAATTGGAAAAAATCAAGAGATTAGCTACATTTTAGATTTATTTATTTATTTGTAGTACCAGACAATACTAAATATTACCTGATAATATTAATCCTTTGCTGATTTGACATTTGGACTTCTTATTAAATTATATTAATATACACTATATTTTTTATTAGATATGATCTGACCAGGATTTGAACCGGAGACTTGTTTGATCCTTTTAGATATTAAGTAAGCTTAAACTGTAGTCGTCTAAAACTTAATGTTTAATTTTTGATCTCTTTCAAGCAACAGGTGACTCAAAGAGATTTTCTATAATGATTCCATACTTATAGTCATGGATTACAACTTTCTTAAAATTTGAAGTTTCTTATTTAAATTGCTCGGGAGATATAGGAGATTAAGTTTCGTAGAACGTTTAGCATATGGTAAAACTATATATTTTTCCAAATACAATGTTTATAAAGTTAAAAAAAGCCGCTGATCTATATTGCAGTACTGATAGCGCTTCTCCGAACTTTGTGAAGATATAACTAGCTAAAATTTTTTTTATTTAACTAGCTATTTTCAAACGATGTCAGCATCCGGATGGACTGACAGACAGAACAAATCTTGTATAAAATTTTGTTGGAAAATATACTTAAAAGAAAAAGGACACAATGATGTCCTGTAAAAATTGAGCAAAAATAAAAAACGGAGTTTTTAAAAAATGAAACTTTTTTTTTGGATGTTTTTCTTATTATATTCTTCTGTTCGTTTTTTAATTTTCTATATTTGCAATTCTTACGTAAATAAACTTAAAATATTGGATTCAAAAAAACGACATAATAACAACAAAAAAAAAGAAAATGTCCTCAGGTTACGTTTAATTTTCCTTTTCTCTTGTGTTTTTTTTTTAATTTTGTTATTTTTATTGTGGGCTGTTTTATAAAAAGTCCGATAGACCTTATTGTAAATTTAATTTTTTTTTTTGTAATTTTAAAGGGAAACCTTTTTTTTTTTTTTTAATTAAAGTCTATTCAATTACGATTGAAAAGTTAAATAAAAATATAAAAAGTATTTAATTTAAATTATATTGGTAATTTTCATTAAAAGATAGATTGTCATACAAACTATATTCATTACGTTGATTGAATATGAACAATGCATCATCAAAGATTTTAGTAATTTGTAAGTTCAATTGGTGAGTTTAGCAGAATTATTAAATTGTGGACGGGTTCTGATGGAAATCATAATTGCCAATTTGATGCGTGATCTAATGCAATAAATTTCTAAACAAAATTTTATTTTCCGATAGACATACACCTTTAAGTATAAGTGGAAGCACATTAGTATGTGGAAGTGGAAGCAGTTTATTTGGAACAATTTGGATCTGATTGGATCTCAAATTATTGTGGACTAAAAGCCATCTATTGGAACTGTGCGTACTTGCTATAGATACTTTAACACCGCCAAGTCCCCACCATTTTTAAATTAAACTTTAGGGTGGGAGCTGGGATAAAAGTGTAAAGTTTGGTTCTGAGGAAAGGGATGTGAAAAAATTTTTGGAAATCGGATTTACGAAGTTTAGATTATGGTAGATAGGAATTGTAATGATGCTAATGTTCTTCTTCAATTTATCCAAATTGTACATATTACCATTTACCATTAAGAGAACATAATGGAATATGCTTACAAATCTGTGATGAACGCATGACAGACGTATTTCTAAAAGCTTTGTTGCACCACTTTGATAGTTCGACGGTGTAGGGATGAAGATGTGTGCCTCACCTTGTTTCCTTTTGGAAAACTTTGATTGAAGGCATTAATTGTTTAGTTTTCTTAGAACTAGTTTTGGTCCCTACAAGATTTTTATGCCATAGGGTAAGAAATAACGTCAATTGTTGAGTGAAATAAGCGTTAAGGTAATACTGGGATAATTTATAAGCTGTGTCATCCTGAATAGAAATAAACTCCAGATAAAAATTAGAAAACAAAATATTTAAAAATCAACATATTGCATTTCATGAGCTTTTAACCTAATGGATTCAATGTTTTTTTTTGGGCGAAGAAATTTATTGAGATCTTCTTTTGAATCCAAACGATCTTGAGGAAATTAGACAAGATTCAATGAAAAAAAAAATTTTTTACCAAAGTTGTGCCGAAAAAAGTAAGAAAATCTGTTGCCAAGATGCAACACATAAGACCGTTAATCGACAAAATGTATAACAGCTTCTAAGCCAAAATCATTTGGAGAATATAAAAATTTTAGTATCGCTTGTTCATTATGATCAGAGCCACATATGTTGTTGGATTATATTATTGGATTAACGAATAATTGCAGAGAAAAACTAAACACCAGCTGACAAACAAAGCCTACATATTTGTTAAAAATTATGTTAATCAGTTTAGTAGGTCTGAGGATTTGGAGTAAAGCAAAAAAGCACATAAGACTTTATATATAACATAATTGCGATAATAAATAATAAAACAATTCCTAAAAAAATACAAAATTTTTTGGTTATAGTTTTAGTTCCAGTTATAGTTAGTTATCGATTTAATCAAAACATACACTTGAAAAAAAATGTTAACATTTTTGGACTCTCCACTTTTTTATAAACTTTAGATCTCACTTTTAATTGCAATATCTCAGAAACTGTAGTACAAAAAAGAAGACTTACAGTAACTTAATTATAGTCTAGAATATTGCAGAAAATGCTTCCATTTTTTTACCTATGGGTAAAAATATAACTGTTTTTTTTTCGCAGCGGTACCAATGGCATATACATCTGAATCTCCTAAATCTAATTATACAAAAAAAGTCACTTGTATTGATTTTAGCTTGCCGAGCTGTACACTGCTTAACAATGCCCTTTCTTTGTGGTTTTGACACGGGTACTTTCAACTCACAGACCTGTGTTGTAACTTTTAATATAAAAAGTTTTGTGAGATAAATTGTTTGTAAGGAGTCTTATAAAATAAATAAAGGATGAAACAACTTCCAAATTTTTAGCTTTTATATTTTCTACAACGGCAGCCGTTCAAAGATTTTTGTGTTATATTAAAAATATATGAATGTTAACCAATCTTTTAAATGAAGTGTTGTATGCATTGCATATATATATATATACATATATATATTTTTTTTTTTAAGCGCTAACTGTTCAACTGTTAGGCTAATAAGCCTGTCTATACCATAGGTACATCTTGGAACAGGGGTCATATTATATTCGTGTTATTAGAATTGGTCTTATTAAATTCCACATACAATTTAAACATGAGATAGTACTAGGCCTTATAACATGTAGAAACGTCTTAGATTTTCAATTTTTACAATTCTATTTTTTGTTTATATTGTAATATTTTATATTTTACTTATATGGTATTCTATATCTGCTAGTTATATTATTTAATTAAATTATTTGTTTATATTTTGCATTTATTTATATTTTTATATTAAAGTATTTTCTATTAAAGATTTATAATTATTAATTATTGATTATGCCATTAATTTGAACCCAATGGCGAATGGTAGCTCAGTCGACTCGAAAACCAGAAAATTTTTTTCACTTTCACTAGAATTCGAACTCGGGCCCTTCCGCATGAAAGGTCGGCACTCAACCACTGTGCCACCCAGCTGTTATATATATATATATAACTTGTAAAAAAATTTCTAACTGTTTTTGATGTAAGACATGTATTCGTTTCTGCTTCGCATAGCTCCATGTTTCTTATTCAAATCCTCACAAAAACCAATTTCCCTGTTAAAAAAAACAGTTATTTAGTTTTTAAACAAATATTTGTACATTAAAGATAAATTTGTTTGCCTCAGTAGAGGGGAAAAAAATTAATACATATGCTTAAATTTGCTCGTCTCTTGTTTTACCAAAGCAAAATTTTGGACCACACCTTTTGCTTGTACCAAAGACAAGAAAGAAAAAAACAAACGAAAACCCAGGGAACAAAAAAAAAATGCATTTTAACTTCAATTTTCCATTATCCTTTAAAATATTCCTTTCGGTATAATAATTCATAGTTTTTTTTTATATGTATTTGTATATACATATGTATATATATTATTTATATATAATTTTTTTGAGCTTTATAACACCACTATTTATATATCCCCAAATACATATATTTATATATATATATATATATATATATATAATGTATACAAAATATTATAAAGACATAAATAATATTTCTTAAGGAAATACAAAAAAACAAAAAACTAACGGTAAAGGATTTTCCAACCAAATAAAAGACTAAAAAAAATTCTAGAAAAATTCTTATATTCATTCTTGCAAAAACTTTAGACATCTTTATAATAATATTTCCATTATAAAAAGTACAAAAAAACCAACATGGACACAAGAAACACTCAAAATAATTAACATGATATTATAAAATTATAATGTATAAATTCTTTGATTCTTAAACAAACGCAATGTAAATTACTTTCCTTCAATCTGTTTAATACCTAATAGATTGAAGAAAGGCAAGCACTGGAATGGAACCAACAAGGAATGCGAAGATGAGGTCGCTCCAGTATCTCCCATAGTAAACGATATTAGAAGAAGTGACTTCAACTGGAAAAATAGAGAGGAAGGAAAAATAACTGCTCTCAATAGTTAGGTGGAGATGCCTAGTAAATATCCTATGTTTCCAAGAGGAGCAATAAGAAAAAAAACAAAGATTGAAGAAAAGAATGGAGGTGGATGATCTTGTTGGTATTATGATAAGGGGAACTTGAAGAAAACTCTTGCCATATCGAGTAAATGAATTGTACATTATTATGAATTTTAAAGAATGAGCAACGAAAACTTATAAGAAAGCGGTTTAATTGATGCGTTTTATTCATTCTCTCTCTTATTTGCGCTAAAGAATTATTAAATTTAAATTTTTTGCTTAAAGAACATTCTAAAAGTACCATTTTATTAGTTTCTCTCTCTCTTTCTCTTTCTGTTATATACGTAAGTATTAATAATTAGAAGTATGTTACATGTATAATTTACACTTGGCACGCTAATCAGCAGCAGCAGCAGTTTATCTTTTAGTATATTTAGATACGAGTATTAGAATATTAATTTTTATAAAATATTATAAAATTAAAAAGACATAACTTTTTTTGAGTGTTAAAATCTATTTTGTTGCCTTCTAAAAATTTTGTTGTCTAGTATTATGAATCGTAGACTTTTATGAAAATACAAACCTACAAACATCTTATCAAAAAACAAAAATAATTATGAAAATATACAAAAATAAAGTTGAATATAAGTAAATTTTTTTTATTTCCCGTCACCTGCGGATGTACCAGAACTCTGTATAGAAAACTGTATATAAAGTTTTATTTTATTCTTAATTTATTTTAGTTTTTTTTAATATTATTATTTTTATTATTTTTTTTAAATATATAATCATATCTAAATGTAAAACAAAAAGAAGTAGTTTTTTTTTAGTCATAAGTATAAAATATTATACTAAAATTTCCATTTTACAGGGAGACTTGTATTTATTTATTTAAATTATAATATCACAAAAAAAGGATATAAGCGATATTAGTATTACGTTACCTTCGGCTACATAGGCCATTATGAAAATAAGTTATGCTTTAAGAATATCTAATTTAGTTAATGTTATATTTACATTATTAAATTACATGATATATTTTATATATTACATTTACATTTTAAATATTTGTATTCACAATTTTTACAATTTTCTATTTAAATTCATAATTTTAGATATAAAGGTGACTTTTATTTATTTATTTGTTTATTCGAATTACGCAATATTGATAAAGTGCTCGGATGCCAGGGCCATTGTGGGCTGATTCTAATTTATCTTTCAATTTTTAGATTTTTTTTAAATTTGTACTTTAAAACTATTTTTATATGCTTATTTAAAGTTATATAATACCTATTATCTAATTTACAATTTGGAGACTCCTTTTTTTTATAATCTATATGTATACTATTTAATTTAAATATTTAACAATTTTTTAATCTTGTAATTCATGTTTTTATATTTAGAATTTATTGTACAATAATATAAGTACAATAATATTGATATTACTTTTTTATGTTGTTTTAGTTTTCAATTTTTAATTTAACTTTTAAGAGTTAGCGTTTTTCTCCTCTTTTTCTATTATCTAAATTGTATTCCAAATATTAAAATCCCCAGCTATCTTTTGAATTAGTTCTATTCTATTGCGGTTAGGTTGAAGAAGGTGTTCAGTGTCTGAATTATTGATAGTCAAAATATATAATGTGAAAGGACATTCGATGAAAATGTGTTTCACAGAGAGTGTGTTTCCACATTTTGGGCAATAGAGAAATTTTGTTGTTACAATTGTGAGGTCAAGTCTAATGCAAGAGATTTTTGCGTCACAATGTTTCTTCCCTTACCGATTTTGTATTCTGGTCTTAGCGCTGTTTGCCAGTGTGTCTGCAAAAAGTTATTTGTGTTATCCCAATTAGCTTGCCTAGTGTTTTTTATAAATTGTTTAATTTGCTTTATTTTTAAATTTAAGTGATGGTTATGTAAGCCTATGATCTTGTCCTTTATAGCGAACTGCTCTGCTAGGTCTACGAGTTCGTTTCCCTTAATTCCGCTATGAGCGGAAACCAATTATATTTTTAATTCCCTTCCAACTTGACTTAAAAGGTTTCTGATGGCTTTTACTAAAGGCTGTTTGTTTGTGTAGTTCCTTATGGCATTGAGGACACCTTAACTATCTGAGTTAATATTTATTTTTGATTTATTTTGCTTTAGACATAACTTTAGTGCTTCATGTATTGCTACTAACTCTGCGGTGACTTTTAAACCACCCAGAAATATTTGTTTATTAAAAATTAATTGCATATATTTAGGAGAAATGAGAAGTGATCTTTTGTATTTTTTATTTAGACGGATCACAAATAAATATTTAAACTTGGATTTCTCTTCTAAATTGATAAATTGTAATAAAAGCAGTGTTTTAAAATGTAAATAACATACAGTTATTAATTTTTGTTATTTAATTATTAATAGTAATATCACTTTAAAGTACCTTATCAATAATGCTCCAATATTGAATAATAAAAACTGAACTAATTTAAAAAAATTATGAGTATTATTATTTGACTTGAGTTTTTAATTGAATATTTGAGTAAAATTTTCCAAAATAAGAATGACATTAGAGGTGAGGAGTATTCAAGAATTTTAAATCTAATATTACAATAAAAAATTACAAATTTTATGGCTTGTAAGAGATTAGTGAGTGAAACTAAAAGTTTGAAATTTAAAATATAGGTATCTTTTGAGTTTTAAAATATATATTATATAAAATGCTGCAGTATTTTTAATTAAAGAGATCGGCTCCTTAAATTGAGTTTTTGGTAAGAAAGCAAAGAAAATTTGAGTTTCTTGTAAAGTTTTTAGATTTAATACAGCTAACTTGATTGAGTCTATAGAAGAGCAGCAGTTAGTCCTATTAAAAATGATTGAGTGATTATATTTTGGAGTTCTCAGACATATTAGAGCTACTTGAGTGAGTCTGAAGAAATTAAATAGCAGATGACTTCTTTGTATTATTATGTAATTTTTACTTCTTTGTGAATCCCCGCAAAGTTGAAGTGTTTGCAGTCAAGCAAATATAAATCAAAAGTATAGTTATTTAATTATAGTTATTAATCAAAATTATATTACCATCACCCTATATTTTCTGCATACACTTATTTTACAAGTAAAATCTGAAATTTATAAAATATGAAATTCATAAAAAAAGTTATTATTATTTTTATGAAAAACTGAAGGAAACAGAAAAGAAAAATCCAAGGAAACGAAACTTAGTCCAGAAAAACAGTATATATGCATTTTTCATTCAAAATATTTTTTTTTATTTCCATTTTTATTTTCAAGCTCCCATACCCCATCTGAACCCTTTCCTGGTTTTGACAAAAAAAAGCTTGAAAAATAAAAAAATAAAATTCTAAAGAAAACAAAGAAAGCAGGAGAGAAAATGAAAATGGAGGAAAAATTGCAAAAAAAAAGTTAAAGAAAAGTTTGTACATAGTTCTTCATAGTTCGTTTTCTTGAATTTTCTTATATTTATTCCCAAATGAACTTGACGTTCATTCTTAAGTCTTCTTGCCTTGAATATATATACATGCATAATATATATTATGTACGTATGTAAGTATGTGCTGTTTTACATTCATAAAAATTATTCTCTGTTATTTCTACAAAAAGTGGAAAAGAATATATAGAAGTTTGCATGTTGATGATTTTTTTGTGGAAATATGCAGAGTGCCCGGTGTTTAGTGATGCATAGATTTGGAAGTGATAGAATGGGTTTAGGTGAATTGAAAATGATACCAGAAGTTGGGGTCTTTTTTTCCTCCTACTCAAATTCTAAAGTTTTAAAGTAGTAAAGAACCATCCAATATGAAACTACATAGCTTTTGAACGGTTAGCTCTAGAACCAAATTGTATGACTCTTTTAAAGGTCTAAGCATGAAATTTCCATTGATTTGTATGCAATTTTTCAAATTACCTTTTCTTAAGGCATCAATCTAATTCAGTTTTAATATACTGTTCTCATTGTAGATAGAAAAACCTGAAAAGAAGGATCTTAGAGATTTCATCTACCTAAGATCCTTCTTAAATGCATGGAAATCTTATCCATGGATAGTATATCTCATCGTCCTCATTTTCAAAGGAGGTTTCCACAAGCTGTGAAAGAACAGCTGCAAGGTATTTTCGTCTTCTCAGCGCATAGTCAATTCTTCTGAAAAATTATCAATTGAAATACAGTTGAATAACCAATTTCCTGAATGGCTTCTGATCACACAGGAACTCTCTGAAATCGAAATCACTTGCTGGTTTTCAGATGTAGAGAGAAAATTCTGAAATAGGTTTCATTAACATATCAGACTGGTAACGAGCATTCAAATTTTTTTTATCAATTCCTTTAACTACTGGTACATCCGAAAGATTTAGTTTCAGTCCTAAACCTCATTGCTTCAAATAAAAAATAACATTGTCCAGAAAACTCTTCAATTTTCTTATCTGATTCTTTTTATTTAATTGGTATAAATAACTTATAAAAAAATATAAGTTTGAAAAATTTTGTTGGTGTGTAGCCAGGCTAACTTTTTGTTTGTCTTTTGTTGTTGTTTTTGTTGCAAGGATTATTTTATGTAGTGTAGTGTTTTATTATTCAGTTTTTTATGATTGTAGTTGTTGGAATCCTTAGTTTGTCGTATTCATTGCTGAAACTATAATTCTTAGTTTTATTAAAATTTATGAAGGGGTTTTGCCCAGCTTTACTATTTGCATTTTTTTTTGTCTCTTTGTTTTTATAAAATTTTTTTTCTTGCATTACTGTATGTGTGTGTGTATTTGTCAGTAAAGTGGGATGAAGAAAATTTATGAAATGAAAATTTAATTTATATATAATTAAATTTTTTTATGTTTTGTTTTATAATTCGAAAGTAATTTTTATAGAATTTAAATGAAAAATAGAGTTTAAATATTTTATCATTTTATCAAATAAATGAAGAAACGGGCAGATTTTGTTGAGGAAAATTTTTAAAACAATTTTTAAGCCGTAATAAATTGACTTCAGAAGAATTTTGAGTTTTTTTAGAAATTTTTAAAAATATTAAAATAATAATCGAAGGGTTTCGACAACACTGGGTAGATCATATATCTAATAAAAAAATATAATTTATAATGTAAAATATATCTGGCACACCTAAAAAGGAAAGGCTGACCCACTAGCTTATCACATTGTTTGTTGTAGGGGATAGTATAAGTAAATAAATAAAAATTTAAATTTTCTTGAATTTATATTTAAATTCAGATTTGATAGTTTTGAAAAATTTTCAATATTGTTTAAATTAGTTGGGACAGAAGCTGTATAGCTTTTTAAAAAAGTTTTTGAATAGTAAAGGATAACTTAAAGTGCCACTTCAAGCACTAACTTAAGAATGATAAATTTTATTAATAATATTAAAAATATTGCAATATTTATGTGTATAAAAACCACAGCGTAGTCTTAAAAAATTTAATTAAAAATTAACATACTCTAAATTTATTTAAAATTTAAATTGTATACCTATATTTGTAAGTAAAAAATTTCGATAATTTTGTTAGGGCACTTTATATTTTTGGGAATTATGGTATTTAGTAAATTTGCAGTTCAGAAAAAATGACAGATATCCTCTCATATAAGAGTATTATTATATGAGAGGGTATCTGTCATCTTTTCATCTTTTAAGGGCAGACTGACAAAAATTGCGGAATCAAAAGGATCACCGCTTCTTATGACATATTCTTTTACTGAAATTTTAAAAATATAAGAAGAAATATTTAAAGAGCATTTTCAGTAATGCAATTGTACCATATTAAAAATATAAATATTATATGTTAGTGTGGTTAGAGTGCTGACCTGTCATGCGAAAGGCCTGGGTTCGAATCCCAGTGAAAGTTAAAATCTGATTTTTTTTCTGGTTTTTAACTCGCTTTAGCTACCTTTCGCCATTGGATTCAAATTAATGGCTTAATTAATAATTATATATCTTTAATAAAAAACATATTAATATAACAATATAAACAAATGCAAAATATAAACAAACTATTTAATTGAATAATATAACTCGCAGATATAGAATGACATATAACTCAAATATAAAATATTACAATATAAATAAAAAATAGAATTGTATCTATTGAAAATCTGAGACTTTTCTGCATGTTATAAGGCCTAGTACTATCTCATTTTTATCATGTTTTATCTATCTCATGTTTTTTCCTCTTTTACGTGTGATTCGGGATTCTATAATCTAATGGCTATTTGTGACAGGACTTCGATAAATGGGATCTTTGAACAACTCTTTGATTTTGTTTTTTGATTGAGTTTTTTATTCGTTTGTTTCGTTTTTGAATTCAGTTGAATTTATCATCCGAACCCCATCCACCACAATTATAGTTTTTTTTGGTGACCGTCTTGTTACAAAATAGGAATTTGGTTGGATTTACTCTTTTGAATAGATGTTGATATCTGTGTTACGTGCATCCTATTATTATCTTGGATATATTTAATCCCTTATCATTCTTTTTTATGTGTTTGAAGGAGTTATAGATTTACTCCATACATATTTTTTTTTGTTTTCCTTGGTTTTTGATGTCATACTAGATCTGCTACTTCCCAATTTGGTAAAATTTCAAATAAGAATAGTGGTATACAATTAAAATTAAATGTATATTAAAACATGTAAGACTAAAGGGTAATGATTAACCCGACCAACAATTTAAATTGAATCCATATAATACAAAATAATAGAGTTGTAATTTTTATAAAGAAGTTGAATTTCAAATTTCCATTTGTTTACTTCAAAACATTGTATACAATTTATTTATTCCATCAATCATAATTTTATTTTATTGTTTTCTTCTTTCTTTTTATATAAATTTATTTAAATAAAAAAAGAAAAAGAGAAAGAAACATTGTTTTTTTTTTTATTTAATGGAAGTGTGAGACACGTTTTATCCTTTTTTTTTCATAACCAATTTATTTTTGGTTCATTTATAAACACCATTCCATTTATAAACCATTTTGAAAAAAAATTACATTTTGTATAATAAAACTTATATACGTATGTATGTACGTTTTATCCTTTTATTATACGAAAGTGTAAACATATCTATAGAATTTATCTGTAGATTATTTTTTCATTTCTATTTATTTTATTTTTTTTTATTTTTAACAAATAGTAAAGAAAAGTATTGTAATTGTGAAAATATTTAAATTTGAATTATAAAAAAATTAAAAATTACTTAAAAAATAGCTTTTCTTCAGTATATATATGTGTGTGTGTATGTATGTGTGTCTGTTAAACGATAACTCGCATAAATTCAACCGATTTTGATGATATTTAGTATGAAAGCTTTTTTCGCCAAAAGTAAGAGTAAGTCCGTAGATGGGCCTAGTCGGACTACGAGATCGGAAGCTTCCATACAAAAACACCAGAGTTTTCGAGAAACCTCAAGTTCCAACTGTCGAAATGAGTTCAAATTTGGTACATATTGGTGGGCACCTATGAAGAGTAGCTTTCATAAATTGATTTTAGTATTAGAAACCTCAAGTTCCAACTGTCGAAATGAGTTCAAATTTGGTACATATTGGTGGGCACCTATGAAGAGTAGCTTTCATAAATTGATTTTAGTATAATGGGATTTAGAGTTTCCGGATTCTGTAATAATGCATCAAAATTCCAACCGATTTTAAAGAAATTTGTTTTGGGGAGCTCCCAAAATAATGGACTTTTCAATACAAACCATATTATGCAAGAAGAAAAGCTACACAATCCACCTTAGATATATTTTAACTTTTTTTATTTTATATTATTTTTTATAACATAAGAACTTTATACTTTCGAAGAACTTTCATATATAAATATAAAAATTGGATAGAAAAAAGACTGCATTTTTTAATAAGGGGATGCTCAAAAGGCGCCGTGAAATTTAAAACCTTCTTGTATCTGAGATTTTCTATTTACAAAAATATATCTCACATAGCCATAATAGAGGAATATTTAGATGAATACCCCAAGCCAAGAAAATATTATGAGATATATTTATAAATGACTGAATTTTAGGATTTCTTGAATTATTTCTTATCTTTTAACTACTTTAGACTTTTGGCAAATCGCCAAATTTTGTTAATCCTAAGCAATAGGCATATGTATCCCATGCTAATAATATTTTCCAATTGAAAATAGGATTTTTGTGAAATGCCAGCTATATTCCTAATGTGCAATATTATCCATTTGTTATCCAAAATCCATTTGCAATTTGTACCTATGACAATGATATGATGACAGTAAAATAATTTCAATTTTTTTTCTTTATTCATGTACTTTCTTTCCTCTAATTTTCGAATTCCGATTTTGTTTGACTCTAAATCTATTCTTTATTCATGATTAAATGAATTTAAAGTTTTGAGTATTGGCCATTATTTAGTGTGTATAGTATTTATAATAACTCGAAATATGGAATATTTATTTTACATGCTGACAAGGTTTCGTCAACTCTTGTGTATCTTCTATCTGTATATATGAAAGTGAAAGTTTGTTTGTTTGCATGTAGCGAATAGACTCCTAAACTGCCCAGCCGATTTTCATGAAAATTTATATAGAGAGGTTTTTGGGTGCGGAAAGAAATCGTGGCCCAAAAATTTTGCCCTAACCGTGGCCGCCAAGTTGGGGCTGCGGTACAAGTATTCAAACTTTTTTGTTCTAAAATGAAAACGGTTTGACCGATTGACTTCAAATTTTGTATATGTGATGCTCCTTCAGAATTGAGTTGACACTATTAACAGTTTTGGAATTTAAAAAAAATTTTGTTGATTTTCATTAACCCATTGCGTCCCAACAGCTTTTTATAGGTTTTTTCAATACTTTACTCTAAATTAGAAACGGTTCGACCGATTTTCTTCAAATTTTGTATACTTGCTCACTGTAAGGATTGAGTTGACACTATTTACAGATTTAGAATTTGTTAACTCATGTCGGCCCGACGGTTGTTCCAAATAATTTTGAAAGTTAATATTGTCAAAATTTTCGAAGTACTGCTTTGGCTAAAAAGAAAGCCTCAAAAAAAATTTTGTAGAGTTCCATTAACCCATTGCGGCCCAAAAGCTTTTTATAAATTTTTTGGTACTTTACTCTAAATTATAAACGGTTCGACCGATTTTCTTCAAATTTTGTTCCGTTTTGAGAATGGAGTTAACTCTTTTAAAAATTTTGGAATTTGTTAACCCATGTCGGCCCGACAATTGTCAAAAAAAAGATTTGGAAGCAAATTACGTCCAATTTTGCGCAATACTGCTTTGTCCAAAGAGAAAGTTTAGTTCCGTTAACCCATTGCGGTACAGTGGCTTTTTATAGATTTTTTTAATTACTCTAAATTAGAAACCGTTTGACCAGTTGACTTCAAATTTTATATGTTGTATAACTTGAAAATGGAGTTGAGTATGTTAACCGCCTTGGTGTTTGGTAACACATTTCGGTCCTACGATTCGTCAAAAAAAATTTTTGGAAGTAATTTTGGAAAGTAGTTTGTACTGCTTTGAATTACAGAAGTTTCAAAAATGACTAGAATTATCCTAGAAAAATCGTTTTTAAAAAAATAGCTTTCATACATTTTAAAATTTACACCGTGTGCAATTTTTAGGTTAACTTTTTGCAGTAACATCAACTTAAATTAAACCTCCATGGAGAAGCGCAGCAACGCGCACCGGGTATTAGCTAGTTATATATATGATTGTAATATGATGTGTCATATGTAACTGTAAATTATACTTTAAAAATACATAGTTATGACTTTATCAAACTTTTCATCATTTAATATGAATAAAATTTGTTTATAGGATTTCATAGTTTGTGTAAAATTTATTTAAAACAATAGTTAAATTTGTTAGATGGCTTACGTGCGAATATGATGAAAATGACATGGAGAAGTGTGAACTTTTTTAGTCTTCGGTTTATTTCCGTGTTTATTCAGTCAGTTCTTTGACGTCAACATTTAAACTGATGTCACCTTCAGATGGTAAAAATTATTTTACATAACCATTTTAAAAATTACTTTCTTGAACACATTACCAAACTGGGGCATAAAAAACATGTGTTTTAATATAAGATTAAAAGTCAAATGGAACATACTCTTTTTTGATTTTGATTTCTTTTATAAACATTTATAAATGAAAATTTATGCTTATTTTTCATACATCATATTTTATTTCTCTTTTCTGAATAATATAAGTGAGTATTAATATCTATATAGCATATGTGTATATATATAATATATACATGTACATAATGTAAATAAATACATGTCGTATGAATTGTATATTAAGGCTATAAAAAAATGGTATCCCATCAAAAATTGAAGAGTATTAAAAATGAACTCAAATCCATTGGGTTCAAAATGTAAGAAATTCAAAGCACCAAAATATAAAAATGAATAAAAATTTTTTCTCCATCATCACTTAAGTGTAGGTCTTATTTAGAATATCTCCATTTTACGATCTAAAATTTTTTTTTATTTTTTGATGTTTTTCATCATCAAAAAAAAAGAAAAAATCAAAATATGATTTTCTATCTTTTATTCTAAATACAACAAGAAAACTGAAATGGTAAAGAATGAGATTAGATAGAAGAGAATAAAATAGAATACTTTTAGGGAAATTGGTTATTTTTTTGATTTTTTTTTTATTGTTTCGGCGGTGCTTTTGTAAATTTTTGTTGTTTTTTTAGGGATACCGACTCCAAAGAATTTTTAGGTAGAAAATAATTCTAATAATTTTGTGGAAGTTACGCAATTAAAATTTTTAGTTAATATACAATTAGAATTTAAATAGATGTCTTTTTTAAGCTTTCAAAAATGATACTACCTAATATTCTCTGTGTTAACAGTAATGAAAATCAGAGGAAAAACTTGAGAAATTTTGAAGGAAATTTAGAAGAACAAAAATTTATGATTAAGTTCTATATGAATATAGCATAAAGTTGCATACTTCTTATGAAAATATTTCACAATCAAGTTTGACTTGAAGAAAACTAATTTTTGTTGATTTTATTATATTTGATGGGGGTTAGAATACGATTCTTAAACCTAGGGTTGTTCTTTGGAATACACCACTATCACCAGCCATATGTAATTTTCCAGGAGCCAAACTAGAATGAAGTTCAACAAGTTTTGTGGAGGCTTCAATTGAAGACTTACGACATTAAGAGGTAAAAAATGTTCATTTAAAAAATAAGTGGTATCTTAATACACCTAATGTCAAAAGGTAGGTCTAATAAAGACGTTCATAATAGCATATAGCTTAAAAAATTCGGGATTCGCTACAAATATTATAGTTAGAAGGGAGTAAAAAGACATTTATAAATATGGTAGAAGATTATTATTAAACAGAAGGAATATTTGTCACTAATTAAATATTTAAATATTCTGAATAAAGGAAATTCCTCTATTTTGGCTACAAATTTTTAATTGAATCAATAAATAAACAAATGTGATTGTGGTTTTGGAGATGTTTAAAATTATATGACCATTTTCCTCTTTTATTTAATTGATAATTCTACTTTTTTAATGCCAGTCGCGCTAATTGTGATCCCCACAGAACGTCATGAATTTTATCATCACCATATTTAATGTGCACGCCATTCTAAATATTTTTTAGAAATGTTCTAATTTTCTATTCTAATTTTTCCAAATTTCGTTCATAATAAACTTATGAACATGTAAAAATATACACATACCGAATATTAATCTCCCTTCCTCTAATTTTGAAGTGCGAGCAGTGACTAGTTAAAGAATCTCTGAAAATTTTTAATTGAACCGTGATGGTCACTTATTCGAAAGTATAGCCAAACCTAGTTCTTGCGATGCGAAAGGAATAAATGGGTCTTAAAAACAATTCAAAGATTCATAGGTGCATTTATGCATCCTCGCTCTATCAATCAAACGCTCTGTCGAACTTTTATTAATTTTTCTTTCATCGGCTAACATTGAAGCCCTTCGGTAAATGTACTGTTTATTCCTTATTTTCCTTTCTAGAAATCCATTTTTCTTTGATATTTTAATTTACAAAAGATATTACCATTCTCTTTAAATTGTAACTACACTATCATATTTTTATGAATATTTTTTCTATTTATCTTCATTATTTTGTGTTTATTTATTTTTTGAGGCTTTTACCATTTTTATTCGAACATCATCATCATTTTGAAGAAATAAAAACCAAAAAATATATTTTTCAATCTTAAATTTGAGTGTTTATATAAGCAAAAAATTTTATTTTCATCTTTTAAGATCCAAAAACAAAAAAACAACAGAGAAAAATTCCTAGACATAAAAATTTATTTTTTTTTGTGAAAAAAATGGTGGAAAGAAAGTTTAACATTAAAATACATACCTAAATAGGTATCATTCTATCATTCTATGTATTCTATGGAATTAATATTAAACTAAAAAGTTTTTATTCAAGAAGGATAATAATATCCTTTATTTAATATGTTTTTATATATTTGAATTTAATGTCAGTATGTGTATGTTTGTTAAAAATTTCCATTTATGTTAATAGGCAATTATATGAAAGATTTGGGGTTGGTTTCGAATAGTGGCTGGTAGTTGTGATTTTAGTTTCATTAATCTGAATAACTAATTTCAACAAAGTGTTAAGTCAGTCAAATATAATTCATTAGATATAAAAAATAGATTCCATTTTCAATCCGCAAGCAATGGAAAATTCAACAATTAAGTTGATTTTTTCACCATTTTTAGAATATTTTGAAAGGCAGTGGATTCAAAGAGTAAAGCAAATGTTAGTACATAGTTAGTGTAAATGTTTTTTCATAAATTTTTTTCTTATATTTTTCATACATATTTATGGAAGTTTACATACATACATAAAAAGCGTATAACACTGATTCCGTAACCAATTATAAAATCGCTCCTAATTCAAAATCTTGCAAATCCAAATATATAAATATTCTGTGAAATGGGAGGTCGACCATGCGCATTTTCGGAGCGTCTGATTTCGGATAGACACGCGAAACTTCTTCGTAGAATGCTAAAACTCAACCGCAACGCGGCCGTTACATTCGGAAACAACGTCCGAGCCGCAGCCGTCGCGTTTGCAGATAGCCCCAGCGCGGCCAGGATATGGAAAATAATTAATGTACCTGTTGGAATTTTCGGATTTTTTAGTTGGTGGTTAAAAAATCAACGTTATACTTTCAGAATATGAACCTATATGAAATATTGAATGCTATTTTTCACCCATTTTAGTAAGACAAAAATCCCCATAAAAAATGCCAGAAGTCCCATGGGACTTCTATCTCATTGAAGTGAATCAAAAGCCTCATGAATGGGACTTCTGTCGATTGGAAATTTAATTTATTATGAGCTAAAGCATATTTATATATTATTGTTGCAAATTTAAAATTTTTTAAAAAAATAATATAAGATCTACAAAATTATTTTCGGATTTTTTTTTGACAATTAGAATGACTCCTAGTATCAAACTTTTGTTTTTGAAATACATTTTCTAACACATTAGGGAAAGTGGATTATAGGGTGGGTCAGTTATTAATTACAAAATTATTTATTATTAATTCATTTTAAACTGAGCTTATTTCTTAATTCTTCATTCCTAAGGTCGCTATTCGAAATTTCACCCCAATGTTATTAAAATGATAATAATAAAATTGATAATTTGAAAAGTCCAGTAAAAAAATTTTCTATTTTGACTTTTAATTTAATTCACAATATGGTATAAAAGTACAATTTAAGTAATGTAAGATTTTGGTATTAAAGTACTTGACAATATGAATACAATCTAATATCGGTTTATTTTATTATTTGTATATGTATATGTATAAATAAATATGTTTGCAAAAATATTTTATACATTTATTTACAAGTGACATTTTTACACTATTCCTATTCATAATGTTAATAATCATAATTATTTAATATTTTTATATGAATATGACATAGTGTTTATTGTTTTTATAGGTTATAAAAAAAAATTGAATCAACTAAATGTTGATGACCATGCCTTATATTTACTTATTATAAAAATGGTGTTATAAATTTAGTAATTTCTTACAGATTTATTTATTGTATGAATAAATAAATTGTTTTTGTAATAAGAAATTATACTGTTTAGTTGTTTATTATAAGTTTAATATGAATATAAAATTAAAAGAAGAAGGAGATTAGATATAAAACAGTAAATGTTTCGAACGTGTAGATTTTTGAAAACGTATTTTCATTAGGAATAAAATTTTTTTATTGTAGGCAATTGTACTAAACGTATATATATAAAATCTTACGCAAATGTACTATATGTTTTAGTAAATACTTAAAAAAAAAAATTGTACTATTAAAGTCATAGACGTTCAGCTTGTTTCATTCGAATTTTTAATTCAGTTCAAAATTGCGTAAATAAACAAATATTAATGATAACATATTTCCTACAATAGTAAAATTTTTAGAATTTTTTAAAACTGTTACCCCGTTTACACTAAACACAATGTAGTCATAACACTGTTTAAATGCATTGAAATGTCATTATTGTGAATTGCATATATTTAATAACTTATACCTTATGTATAACTTAACCAATAAATTAGTCTGTTTAGCAAAACACAATTTTAATATATTTCTTTATGTACAATTTCCTTTATCTTGGTTAGACCCTTGCCGAGACCCTTCCACTGAAAGGGCGAAGTCCTAACCGTTACACCATCTGTTGGATATTTTGATTTATCTTTTATAGATTTTGAAATAAAATAAAAAAATAAAAATTGCGTATATGTAAATATGAAATATCATTCAGGATGAATATGAACTGGAATTACTAAAGGATTAGCTTCGATAAAATTATCTGGGTCCCCTAGTAAGTGATAAAATATAATTGATTGAATTTATTAATGGAGATTTCACAAAGTATGTTCCCGCTTTTACAAATTGTTCAACCTTAATACCCAGCACCTTTAATTTGACAGCTGAAAAATAGAAACATCATATCAATCTGACTCTTTTAAGTTCTTGTGTTTGTTTAACTTGCGCTTATTTCCGTAACAATTGTAGCTAGAACTTATTTGCCAGATCAATTCTGTTGCGGTGTCGAATACCATTTAAAAGTCATAAATAATTTACATATAATCCCAAAAGATGGCGCAAACATAGTTTTTAATATAAATAAAATATAATTAAATACAAATACCAAAATCTTCCATTATCAAATATTAAATACTTATTTCACATTTAACGGTAGCAACAGGTAAAAGCAAGTAAATATATATATATATATATATAACAAGGATTCTGAATTAGGGAGGATTTTAGAGTTGATTACAAAATCAAGGGGGTTAGGGTGCGGCAGCTCCCATTATATAAATTGCTTTGTTGTTACTTATAGTCTATGAAAAAAAGTTAGGAATAATATCAGAGTTCGATACAAAATCTAGGTACTCCTTTTTTACAGAATATTTATACATATACTTATGTGGAATTCCTAATTAGAAAGGATTTTAGAGTTGGCTAAGAAATCAGGGTATTTTCTCTTTTTCAGAATATCTATCGCTCTTTGTAGTTTTTATAAAAAATAAAACCACTTAAAAGCGGGATTTTGAAAATGCGGAATTTTGAAAAATAGGGATTTTGGGTTTTGGTACAGCTGGATTTCGGACCAGACCCACATTTAACACTTCACATTTCACATTGGATTTTTGAATATTTAAAACTTGATAGACAACATTTCAAATTAAATCCCTTTTAAAATTTCCAACATTTGATCGTTTTTTTTCAAACCTTGATACTGACCCGGATGAAAAAAAAATCAGCTACATAATATTGTGAAATGAATCGATGGACCCTCAAATGCTTTCTTTGAGCTGAATGAGCTATTTATATAATAAGGTAAAGAAAAAAACAAAATTAGTATTAGCATTTAATTTGTATCTTTACTATTCTATATTTGTCAAAATTGCCTAATTTAACTAAAAAAACTATGAATATGTGCCATTAAATGTAATTTAAAAAAATAAAAAAAAAGGTGTAAATATCTAAATAAAATTAATTTTATTGTATTAAATTGAATTTTCACCAATTTTAAAATTTATTTAATAAAAATACATTTGGTGCTATAATATAATTTTATTTTTTTAGTATATAAAATGAATCTAATTTAAAAAAAATTTTCTTTTCTTCAAATTTTCATTCTTCCTTTTCAAATCGAAAGTTTTTTCATATCTTTTCCTTTTTATCTTGAAAATTTTTTATTTAAAAAAAAAACTCCTTCTTGTATATATGTACATTTATATATATATATATATATATATATATATATATATACATATTCATCGTAACATAATAAAATTATCCTTAAAATTTTTTATATTTTTAAATTTTATTATGATATTTTCATACATTTATTTTACATATATTTTTAAAATGTATATATATGTATCTATAGATAACCACCTATATATATATATAAATATTTTCATTCCTATATATTTTAAATATAAAAACTAAATAAAAAAAAAAATAAAAAAATAGAATAACACGCCTTCAATTTTAAATTTACGACCAATAAAAAATAAAAACGCACCAAACCTCCACACATTTCCCACCTACCCCCCATATCTAATTTTGCATATTTCTGCCATAACGGTACATTTTATATTCTTTTCTATGTTGTTGTTTTTTTAAATTTTTTTTAAATTATAAAACGCTTGCGCGCCCTAAATTTTTCATTTCTTTTCATTTTTTACTCCGTATTTTAAATTAAAAAAAAAAAAGTGGATTTCATGTCTCTTCACTTCAGATGTCGCCGCTACATAGTCATTCTGGAAAATATAAAAGAAAATTCGTATTTTGTTTTTTTAATAATACCTACATACTGTTGAATTTTTATTTTTTATATTGTCGCCATCCCCATCCTCCAACCTATTTTTTTCCTTTCTCCACCCTAAATTTCTATCTGAAAAAATAGAAAAGGAGAAGAAGAAAATGAAAATTTAAAAGGAAAATCCATTTGTAAGGAAATTTTCTTTCGTTTTCTTCTTTTTAAAATTTCTTTATTTTTTTTTTGAAAATGTAAAAAAGGGAATGGAAAATTTCTAAGAAAATGAACTTCTCTGTCCTGTTTTTATTTTTATTTTGAATGTATGTGCGAATCAAAAAGGTATTCAATATAAAAATTATGAATACTTGAATAACATTGAGGAGCAAAATAGTAGGGACAGTGAACATTTATTCAAAATTTAGTTACAGACATTGGGGCAAGAAATAAAAAGGAGAAAAAAACTTGAGGGAAAGTTTTATGGCATGTTGTAAGCCTAAGAAGACTCGCCCTAAGAAACGAGAAAAGAAATTTAAACGGGAAAATAACTTAGAACAAGTCTTAAGGCTTTAATACTTACAACATGCCTTAACACTAGTCCTAAGTTCTTTTCTCGTTTCTATTTCTTTGCCTCAATGTCTGTAAATTTGGGTTGTATAGTGTTTAGAGTGCCGAAAGACCTGTGTTTGATTTCCGCGGTAAAAGTGAAAAGCTTTTATCTCTTATATCTATGAAAAATTAAAAACATTTCTTCATGTTATAAGGCTAAGGCCTATCCTCATGTTATTAAGATTAATTCTAATAATAAGAATATAATATGTCCCTCTGTTCCAACGTATACATTTGAACCGTTAACACTTAAAAAAAAATCACTGTAGAATAAAATACGTTCGCAAACAATTTGATGCATTTTAATTTCACCATCATCTAACAGAATTAGTGTTACACTCAACTTAGACTCAACTTAGTTACAGCATGTAAACTAGAGGTTCATTAAATATGTTTAATATTCTATTTAATTAGGAATCATTCTATCATTTTGAAATATCGAATTGTAATTCCAGTTCACGGATCTATGGAAATAAATTGTGTAAGAAAATTTTGGTAAGCAAGTAAAGGTAAGATAAACCAACATAAATAGGGAACAGCTCACAGTATTAGGACTAGGAAAAGACTTTCTCAGTGAAATGATATATCTAATTTTACTATAAAAAATTAAGAAAAACTAGAAAAATACACTAGATATATTAATATTAGTTCTGGATATTGAATATCTTAGTATAATAAAACAGTCTATACCACAAAACAGGTAAATGTTGGATCGAAGGTTCGAAGATCCTCGACATATATCGAATCAGAATATGAATTTTAATGAACAATTACTGCATCAATAAACAATACAATTTTTCTACTATATGCTCTTTCGACGCTCTTATCACTTACCGCAGCTCAAACATAAATGCACCCTTAGATTTAAATATTATCAATATTCATATAAATTGCAATAATTTTATTTTTGTGCTGTAATTGATTTCTGTATCTGTGAGATATACTATCCAATTTAATTATTTTTTATTTCTATTTAATTTATGTTTATACTAAACTTATGGACGAATGGTTGATTATTATAAAATATTTATTTTTTATTTAATGCAGTATTCGCAAACGCACCTCGCGACGGCACCTCGGATGAAAGATCAGTCCTAGAATCGCTGTACCAGCCAGATGTTAATATATCTAAGTTGTGACACAAAAGATAAGAAAACTTAAAACTTTTAAATTATCTTAAACTAGACAAGTCAAAAGTTTAGAGTAAGTCTAGATCTTTAATAATTGGAGTAAAGCCATAATGAATAAATGATTTTAAATTGATGATATTATTTGATACGCCATTTTTTTAATAATCAAGAAGTGTAAACCGATAAATGGTAGTTGAAATTTTAAAATATTCTTATATACACATATATGTAAATATCGTCCTAAACTTCCCTTGAATTAAAAAAATTTTAAAATTTAACACAGGTTAAAGTTTTAAATAAAATGAAAAGTAATTATGGATGTGTGAGTTACTATTTAAATTCGTTGATTCTCCAATAAAAAACTTAAATGAAAATTTCTAAAAAATGGCATCAAATAAATAAAAAACATTTAAGCGATTCCTGTTGGCTAGAATTCGTTCTATAAAATTTCAACATTTTAAATTTAATTCTAACACTTGAAAAAAAAAACAGTTATTTAAATAAATTGCATTCATAAAGTTTTAACTGAAGGGGAACCAGATTGCTAAATGATAAATTTATTCAAGAAAAAAGGATTATGAAAGAAATTCATTATTTTTTTATTCTGTTTTTTTTTTTTTTTTTACCGTACGTCATATTGAAATCAGTACCCTTTTTTTGTTATTTTTTTCTACTACTACTACAACTATGTATATTTTGATTTCTTTGTCCTTTATCCAATTTATAATATATATATATATATATATATATAAATTTATTGTATCTATAAGTGTGTTTAAATTATCTATAGATATTTTTACTGTACACATTAATAATATTGTGTACAGTTTCTGAATAATGGTTTTTGTTAAAAAAAATTTTCATTGTATCCTTAAAAAGGATTTTTTTTTTTTTTTTAATTTTCATATTGTTGTTGTTGTGTTTGTTATTTTGTATTTTGATCCTTATTATTTATTCTGCATTTTGTTGTAGGTAAATTTTATTCCATCGCCTTATTTACCATCTTTTAATACTTGGGTACATTTATTCAAATGGAAGGGTAAAATAAGTTTTTATTATTGTTATTTTGTTGTTGTTTTTTTTGTGTTTATATAAAGTAGAGAACAGAAAACTTATTATAAAATGTTATTTTTGATTTTTTAGGGTGGATCATTAAAAAAAAAATTTGAAGTTGATTTGTTGGATTTTATTATTTGAAAAAATTTTCTTAAAACTCCATATTAAAACTAACCTATACATTCTAAAATGACTTTACCTCTATTTTTAACAGTCATATGATGTCATACGAATTTTCGATAAATGTTCGATATGATTGATTACATATTATATACAAATTCATAACCCTAACTATAATAGTCATAAACCAATCATATGCAAAAAATGTCAAACATATGATATGATATTATGTGATATGTACCCTCCGTTTCGTATGCCTATGACTTGACGAATGATTTTTAAATGATAACGAATGATGATTATGATTATTATGGTTAGTTACATTAAATGTCATACAATCGTACAAAATTATATGATATCATATGACATCCTATGACTATTATAGTTAGGGGTATTAGCTTTAGCTGTTTGGTCTAATAATTTAATATGATAATAAAATTTGACAGTTTTTAACATAAAGAATAATTGTTTATAAAAACAATAAACAATTTAATTGAATCATCAATCGACATTTATTTACATGAATAATGCTGAAGAGAAGTAATTTGCTGCATGTGTGTAAAATTTGATTGAATTGTATAAAACGTTCTAAATTTGTAATTTTGTATTTATAAATTGCAGTTATGAATACATGTTATTTCATGTTCTTTTGTTTTTTTAAAATTTTTAAATAGATAAAATAATAATATTTTTGAATAGATAAATTATTTAAAATAAGTTTTTAGTATTTTAAAATTAATTTCATTAATTATGTCTTACGCTTTTATGGTTTCAAAATGACTTATCGAATTTTAATTAAATTTGAATTAATCAGCTGTAGGGTATTAATAAGTCGGTTGCGCCGACTTATTGTTTCTTTACTTGTTTTTATCAATAAATGTATTAAATCTTGGATATTTTACACTGAGTGCATTTTTTTTTAAAATTAAGACATTTTCGTGGATTCTACAAAATAAAAAAACAGGTTGTTTTTTAGAATCATTCACAATTATCTGAAAATAGGCGCTGCCTTTAATACAGCGCTTACTGATTTTATATTTTATTAGTAACTGAAGTATTAACAGAAAATCAGATTAACCAGTGACGTTTGTTTTAGATAGTATTATGAGAAATATAAGTGCTGGACTTATTTTTTTATTATTGTAAAGGTTTAGATCGTTTTTATGAATTGAATTTCTGAAAGGTATTTTAAATTAGTATACTATATCAAATTCTGTTAGAAATTTAATTTCTTATTTCAGTTATAGTATAATTCTCCTTGACTTCAATTTTAACATACTTTTGCATTATTGAGATGATAAGAAAGAAGTACGATGTGGCATTTAGTTAAAAATTTAATTGACATTTTAAGCACTAATAATTATTGAAGTCAAAATGGATCTGTCATTAACTTTACAAAGAGAAAATTAGCTCTACATTTGCACATTTTTTTGTATAGATACTAAAGTTAGAAAACAAATACATAATAAAAGTTCAGATTTTAAAAACTACTTTCTTTCTTCTTGAATGCTTTCTTACTTGTCTACTCTTTTGCATACTTTATTTTCACTTATCTATAACTAAGATTGGAAACAAGTTAAATAATTACGAACAGCTGAGATAATTCGTGTTACCACTTTTTCACAAGTTATAGTTCGTGAAAGTGCTCTTACACAAATACGAGATACGATATTTTTGACGTTTGATATCGCGTCATTTTTGCGTCCAGCAGAATAACAAATAAGAACGTCATTTATACTAGTATGATAAGTTTTTTTAAAAAGTACAGCTTCAATTGCTAAATTTCGAACACTGATTAGTTTTAAAATCTGTTACTATACCGCTTTAATTGCTAAAATACCAAAATTAACAAATGAATGAATCCAATTGTTAATATCAGGATTGCAAATTTGCAGGCTCATATGACAAACTCAACTCATTTGTGGACTCATTTGTAAGCGCAATCTAACATGATCAGTTACTTAAATAGAGCGGACACAAAATTTTAGTTGAGTTTGATTTGATTTAAAATTTAGCTTATTAAAAACCAAATTGTATTTGGACCACTCTTTTTCTGCACAAAAATTCCATGTTAAACAACAACAAACAAAGTTTTATAAAATGAAAATTATATTTTTTTGTAATATTGTTAAGGGAGAAAAATGAAAATCATCTATGACAACAGGAAAATCGATTTTTATGTCACATACATAAAATTCACATATAAATAGTATTGTAAGTGTATGCAAGAAAATATAAATATAAAAAAAATTCAAATCACAAAAAACAAAAATAACTGTAAAATAAGGGTGAAAAAATAGCATTAAGGAGTATAAAATCGCAAGGATTATGTGTGTATGTAAAAATGGAAGTTGAAATACAAAAAAAATAAGAAGGATTTTATTTTATATTTTTACATTTTGTGGGGATTTTTGGGGAGTTGAGCAGTGGAATAACTGTATTATATGTAAAATAAGACATGTATTATATATATGTATATATGGTAAAAAGATGGTAACAAACAACTTTATGAATGCTGTGAAGAAAAAAAAAACAAAGAAAACCAAGAGGAAAAAAATAACAAATAAATAATAATAAGAGATTGAATTTGTATGGATTTACCTTCAATATTTTCTAATATTCGTGTTTGTTTGATTGTAATATTCGTTTTATATTATAAGATTTTCCAAAAATTGTTGATTTTTCTTAAAAGATTCTGTTGCAAATATTGTATACGTGTTCAACAAATTCAATATAAAAATCTAAAATTAAGAAATTTTTATAAATGTTTCAATTATATGAGTTAAATGAGGAATTTTCCTCTTCTTTTTGAATTTGAAAATTCGAATTCAAAATTAACTGGTAAAGTTTTTTTATTTAAATATGTTTGTATGTTCATATTTTGCATGCAACATTTTTATTTACATTTATTGATGAAACAATGAAAATAAACAATTGGTTTTAATTTTTATATTAAATAAACTTTAATTTTGTACAATGGAGCACTATTTTATATTATAAATATACATATATACAAACATTCTAGTAAAATCTTTTAAAATTGCATTGGTACAGTTCATTTAACAAACAAATAAAATATAACTTCAAAGCTAACTTCACTTAGTCTTGGTCGTTTAATAAATTCTCCCACTGTGTTTAATTGATAACGAATTTTTGAAATAATTCTTCATGTTTGGGAGAGGGCTCCTTCACCGAAGAAACAACATATTCTTTATCTTTACTCAAAGCTTTCAAAAAAGAAATCAGGAGAAATTTAGTTCGCAATATTGAACTATCTGCCCCATCAAATGTCTACTTAAAAAAACCGTTGACAACTTAAACATATTTTGATTTGTTAATTTAACAATTTTTCCCCGAGGAGTGCAATTGAATTCAGATCCCATCAGTTATCGCCCCATTCCTTAAATTGCTCAAAGAGGAATATTGTCATTCCACAGAGGAATGTCATCCACGGATGTTTGATTAAAAATGAAACTGATAAAACAGAGGAATTGTTAAAAAGCTAATACTGCTAAGTTGCTATTATTTTAGGACGAAAACTCTATTCTTCTCCTCCGAAGATTCCTGAATTGCACAAATTTTATTTGCTTCCGTTTATAAAACAAATAAACTTATGTAATTATTTTAGAGCTTATGTAATACAGATTTAGATTATATATACCACAGAATCTAAAATCTCAAAATGGCTTCCCCATATTAGCTTAAATTCAACCAAAAGACATTAGATAAAGTATAACAATGAATATTCATTGATTTCAGGAAAGTCTATTAAGTTTATTCTGAAAGAAGTCAATAAGCATATTTGACAAATTTAATCACATTAAATAAAACTTTCATTATGGTGTATATAATTTGTGCTACAACACAAGTTCTGAAAAATTTAACAATCTTAGAGAGATTGTGTTTCAAAATGATTGAGATATAGTAAAATATAGTAAAATTAGACCAACATAGACGTTACAATGCTGAGAAAGCCTATTTAGGATTGAGACATAGACAAGTAAATAAGAATAATAAATTTATACGTACCATGCAAGAGAGTTAAGGAATCCAAACAACCTCATTGATATCATGGCTATTAAACTAAAAAAAATCTTTTAACCATTGGCTATATTTCATTTTAGAAATATTATATTGTTATTATATTATTCAGATTCCAAATTTGTAACCGACTGTAAAATCAACAGGTTTCTTCGTCCCTCTCTTAAGCGTTCCTTTACAATTCCTTCTGCGCTTCTATTGAAGGAATGACAGCTGCTGCTTCTGTTATTGCGATCGCACATGGCACCAGCAATGCGAACGCAACCACACAGATGATCGGGCGCAGGGCAGCAGTCCTCATTCTTTCAAAACAATTTCTTGGTTCTTTTATTTTTTATCCTTTATTTGTCTCTTTATCTTACTTTCGTCTTACACTGACAAGTCAGAAGTCATATTCTAAATTAGGAGGGATGCTAAGTTGGAAACAAAATCAGGGTATTCGCTTTTTTCAAAATATTTTTCAAATATCCGGTTGAGCAATTTTTTGGTTGGTACCTATTGGACTATTGATTGAATTCAAAAAGTCATAAGTCCCGTGAGAGGACTGAATTCTGACCATGGAAATTCCATACACTGAGCATACAATATTTGTTCTATATTTTTCCATTAATGCTATTTTAATATTTTTATTGCAAACCTAGAATTAAATAATTGAAGAAAAAAATTTAAGAATGTTAATATTGGAATAACAAATTGCCATTAGGCTTTAATTCCTTTATTTTAAAAAAATAATTAATTCGAGACCTAATTCGAGAAATTTCGCGATTTAAGCTTAATTTCTCATTCGAAAGTGAAATAAGGTCTATTACTTAAGGCACTTTCGAGTTTTCACTGCTCGCTGATATTAGGTTAAATTGAGTGTATTTTTAAGTATGTAAAGCATTAATACAATCAAATATTTCTTATATACATTTATAATAATGGATAATTTTAATATTTTTATTAAAACTATAATGTTTTGTGGTATGATATTTAATTTTTTGAAAAAAAAACTGGAGATTTTAACCCTTTCTCATTTTATTTCGCAAAATTAAATAACCATAAACAAAATAAATCTATGTATATATATATATATATATTATTATTATATATTATAATTTGTAGTTATATATATATATAATTCGAATTTGAGCTTTAATCTCATCAATCATAACTTTTGTTTCATCCATTTTTGATGAGTCATTTTACATGAAAAAGTCCTTTAATTTTGACGGCGTCATGGATGTGTGCAAATGAAATTGTTGTTATTGTTATTATAATTATTATTATTATAATGTTAAAAACTCATTTTAATGTTTGTAATGATGGTAGGGAAGATTTTGAAGTAAAAAAAAAAAAAAAAAATATGGTGTAATAAAGTATTTGTATAAATTTTACGAATTATTATAAAATAGTTTATGGAAGTAAATAATAGTTACAGTGACTTACAAAATATTGTGAATTGGTTTTTGTTTTTATTTTAAATTTAAATCTTAGAATTAAATTTATATTGTCATTAGCTAAATAAGCTATTTTACCAAGCGGTCTGACTTAGAATTAATTATGACAGATTCAAAATAAAGACTGAAATTAAAACCAGAACAAATATTATTAAAATAAGTTGGTTTTGGTCAGAGAAGTCTAGAGCTTCAAAATTTCCGCTAAAAACCGTCATTTTGTAGGCAATACTAAAGTCGTCTATTTAGTTTATTGGTATGTTTTTGATTTAAGTTCACATGGTATAAAGTTTAGTTCATTTTTAATTTTTAATTAATGTAAGCATTTGTTCCTCCTATCTAACTTCATTATATTACCGTTACTTCAAATATACAGACCTAGAGAACTTTAATTTAAAATTTTTCCGATATTAAATAGTTAAGTTATCTTAATGTATAACAAGTCTACCAAATTTGACCGATGATTAGAGCGTAGGAATTTCAATCGTAGGGTTTCAGTTTCTTACATTGGCTAGATTATAGTTAGTAGCATAATATAAAATAAATATATCTGCAGAATATATAAATATATCTGCAGAAACAGAAAGACACGCTCCTGTCACATTATATGTCTTCCATATTGAATTTTAAGAAATACTGAAGAAATAATTGAATATTACTATAGGATTCATTCCATACGTACGAAATATATGAATTATCTTTATATCAGCAGTCTTGGCTTTTCGGGTATAAGAACCAACATAAACCTTATTATCTAGTAGATCCTTAGAACTTTGAACGAAGAATTGTAAAGCACTTTGTTGGGGTTTGAATTACAATTCGTGGGTGTTTGTAATACATTGATGCATATCCAATACATTGTAATACATTGTCCAGGTAATGGTTAGATTTTGTATTTAAATTTATTATTGTTCTTTTAATAAAAATGGATATACCAAAACTTTTGTCAATTACTGTATATATAAGAATATTTATAGTTTGTAAATTAAGTTCTAAAAAGTTAAAGAATAAGATGAAGAAACAAAAAACAAAAAAAAAAAAAAATGGAGAAAGGGTTAATCATAATTATTATTTTTAACTTGGAAATGAAAGGATTATAAACGAATGATAGATTACATTTTAGATTTAATGATATTATAATATAATTTATCGATTTTGAAAATGGTTGAGTAAATTTACTCTTTTTTTGTTTTTGGGTTTCTTGTGGTTTTTTGTTTTTGAATAATCATAGTTATATTTTAGAAAAATAGAGTGGGGGGTTGGAAAATTTGTGTACATTATAGAAAAGATAAGTGTTAATGGATTTTTATAATATATATTAAAAATAAAGATATAAAAACTATACAAAAAACTTAAGATTTAGAAATAATTGATGAATATAAAATTATGGTTTTATTCTTTTATAAGTAAATTTTAATATATTATAATTATAAATAATTCTTTTGGTAAATATTTGATATAATTAAATATTGACAAAAATAATACAATATTATATGTTAGGTTATGTAAACTATTTACCAGCTACTAAATTTGAAACAAATTGTAGCAAATTTTCTATAATGATAATTTCTCATGATATAATTTTTGTCCTTTGATGCAATTTGAAAGGATTGTATAAGGATGATGATAATGTACAATTTCCTCCATTTTTACTTAAAACACGAATATTTTAAAGATCTAATTATACCCTGCAACTATTTTAGGTATTATTAACCACCAAAAGGAAACATCTCCTGAGTTGATTTAGCGGTGTCCGTCCGTTCGCACAAAAAAAAACAAAAATGAAATTTTTACCGTAGGTTAATAAAAACAAAAGTACGGCGGGGATTGCGAATGGTTGAAATCGGATCATGGATTCAGATCTTGGAAGCTTTTGATATTTCTAAAACCAATAAAAATAGTAGCTTCAAATTTGGTACAAACTAATTTTTGTTATATTTCATTGTGTTCCTGAAATTTGGGATTAATTGCAGTGGTGGTTCAGTTACCTCCCATGCACCTCTCAAGATCCCACAAGCATATTTTGGATATTAATTAATTTCACCACAATTAATACCACATGTGAACTGCATAAAAATCAATGAAAATATTTGAGAATTTTTTTTAAGTTTAACTAAGATTTTATATTTGTATATTTAAAGAGGCGACGAGACTGTAGTCATTTTTTTAACACTTCTAGCAATGTTTCTAGCTTCGATTCGTTGAATTTATTTTGTCTTTATATAACAATAAAGTCAAAAAAATTATTTTGTTATTTTTGAATCTACACTGATGTAAAAAATAAATATTCACTATAAACAACTAGTTAATTGTCAAAGTAATTCAATATTTCACTACTTTGGCGTTGCTTTATAACAGTGCTTTATACTACTTTTCTTGTTTGTTTTAGTGATTTTCAAACAAATTTGTTCTATATAAACGTTTAGACTAAGAGACGCTAGCGGCAATAGAAACATTGGATTAATACCTTTTTAGCACATTTTGAAAAAATTTTGTAAAAATGTGCCTATATAGCTTCACTCTGTCCGTCCGTCCGTCCGTCCCTTTTTACCTACGATTGACAAAAAAATATCAGGAATGGATAGGTATTGCAATAAAAATAATTTAATGTTAAAACTTTTTTTTGTAGCCCCCCCCGTTACGGAGCTACAGCCCCACAAAGTTGAAAAAAGCCCCATATTTAAACAGTTATAATTAGAGTTCTATAAGGTATATCTCCAACCTGAAAACGGTAACAGACAGCTGCTTTTGTAAGCTTTACAAGTTTTTAAAAGCCAATTGTATAGGGTTACCATACGGTACTAAAATTTACCGTTATTCAAAACTAAGTTTTACAAAATTTTTGGTCCCTCATAACTTCGGAACGGCTAAATCTAGAAACTTGAAATTTTGGGAGAAGTTAGATCCTTAGAAATAAGTAAGAGTCAGTTAACAAAATTTTTTTGTCACGCCCCCTCTTTAGGAGCTGTAAGGGGTCGAAAATTGAAATTTTGCTAAAAATTTAGCTTTTAAACACCTATAACTTGAATACCTGTCAAAATTTTTTTTTATTTGTATACAAAATTGAAAACTCAAAAACGAAAGTTTCAATTAGTGTCAAAGGTTTTTCTTAATTTTGACTTTGTCCGTCCGTCCGTATGTTTACAAAAACTTTTACACCGTTTGAAATAGAGTAAAGAAATTTTAACCACGGGTAGATATTACAAAAAAAATAATTTCGTAGAAGAATTTTTTTCTGTAGCCCCACCCGTTACGGAGCTACAGCCCCCCAAAGTTGGAAAAAGCCCTATTTTTAAATTATTATAACAAGAGTTTTGTTAAGTGTATTTTCAATCTGAAAACGGCAAAAGATAGCTGGTTTTATAAGCTTCACAAAAATATAGGGCTAAAATGAATAGGGTTGCCATACGGTACTAAAATTTACCATTAAGCTAAACTCAACTTTTGCAAAATTTTTGGCCCCATATATCTTCTAAACGGTTCAACCTAGGCTCTTGATATTTTGGGAGAAGTTAGGTCCTCCAAAATTAATAGGAGTCGGTTAACAAAATTTTTTTGTCACGCCCCCTGTTTAAGAGCTATAAGGGCTCGAAAATTGAAGTTTTGCTATTTTCAACCACCTGTAACTTTAACACCTGTTCAAATTTTTTTTTACAAATATGCAAAATTTACAGCTGCAGCATTATATTTCAACATATGTTAAAGGTTTTCCTTAAATTTGAAAGGGTCTCTTTAAATTGAAGAAATTGTTTCTTAGTATTAACCATTTTTGGTTTGATAATAATATTCTAGGTAAAATTCCAAATTTTGTTGGAGTTCCAAATTGATTTCCTAGAACCGGAAAAAAATGGAAGGGTGAACACAGGAGGAGGGTGAGCAGATCCATCATAAGTTTGCTAAGCAAAAATTTGGGAACCTTCCCCATTGAAGGGCTACTAGGTCTTCAAAATTAAAACTTTTATGTTGTTATAAAACAGTAACTTATTCACCAGTGTAAGTTTTTCCAAAATTAAACGTTAACATTGAAGCTCCAACATTATATTTTGCACTTATTAACAGGTTTTCTTGAATGCATTGGGGTTGTATTCTAAGTAATTCACTATTAGTCATATAATTAATTATTAAATTAATGAAATAACAAAATTATAATATTATCATAATATATATTTTTATAAAAATAAATGATAAAATACTCAGTAAGAAACCGTATACAATTTTGAAAATGTGCTTTTTAAAAACCCTTGGTTTTTTTCCCTCACTTGTTTTATAAGACGATTGTATTCACTTTACTCTTAGTAAATTTTGGAAACAGTACTGCTTTCAGGAAATTTGGTTTGTTTCAAATTTAAGGAACTTTTTTAACTGTGATGTGCTTTTTAAAACTTAAAAAATTAAATTGCAAGAAAAATGCATTTATGAATTTGTTCTATCAAAACTGTATCAGAACAGGTGCTATAATTTTTCAAAAATTATATTGAATTAAAGAGAAGTTTAAGAACCAGACTCAAATTTTTCTGTAATATAATTAATTATACTAGACTCGTTCCTATATTTGCTTCTGTTCGTCAGTATACGGTTTCTAACATTTAAAAAAAAATCTTATAAGCAATTCGTAAAAAAACTCATATTTTAAGAAAAATCCAGCAAAATTTCATTCTCTTCCTTATACTATGGAAGAAAAGTAATAAGTTCATCGCTGAATAAAATGATAAAAATTTAGTTTGTTCCGTTCCAACATAAGTTGTTCCATTTGGTCGGAATCGCGTCAAGCCGAAAATTTTTTTGTGTGTGTTTATGAACACGAAACCTGGCGTAAATTTTTCGTCAATAATAAGGTTAAGTTCGTAGATGGGTCCACGGGATCAGGAAGCTCCTTACAAAAACACGAGATTTTTCGAAAAATATCGAAATCAAACAGAAAGAATGCATTCAAATTTCGTACATAGACTATTAGTGGGTACCCATGGGTAGTAGCTAGAAATTTCGGGAATTTCGAGTTCTAATAACTTTTGTGTAATTTTGTGTAAATGCTTTTTTTTACCAAAATAAAGAACGACTTCACTGATAGACCAAATTAGACCACGAGATGTGCGGGATCCCATATAAAATAACCAGTGTAGAAACCAGAAGAGTTGCAGTAGAAACCACATTATGTAAGTAGAAAAACTTATGCAATCCATCTTGGATTTATTTCTAGTTTTTTAATCCTTACTCCCCTGACATCGTAAAGGAGAAACAGTTCAAGTGCTTACGACATTTTTTTGCCACTCATGAGGTAGTAGTGTGATAAGAGACTCCATTCTCTAAGAGTTTCCATCCCCTAAGAAAAAAATACATATGGAAGGAATGTCTAAAATAGTTTTATGATATTCAATTTTTAATTTCACTTGAATTCTTTTACATTATTTTGTAATTATTTTAATTAAATTTTACAAACAGCTTTTCTGTTTTTTTTTTTGAAATGACAAAACTATCTTTAAAATCTAGGAATGTTTTTTATTGAATTAATTTTATAAATTTGAAAAGACAGAATTTTTCAAAAAAAAATTTGAAATTCTAAATATTTATATTTGTTCTTTTATTTTCGAATTTATTTAATATTATAAATCGAAATAGACTTTAAATAGTAATACAATAAATATAATATACATACCAATAATATCAGATTGGGGTACGTCAGTCAACAGTCAAATCAATTCCGCCTTTTTGAACGTATTCTTCAAAAAAATTCAAAATGAAAAAAAAACAACATCGATAAAAACTAACTTTCTTTAATTTTGCGTTTTTTGTTTGTTTGTTTTTCGAAATTTTTTTTTATTATAACTGTAAACGTCCCGTCTAACTTATTTCAAAGAATTTTAAGAGTATATGTAGCAAAATTGAATGGATTTTCTCAAGTTAAAAAAAAAATCTTTCAAATACAAAAATACTTTGAAGAATGGTCAAGGATAGTTTCCCCATAGAATTTAGATGATGTAATGAAAGTATGTATGAAGAAATGTTTGTAGATCATAGTTTTAGACATTTTTTAAATGCAAAGACGACTACAAGTTTTTGTACAATTTTTAGTACGGAAGTTTTTCTACAAACTGCAGATATTAACAATAGATTTGAAAAAAAAGTTAAATTAAAAATTTTTGGGTTATGGGCTGGAATTCATTGGGGTATTGATGGAGGGCATAAAGAAATGACAAAGAATGGAGAAGTTGATTCAACTTTTTTATTTAGAAAATTTTAAAACAGATTTTGTCAAATATGATGCGAGTATATTGAATAAATGGTATTTGATTGGTGGTTAATAATGAGGCAGTGATTAATGAAGCAAATTAATGTCTGAATCTTTGCATAAAAGTGTTAAATAAAATATTTTCTATAAATTCATGGAAGGTGTAGCATCTTCATTTAATAACGGGATATATTCTTAATATTCGTTTAGGAATGCATTTGTAATTATTATTTTTAGCATCGGAAGTGAATGGTGATTGGTGAAAGATTGAAAAAGTATTGAGCTAATTTTAATTAAAAGAATTTACAGTTGCTAACTTATTTGAATTTAAAATAAATATTAATTTTATCCTCAAATTTTTTTTCGTAAGAACGTAATTCTAGAGGTAAACGACCAGCGGAAACTTAGTTTGTCCAGAGGAAGGGATTTGAGAAGCTATGATAAATGTTTTTTTCCTTCTGCATAACTGAAAAGTGACCAAAATTAAATTTAATTTGTATTGTTCAAGTCGTCAAATAGCTGCCATTCAACTTCTTCTTCTTTTATGTATAGTTTAGGTCCTAATTAAGTTCGGTTCTTGAAATTTTTAAAAACAGTGACTTCAGGCAAATTTTAATGTCAATTGAATGACATAAGTACTGCAAAGTCATATTTTTATAATAATTTTAAATCTGTGGGAATTTTGTAACAGGTAATTTAATTTTATAGAAATAAAATTTAGTTGGGCTGGTAAAGCAGCTTTGAGTAGTCATAAACTACAACAGTTTATAATTTTTAAAATTATTGTGAATTTCTTAAATGCATATATGTGCGGATGTCCTAAATGTTGACACAATCCTCTCCTTTTTTTAAATTAATAGTGTAGAAAGTATGAAAGTAAAATGAAAGTTTAATGAAATTTAATTATATGAAACTATAGAAATTTTTTTAGTTCAATTTTAATTAATAACTCACAAATCCGTGTTTGACAGGGTTAAAGAATAAAATTGATTGTTGCAATGTGTTACCATTTATTTGATTCTTTGGATGCATCAAATTTTGCATTAGCCAGTGCTTAAATAGCTTTTATCTATTACAGTAATTTGTCTATCACAGTTTATCTATTACAGTAAGTTTGCAAACCTTGTGAGAATGAAAATTATGACAAATAAGAGAAAGTATGAGAGTGTTCTTAAAAGCAAAAATGGTATCTCTTGACTTGGAACGGCAGCTAACAAAAAAAATGAGACCAATAACTTGCACAACCACATGTGACAAGATCTTGTTGACATCATGTCGAATTATAAATGAATTTCACAATACATGAATTTTACTTCTATTATACATTATTTATGAATATATTTATAACGGCACAGAAATGACACTGCAATGTCAACGACGCCGTTACATGCTTTAAAATACCGTTCTTATCAATGTGTCTCGTTCAAGCTCTCGATCAGAGTATAGTGTCAATATATTTGAAATCACATCAAAATAAGATACCTTTATTAAATAAAATAAAGCTTCCCTTATGTTGGATACCAGGATCGTTTCAATGGCAATATTTGGTCGTTGTCTTGGGAATCGACCTTTAACTCTAAGCACAATAAACGTAGCCACCAAAACAGATATTCTACTTCAGAAGTTAAACATATGAAGAAAACTACAAATGCACAAAATTGATACCTACTATAATTTATGACATTTTGCAACTTCGATTGGTACTTTTGTTGTGCTCCATATGATAATTATTACTTAATAAAATTTATTGCTTCAAAATAAAATTGCAATTTCAACCCATTTTACATTTCACTTTCCCTGCATAAAAAAATTTGCACAATCTTATATTCTAGAAAAAATTCTCATTTTAAGTTGGATGTTCTCCACTTTAAAAACTACGACGTTTCAATTTTAATTATAAAAAAAAATATAAAATTAAAGTTTTTTTACCTTTAGTTTATTCAATTGTTAATTTAATTTTGTTTGTTTTAATTTTCCCAATATAAGTTTTGTAACATTTCCCCAATTCGTAAAATAACTTTTATTTTTTATTGTACAATACAAGTTTCAAACAAAAATTTCATCTTAAGTATTTGAAATTGGGAAAGTCTCAAAATCCCAAATCACAAAATCTTAAAATTACAAAATTCCGGAATTTATAAAATATCATTATTACAAAATCCTAATCCGAAAATTAAAAATTTTTCATAACTGAAGTTTAAATTGTCAATTCCAACCAGGGGTCGCACTTCCGTCAAAAGTCAAATTAATGAAATCTAAATGCTTCAAAATGCCCCGATTATAATTAGCGCTTTGCTACTGATTATGTTTAAAACCGCGGGAGAATGTAGTAGAATAGACTCCGCAACTGTGGGATACCCGTAAGACCGTTATATAAACATGATATCATCCGGTTAATTAATTTTGGCAAAATTTCAAACACACAACTTTAATAGGTGTAGTGTAATGCTCATATAAAAAAGGAAGTTGTATAGCAGCTACTCGAACCCGCGGACCAAAATGGCTGGATTTCAATAGCGATGATGGCTACTTTTGGCAAAATTTCAGACACCCAATAAGTATAGAGTAATGTTCATATTAATAAAGAAGTTTTATTGCAGCTGCTCGAACCCGCGGACCAAAATGGCTGGATTTCAATAGCGATGACGGCTACAACATAAAAAGGAATTTGTGGATATTTCAAAATCGTGCGGACGTGCGGATGCTTCTGAGTTTGAAACCTTTTAAGATTTCGAAATTTGCGATTTTGTGTTTGGGACACTGTGATTGGGATTTTAAGAAATGGAATTTCATACCTAACCCTTATAAATATCTGCTTTTATTGATTTTGATTGGCTATGTGTGTGTTTGTATGAATTGAATTTAATTTTATTTGAAAGTGAGTTAAAAAAATGTTTTTAAAGAAAGAAATGCAGGTCACTTATTCCAAATTAATATGGAGAATATGAGATTTTTAATTTATCAGATTTTTTTACTTACTTCAAAAGGAGTCTATTGTTCCCTTCCTTTCAATTTTTAATTTAAAAATTTATTTTAAAAAAAAAAAAAAATAACTCAAACTTTTTCATTTAAACTAATTTTGTTTGTTTAGTGTTTTTCGTATTTTGGTTTCTATTTTAATTGGATTCTTGTTAGTTTCTATATTTTGTTTTGTAAATTGTAATTAGACTCAAATAAGGTTAAGGAATAGTTTGATTTATTTGTTTATTTGGCATTCAAAAAAAAAACAAGAATTCTCAAATGTTTTGAAATTTTATATTGTCGTTTTGGGTTGTCCCCCCTTATTTTTCTATCTGGAATTCCTTTTCATCTCCATATTTAAGTACAAATATTCTTTTAATTAATTTTCCGGTATACCTTTGTACATCGGTACTCCAATCAAATCTCATTTGAGACTTTTCTTTCAGTGAAAAAAAGGGGGAACCCCCTCTTCAAAAGTTTTGATTTTCTTTTATTATCAAGAAGCGATAAACCAAAACCCCACTCAGAGGTAAAATAAAATTTAATTTTTAATATTATTCTTTTGTTTATATTGTCTTGGGGGTGGAGAAGTTCTGGGAGTTATTTAGATTGGTTTACTATACAAGAGTCAATGAAAATTTCATCTAATTTAGATGAAGGTGAACATTGTTTTGTTTTGTTGAATAGTTGTTTTTGGATTTATTAAACCATGGGTTTGTTTTTATAATGAAAAATTATTTGGAACAGGGGCAGATTTGTATTTATTGTAAATCATTTAAATTTCAATCAATCATATCATAAATGCCAGAAAACATTGGTATCAAGAGGATGATTAAAATACATAAATTACAATAATATCATATGGATATTTGATTTCCAACTGAGAATATATGTAATTTATGTATATGAATGAACTATGTTTGAAGAATGAGTGATATGCATTCGAATGAATAATTTTAAGTAAAAAAATTGCTTTTTTAAAAGTTCAGGAATGTACTCAAGAACTTTAAGAAGGCATATTTTTAAAAAAAATCAGCTTAAGAGTAATTATCGACTAATCAACGAAACTGAGAATAGAACACTCAGTACATTTAGAATACTAATAAATATAGAAGGTAATGAACTACTTAACTTCAACAAAATTGATATTAGAACTTTGTTGCTTAAACAACAGGTCATGTAGAGTTCCTTAAAATTGGACTAGAACTGAAGGCAGCGAATGACATATCTGTCTGCATCATTAGTGATCCTATCATCCAGGAAAGGTATTTCTCATCAAATGAAATATGCTCCCGAAGACCTTTTTAGCTTTCTATAAAGTTCTTAAACTGCCACAAAGAAGCAGCAATAGTTAAATGCAAAATTTATCTAAAGATCGCAGTCCACTTATGTTCCTCTTAAAAAAAAAGAAAATATAAGCTTCAAAACAGTATGAACGTAATTTTTATAAATTTTTAGTTATCATTTTCATGAGTTCCAAAAAACTCCTCAATTAGTTAGTAATTGGCTTATCAAGTAGTTTTTTATTAATTTGTTGTCTAATTGTTTAAGTCAGATTTTTCCCACAGCGCCCAATAAAAACTTTACATTATATATAAGAGACTTATTTTTTTGTTAAAGAAGCTTCTAAAGAAACCCATAAGGACTGCGAAGCACGAATAACATTAGCATAAGCCGAAACAGTGCCGCATTCGTTTCTTTTAAAATCTCGAAAAATTTAGAGTATTAATTATGCAAATATTATGTACCACCTGAATCCTATCCTAAGTTCTTATTTTATCACAGACATTTTTATAAATGAAAATCTTACAATAGAAAGAATAGTTTCTTTAGAACGTAAATGAAAAATTTTTAACACTATTCCTAGACAAATAAAAAAATTAAAACAGAATAAAAACGATTGAGAACAAAAAAACAAAATAACAAAACAATAAGAATACAATGGAAAAACCAAAATTACTATTTCATAACTTAAGGGGATCATTATTTCTCATGGGGGTAGTTTATTCATGTTTTATTCAAATAAAGACAACATTAAAACTAAAATAAATCTATGAAATACTACATTTCATTTTACTTAAGAAAAAGTTGGACTTTAGTTGAATTCGGGTTGAGTTTAAGAATATCTTACTTTGATATTTTAGTTGAATTGAGTCTGCAAATCATTGAATAGAATCGATTTTTTGTATTGGTTCTTTATTTTACAATGGCGAATTCCAGTGGCAGTTCTTGCGGAACCAATAAATCATTCCATGAAAAATTTTAGTATCTTGCATATTAAAATGCATTATGGACAGAATATGGGAGCAAATTGTTATTGACATATTTCGTACAGAAAAATTGTACTAGAGGCAGTTTTGCGGCGGTAACAGATGTTAAATGTCAAAATTATCTTTCTATTTAATGAGACAATTTTAAAAAATTTTTCATATAACAAAAGCGGTAAGAATATATTTGAAATCTCTTTTTGAATGGATATTTCAGATATAACTAGATATTTTTATAACATCGATTTCAATATATACCATAAATATCGGTTGTATTATAAATATTACAATCATAATTATGATACATAATTTATGTATAATCAACTAATTTGTGTATGATACTTAAATTCTTTTCAATGCCTACTAAAAGAATTTGCTGCATATATGTAGAATTAATATTTATATTTAAATAAATTATATAAAGAATTTTATGTTTGTCATAGTATCTAATATTGCATGTTTTACATTTTTGAATCTTTTATATTAGTACATAATAAATAATATTTAAAATAAAAAGTATTTTGAATTATTAATAATTGATGTATTAAATTATGTAATAAAGCTCATAAAACTCCCAGATGAAGTCCCATCTCTTAAATTTATGATAAAAGTTCTAATTCAGTATTGATATAAAGTTCCAATTCTAATATGTTATGACATAAAAGCCAGGCCGACATGATTAAATAAACTTAGTCTCTGATTATTTTACAGAGGAGGAAAAAATTTAGAAAAGCCCCAAAAAGTGGCACGATAATTTTTGAGGACTTACTTTTTAAATTTTTTACCCTTTTTATTCTAAACTCAGGACCACATTTTTTTTTTAAATTATGTCAGTCCTAAAAAACCAGGAACTTTTTATTTTAGGACTTTTTACAAAATTTCGCCCTGGTTTTGTTTTCTACTTTTTTGGCTGTATTAAAAAATTTCAACTCAATTATATATTTTAGTTCTAAGTTTTATATATTTTCATGTAAACATAGTTGTAGAATACATCATTATATTTATTCAAGGTACACTAGAGTTTTTAGGTTATATTTTCTTCGGTTATCATTCATTTTATTTTTTAAGCGAATAAAACATATAAAAATCTAAAAGTAAAATATCCCAAAGTGCAAGTAAATCAAATTTAAGAAAAAGAAGAAAAGTTTTACTATATTTTTGATTTTGGTTTTAATTTTTTTTTTTTTTCTAGGAACATCCCCAGTGTATTTAACGGTACCATGTGAAAGTAGTCTAAAACTCATCTGGATATCAAATATATATAAGTATAAAACATTGCATATTCATTCTTTCAACTTTCAGAAAAACAAGCAAACAAAATTGAATGAAAGTTAAAGAGAAGGGGAAATTATACTACAATTTAAGGTGGTAAAAAAAATAAACTGAATTGTATTCATTGTATATGAGTCTGTTTTATTTTGATAAAATTGTCTTTATTCTTTTTATTTTTATTTTATACCCAATGTTCATATCGTATAAAAGTTCTAAAACTTTTTATTTTCTTATTTAATTTTTTTTTTTTTTTTCTAAATAGATGAAAAATGATTTTTAATGTATTGAAAAACCTGTCATTTTGGTAATTCTTAGATTAACTTTAAGTTTTTATTATATAATATAAAAGAATATAAAGAATGAATACAAGTTAAAAAAAAAAAAAATTGAAAAAATTGCATAATCACGAATCTGAATACATAAAAGTTAAATAGAATAAAAAAGTGATTTTTCAATAAATGACAGTGTAAAATTTTTGAGACACATTTGTTTAATGAAACATAAAATCGTTTTAAGACTTCATTATTCCAATTTTTTTTTTCGATAAAATTTATACTAAAAAAAAAATTTATTAAGTTTTTTTATTAGAATAAATTTACATTGTTGTTGTTGTTGTTTAGACGGGGGGTAAAGCAAGTCTCCCTTGCACCTAGGCCTTGCGGACCGTTGTGCACCCCTCATTAAATACTTTCTATTTATTTATAACTACTATATTATTTATTTTGTTTATATTATATATTTGTATATTTATATTATATTTGGTCACCATGGGGATTCGTAAAGAAATAAATTTACATTACTAATACAATACACAAACCAAAGTCTTTTTGAATAAATTAGAATATCCTTAAAGGACTTTCGTAATACTTCAATTAATTTTTATTCAAAATTTCCGATTAAATTTATTGTAATTAATGAAGATTTCCTCATTCGATGGAGGGTGTAATAAAATAGAACCAATTTTATTACCAGAAACAGAAGAAAGAGAGTCTAATTAGCCATTCTATGTTATTTCCAAAAAAAATAGTTGAAAAATAAATTAAACTGTAAAGGGGCAATTTATTTTAAATCTAACTCTAATATCTCTGCTAATTAAAAATTTTATATACATATTCTTGGAAAAGGGAATACCCTAGTTTAGATTTTAACTTTAAGATTTTAGCTAATTTACAAAAACACAAAAACAGATAGGGATATAAATATTCTCGAAAAGGGGAATATCCAACTCTTTGTATACAACTCTTAAAAACCTGGGAAACGTTTTGTAGAATATTTATAGACCCGAAGGTATTTTGTAGTTAGTTTTTAAATTTGGGGTACCCCTTTTCCGGAATGTTAACAAATTAGCATATAAAAGATTGCTAATATAATAGACTTGAATTTGAATTCAGGATTTGTGCGGTCACAATTCAGGTTAGTGATTGCTTAAAAGAAATTTGGATACGGTATCCAAAAATGTATTACAAAATAATCGGTAGAATGACTTTAGCGTTTCTTACAAAATTAAAGTTGCAATATTTTGTTTAGTGGGGCTTTAGGACAGTAGCCTTTAGTTTTTTGAATGATTTTGAGAATATATGTACGAAAAACACCATTAGGAAGGAGTTTGAGATGTTTCAAAATCAGGGTATTTCATTTTTCCGGAATATTTTCATGCTTTTATACGCAAGATTGTGAATTTGGTTATTCAAATTTTTAGATTCGATTTTTATTGATAATAAATCTTATCTCTTATCAACTTTTTTTCATTTATTTTAGTTTTTTAAAACGAATTCAACGACCCAATTCTACGCGCAATGACTGAATGAAGTGAGCGTTGCGATTAACTGGAGTCTCTAGAGCAAATGTTCCTTTAATTACAGTACCAGGTAAAACCATACATTATTATGTGAAAAATGAATAATTGAAAATACAATATTGTGGTAAATGACGATACATACCATCAATTAATTCATTTTTTTTTAGATTTAAAAACAGTGTTAAAACTTCACCTGTTTCAAAGAAATTAAACAACTAATGAGTCAACCCAAGATTTTCTAATGAGAAAAAAAGTAGAGCAAAAGATGTACATCCATACACAGTAGAATTATATGCGTGGCGTGGGTATTCATAGTTTACGAAAATTTATTTGACATGCACTCATGGCACCATTTCAATCCAAATGTGTTCTACAAATTTATGATGTACTAAATATTTATACGATTTAGGAAAGTTTAAGAAGAACATTAATATTTTTCTTTTAAATATCCTAACCAATATCCCCATAATCCCAAAATCCTATATTTCCCAAACAAAATTCGTAATAATCCTTTCACATTATATTTGTGTTTTAGTTGCAACCATGTTTTTCGTTGCATTCTGCTTCTTTCAAAACAGTACTTTCCCATGTTTTCTTTGCCCTACCTACACGTCGTCTGTCTAGTGGATTCCATTCAAAACATTGCCTAGCAATGTTTTCTTCTGGTTTCCTCAAGGTATGACCGATCCATCATTTTTTCAGCTCGATCGCTTCTCTCGTATCTCGATTTGAATTATCTTCTTGTTCGTTTTTTGCCACAGATGTGTGTTGGTAATGATTTAAAACTAACGGAATCTTAAGATACATGTGTCGTAGCCGTATATGTCGAAGTATGGATTTGACGTTTATTTCAAAGATTTTTAGCTTTGTGCGCAGGGTAATATTATTTGACTGCCATACGTTTGAGAGTGTTTCGAAAGCAGATCTAGCTTTATTTATTCTGTTGTCAACATCAGCTTCCGCTCCCTCATTTGATGTCACTATATTTCCTAAGAAATGAAACTGTTCTACCCCTTCAATTTGGCTTTCCAAAGACACTGAGCAAAGTTTAAATGACGGTGTAAAGCATGAAAAAAGAATAAAAATAAATAAAGAGGCTGAAAATAATGTAAATATTATAAATGTTAATTATAAAAGATTTTTTTACAAAAATAAATAATTGTTTTGAATTGACTATAAGAATAACTTTTGTTCTAATTCGGATGCAATGGTACATTCTGTACAATTTAATGTTCAGAATAACCATTGTAGAAATTGTAAGTTATGAAGTAATTTGCTTTTGTGTTTAATAAAACAAATACTCCCCATCATTAATAGTAGAAACATCCTGTTAAAATAATATTTTCTGATCACAAAAAAATCTATTTGTTAAAAAATAACCGGAAAAAAAATATCTAATTAAATAAATTGTTTTTAAAATCAAGTCTTTATTTGCTTTTTAAAATATTTAAAAAACACAAAAAAACAACAAACAAACAATATCAAAGGTTAACGGAAAATTTATCTTTAGATATTTTTGCATTACAAGTGCTCAACCCTCCTAAAATTAACAACAAAATTAAATGAAAAATTTGTGCTAATTTAAGAAAAAAAAACTAACTTACAACTCTTATTTAATTTTTGTTGTTGTGTTTCTATCATTTACTGACAATAATAGGTACTCAAAGTGGACATTTTCTTTGTTATTTTGATTTTTTATTTTTAATATTATTGAAAAAAAAAAAAACAAGAATTTAAAAAAACATAAAAATAAAAAAATATCCTTATCAAGATTTCCAAGTATAATGATGAATCCTGACAGGAAGTTTTTTTTTTTTGTTATTTTGTCTTTCATTTTTTATTTCAATTTTAAAAGAATTGCAAAATTAAATTGAACTTTTTATCTATTCACACACACTTTTTTATTCTAAAAATAAAATGACAAAAAAAAAAAACAATAACAAAAATAACAACAACAACACAAAAAGAAAAATAGAAAATACAAAAAAAATTTCTTTAATTCTAATGAAAATAAGAAAAAAACTAAGACGTAAAATTGAAAAGAAAATGGAAAATCAAATATGAAAGGAATTGAAGTACAAAAAAACAATAACAACAACTCAAAAATAAAAAAAGAAAGAAATGAAGAATTCAAAATTGAAAATGAAAAATTCTTTCATTTTAATGTTTGTTTTTCTTTTTTTTGTAATGTGGAGACTAAAGAAGAAGGATGAAGGAAGGCATTGGATATGATATGAGAAAGTGTAAGTTGATCAATGGAATGGTATGAGAGATGAATGAATCTAAATGATATGGACTTACACATCAATCGGATTACAATTTTCTACACATTCACGGACATCTAACACATATTCAAGGAAGAAAAACATTTTTTTAAAATATATTAGAACAGTTATGGACAAAAATTTACTTGTAGAAGTTTAAAATTAATTTCTTTTGATACTTGAATTCTATAGAACTGAAATGAATTTAACAATATCTTAAAAGGATTTGTTGATGTATATATGATTAAATATGTCCTTGCTTCTTAATATGGAGAACATATTTTTTAATAATCCTTTTTTAAACATCAAAATCAAAGGAAGTTAATTCTCCGATACGGTGTGAAGAATATTTCTATCTATTGATTTGTTTGGATGTTTCAAAAGTTTAAAAAATAAGGATTTTAGGGCATTTATCAAGTCTATTTCGTCGGGTTTCAGTTTCTTTAATCGCTATATTCACTAAACCGTTGATTACTCGGCTGTAGCTTGAATTCTATAGAACTGAAATGAACAAAATTCTTCAAATTATTCATAATCTTATACAAAACTTTTTTGTATAAGATTATGAATACACAAATTCTAATTTTGTGCACTATCTATTATACTGCAAAAAGGTTATTTATATATTTATATTATATTTTATCTTATTAAACCATTACTATATAATTATACAATTTTATGATATTTTGCTTTTTACTAGATTAGATCTGACCGGGGCCTAAACCCGAGATTTGACACATGAAAGGCGGGGTCTTTAGAATTACATCATTACTCGGATAAATAGTTTTAGATAGATAGTTTTTGTTTCCATTATTTCGCCTCAAAGAATTATACTTACTTCATCTCAAATTATAACTGGTTTTTATTAAAAATTTTCTATTAAAACCTAATAAATTTCAACATTTTTTTTAAAGTATACCATCGCCACAGGTAGAACTTTACTTCCAAAAGAAGGTTTACATTTTTTATTTGAAAGAGTGGAAGCATCTTTATACCCATATGACTATTAATCAAAAGGGTATACTAAATTTGCCATTACGTTTGTTACGTTTGCCATTACGCAGTGAAGGAAGGGAGGGAGGAGGCGGGCTAGATATAGACTGAAGTGTATTGATCGGGTCAGAATCGAAAAATAAATCGATTTAGCTAAGTATGTCCTTCCGTCCGTCCGATAACTCAAAAAATAAATGAGCTAGGATTTTGCAATTTTCACAAATTCGTTTTAATGCAATATCCATACCTGCCATACAACTTCTTTTTTTTATATGAGCATTACTCTGTGCTTATTAAAGCTGGGTGTCTGAAATTTTGCCAAAAACAGTTTAATTTTATGGCTAAAGTTTCCGGAAAATTTAGTTGATCTACTGCAGTGAGTTCGAATAGCTGGCATACAACTCCTTCTACTAAATGAAAATTAATCTACACCTAATACAGCTGAATGTTTAAAATTTTGCCAAAAGTAATTAACCGGATGATATAATGTTTATATTACGGTCATACAAGTATTCCAGAGTTGACACAGTCAACTCTACTACAATTTTCCTCGTTTTAAACAGAAAGTGTTTGTCTTCCGTGTTTATTTTTTTTAAATTTTTATTTATCAATTATTGAACAGCAAAATTTTCAGAGAGTGGCAACACTGATATGCACTTTTACGATATAATTGGAACAAAGCGAAAAACTTAAAGCTTATACTATTATATAGCATCATTTTGGATTCTGCTTGGTTTTGGAAAAGGTTTTTTTGATTTGAAAAGTTGTCTTTGGTTTTAAAAAAACTTGTATGACTTTGAAAAGTTTTAGTTAGATTTTAAAATAGGTTTCATTAAAGTGTAAATACTGGTGACCTGAATTAATGCCTTGCGAAATAAAGCCCCCAGAGGTTTTATTTCCCATTTAATGAGAAATAACGCCCTGGGGTTTTATTTTTCATAATAATTGAGAAATAAATCCCTCAAAATATGGGAAATAAAGCTCAGGGTTTTATTTCTCTTTTAAGTTGAACTACGACTTTTATAAAGCCCTGGGTATTATTTATCATTCAATTACTATGAAAAATAAGACCCCAGAGCGTTATTTCTCATTAAACGGGAAATAATATCCCGGGGGCTTTACTTCGCAGTGCCTTAATTCAGATCACTGGAAATTCTATATGGTTGGTCTCCAAGGGGATTTAATAATAAAAAATTATTCTTGAATAATTTTTTTTCAATTGAATATTTATGTCCTCTACATTTTCATTTTATACTCACGTTTTTGTTCTTGAATGTAAAGACTTATTTATAATATTGAAAATTCCAAATAAGCTTGTTTTTAGTTTTTTTTTTTCATTATTATGCTTTAAATAAAAAATAAAACAGGATTTATTTAAAAAAAAAAACAACAATAATAGCAAAGATATATATATATATCTATATATATATATACAATATAACTTAAGGACATTCCTATTAAAATGAAATAAAAAATTAAAAATAAAATGGGACCTTCTTTTTTTTAAAGCTTCCTTTCCACATTATCTGATCCCAGGAAATAAAATGAAATAAAAAATATAGAAAATCTCCTGTTCCTTGGATTTGGTTCTCAAAAAAAAAAAATAAAAAAAATTATTTGTTAAGGATAAGAAGGATTCCAAATTATTTTCATTTTATTTCTTGTTTTTGTGTTTTTTTTTTTACTTCTAATTTTGTTTATTGTTTTGTAATTTGTAAGAGGTTTAAAGTGTTTACAGGAATAAAAAGCAAAAACAATAACAAAAAAAAAAAAAAAATTTAAGGAAAATTAAAAAAAAAAAAAAAAACTTAAAGAAAAATTGAAATTGAAAAATTCTTAAAATAAAAAAATGAAAATAAATCTATAGATATAAATGTGTATATTTGAAAAAAAAAACTAAATAAATTGGTATCAAAATATTAACTAAACTTAATATTGAGGGTAATTTAAAATAAAATATATATAATAAGTATTTTAGACCAAATTTTGAATTAAAAAAAAAATTATTTTTTATCAGTAAATTTTTATCGGCTTTTAGGATATTGGACATGACAGTTTTCCATTTTTAAGTTCTATTTTAATTATTAAATAGAGAAGGTAAAATATTCTTTTGTGAGAGAAAGAGAGTGAGGCTGTCAAGAATTTAACAATAAACGTATTAAATGTAAAAAAAAAAATAAAATAATCAAAAAATTAAATATTGCCATAAGGTTAAATTGAAAATTATCATTATATATTCTTTAAATCGAATTTATTAAAATAATTGTTTGATATTTAAGTTCAAATGATATGGTCTATTGTTTTTCAGGGTGTGATTTATAATCACAAGGGAAAAATTAATTATAGTAAATGTTATTAAACTGCAAAAGCATCTTTTAAAAGTTACAAGTTATCTGAACTGTTTATTTTTAAATGTTAAATATTCAATTGTTAGTCTAATAAGCTTGTCTAAACCGCTTATGTTAGAACAGGAGGCAGAGAGGAAGGTGTTGAACGAGCCGATTTTAATTTAAAAAGAGCTGAGCTTTATATATTTCGCCCACTGGAAATTGATAAGATATTCCAAGGCTTTATATATGCATTTCTATTTGTTACATGTTGTAATAATTTTAAATGTGAATTTTATGGTATTTCTGTAGCTGTGAGTTATATTATAATAAACTAGTTAATACACGGTGCGCGTTGCTGCGCCTCTCAATAGAGGTATAATTTCAAGTTGATGTTATTGAAAAAAGTTAAGACAAAAATTACTCATGGTGTAAATGTTAATCTAAAAATGTATTAGTAAAGTAAGTTTTTAAGACGATTTTTCTAGGATTATTCTAGCAATTTTTTAACCAATTTATCAAATTCCCCTTGGAACCTTTCATAATTATTAATAATGCGCAGAAATAATAATTTACTTGACATTATTCGCCCGAAACCCACCATCTTCAACTCAATCGTCAAGCAACACGTATTTAAAAATTAAAGACAATCGTGGTACCTACTTTCCAACATTGGACGTTTGATTTTTTTTTGACCGACATGTAGGAGGACCAAGCCTCTTAACAGATACATTTTCAAGATACTTCATGCATACAAAATTTGAAGCCAATCGGTTAAACCGTTTCAATTTAGAGTAAAGTAATGAAAAAAAAGCGATTGGGTCACAATGAGTTAATGGAATCCAACAAAAATTTTTTGAGGCTTTCTTTTTAGCTTCTAAAATTTTTTTTGACCAACCGAAAAATTCCAAATTTGTTAATAGTGTCAACACAATTCTCAAGGAGCATCACGTATACAAAATTTGAAGTCAATCGGTCAAACCGTTTCCATTTAAGAACAAATAAGTTTAAATACTTGCAACATAGCCCCAACTTGGCGGTCCTTTAGAGCAAAATTTTTAGCCCGATTTCTTTCCGTACCAACAAAGCTCTATATACAAATTTTTTTATAATCGGCTGAACAGTTTCGAAGTTAATTCGCTACATACAAACAAACAAACTTTCGCTATTATATATATTAATGTATATTCTACTATAGATCATCACATTTCGATTTGAAATTTACGTACATTAAACTGTAATGAAATTCATTCCTTTCAACAATTTTAACCCTACTTTTACAACTTCAAAGAAACTTTTTCAATTTTATTGGTATTCGAATCCTGGCTGTTGAATAGGAACAGGATAAAAGATAGTCATATTAATACTTCTGATATATTGATAGAAATATTCTTGATATGTCCTCACCTTTATATGTGAAAATTCTGGGTGATATTTATAATTAAATAGAATTATCATAGTTGTAGAGTCTTCAAGTTAAAATAAGATAAACTAATTGAATTTAATTTGAGACTTTGCTAAGAAAGATATTTGACGATGCCAATGTTTGGTAGGAAATTTATTTATAAACCGCTCTAATTTTAGAGATTTTTCATCTATTCTGATTTTGTTTGCAGACGTTATTTACTAGGAATTAATTGAGATACAAGATAATATCGTGCTTCGAGAGTTCTTTGGTATTAAATTATTTTTGAATTTTTGAATTTTCAATTTTTCTCCATAGTATTTAGCCGGAATTCTTCAGAATAAAATCGTTTTTTTATTTTTCCATTGTTTAATACGTTTCTATTAAAAGCGTTAACTTTTGATTTTATACATTTTCTCAAATACTTTTATGTATTAGATAAGGGTCATAACTTATAAGAATTTCAGAAGAAAAAGTTAAAATTTAGATTCTTAAGATGGTTGGTGTGGAGACTATGTAGCGCGATAAAAGAAAATAATCTTTATAGCTTTTCGTTGTATAGCGAACAAATTTGAATGGTGAAAGTGTTATGGCTTGGAGATAATGTTGTCCCTGAGGATATTTAAGTTATAATTTGAGATAAGGAAATTCATACTGCAATGCCTTATGCTATTTTTGTAAGAGTACTTTAGGTTTGAATGAAGTTTTAAGATATAAAATACTCTTTAAATACTTAATTTAATTTAATTAACATGAAATCTTAGATTTCATTGGCATTAATTAATTATTTTGCAAAATATTTTATATTAAAATGAGTTTTGTTAAAGAAATGTACATAAAATGTACCGTTATGGAAAACTCAATTTTTGCTAAATTTTTATTAATCTTGAAACATGAAATTTAGGGAGCAGTTAGATCTTCAGGAAAGGAGTCGTTCAAGAACATTTTTTTTGTGACGCCCAAATTGGAATTTTGCTTTTTTTAAACACACTTTAACTTGAATACTTTAAAATTAGCTTAGTATTATACTAAATCTACAACCTTATGTTTTAACATGTGTTAAAAGTTTTTCTTAAATTTAAAAGCGCTCGATAAAATTGAAGAAAGTCTTTCTTATTTAATATACTTAAATTTTGACTCGGATAGTAAAATTCTATAAGAAAAATTCAAAATTTTTAGTGGAAGTCACAATTTAAAACAAGAATCTGTAAATTTAGGTTCTAGGGGGTGGGATTCGATCCTCAAAAATCAGCATAAGTTTGCTTAATATAAAATTTCGGAACTTTGTCCATTCTACGGCTATTGGGACCTAAATATTATTTAATTTCTTTTTTTAAAAATCAGTAATTTGTTCACCAATATTAACAAAATTAAACATTTACATTGAAGCTGCAACACCATATTTTGACATTAATTTTGAAAATGTGATTTTTTAAAAACCCTTTGTTTTTTTCATTCCTTGCGTAATAATAAACTAATCTTCTACAACGTTTAAAGGCATAATATGTTAATCTTTTTATACCCGTATGACTATATAGTCCAAGGGTATAATAAATTTGCCATTACGTTTGTGACGCAGAGAAGGAGGGGGGGGGGGGGGGGGTAGATATAGACTCAAGTGTATGGATCGGATCAGAATCGAAAAATAAATCGATTTAGCTATGTATGTCTGTCCGTCCGTCATCACGATAACTCAAACAGTAAAGGAGCTAGGATTATGAAATTTTCATAAATTCGTTTTTATGCCAAAAACGGAATCAAGTTTAAAATTCAGCCATTTTGGTCCACGGGTTCGAGTACCTGCCATACAACTTCTAATTTTATATGAGCATTACTCTATACCTATGGAAGCTGCGTGTCTGAAATTTTGCCAAAAGTAGTTTAGTATAATGGCCAAAGTTACTGCAAAATTTGGTTGGTCTACTGCAGAGGGTTCGAGTAGCTGCCAAACAACTCCTTCTTTTATATGAGCTTTACACTACACCTGATGAAGCTGGGTGTCTCAAATTTTGCAAAAAATTGTTTAGTGTAATGGCCAAAGTTACTGCAAAATTTAGTTGGTCTACTGCTGAGGGTTCGAGTACCTGCATACAACTCCTTCTTTTATATGAGGATTACACTACACCAAATGAAGCTGGGTGTCTGAAATTTTGCCAAAAATAGTTTAGTGTAATGGCCAAAGTTACTGCAAAATTTGGTTGGTCTACTGCAAAGGGTTCGAGTAGCTGCCATACAACTCCTTCTTTTATATGAGATTTACTCTACACCTAATAAAGCTGAATGTTTGAAATTTTGCCAAAAGTAATTAACCGGATGATATAATGTATATGTTACGGTCATACGGGTATCCCAGAGTTGACACAGTCTACTCTACTACACTCTTCCTCGTTTTTATATGGTAACATTAATTCATTTAAATTCTTAAAAAAATTTCCAAAAATCACACCTGAATTAAAATATAATAAGTTTTATTAAAATAAGGATCAGAAATGCTTGATATGATAAATACCTAAATTTCATATCAGAATATTAAATATTAAAACGCCTATTTCAATGTAAGTGAAATATTTGACACATAACATTAGATTGAATATCATTTACATGAAATTTAAGTTTTTCAACTGACCAAAATCATCAAATTAATGTTATGTTTTTGAAATAATCTCATCATTAATCAAAATTTTCATTTAAATATTATATGGATATTTAAGCATATCATATTTTATACGAATTTTATTTTCATTCATAATCATTATTAAAATTTACAACCCAAATTTAATAGTTCAACACCCTTCTTTTTGATTATTGTTATACTCTATACACATATACAAACATTTGTTTGTTTTTATCAACAATTCATAATAATTCAAATGTCAGGATCATCACATCAGTTAAAAAATCATCAGTATATCATCAGCATAAATTTCAATAGAATCTACAGAATCTACAGAAAATGAAATATAAATTGTAGGTAAAAAAAAAGATTAAGCATAGTTTTACATAAATTATATAGAGGTGGTGAATATGTTTAGGACATCTATCATAATTTTTATACGAGTAAATATAAATGATAGTTATGCTAAAAATTACTTTATTTTTTTTTATCTTTTATAATTTTGTTGATGTTGTTGTAGTTGTTGTTGTTGGTTTTTTTCAAGTAAATGAGTAAATTATTAAGTTTATTTTATATTATGTATAATACATTCAAAACTCTATAGTCCAAATGTAATCCTTGGAGGGTTCTGTATATATGTTCAGTATATATGTGATATCCATAATATCCATATGATATGCATGTATAATATTTCCATTAACAATGTTTTTATTTCTTTGATACATCGTATATAATCCTGTTTAGATGCATATTTTATTCTCAAGGATGAATACAACAATTCCAAAAAAAAATGTTTAAGGGATGTGCAGGGGTAAGTAATAGAATATACAAAGTATATATGGTGTTATGGTGATGAGGAGTAACATATACATTAGATTATATATGTATATGGATTGTAACAGAAATAAAAATAATAAAAAATGAAAAAAGCAACAGAAGATGTTATTTATGTAGATTGTTAAAAAAAAAAACTAGTAAGGAAAAAAGCAAAGTTTTTTTAAAAAGCACATTTGACATACGGTATTTCATGTAAACGATATTGTATTTGGCTTTAGACCAGGCCATAATACAATGCTTCCACTGTTTGGAATAAAAAATAGGTATAGTTAGTTTCGAATACAGGTTTGATAACTCAAGATATGAATTCTACTTTTGAAGAAGTATGGCACAAGGGCTTAATATGTAAAATGAAAGCACTCAAATTTCCAGACCAAAGACCAGTTTACATAGGTAATATAAAATACAATTAATTCGAAATAAGTTCTGGTGTTTCACAAGGATCAGGATTTGAGCCTATTTTATATAACATATTAACGTCTGATATGCTTAAATCTTATTACTGTCTTCTGTAAGTTTTTGCAAGTGATTCCGCAATAATCTCTGAAGATTTACCGGGTACAGAAAGTGCTCTGAAGTGTTTATTAAATTACTTTAATCAATGGGAAATTCAAAATATGTTCTGACAAATTCAATGCAATATATTTTACACGCAAACAAAAATTGTGGAATTTGCCACAAAACTCAGTACGTATTTTAAGACATCAAATTAACTAGATTAACTACGTCAAATACTTATGCGTAAAACTTGATCTAAAACAATGGGTTTTGCTAAAAGTGCATACAACCACAAATCTATCACGCAGCCTTGTGCAAGTTGCAGGTGTTTTAAAACAGCCAATTTTTAATCCCAGGTTTTTGACTCCAACAATGTATGACACATCAAAAATTTTGTAAATAATTGCCTTATTGCCAAAGATCTAACACCTTTCAAAATATCAAGTCTTAAGGCTAAATCATAGATATAAAGAATGGGAGAGTTAATAAAATACTATTCGAAAACACTATAAATCGAGTTTACAAATATTTAATTATAAAAGAAGCTGCCGATTGCCGAACTCTTGTTATAACAGTTTAAATATAGGGTGTTTCTTTAAAACATGCTATGTATTTAAGATTTATGATAGGCTGTAGTTTTGTAACAGATTGGGCACCCGGAAAAACTTGAATGCATTTCATTTCAGGCTAAGCTTTCTCCTGAGTAAAATCTAATTTTGTGATTTCAAACAATGTAGAAATTTTGTACACATCTAGACAGACAGACAGACAAACAGGGTAAAACTATACAGTCAAATTTTCTTCATAATTTTTTGAAAATTGGCTAAAAATTAATGCAATGCTTGACCGGAGATGAGTAATTTTTTATTTTATTTTTTTTTTTCTTAAATTTTATTCTAAATGTAAAAAATGTAGATTTTCCTTCTCTTTGTTGTTGTTGTTGCTATTTTCTTTTATAAAGAAAATTTGCGAACATAAATGAAAGTAGATAGGATATGGCACAACAACCAAAGATAATCAAAAATGGTAAAAAGAAACATGTTTCATATGTGCATATACATATTCTTGATTTAGATTTAAACTCATTAATATTCTAGAGTGTATTCTGAATCCTGAATATTAAAAATACAAAAAAAAAAACCAAAATTATGTTATATATCATGTTTAAGCCCTGACTGTCTGGAGCGTTTTTTTTTGCCTTTAGTTTTTTACAATGTATAAGTGAAAAAAAAATATAATTTATAAATTTATCAAAGTCCAGAGGTGAAATTTAGATATGTAATACCTAAAAATATATTTTATTAATTTTTAATGAGTATATGTATATGCACATCTAATATTTATTTATTTTTAAAAGATTAATTGCAATATGTATCATTGTAAATTATTAAAAAAATAAGATGCGTTTACATTAATATTGAATTAATTGGGGAATTTCAATATTGAACAAAGGAGGGAAATGAGATTTAGTAGTTTTTATAAAAACGTTTAAATAACATTATTGAATTATATAACGTTTAAATATAATTTATTATATTGCATACTAAGAATATTAATTAAAAAAAAAATGTAAGCACATTTAAAACGAGGATGAGTGTAGTAGAGTAGTCTGTGTCAACTCCGGGATACCCGAATGACTGTAATATTAACATTATATCATCCGGTTAATTACTTTTGACAAAATTTCAAACATTCAGCTTTATTATGTATAAAGTAATGCTCATGTGAAATATGAAATACCAACCAAATTTTGCAGAAACATTGGTCATAAAACTAAACTACTTTCAAATACCCAGTTTCAATAGGTATAGAGTAATGCTCATATAAAAAACGAAGTTGTATGGCAGCTACTCGAACCCGTGGAACAAAATGGGTGTATTGATGCTGGATTAGATAGTGATGACGGCTATTGAAAAAAATAAATTTGTGAAAATTTCAAAATCCTAGCTCTTTTATTTTTTGAGTTATCGTGCGGATGGACGGACGGACATACATAGCTACATCGATTTATTTTTTTGATTCTGATACGATCCATACACTTGAGTCCTTATCTACCTCCTCTCCTTCTTTGTGTCGCAAACGTAATGGCAAATTTATTATACCCTTTGTCCTATAGTCATACGGGTATAAAAACGTTTGTTTTTCTTACTTTATGAGGAGTATATAGGGCTTTCATTAGCAGGTTTTAAGAAGCTTCCTTTGTATTCTTCTAGATGCTGTAATTTTTGAATTTTTGCAAGTTGGGTGTAGTAGCCTTAGAATGAGTCTACGCCAGATTGCATTCATAATTTTTGCTGTACGTTTTATTAAATTCTGTATAAACTGTAATTTATTACGTTTTAAATATTTTTTGTTTAGATTCAGTTGAATTAGAATAATTCTACGTCAGATTTTATTTGTCCCACATCATTTGGAACTTTGTGAATTACATTCAAGATTCTTGCTTTTATTAAATTCCCTATAAATTGTCCACAATTATCTTTTAAATATTTTCTGGTTGAATTCAGTTTCCTTAGAATGATTCTATGCCAGGCATTTGTTTCACATCATTTGGATTTTTGAGGATTTCATTCAAGATTCTGGCTTTATGTTTTATTAAATTCTCTATAAAGTGTCCCCAATAATGTTTTATTGATCCTTAGTTTATATAGATGCGCTGAGCACTAATAACCGGATCAGATCATTTAATAACAGATTTATTACTTACAGTTTTTTCAAAACATACGTGTACTTTTAATATTCTAACTGTTGAATTTCTGATAAATGTCTAAACTCGACTCTGTATTTTAACAAAATAATACGTTACTCATACACTTTTCATGCCTAAACCAAAGTTCTTCTTCCGTATTTATTTAACTTTCTTCCTAATCCTCAAATTTATATTAAGATTTTTTAGTCGAAAATTACTAATATTTAAAATATGGAATATTCTCATTGCTTGGTATATTAGTGAAAACTAAAAATAAATAAAAGTAGGATGATTATTTTCAAAATGCATAGATGTTCTAATTTAAATTAATACTTGACAGTTAATTAATATATTTTTGCAATAGGGTTGTCACTTTAACACAAGAGTGGTGTATTTATGACAATTTGGTGGCAAAACTACAAATTGTAACTCTTAGAATCACATGTCTAAAATTTATGACTGTTTATTAATTTATTTATTTGTAGTACCAGACAATAATAAATATTATAATAGTCCTTTGCTTATTTGGTATTTGAACTGGACACATATTATAACATACACTTTTTTTTTTTATTTACAACTATTTTTCGAATTAAAAAATAATTTTTTTTTAAATTAAAAATTAAACGTTCTTAGGATATTTTTACAAACTATTTAATTAAGTTTTCTTTATTAGCTGAAGGTTTTTATTATTTTAGTGGAATCGTTTTTCATATTGTGAACACTTTGAATTAATGAATTTATTGTTAAATGTCATTTAACATTTTTTGTGATTGTGACTTGTTTTTTTTTTTGAATTTTTTTACTTGTCAGTTGTCAATTTGAATTTGAATTTTGTTATTCATTAAATTATTTAAATCATTAAAAAATTGTTTAAAATTGCTCATAAATTATATTTTTTAAATTTCTTAATATTTCAATATTTTTTTAGACTCTCGTACTTGTTATACATGAAAATAAAATATCTCAAATTTATTCAAGTACCTATACAAAAAGTTTACACAATACATTCATATTTCCTTCTCATTCAATTTTTGGTGTCACTTTGAGGAACCGCTATTTTTTTCATCATTTCTTATTCATTACAAAATATTTTTATTTTAAATTTAGTTTTTATTAATATAAAACAACATTTTGAAATAAAATATAATAAAAAAAAATAAAATTCAAGTTTTTAATAAGTAAAGTATTATAAAAAATAAATTTAAAAATATTTTTTAGTGAAGTAATTTTATTTTAAAAACAGAACGATTGGAAAACAAACCGAAAACGATTAAATTATAATTAAAACTAAATATTTTTGAATTTTTTTTTAGAGAAATTTTTTTTATTGTATAATATTAAAATAAATAGATTTAAATTGGGGATTCTAAGGTTTAAGTAGTATCCGCGTAGGACCAAATGACTATATATAAAAGATAGCTGGTGTTGCCAGCTTTCAAAAAATATATAGCTTTAATGGCGCATATTATCCTTTAAGGACGAAAAGGACATTTAAAAGTATCCTTGTTATTTTAGTCTATTTTACAAAAACCGTTATAACTAGCAATCTGTTTAATATATATATATTCAATCAAAGCTATTAATTAAGATGACTTTGGAATTTTGTAAATTTGGAATTTTTTTTTTGGAATTATGACACCATCCTAACAAAAAGGCAAAATAAATTTATGAGAAATAAAGTATGAAAATGTATTTTTTAATAAAATTGTTGTGTCAGTTTTTCATTCATGTTCTCTGGTGGGGCTATTTATCAACATATACCATACTTATTATATACCGTTGGAAAGAGTGTCAAGACCTTTCTAACAGTATAATAAAAAATACAGGGTGTTTTTGAAAATTTCATAGTTATAGTGGTTTTTTTGAAAGTTCAAAATTTTTTTTTTTTTTGTTTTAAATTTCCACTTGAAATTGCAATATCTCCAAAATGGCAGCACCTATCGTCATCAAATAAACGTTAAAATATTCTCCGTCCATCTTAATTAATAGCTTTAATTGAATATATATATATTGAACAGATTGCTAGTTATAACGGTTTTTGTAAAATAGACTAAAATAACAAGGATACTTTTAAATGTCCTTTTCGTCCTTAAACGATAATATGCGCCATTAAAGCTATATATTTTTTGAAAGCTGGCAACACCAGCTATCTTTTATATATAGTCATTTGGTCCTACGCGGATACTAGTTAAACCGTAGAATAGCTTTTAAATTATATGTTATAAAACAAAAATTTTATTCATAGAATGGCATTCTAAAATGCTATTAGTTTCTTTGAAAATGTGCGTCATTGATTTTACAAGAAATATTTCAGAAATGCCTAAGGCTGGTATTGCTATAATACCTCGTTTAATATAACTATTGGATCCAGCTTTTCCTTAAGGTAAGTGTAATATATATTTCATAATTACATATGATAAATTAATTATGTTAAATAAGCCACATTAAAGGTGTATTTTTGATTTATTATATAAATTATCAACCCGTAAGGAAGCTACAAGCCCCCAAAAGTAGGAAAAAAACTTATATTTCAACTGTTATGGCCCAGCGTTTTATAAGCTGGATTTTCAATTTGAAAAAGATAAAAGACAACTGATTTAGTAAGCTTTATAAATATATTTAAAGAAATATAAGCCATGCGGTACCTAAATATACCTTTAAACGTAACTATTGATCCCTCGTATCTTGTAAATTAAGAAATTGGTATGAGTCATTTACGAAAATGTTTAATCATATCCACTGTTCAGGAACTGTAAGGGTTCAAAAATTTAAAGTATTCATTTTTGGTAAAAAGTTCTAAAGAGAAGATCCAAATTTTGTTGCGAAAAATTCAATAATATTTAATTCTTTGCACTTTTGCGGGGGAGAAGGATGTTTGGAAATTCCAGAATCAATTCAAGAGCTATTAGAACTTAAAAATTATAAATTTCTTATTTTTATAAATCAGTAGTCTAAGTAATTTCCAAAACACAGTATAAAACGTTGTGCAGGTTGTTTTTTGGTTTTTTTTCACCCTTTTTATAAAAAAACAATGATATTTTTAATTTTTAAAATATTGTAAACTAAGTTTTAAAAAAACACTAAGAAATAATTAAGAAATAATAGGTATATATCAGATTAGGCAAAAAATGAAGATATGCATATATGTAGCTATACAAGTAAAGGAAGAGGAGCAGTGTCGAAAAGTTAATCGAAATTTAGTTTAGGGCGTTCGCTAGGTTTATAAAATTAAAATTTTGCAATTAATAGTTTTTTTTTGAGATTTTAACTATTAAGCCAAAAAAATTTTATGAAATTTAATCGCCAACTGTTCAACTGTTAGGCCTGTCTATAATATTGAAACTTTTTGGAAAAGTGGGAAAAATTATATTCATATTATTAGAACTGATCAAATGAGTTCCTCATAAAATTTTAAAATGATTTACTACTACACCTTATAACATGTAGTAATGTAGTCATCCAGTTTTTGAATCTAACTAAAATTTCCATTTTAATAGCACTTATTCTAACATCATGGCACTATTCAAAGCTCCAGGTCAAGGCTATAGAATTTTTGAAATATATATTATAAAATCAGAAACTGGAATTTATTCTGCATTAATTAATTTTAATTACCAATTACCTTAAAAACCATATTAATTTTTTAACAATTTATTCGAAATTTATTTTGAAATAAATACAATAAAAGGGATTTAATATATAATATATATCCGTAAATATATATAAATAAAAAACTTGAAATACATAAAATGATGCTTATTTAATATATCATTAACGATCAAATAATTCAGCATTAAAATCTCCATTTTATAAATAATAAATGGCATTAAAAATAAATCCCAATATTTATAAAACAATATAAAAATTTATTTTTTGTTAAATTAAAAAAAAAGAGAAAGAAATCTTTTAAATAATCGTCAATTAAGTTGAATTTTTCAAAATACATATCTTCATTATCCTTAATATATGATTGTTTTTTATAAATTATATATTATACATTAACCTAATATTATTTCAAATCAGTAAACTTAACTAGAATCATAACTTTAGTTGATATATAGATTTATTTAAAAAAAAACAGCTACAGTGGGAATCTCTTAAAAGTATGCAACATTTAATTTTTGATATAAATTGCCTTCTGAAACTGTTTAACAGACAAACTATAGTCAACGATTAAGATTGATAACGATCCTTGCTTTAAACTTACTTCACTCGCTTTAATCTCTAACTTTAAACTTTCAACTGATTAATAGGGTTTTAAAGTTAAAGTTGAGTAGGGTTCATAGTGAAAAGCACCAAATTTCTATATATAAAGCGTAGGTACAGATAAAACATCCGCTATCACACGATCTGAAATTCTACAGTTAAAAACAATATTATTCTCTTCTTTGTTAACTATAATAAAGAAGAGAATAATATTGAAATAATGAAATTGTCTTAAGAATTACAATTATTTTCTTTAAAAATTTTATTAAAAAATGATTAATATAAAACCAATGCTATTTTTGAATGATCTTCTTCCATCCCAAATCACAATTTAACAGATCATAACATTGTTGCGGTTTCGTTGTATAACATTAAATGCAAAGTTCGTTTTTATAATATTATCAAATAACATTAATTGCATCAAGTCCATTTTTGAAATCTAGCACTTTATCTATGCCCAATAAGTATTTTTGTTTTTGTATAGCTTAAGGAGCAACGAAATACTTTGGGTTGTAAAACTTAGTTATCCGTTTCCAAAGTTCATAATATCTAGAATAGTTATGTTATATAAAATAAAATAGTATATTTAAACTAGAGCTCTTCAAACAACGCTGATATATCTGAAGTAGTAAAATGCAAAACCTAGCAATTTTTACTATAAACGATCTTAGTATTTGCTTATATTTTAATATGTTAGTATAACTCTACTAAAACATCGTCGAATGTATTTGATAATTTCACCATGCTATAAAAATATACAGAAGAAAAAAAACCCACTCTAAAATAGTGCCTCGTGCATATACTTTGCGTGAGCTTCTATGTTTTTCATCTCTCGACCACCCCCCCAAAAAATTCAAAAAACAAAACACAAAGTTCAGTGTAGTGTACTCAAAATGTAATAATTATTTTTTAAAGTTGTCTGACTAATGGCTTACAGATTAAGACGTTGAGCTTTCATGTGGGAGGACTCGGGACCAAACCCCATTTAGGTCATATTTAATAAAAGAATATTCTAAAATTGAATAATTATATAGTTTATATCGTAATATAACATAAGATTTTATTAAAATAGTAGCTAAAACCCGGTGCACGTTGATTCGCCTCTCAATGGAGGTTAAATTTAAGTTGATGTTACTGAAAAAAATTAACACAATAATTACACATGGCATAAACGTTAATTATAAAATGTATTGAAGCAATTTTTTTAAAACGATTTTTCTAGGATTATTATAGAAATTTTTCAACAAATTTATCAAATTTTACTTGAAACTATTCACAATTTTTAATAGTGCACAGAAATATTAATTCAGTTAACATTATTCGCCAAAAACTAACCATCCTCAACTAAATCGTCAAGGAGCACCACGCATTGGAAAATTAAAGCTAAGGCGCTTCACGCATACAAAATTTAAAGTCAACCGGTCAAAACGTTTCTAATTTAGAGCAAAGAAGCTTAAACAGATTTGACGGTCCGTTAGAGCAAAATAGTTACAGACGCACGAGTAATCAACGTCTTAGTGAATATAACGATTAAAGAAACTGAAGCATAGTCTAAATGGGCTTGGTGAATGCCCTATACATCTTAAAGGAATTGTAAACTTATACTAATTTTGCTTACTGTACATTATTATTTGAATTAACGTATTTTTTTAATGCTTTATTGGTAGTGTTTTTTTTATGAATTACCAAAATCTATTAAAATATCCTGTTAAAAAATAGGAAATAAACCAAAAGAGTATCTTCAGATATATATGTATATATATATGTAATCTATATATATCTAATCTCATATATAATATAAAATTACCAAATAAAGTATTCATGTTGCGGAATTCTAAAAAAGTTATAAATAAAAATAAATGTGTTGACAGCCAATAAAATAAAATTAACTTAAAAATTATAAAAAAAAAAACAAAAACAAAACAAAATATATTCCTATATACGAGTATAAAAGTCACAATTTATTATTAGGACCACATTTTATGATAATCCTTTAAATAGGACATTTGCAGTACAATTCATCTCCATTTTTTTTACATTTCAATACAAATAAAATATAAAAAAAAAGCATTTACTGTTATTTTGTGAAAAATAATCATTAAAATATAATAAAAAAAAAAAAAAAAATGTAAAAAATATTAAGAATTGAACCATTAACAATAAATTTTAACTTATTTTTAGACAATATATTTTAATTTTTGTTTTGTTTTTTCGTATTACTTTTCTGGTTTGGGATTTATGACCAGCACCTCCTTTAATAAATTAAGTTAAAGGATCAAAATCCATTGAAATGACAATATTCAGCAAAAAAAAAAAACAAATGTTTTTGTTTTATTTTTTTGTTTTAAGAATCAAGGAAATTTTCAAAAAATTTTATTATTATTTTATATTGAACTTAAGCTTAGTAATGGAATCGCGAAATAAAGTGTTGCCAGGTGATTTTAATGTAAAAGAATTCAAATTTTTTAGTTTTCAATTTTAAACAAAAGCAACTAAAAAAAAAATCTAATATCGGTTGGAATTTTAATTTGTATTTTTAATTAGGATCAGAATGTAAAATTAACACCGCGATTTCAAAGTCTCATCACCATGGTAATATCAAGTTTCAATTTAAAGTTTATAATATTTCTATTATTATTCAATTATAAAAAGTCGAAGCTTAATTTTTTCAACTAATTACTTTAAGAACCACCATATAATGGTTGAGTAAGCTTTAGTGAATTTAAAGTAAAAGTTTAAGCCCTATACTGTCTAAATTTAGATATGCTAAGTACGATACGTTTAAAAGCTAGTTCTAGATAGATTTAAAAGAGTATTAATTAACTGTTAAAATTTTTTTAATTAAATAAAAATATTCAATCGATTGAGATTATTAATTCAAAATTGTAAAGGGTTAATTATTAATTCAGACGATATTAATTGTGTTTAAATTAGGTATCGTATTACAAGAGCTATTTCAGGTCCCAAGATATACAACAGTAGTTACTGTGTTCTCTAATACTAATTAAAACTAAAGCATACATTTTGAAAGTTGTTTCACCGTTAGCATTGCTTGGGATTCTACGGTAAATATTGTACTCATATAAGATCAAATGACTTTACTCGAGGGATAGTTGGTGTTGCCAAAGAAGTGAACAGGAGAAAATGTACTAGACATTAAATTTTCTTACTATTAGGATTTAGGATTGATCTTTATGAGTTTCCCAATACATTAATAGTGTTAGGCCTTATAACATGTAGAAACTTTTGAATTTCAGTTATACGACATTACTGCATATCTTTGAGTTATATTATTCAATTAAATAATTTGTTTATATTTTAATTTTTTTTATTTTTTTATGTTAATTTAAACAGATAACAATTTGTTTATATTTTTACTAGGATTCGAAGCACGATTTTTCGAATTTAATTTCGACACTCTAACCCCTGTGCCATCGAATCGGCTAAATTAATTTGAAATAATTATTAGCTCTGTTTTTTTTCATCCGGGTCAGTATCAATGATTAAAAAAAACAGTTATGGGTTACTAAAATAAAAAAGGTTTTAAATTGAAATGTAGGCTACTACAGTTTTAAAAATTCAAATATCAAATGTCAAATGTGAAGTGACCAATGAGAAATCATCATTTTTATATATATCATTTTATATATTATTATTATATTTATATATAATAATTTAACTGTTTGTATTTAAAATTATGTCTTGGTCAAATGTAAACTTACAGATCACAGATCCTCATTCACATGAAAATATGATTTAGGCTGTTGTTGTTTTTATGTGTTATAAAGTAAATCTTGATCCTGAATCGAATATAAAAAAACACAGATATTATTAGATTTAACTGGTAACACTATATATGCAATGTACGCGATATATACTAATAAACCATTATTATTTAACAATTTAAGCCCATTTTTGTATTCGAATTAAATAAAAACCCATTCGTATTCCAAAAATAACATTTAATATGAAGATAAATTTTCAAACATTTTAACCATATGAAAAAAAACAACATATTATTATTATTGTTGTTGTTATTGTTTCAAAAAAAGGACATTCCAATACTATCAACTTTAAATGGAGACAATATACAAAATAAAAATTATAAATATAAATAAAAAAAAAAAACAATGACTTAAAATGATAGAAAAAGGAAGTGAAAACGATTCGCTAAAAAAAATAAGAAAAATAAAAAAAATAAAATATAATTCCATAAAACACATTAAATCCAATAGAATAATCGAAATGTCACATTATCCGGTAAATTATTGGAGGTTTCCAGATTTGTTTTTTTTTTAGTTGCACATATTACATACTGTATATTTCAATTGAATATATATATATATATATGTATATATATATATATGTTATATAAAAGATGGTATATGTGCATAAACATGACTTCCATATAGAATAGTGGTTACTATTATTTCAAATTACATCATATTCAGATATGATTCCTTTAACTTTAATACAAAATTGGACCCAATTTAAAATACAACAAAAAAAAAAAACATTCATTTTATGAATGTAAATGGAAATTATTTTTTATATATTTGAACAAAATAACAAACAATATAGCAACATTAACAACAATAACAACAATTATATTGTATATTCAACACATTATATACATTAAAATGATATAAAAGTAAACATTCTATACTTATCATAATATTATATACCTATATATTTTCAAAACATATCCTATGGGGATAATTTTAATGGTCTCATCCTTTAGATTTTCATTTTGAAGATTTTCTTAAACTTTTCTTGTGTATGAAAAATCTTATTTCGGAAAATTAATTTTCCAATTTTTTTTTATTTTTATAATAAAGCTTGAATATCGCTTATACCTTTTTTTTTTTAGGGTAATTTTGTCAAGGAATCTGTTTATGTAATCCTTAAAATGTAAAATAATATTTAAAAAAAATTGGACTCATTTTGCAATATACATATAATTCTATTTATATGTATACATGTTTATGCAATAGTTATATATAGGATATATTGTTATATAAAAATTATTATAACTATAATAACTAAAAATATTCAAAAAAATATTAAACTAAAAGTTTTTTTTTTGAAAATTAGTTTTTCCTGAATTTTTGTTAAAGGAAGTTAAAGTTTCAGTACATTGAGAAAAAATATGAGTTAATATAAATAGTAAGGGTCTTATTGCACTAATCATACTTAACACTAATCAAGTAATCAGTTTTGTTTGAAAAGTGTTGTTGCATCAAAATTCTTTTTGATATAAAAATTAAATAAAATTTTGATTAGTAATAATATTCACTTATCCAATGATTATTTTAGTTATTAGATTAACTATAATTGGTTAATACGATAGACCGAAACTCGCAAAACTTCAGAAACACCAGTTGCTGCAGAATTTTCGGACCCGACTAACTTCGAATACTACAAACAGCAGGTAAATACTACAAACAAGCATTCATAAATAAATTCCTTAGAATCATATGTACGATATTCTAGCTTAGAACAATCACGAAGAGTTATTTATGGAATCTAACTAAAGAGTGACCAATACCGCACCAAATTAGGAAAAAACAGTAAAAGTGGATAAGACACACGCTGCTAAAACACCTGGAATGCATATTATAAATGGCCTTTGAATGGAACCTGCAAAGATCTAGAAGATATATAAGTAACCGAGTAACATCTGGCGCAGAACATGGGAATAACCTAAGAGAGTGTAAAGCTAGCAACTAACAGAGTGGAAATGTCTCCTGGAGAGGAGTAATGCTCTCAAAAGGAGTAAGGTAAAAAATGCTGTAGAACCTAGAATATTATTTAACTTCTTTTTTATAGTTGAGAGCAACATAAAACGGTTCAAATAGCTTATCAAATTCCTTGCATAACCAAATTAATTTATTCTAAATTTAGAGCTTTGATGGTGTAAATTCTAAAAGTATGTATTTTTAGACCTAAGTGTTATCCCATGCAATACAATACATCAACAACAACATGTAATTGTATTAATTTAATCTTTTCCAATTTACAACAAGGTTAGTCGTGATTTGCAAATTAATAATAGATTTTTTGAAGGGTTTAATCATATAAATGTTTGTAATAACTTAGTTATTATATTTCATTTATATTTATTTAATTTCGATGTATTTTGACAATTTTTGGTTTGGCAATTCATTAGAAATGGACTCAAGACGGGATGACATTTTCAAATTGTTTAAATTTAGTTTTTAAAACATGACCGTCTCGTAAGACATCGCTCTATACGATTTAATAAGCAATTAACGGTGTGCAGCGTAGTGTTGATGATGATGCAAATTCGTCAGTGTGCTCAGAATTTAAACTGGAGCTTATATTAGTTACTTGAGGACACTTTCAACTTTAATTTAAAAATTGCTCACAAGATTCCAGGATCATTTAATTATGAGTAAGTTCAACAAAAGCTGTAAAGAATAACAGCAATGTTTTGTGAGTCATCAAACAAAATCAAGATCGTAAATATTTTTGCGATGTTATGACCCATAGCTGTAGGGATATATTGCCCCTCAATTTTAGATGAGCGTTAATTTTTTCAGAAATAAGAAATATTGAATCTTAACAATTGGTGGCTTATATTCTCCGTACAATATTTGGGCGATATGTTCAAGCGTGGTTTTGGAGGCAATATATTCAAAAAAATTATGGTCCGGAGCCATAAAGCGTGTTGTCTCAAATATTTAAACTATCAATTTAACCAAAATATTTATAATCGAGTTTAATATGTGAATTTCTAAGTTGAAAGTGTTATAATATAATAATATTTTAAAATAAGAAATAATTTGCTTCAAATTGCTTCCGTTTCGTTTTCAAATTCTTTCACATGTCTTTTTCTTTTAGTGTAAAAAAAAACATAATAAAAAAATAAAACACAAAAAGGAAAAAAAGGAAATTTTCATAAAAATGAAAACTAAAATGATTTTCATTTATGCGAAAATCCATTATGCACAAAATATTATTGAATAAATAGGTATTTTATATTCAGGATATTACACTATCATCATTATATATTATATATTCTTATACTCAATTTTAGTATTGAATTCAAATCTTTTGTATATATATATATATATAAGAAATATATAGGTATATAGTTGAGACTTTGAATTGTTTATACATAAAGACAACAATAATAAAATAAATATAATTTTCCTTTATTGCTTGTTTCGGTTTCTTTGAAATAGGACATTAAAATTAATATGAAAACTTTGGTGATTTGATCACCACAAAATTATTCCATTTTTTTTTTTTTGAATATAGTTATCCTCTTTTATATACACAATATATGTAAATAGGTTTATTAAAGGGTCTATAGAAAAGCGTGTACATAATGCTTACATTTATATATTTATGTAAAAAAAAATAAAATGTATGCAAAAAATAATATCGGAAATTTCTTTAAAGAAAATGGCGCTACTGTTTTAAAAATAGTGTTACATACCTATGTTAGTGTTGTTTTTTCGCAAAATTTTTGAGAACAGTTAAAAGTGATGGGAAAGAGCATTAACCGTTTCGTATTAAATTTCAATAAATATTAAGTTATGTTAAGAGTTTTACAATAAACAAATTTTTAAAGTATTAAGTTAAAAATTACCTATTATTTACTAATTAAAATAAATATTTTCAATGTTGTATTTCAATTCAATTCAATTAAAAATTCAAACAACAGATTAAAACCACTCAGTTAAAGTACATTTTGCAAATGAGGACTTTTGATTTAACTTTAAGAAAAACAATGTATCAGATTTGTCATACAAGCACGAGCATTATATCACCATGTTTAAAATATTCACAATAATTATCAAAATAATTACCGGTCATTTGAAGCTGTATTGGCCAGATAAAATTTTGTAGAAGGGTGTGCTATAAAATTGGATCAACTATTAAAAAAGTTCTATGTTAAGGTTGATTATGAAATCATTAATTTTGAATATTTATAGTAACAACATATCGCTTTTTAGCACATTTCAAAAGATTTTGTAAAAATCTGCCTATATAATTTCACTCTGTCCGTCCATCTGTCTATCCGTCAGCCCGTCTGTGTGTTTACAAAATTTTTTACATTGATTGAAACAGAAAAGAGAAATTTCAACTACGGAATAATTTCATAGAAGAACTTTTTCCTGTAGCCTAATCCGTTAGGAAGCTACAGGCCCCCAAAGTCGGAAAAAGTCTTATATTTAAATTGTTATAACAAGAGTTCTGAGGGTTTAGGGCTATTTTTAAGGAAATAAGATATATTTTCAATCTGGAAACGGTATAAAACAACTGCTTTCATAGGCTTCCAGAACACATCGCTTAATGATTAAAGTTTCTATAATGCCAAATTTAGAATGCATTTGAACTTTATTTTTACAGGTAGAAAAAATGTTGTGTATACTAAAAGCATTATTATATTTTCTCTTTTACTAATCAATTAAATGTTGATTTTATTTCAAGGAAATATGTATTATCATTCACTATATTATCCATTACAAGTTACTAAATTGCATTTCAAAGATGAATGTTTAAAGTGCTTCTTAATGATGGAAGAGTTTGTGATTTAGGTTTCAATTGCACTTATACCAATGCTAAAGTAGTAATCCTTAATTGACATTTGTAGCACCGGCATAAACACGTCATTCTTTTAACAATGCTAGCTAAAGTAGCAACACAATTTAGCTGAGTTACATAGCTAGCTTAACTCATATAGCACGATATAAACACCATTTTTTTCACCACCAAATTTGCAATTCCTATCTAAAACATAAAAAAAATAATAAAAAAAAATTACCGTAATTTTCGTTTCTAAATGTTTTGTTAGCATTTCGTTTACTAGTAAGCTATCGAAACGCTATCTAAATCCTAACCTAAAAATTACTTTTCATAAATGAAATGTAAATGTCACATGTCACATTAGACTTATTTCTTTTTTTAATTTTGTTGCGAAATAAATGTTCTTACCTTGTTTTTGAATTTTTGACATACCATATATTTGTTTACTTTTTGAACAACAAACTATGTTTGACAAATAATATTTTCACATCCATTCCGTAATTTTTGACATTTATTTACTTTTTGAACTAAAAACCATTGTTTACCATCTGTTTTTATTGTCATAAGTTTTTAAATAATTTTAATAATAAATAAGTAAAACATTTGTAGGAAAAAAATAATATAAACTGTTAATATGTTTGCGGTTAATTTTTATAAACACATTTTTTTACTTAAGGACTGCAGCAAACTTCTCTTTGAGTGAAAATTCAATCTTTTTCGAATTGAAAATTGAATTTAAACTCTTTGGTTATTTGCTAATTGGTTTGGGTATTTCGATATGTGCTGTTATGTTGGTATTGTCTCCTTCATACTTGCTATGATATTAATGACTGCCAAAAAAAATATAGTACGTATTGTTATTTGCATAAATTTCTTAAATATTAAAATTTTCCTAGATTTTAACTTTAATTTATGTTTTCACTTCTTTGTCATTTCTTTACTTATTGTTTGGTATTTCATAATTATCTTTTATGATTAGGAACAATATATATATAAAGAAATTCAATATTGAATTATTCCAAAACCTTCCTAAAACTCAAATACACTGTATATATAGCACGTCTCTTTATAGCTAGAAATCGTCTCAGCTCAGCTATGTGGCAAAACATATAATGAGAAAATGGTGTGTTCTCCAAGGGTTACGATTTCTTAAACGGAATATTCCGATGTAGGTTTTCTAGCAAATATAAAAAACCCGTTCCTCCAACTGTATATCAAAGTTTTTAACTATACTTACACAAAACTTTGGCTTCTCTTTCCAATTGGGACATTATTTTTCAATTTTAAATATTCATCTACATTAATTGAAAATGACATTTAGTGTTCATGAACATATGGATGTAATTTACACTTTTGCACTAAAATATTCTAAAATTTTATCATACATTATCTATAATGCATGTATATACACAAAAATAAACTTATTTTATTTGCTCACATCTCTGTAAATGATTGGATTATCCTTGTTTGCATGCAATCCAACAACTCTCTGTCTATCAATCAATTTACAATGTACAACAAAAAACTCCTCATTCTTTAGATCTTCTTGCCATTCTTTTTTTTAAATTTGTTATCATTATTTTTAATACCATCCAAATTCTAATTTTTATATATCTAAGGTCAGACAATTCTTAACGCAATATATATTTCATATATATATATATATAAATATTTTAAGCACTTTACATCACTTTCACAAGATGAAAGTTAAGTGGTATATGGATATTCACATAATATAAATTCTAAAACCGTATATATATATGGTGGTAGTAAAAAAAAATTGAATATGTCCTGAATTATGACCTAGAGTAGAGTGCAAAGGGACGATTCGTGATAAGGTTTAGTTCTTTATTTTTCTGTGTTGTTGTAAAATAAGGAGTGTGTATGGGATGGAAGTCCTGCTGTTCAGGCAAGTGGATGAAGATAAAATGATTTTGTTGTATTATTTTGCAAAGGTAAAATAAGGTGGTGTCAATGGTGGTGGTGGTGTGAATTCCCAAATCGGATTAAATTCTAAAGAATTTTCTTACTTTTATTTTTTTTTTTAAATAAAAAACTAAAAATAATGGAAAAAAAAATTACGAAAATCTGCTTTTAAAAATTGTTTAGATTTTTGTTTTTTTATGTTGTAATTTGTTTTTTAACTTAATCTTCTTTGTTTTTTTTTTTAAATATTTTATTTACAATTTATTGAAAACACTTTACAAGATAATTTAGAATGTTTTTTCTATTTTTTAATATTAAAATTTTCATGTTTGTTTGTTTTTTTAGGATGTGGTTTTAAAATTTGTGAAGGGTGAAATAGGAATTGATTTTGTTTTTGAATTTCCATGGTTACCTTATTTTATTTTGTTCCTACTTTTTAATTGTCTGTTCTGGTAAGCCTCATAGGCACAAGTAACATTTAAAAATTTATTTAAAAACCAATTGATACAATAATTTTGTATTACATTTTAAAGGTAATAACATTTGTACCCGTTCAATTCGTCGTTTGTAAAATTAATCACAGGGACAGTTTATTTTTACAAAATTCATTTCAATTTTACAAAAAGATACAATTTTTTAATCAAAAACACATTTTTAATTTTTGTTTATAAATTTATACAGAAAACCAATTTCTAAAATTTTTAACTGCTACTGCACAACTTTTAACACAGTCCTAATTTTCTCCTTTGTGAGTTCTTCTTGGCCGCCAGCAATAATATGCTCTCGGGCCATATCATTTTTTACTAGGATAGAAATGGTTATTCTCATCAGCCACATGATTGGGTGATCGACGTTGATTAGTCTGTGGCAACCATTAACCTATCCTTCGCAAACATTGCCTGTTTTATATCTTTGGTGCAGAGTAGACTAAATAGAATTAGCCTAGAATCATAAATTATATATAGTTTTAATAATAATTGAAAATAACCATAAATAGTTGCTGTAACAGGACGGAAACTAAGTAAAAAAGTTTTATACTGGAATTTCAAACCCCTAATGGGAGGTCTAGTTTCTAACTATTATTACATCCATTCAGAATCTTGAAAAAGATAAAAAACATAAAGGTATTTGTACCATAAAAGCTTTAGAACTGCGATAAGTATTTAACAGAATATGATTTGTTAATTTAACTGAGTTTAAACATTTAAAAATAAGAACAACGTAATCTATGAAATTTCTAAACCTAATTTTGTCTTGGATATGAGCAAAAGAATATATTAATATTTTATATTTCTTGTCAAAGTCTAATATTAAAAAAAACTTCAAAAATTTAATGCTATTAGATGCAAAGATCCACATTGTATTTTTTCAGAAAAATTATTTGATTTTCAAATTTCAGTCATTTTCTGAAGAGATAAAAACTTAGTACACTTAATTGAAACGAGGAAGAGTGTGGTAGAGTAGACTGTGTCAACTCTGGGATACCCGTATGACCGTAACATAAACATTATATCATGCGGTTATTTACTTTTGCCAAAATTTAAAATATTCAGCTATATTAGATGTAGAGTAATGCTTCTATAAAAGAAGGAGTTGTATGGCAGCTACTCGAACCCTTTGCTGTAGACCAACGAAATTTTGCAGTAACTTTGGCCATTGCAATAAACTATTTTTGGTAAAATTTCAGACACCCACCTTCATTTGCTGTAGTGTAATCCTCATATAAAAGAAGGAGTTGTATGGCAGCTACTCGAACCCTCTGTAGTAGACCAACCAAATTTTGCAGAAACTTTGGCTATAAAGTTAAACTACTTTTGGCAAAATTTCAGACACGCAGCTGTAATAGGTACAGAGAAATACTCATATATAAAAAGAAGTTGAATGGCAGTTACCCTAACCCATGGACCAAAATGGCGGGATTTAAATAGCGATTCCGGTTTTTGCATTAAAACGAATTTGTGAAAATTTCATAATCCTAGCTTCTTTATTTTTTGAGTTATCGTGATGACGGACGGACGGACATACTTCGCTAAATCGATTTATTTTTCGATTCTGATCCGATCCATACACTTGAGTCTATATCTACCCCCTCCCCTCCTTCTCTGCGTCACAAACGTAATGGCAAATTTATTATACCCTTTGACTATATAGTCATACGGGTATAATTAGTAAGTTGAAAGACAGAAAAAGAAGGAGACTCTATAACATCCAATACTATGGAACTCCTCAGTAGGTAATATTAGTATTGGACTATCTAGCTCCAGAAAATTTTTGATCCATTTTTACAACTCGCAAATGATCTTTACAATATTTTGCATTGGTTACATCAAAAGTTATTTAGAGTTATCAAGGTAGCCCAACACTGGTATTACCTTCTGCCAGTATCTGGACGAAACACTCCAAATATACTTTCTTTTTTCTTTTGTTGGCGCATAATTATGTTTAAATGCATTCGCTAATAAATTAAATGTATATTTCATTTATAATTTATATAAAACTTTATTGGTGGTAATGTTTTTTTTGAATATTTAATATATTCCATAACCCACTTATTAATGTTGATATTTTACTTCTAACTATATTGCAATACTGCTATAGTGTTGTGGCCTACGCACCTATCCTAAAAATTTTTCACAATGAGGAGGAGAAGAAAATGTTTTAATAAATTAATTTTTAATGTTTTAATATTTAAATTCAAGAGGAACGAAATTAACCTTTTTGATAAATATTAAGACCATATAAGTATCTCCTGTGTATAACGTTTCCTTAGTAAAGAAGCGGTGTATATGAAAAACTATAGTTTTGAGTTATATGAATTTTAAAGTTGTTAAGGAAAAAAAATTTTTTTTAAAATCCTCCAATTGCTGCAAAAATTGAGTTAATTAAAATCAGTTAAAAAATTTATGGATATCCAGGTTTTCGACATCAGATACATTTTCACATATTCTTTTATGTTTGTACTTGAAAGCACTCGAATATTACCTGGAATATTATAGTCGTCTCATTTTTTTGCCTAATTCTTACGAAAAGAGAAAATACTTACAAATGAAGTGGCCTAAAGGTAACATACATTATTTTTTATTATTTTAGTTTACACCACTTCATTATTAAAACGCCATATACGCCATTTTTGTTTTTGACATGAAAATGTTAACAATGAAGAAATTTTACAATTTGGATAGTAGTACTTATAGAATCGAGGATGATGAATCCAATAAAGCTATAGTCCAAAAACCCCACTTCATTATTAGACAGACTTTAATTTTCATAAATTTGTTTAATACCCATTTGTAAATTGCAATAATTTGTTAATGGAATTTATTTGGAAAAATTGATTTTTTGTTTTTTATGTCAACATGTAAATTTAATTACATTTTTCAGAGTTTAATCGAATTTCATGATTTAAAAAAAAAAATGACCATCTCCATTCTCGAAAATAGAAAAACTGAAACATGAAAAGTCAATTGCAACAAACATAGAAATTAATTGAAGCACATGGAAATAATTTTATGTAAAAACAATACTTGGATACATAAGTATATGTACATTTTATTTCCTCATTTTAATACTTTCCAAATTTGTTTCCCTTTTTACTTTTTACTGTCCATTTCCATTTTCTTTTATGTCAAAAAAAATACCTTTTTTTTTAATTCTCCAACAATCCCTTTATTATTTTTTTTTTATCTAAAATATCCAGTTAGCATGTTGTGTGTTCAGTGTTGTGTTTAGAATATCACTCTTATTATTATTATTAGTATACATATATATATATGCATGATAATGCGAACATGTTGTACTGGTAGTAGTATTTGTGATAACAGTGGAATGGGGTCTGTTTTTTTAAGGATATTTGTTTGATTTGCTTATTTTATTTCGTCCTTTTTCTTTTTTTGTTGCCTCTTAGCGTAAAAAGGTTTTCTCATTTTTTATTATATAATTTTTATTTTTTTATCGCATTTCTTCAAGGATTATCCATGAATATTTTTTGGATATTTTATTGTCCATTCAATTTTTTTTTTGTTTTTATTTTTTTTTTTTTTTGTTAGACCTTTAATAGAAATCGTTTGTTTCTTTTTTTAATATAATGCTATTCTGAATCTGAAATGCGTATTTTGTTGTATTTGATTGTATTTCTATTTATTACTAAATGTACAGTTAGGGTCATAAAAAATGTAGATGAAATTTTTTTAAAAAGTAAGCGATTAGATATAAATACTAAAAACCTGTTATGTTAGCGATAAATTAAGAAATTACTAAGATTTTTTTTTATTATTATTATTTGATATTGTTTTTGTAACTTTCACTTTTTATATTCTTCATTATTAAGCGAGTACTGGGAATTTCTAACATCCTTTTTGGTCCTTTACAATATTGAACCAATGGTATAGTATTTTTTTTTGCGGCTTTGTATTTTAAAACCAATTAGTTTTTATATTCATTATAAATTTATTCTTTTTACGTATATTAATTAATAATCAGCTCAAATAAGTTATTTCTTAAATAATTTAACAAAGTTATTCTTTATTTTAAAAGCTCGAATAATCTGTACTACAAAATTTCTGAGGCGTAAGTTTCTATTGATTATTTTGCAATATAAAGTTACGTTAACGATCTATTTCTGACTGTTCGTACCATAGGAATATTTTAGAACAGCAGGAAATGTTGTTGGAACGGAAAATATAATTTTCTTATAATTCACATTGATCCTAACTATACATTATAAACATCATCATCATCATCATCATTATCACCATCATATTTAATGATAGTAAATCAAAAAGGATTTAACCTGTATATTAAAAAAAATTAGTACATAATTTTCAATTAAAACTTTCAACCATGCCAAAATATATACATATCCTCCTTCCTTGAATTTCAAGGTGCAACTATAGATACTAGTACTTTATTAATATGAATTATAAGTTATTTAGTTGTCTGTGAGTTATATTTTTTAATTTAAAGATTTTTTTATGTTAGTTATATATATTTAAGTCATTAATTTGAAACCAAACGAAATGATAACTGCGAATTATTAAATTATCTTAATTTTTTATTTAGCTGGAATTCAAAACTTCGCACCTCGAATGAAATGTCAGTGTTCTGATAATTTTCTCCTGCAACCGTTTATAACTTAGTTTTCAATAATTCTGAATATAACATCTACAAATTACAATTTAATAGATACATTTAAACAAATATAAGTTTAAAAGTTCTAAACAAATGTTGTAAAGAAAAAACGTTAAAGGTACGAAACACCTAATACTTCAACTACTTACAAAAATACTTCTTAGGCTACCCATAAAAATTTTTATTTTAAAAATTATTTCACTTATAATTTTATTTCCGCGATTGTGACTTAAATATAATATGTAAAAATCATATTGAAATGAGAGAGAAAGAACGATGTAATTGATGATATTCTCTGTTTTTATGATCAATATAATAATGTAACAAAAAATGAATAAAAAATAATAAATAAAAAAAAATAAAGGCAAAAAAAGGAAAGGAAAGGAAATAAAAAACAAACATTGTGATGGAATTTAAATATATGACTTTTATTTATTTTTTTTTGATCATATATTTGCTTATATATTTAAATTAATGTAATTTAATGGAATTTGTTATAAGATTAAAGGTTAAAATCGAATAATCTACTTAAATAAATTCGTTTCCTTTTGTAAAAAAAAATGTACTGGGCAATATTTTATGTATAAAAATTTAAAATTTGCCTGAAATTTTTAGAATTTAACAAAACTTTCATTTAAAGATAAAATTTAAAAGTCAGTAAATTTCATTCAACATTGATGCTGCATTTATGCTGATATTATTGGTAAACACTGTCCATACTTAAAATGATTTTGATTGATTAGAGAACAGGTGGTAGGCGATAAATCAATTCGCGCGTTGTTTCTAGCGTCGCTTTGACGTTTAAGAAAATATTGATTCAATTGAAACTAACCCAAATAGAAAAGCGACGCTTAAGTAGAGCAACTTTCTGCTTTTCCCCGCGTTGATATTAGTTTCTCCTCAATTTGCAAGATAAACAATTAAAAAAAAACGGAAGCAAGTAGTCAAATGTCAAAAGTCCCATGGGTCGGTGACATATCTCATTGAAGTAAGATAAAGTTCCGATGGGACTTCTGATTCAATGAAATGTGTCAAATGTCCCAAAGGAACTTCTAGCCATGGGTCTTCTGAAATGTCACAAAGTTAGCCTCTATTTTGTTTAGAACGTGACGCTAGACGCAACGCTAGAAGTGAAGCGACTATTGAGTCACATCACCTTATAGCAAATATCCGTATTAATGTATACCACATTTCTTTACTTCTAATAACTCTTGAAGCTTAAAAACTTAAAATCATTAAAAATTCAAAACTTTTAATGGGATTACAATTTTCATTAGAATCAATATACAAAACTTACAAATCTAAGTTCAACAACCTATAAATTAATTTAATATAATAATAACAAAAAAAAAAGAAACCTAAAACATTGTTCCATCATTGAAATTACTCAATCAATTTACCAAAAAGCAAATAATTTACATTCGAAAAATCAATTTGCCAAAAATGAAATCGTATATACAATACAATAAAAACTTTACTAAAATATCATAAAAAATGAAACAAAGTTAAAAAACAAGAGCAACAACAAAACATGAAGGACTAAAGAATGAACAATAATAATCATGAATAAAGTAATAAAAATTCTAACAAGTTTTGGGCTACAAAAACTTATTTCTTAAAAAAATTTATCGATCCGCTCCATCATACCACAAATACTTGCCTCTAATATATATGTATGATTTTGAATACGAGTTTTTTTTTTAACCCCAAAATAATAAGGGATGCTTATGATTTTCAATATATTTTAAGATATTGATATTAAACATTTATAGGATATATGTTGTAACTGTATTAAAATTCAGTAAAAAGTTATATTTAAAATTTTTTAAAATATAAATGTTACTTTAAAAATTTAATTGAATTCGTTGAAGAATTCATTTATTTATTATTAGAAACTTATTTAAACAATGCCCTTCCACATACTATGTGGAATATATTTTTATTTTAGATGTGATTCGGCTAGTGTTTGAACCCGAGCCCTTTCGATTGAAAATCCAGTATCTTAAGAACTACGCCACGAGTCGAAAGTCCAATATCCTTAGAACTACGCTACGAGTCGGATGAATATTAATAAATTTATATTAGAGTTATGCAACACCAGAACTAAATTGTTCCTTGCACAAAGTTATTTTCAATGTGTATAAAAGTGTACTTTTACACTGTTGCATTCATTGCTTCTTCCTATCAATGAATGCAACAGGTTGTGACACCATGTAATGTACCCAAAAATCATATAGTTTTTTTCACTTAAATACTATTTGCTTGGAACGCCTCTCACTTTGAACCTTTAAACAACATCAAATTCTTATTATTAAATGCTTTGCTTTTTCAGTAAAGGAATTTAACTTAGTGTGCTCTCTAGCTTTTTAGCATTTTATAAGAAAACACTTAATTTTATCTTGAAATCCTGTTAAAGGCGTAGAATATTTCCTAACCAATCGTAATTTTTTCTCAAATATTATTTAATGGTCATTGTTTAATTTTCTATTTTAGTTATTGTTATCAAAACAAATCGAAGACTTATCCCACTTATGAAATGAAAGAAACTTTTATTAAGCAACTTTTGAAAGCTAGCACTTCTAATAATAAGTGTGAACTATTAGTAAGATATTTTGGAAAATGTGTTAACGTTACGTAAATGTGTTACTACACTTAAAATAGGTATATGATACATACTTTGATACGGTGTTTTTAACTACCAAAAGGAAGTGAGCTAGATATTTTGAAAGAATCTATATATTTCTGCTCAGCGTCACCTCCACTCGATTTTCTGCTCAACGTTACCTCCTGAGTCGATTTAGCGATCCACGTGTGTACGCACGCCGGATGATGAAATTAATACTGCAGGTTTCAAACGACAAAATAAAGGTGGAGATTTTAAAAGGGGGAAATCGGACTATGGATTCAAATTCTGGGAGCTTTCAACCGATCGAATAAAGGTTAAAAAAGCATATGATTGAAACTAAAAAATATTGAACCTTTAAATAACAAGTGTGTTCTTTCCTATATTTTTTATGTCCCAGAAATTTGGGATTAATTGGAGTGGTGCTTCAGGTACCACCCATAAAACTCCCAAGACCTGAAAGCATATCTTCGAAATTATTAAAAAGAGAAACCTAAAATAAATATAGAAGCTTCAAATTTACTACAACGGCGTTCCTTCCTTTTTCTGGTGTGTCCCTGAAATTTGGGAGCAATTTGACCTCTCTCACACCTCAAAAGCATATCTTCTAAATTAATTAAGAAAATAACTTAAAATAAATATAGAAGCTCAAATTTGGTGCAAAGGTGCTTCTTCCTATTTGCTATATGTCCCTAAAATTCGGGATCAATTGTAGTGGCGTTTCAGGTATATTCCACGCTCCTCATTAGACCCAATCAGCATATCTTCAAAATTAATATAATAGAAATTTCAAATATGGTACAAGGAAGTTCTGTTCTGTCTCTAAATGTTCCCGAGCATTTGAAGTGGTTCGTGGATTTGAGGTGGTTCGTTTAACTGTCAATTGAATTTTCCAGGTATAGGATATTATTAAGTGGATTGCGACGACATACTGTTATTTCAATACTAGTTACATAATATATATATTCCTAAAAAAAAAATCTTACTTAAGCTAGTATTATGAATGGTGTCTTCCTTTAATAATATCATTATTGAAATCCTTCATTTAAATATTATCCAATTTCTCAATCAATTTTTATTTTTCTTAATATTTCTTATTATTCAAATTTAGGATGAATTCGTTAAAAAAATAACTTGAAGGCAATTCAGAATAAAATCATAAAAAAAATTTATGTATTCGTAAAATATTAAAACAACCCAAAAGAAAATATTAAAATTATTATACCCGCTCCCTTATTTCAGATTCCACTTCATTTTTTATTGGAAATTTATAATCTTTGGAAATTATTACAGTAAAATTGAAAAAGATATAAAAAATAGCCTTCATTATGGTAAAACATTTTTGCATGCAACATCATATACCAGCCACCATTAAAAAAATCATTTCTTGTTTTTGTATAAGGGAACCCCATATTTTTTTCATCCCTTTTTTTTTTAATTTGAATTATACAAGTGATATAGAGATGATCGGATTGGAATTGAAAACATTTACCATTACAGTACCACCAGTACATTACCAGTACAAGATGCTAATAATTTCAAAATGTTGCAAATGTTGTAAAAAAATTTCTGGTTTTTTATACACTATCGTCGTATCGCGTCGTCCTTTTTTATTTGCTGACATTATGATTTTGTTTTTTTTTGATAAAAAATTGCCTTTATAGTCATAATTTTTTTTATTACACTTGGTGCTATGGGGTTAAATTTGTTATTTGTTTTAATTTTTTTTATGATTTCAAGAATATGAGGGATGCTTTTTTATTTCTTTGATATGTAAAAAAAAAATAGATAAGATGATTTGCAATCGAAATATTAAAGCAATTGAATTGAAACATAAATTGTGGAATAATTTATGATCTTTATCTAATAAATGTATATATATAAAAAAAAGAAGAACTTGTTATATTTCATGATTATTATAGATATTATTATTATTATGATTAGACTTTTGAATTATAACAATAAAAATGTATATAAATATAAATTAAGGAATGAAAAAAGGGAGTTAAAACCATAGGCAGATGTATATATATTTTCAAACAAACAGAGTGCAGCTTCATGAATCTGATCATTATTATATAAGGTTGGATATTTCGAGCCTTTTAATTTCTCTTGATATCCCATATTAGTCAATTTAATTGCTACTGGATGCTGGTGATAAATACTAATAACATCAAAAGGAGTTTTTTTAAGCCTTTTAAAGGTTTCTTTATATCCCCTTGAATTTTCAATATTTTGTACATATAACAGTCTTTAATTTAGTTAAAAATTTTGGATCTTTGAGAATCAACACAGCTTGCGCAAAATGGCTAAAAAGTAATGATGGCACATATTATATCCAGCGAGGTTTGAATGGGAAACTCCTTGAATTATAAGTTGATAAGGCGACTTTTTGGTGCATTTTGCTAAGTCATAAATTTTGGGAATCATATATAGTAATTCAAAAAATCATATATTTGTTTCAAAATTTGAAAGTGCGACTTATAAAAGAAATCCTATATTTGTCCATTATATTTTTAATATGACAAGCAGCACCTAAGTCTTAAGTTTTGCCGGTGATTTAAAGAAGTAGAATCCTTTGTGCCGTGACTATAATTAATTATACGAACACACCTTTTTTGTATCTTATGCATATATTGGAAAACCATTTTAATTATAAAATATAAATAATATTTCAGGTCCCAAACATTTCGCAGAATTTCATTTTTAGTTGTGAAATAATAAATGTTGTTGATATTAGCAATGAATAAAGAGAATAGTTATCAGCTGTATATGATCTGATGCCTCAAGTAGTTACAAAGTTTGTTCGTTACGAGTATACATTCTGAAATAAATTCCTACCTTGAAATTCCTTAATACTACTACTAAGGATTAACTAAAATTAATAATTTTATTCACAAATTCAATAAAGGTAAATTTAGCTCAAACAGATTAATAGATGTTAAAATCAAAAATCTTTTACTTTACTTTTATAGAAATGGACTATGGTTTAATTTTATCGGAAGCTAACCTCTATACTGCTATCGTGTATTTTTTGTGACAATTTTTTATGTCTTAGGGTGCGTTAATGTTGGAGTTGCGATAAGTGATAAGATGTACGCTCTTATCGACGCTCTTATCACTTATCGCAGCTCCAACATAAACACACCCTTATTAAACTGAAGTGTAGTGCTGTAGCGACGCCACTCTGAAAAATACTTACCTGAAATGTGAAATGTTTTAATTTAGATTTTTACTTTAGATGCAAAAAAGTAGAAATATTTATAAAAATAATTTTAAAGGCAAAAACTTTAAAATTATAGTATAAAGTTTAATTTAAAAGAAACCATGGTATAATTATAAACAAATTTTGTAATCTATATATATAAAAATGAAAGTTTGTTTATTTGTTTGTTTGTTTGTTTGTTTGTAGCGAATAGACTCCGAAACTGCCCAGCCGATTTTCATGAAAATTTGTATATAGGAGTTTTTGGGTACGGAAAGAAATCGTGGCCCAAAAATTTTGCTCTAACGGACCGCCAAGTTGGGGCTGTGGTGCAAGTATTTAAACTTCTTTGTTCTAAAATGAAAACGGTTTGACCGATTGACTTCAAATTTTGTATACGTGTTGCTCTTTGAGAATTGAGTAGACACTATTAACAGTTTTGGAATTTGTTAACCCATGTCGGGCCGACGGGTGATCAAAAAAAATTTTGGGTCCACATCTTGTCCGATTTTACGAAATTCTGCTTTGGCTTAAAACAAAGCCCCAAAAAATTTTTTGTTGAGTTCCATTAACCCATTGCGGCCCAACAGCTTTTTATAGGTTTTTTCAATACTTTTCTCTAAATTCGAAACGGTTTGACCGATTGACTTCAAATTTTGTATACGTGATGCTCTTTGAGAATTGAGTAGACACTATTAATTGTTTTGGAATTTGTTAACCCATGTCGGGCCGATGGGTGGTTAAAAAAAATTTTGGGCCCAAATTTTGTCCGATTTTACGAAATTCTGCTTTGGGTTAAAAGAAAGCCCCAAAAAAAATTTTGTTGAGTTCCATTAACCCATTGCGGCCCAACAGCTTTTTATAGGTTTTTTCAATACGTTACTCTAAATTCGAAACGGTTTAACCAATTGACTTCAAATTTTGTATACGTGATGCTCCTTGAGAATTGAGTTGACAATATAAACAGTTTTGGAATTTGTTAACCCATGTTGAGCCGACGGGTGGTAAAAAAAAATTTTGGGTCCAAATTTTGTCCGATTTTACGAAATTCTGCTTTGGCTTTAAAGAAAGCCCCAAAAAAAATTTTATTGTATTGCATTAACCCATTGGGGCTTAACAGCTTTTTATAGGTTTTTTCAATACTTAACTCTAAATTAAAAACGGTTTGACCGATTTTCTTCAAATTTTGTATACGTGCTCCCCTATGAGAATTGAGTTGACACTATTAACAGATTTGGAATTTGTTAACCCATGTCGGCCCGACGGTTGGTCAAAATAATTTTGGAAGCTAATATTGTCAAAATTTGCGAAGTATTGCTTTGGCTAAAAAGAAAGCCCCAAAAAAATTTTGTTGAGTGATTTGGAAGCAAATTACGTCCAATTTTGCGCAATACTGCTTTGCCCAAAGAGAAAGTGTAGTTCCGTTAACCCAGTGGGGCACAGTGGCTTTTAATAGATTTTTGCGTTACTTAACTCTAAATTAGAAAGGATTTGACTGGTTGATCTTAGACTGGTTGATATGTGTGAAGCAACTTGAAAATGGAGTTGAGACTGTTAACAGTCGGTCCTACGATTGGTCAAAAAAATTTTTTTGGAAGTAAATTACGTCAAATTTTGGAAAGTAGATTGTACTGCTTTGAATTACAGAAAGTTTCAAAAAATCCTAGGATAATCCTAGAAAAATCGTTTTAAAAAGATTGCTCAAAATCATACATTTTAAAATTTACATGTGTAAACCGTGTGTAATTTTTGTGTTAACTTTTTGCAGTAACATCATCTTCAATTAAACCTCCATTGAGAGGCGCAGCAACACGCACCGGGTACTAGCTAGTATATATATAAGTTTTAAAATAATAACAAATTCACATTGACAATTATATAAGGAAATTTATCCAAAACTTATGTAATTCATCAACCAAGCAATATGATTTTGAAATTGCTGAAGACATTATACAAAAGAATTCTTGAACCATAACCAAATAGTTTTAATTCAATTTAAACTATTTCTTTCTAAACTATACTACCATATCTTGTACATATATCAGTATATGTATTATGTGCATATCAGTAACCATGCTACAGTGTTTTTCTTTCCTTCTCTTTTTTTTTTTTTAAAAAAAAGTATTTAATTACGTATGCAAGTATGCAGAAATTTGTAAAAAAAAAAAATGTTTAATAGAAAAACAACGAGACAACATTAAAATAAAACACAAAAAAAAACATTGTATCATTTTCCTTATTTGTTTTGTTTATCACTTCTCATTACCTTTTTCATTGGCACTCTTTTCATTTCGTTTTACAAATTGCGTTACAAAGTGGAAAATTATTTTACTCAATATACAGGGTGTTCAGAACACAATGGCCACAAAGAGCGGAATTTATAGAAAAGTTTATAACATGCAGAAAATTGTTCTGGGTCTATTTCTACCTTTCCCGAGATGATCGCCTTCGTAAAATTTTTAAAGAAAAACAACATTTTAGCCTCTGTACAACATAACGGTTTCATTTCAGTGTCAGTTGCTAGCTCTAGTTAGGAACTTTCATATTAATATTTAAAATTTATAAAATATCTAAAATAATTAATTTTTCATATTCCAAGAATCACAAGGACTGAAATCCGAAAAGGATTGATATTTTTCCACTGTTTTTATTAAAAAACTGTACTTTTTGTATAAAAAACCGTTATTATTATATTTATTTCATATCTCCACCTCCTTCTGCTCATTCCGCCTATAATTGAAATTATTCGATTAAATGACTTTTAAAATGGAGAATACCCATTCTTACACAGTAACATATTTGTTTATTAGCCATTATTATACCTGTATGAGAATAGGTCAGAGGGTATAATAAATTTGCCATTACTTTTGTGAGGCAGAGAAGCAGGGGGGTAGGTATAGACTCAAGTGTATGGATCGGATCAGAATTGAAAAAAAAAATCCATTTAGCTATGTATGTCCATCCGCCCGTCCGTCCATCCGCACGTAAACTCAAAAAGTAAAGGAGCTAGGATCTTGAAATTTTCGCAAATTCGTTTTTTTGCATTAGACGTCATCGCTATTTAAATCCAGCCATTTTGGTCCATGGGTTCGGGTAGCTGCCATACAATTTCTTTTTTTTATCTTTATTTTACCTTACAGCTGTTTGTCTCAAATTTTGCTAAAAATAGTTTAGTTTAATGGCCAAAGTTACTGCAAAATTTGGTTGATCTACTACAACTCCTTCTTTTATATGAGCATTACACTACACCTAATAAAGTTGGTATGTTTGAAATTTTTCCAAAAGTAATTAATGTTTATAATAATAATGATATAATGTTTATGTAACGGTCATACGGATATCCCAGAGTTGACACAGTCTAATCTACTACACTCTTCCTCGTTTTAATTTGAAAGTTGTGTTGTACACAAATAGAACAACTTGTAAATATGAGATTGTTAAATGTAAGATAAATTCCAATTAGAAGAGTTTTCTTGCATATTATTGCAGTTTATTATTTATTAATGATAGTGAATAATTAATGTTAAGCTCCGTGATTCTGTCACTGAATATAACACACACTCATATATAAACTATATTAATGCATGGCAATTTAAGAAAAAGCACTTAAAACAATTTCTAAATCCTATATTAATTTTTTTCGTGCAAAATAATTCAAATTCCTTTGAATGACAAATATGGCTATAATTCCAGAAATTGACAAAACAGTCTTCGAATAATTATTATAGTAGATATTTACAGTTTATTTCTCTAATATTAAATAAAACACACTTAAATACATAAATTATGTTTTTATTTCACATTATTACAATTTTTTTTTTTTTTGCCACCATAATTATTCAAATTAATTTTCCATGGAAAATGTTATAAGCCAGGTTTAAGTTTGTGTAAGGTATAGAAAATAAAAGAGATGCAAAAGATATTAGTAAAAACAAACAAGTGCATAGTTATATATTAAATAAAACATTTATATCATACGAGTCCAAAACTGAAATACTTATAACCAAAGGAAAAAAAACTCAATATCAATAATTGTAATGTAAACTAAGGATCCCTAATGGTTTTATCTAGTTAGATTTGCCATAATTTGTTAATTCATATCAAGTAAACTCTCGCCAAGCTTCCTGACTCTCATATTAGAATTTTGATCAAAATAATTGTGGGATGGTTTTATTTTTATGCATGTTACATGCAGGCTACCGGTTGGGTGGCACAGTGGTTATAAGTATATATAAAATATAATTATTTAAAACAAAAAGCTCGTGTTCGAATCCCAGTAAAAGTTAAAAAACTCTTCTTTTTTTTCGACTCGACTCAGCTATTATTTACCATTGGGTTCAAATTAATGGCTTAATCAATAATTAATAATTATATATCTTTAATAAAAAATACATTAATATAACAATATAAATAAATGCAAAATATAAACAAAAAATTTAATTGAATAATATAACTCACAGACATCAAACACAATATTGAATTGTATTTATTGAAAATCTAAGACGTTTCTACATGTTGTAAGGCTTGTACTATCTCATGTTTAAATTGTATATGGATTTCATTTACCATTTCTAATAATACGAATATAATATAACCCCTTGTTCCAACATGTTCTTTTGGTATAAAACATAGATATAGGTACAAAAGCACATACATCCCACGAAAAGTTTTTAATGATACAGTGAATTTTTCAAAATGTATTGCCAATTTATTTAATTTGAAAACTAACGTAATCCAAATCTTAATGATAAAATTTCATATAAACTTATAATTATTTAATTTTGAAAATCAAGTGTAAAATTTTTAACAATTTCTCAAGGAAGCATATGGCAACAACTAATGTTTTCTATCAATTTCTGTTTTGGACTTTATAAATTATAGGTAGTTTCCGCTTCTGATCAAGACTTGTAATCATATGTTTTTTTCAATATATGTAGTATTTCCAAGTAAATCAGATTTACTTATATTACTTTTTCCCCATACCTACGCTTCCCTTGTAATCATTTCATTAGTTGATGAATCAGTATATTTTTTCCTTCTTACATGTATCTTGAAACTATCTTCAGCCGAGTTGATTATAACTTATTAAAATAGACCAAAATATCTGCCAGATTATTTGAAGACATGTTTAATGCGAAGATCTATAGATTCTTTTTGATTATGGCAGTTGTTAGCTGGATTTCACTTGCATATAGCAGAACTGATTTAACACATTTATTGGTTGTTCGCGTGCAAACCGAGATGTTTTTGGGAATATTTATAGGAGGGCATAATGTTTCTAGTATTACTAAAGCAAGAATTAAAGTCAATTGATTTAAATTCCGTTGACATAAATTCACGTCACCTTCAATTCCACTAAAATGTTTCATTCCTACTCTGGATTGTAATCTAAACTTTTTGACTATTTTCGGAACTCTTACTATTATCTTAAATTTGTTTTAATCTTAATTAAATAATTCATTTGCGCAGTCGTAGAGTAAAGAACGATTAAAGTGCCCTAATGATTGAGTATTCCATAAAAGTAAAGTAAATATAAAATATAATGAAAATATAAGACTAACTAAATTTTTAAAGGCTTGTATAAATCAAATGCATAAATATCCGTAATTTTATTTTACTAATTAATATACTGAAGTGCAAAGAAAGTCAAACTATAACAATAGTAATAGAAAAAAATTTTAAAAGTCAACTATTTTTATTTCAAATATTATATGCTGATGTTGTAATAAAATTAGTATGTATGCAACTGATATGCATAATAATGTTATAATATCTTAAGATCTATTCTATATGATTTTATACATATAATTAGTTTTTATAAATTAAAAGCAAATTTCTACACAATAGCGTTTTAAATAAAAACAAATATAATTGCAAGTGTAAAAAAAGCATAAGAAAATTTCCAAAGAAAAGTTAAATGAATTAATGAAGTTTATTTTATATTTATTTTAATTTAATTTCATTTTGTTTCCTTAAAGTGTGACAATTCCTGTTAAATGTAATCTATCATTTTTAGCACATTTTCAAAAGATTTTGTAGAAATGTGCCTATATAGTTTCACTGTGTCCGTCTTTCCGTCCACCCGTATGTTTACAAAAACCTTTAAACCGTTTGAAATAGAGAAAAGAAATTTTAACTACGGTTTTAAAAAAAAAAATAATTTCATGGAAGAACTTTTTGCTTAGCAACACCCGTTATTGAGCTGCAGCCTTCCACAGACTGAAAAAGCCCTATATTCAACTTATTATAACAACTGTTCTGGTTGGTATATTTTCTAATCTAAATAACGGTAGAATAGAAGATAGGCTTTACAAAAATATATCGCGTATATGTGTAGAGTTGCCATACGGTACTAAAATTTAGACTTGAAATTTTGGGATAAGTTAGATCCTAAGAAATTAGAAGGAGTTGGATAACATAATTTTCGTTTAGTAATATATGAAATATTATGCTGCAATTCTATATTTCAACATATGTTAAAGGCTTTTCTTAAATTTAAAAGGGCTCCTTAAAATTGAAGAAAGTTTCTCTTAGTTTTAACCATTTTTGCTTTGATAATAAAATTCTAAGTGAAATTCCAAATTTTTCTGGAATTCACAATTTAATTTCCAGAACATAAAAAATTGGTGAGAAGGGGCCAGATCCTCGAGAAATTAAAACTCTTCTGTTTTCATAAATCAGTAACTTATTCACCAGTGCAAATATTTCGAAAATAAAACTCAGTATAAAACACTATATAATTTTGAAAATTGGCTTTTTTAAAAACCCTTGGTTTTTTTCATCACTTGTTTTTTTTTTAAACAGAAAACCAAGTATAACAATTTTTCTTAGAAGAGGTCAGTTCCGGATGGAGAAATTTTTTGTATTTAAAAATTTTAAATTACTTGCATGCTAATTAAAATTTGTTTAGATTATTAAGTTAATTTTCATACATTGTATTTATAATCATTTGCATATGTATAATTTGCATATTATAACAATTATTTTAAGTAGTTGTGAAGAGTACTTATTGTTTTAGTTAAATATAAGTAAAAACTTTTTTGCAATGCACAATTGCAGTTTAAAAAAAAGAATTAAAATTTTTAAAAGAAAATACTAACTGAAGCCTGATTTTTAATATTAAAACTGATTTTGGGAGAAATTTTTCCATATACAAATTTATGGTACTATGACAAGTTAAATCTTAAATATAAAATTTAAACAAGAGTAGAGTTAAATTTTTTGAACTTTTTGTTTGCAGGAGCCCTTTTATATTTACAAGTTATTGAGAATTCAATCTGTAAGAGTAATAATAGAAAGATAGAGTTAAAACTCTAAGATTATTATAGACTTAAAAATTACAGTGCTGGGAAATATAATAACAATTATTAATTTTTTTTTGAATATTTTAAGGACGCTATAAACTTATTTGTAAAACTATACTTTGATTATGTTTTTAAAGTTTAAATTTTAATAGTTTCCAATATAGGTTTTTCAGAAAATAATAAAATTTTCAAAATGGAATTTAAAATAATTTGAGTAGAGTATCAATTTATATAGCAAAACTACTAAAACCTATTTAATTTAGTATAGGTGATTTAAATTTAACACATATAATAACTCTTAACTTTTAATAATGATAAATTTGGTGTTACTAATTAATAAAAAAATTTATTGAGAACTAAAACTCAATTTTTTTATTATATTATTTTAATTATTTCTATTAATTGAATTTTAAAATTTTATTAATTTAATTAATAGAACAGTGAAATAGAAAATTGAATTCGTCCAACTAAAACGCCTTTAGATATTTATTTATCTTGAGTTATCCATTTCTGTTAAATAATCCACTTTTAGCTAAAAGTATTCCAAATAATCCTTATGGTATGCAATATTTATATTCCGAAATAAATATTAATATTTCCGTTATAATATTACGAATAAGCTTAAAATTTCATAATTCATCAATATAAATAAAACAAGTATAAAAAAAAAACCCTGTTTTCAAATCCGTTATTAAAAGTGATGTTAACCGACCGAAATCACCTTTATTATTAAAAAATTTTTCTTTCAATTTTTTATATTTAAATTTTTTTATCAGTTTTTTTTTTAATGGTAGAATAAATTTACTTCATTTGAATATGCGTTAAGAACTGCGCACTTTAAAATCGTCTAAAATTTATTTTGTTTCTGTTTTTTATTTTTTTTTATTAATAAAAAACTGAAGGGGAAATATAATTTTACCCTTTTAAAAAATTTCAAAATTTTAACCCTTTTATGCTTAAAAAATTGGAATTGAAGAAAAGAGTAAGACAGACAGGAATTTTATTTGACATATAGAATACTAGCTAGTACCCGGTGCGCGTTGCTGCGCCTCTCAATGGAGGTTTAATTGAAGTTGATGTTACTGCAAAAAGTTAACACAAAAATTACACACGGCTTACACATGTAAATTTTAAAATGTATGAAAGCAATCCTTTTTAAACGATTTTTCTAGGATTATCCTAGGATTTTTTGAAACTTTCTGTAATTCAAAGCAGTACAAATTACTTTCCAAAAATTTGACGTAATTTACTTCCAAAAAATTTTTTTTGACCAATCGTAGGACCGACTGTTAACAGCCTCAACTCCATTTTCAAGTTGCTTCACACATATAAATTTTGAGGTCAACCGGTCAAATCGTTTCTAATTTAGAGTTAAGTAACGCAAAAATCTATTAAAAGCCACTGTGCCCCACTGGGTTAACGGAACTACACTTTCTCTTTGGGCAAAGCAGTATTGCGCAAAATTGGACGTAATTTGCTGCCAAATCACTTAACAAAATTTTTTTGAGGCTTTCTTTTTAGCCAAAGCAGTACTTCGCAAATTTTGACAATATTAGCTTCCAAAATTATTTTGACCAACCGTCGGGCCAACATGGGTTAACAAATCCCAAATCTGTTAATAGTGTCAACTCAATTCTCATAGGGGAGCACGTATACAAAATTTGAAGAAAATCGGTCAAACCGTTTTTAATTTAGAGTTAAGTATTGAAAAAACCTATAAAAAGCTGTTGGGCCCCAATGGGTTAATGCAATACAATAAAATTTTTTTTGGGGCTTTCTTTAAAGCCAAAGCAGAATTTCGTGAAATCGGACAAAATTTGGACCCAAAATTTTTTTTTACCACCCGTCGGCTCAACATGGGTTAACAAATTCCAAAACTGTTTATATCGTCAACTCAATTCTCAAGGAGCATCACGTATACAAAATTTGAAGTTAATTGGCTAAACCGTTTCGAATTTAGAGTAAAGTATTGAAAAAACCTATAAAAAGCTGTTGGGCCGCAATGGGTTAATGGAACTCAACAAAATTTTTTTGGGGCTTTCTTTTAACCCAAAGCAGAATTTCGTAAAATCCGACAAAATTTGGGCCCAAATTTTTTTTAACCACCCGTCGGCCCGCCATGGGTTAACAAATTCCAAAACAATTAATAGTGTCTACTCAATTCTCAAAGAGCATCACGTATACAAAATTTGAAGGCAATCGGTCAAACCGTTTCGAATTTAGAGAAAAGTATTGAAAAAACCTATAAAAAGCTGTTGGGCCGCAATGGGTTAATTGAACTCAACAAAAATTTTTTTGGGGCTTTCTTTTAAGCCAAAGCAGAATTTCATAAAATCGGACAAAATTTGGGCCCAAAATTTTTTTTGACCACCCGTCGGCCGGACATGGGTTAACAAATTCCAAAACTGTTAATAGTGTCTACTCAATTCTCAAAGAGCATCACGTATACAAAATTTAAAGTCAATCGGTCAAACCGTTTCGAATTTAGAGAAAAGTATTGAAAAAACCTATAAAAAGCTGTTGGGCCGCAATGGGTTAATGGAACTCAACAAAAATTTTTTTGGGGCTTTCTTTTAAGCCAAAGCTGAATTTCGTAAAATCGGACAAAATTTGGAACCAACATTTTTTTTGACCACCCGTCGGCCCGACATGGGTTAACAAATTCCAAAACTGTTAATAGTGTCTACTCAATTCTCAAAGAGCAACACGTATACAAAATTTGAAGTCAATCGGTCAAACCGTTTTCATTTTAGAACAAAGAAGTTCTAATACTTGCACCACAGCCCCAACTTGGCGGTCCGTTAGAGCAAAATTTTTGGGCCACGATTTCTTTCCGTACCCAAAAACCCCTATATACAAATTTTCATGAAAATCGGCTGGGCAGTTTAGGAGTCTATTCGCTACAAACAAACAAACATACAAACAAACAAACAAACAAACAAACAAACAAACAAACAAACAAACAAATAAACAAACTTTCGCTTTTATATATATAGATAGATAGATTGTATTAATGACATTTATTTAGATCAGTTTGAATAATAGAAGTTTTTCGAGTGGAGTTGTCAAATTTAATTTTTTCTAATAACTAGCTACAGGGGTGTAAATAATTATTTTAAAGAAATTTGACGGTATTGTAGAAAATTTTTGTATTCTTTTAAATAAACTTTTATTTTGCTATCAATGAATAACTAAACCTACAAAATAAAGTCAACAAACAAGATTTAACACTTTTATTTTTTAAAATTTTAAAAATATTTTAATTCATTTATGTTAAATTTAATAGCTTTTAATTCAACTACACTTTTCAACTTTTAAGGTAATAAGCCTGTCTATACCATAGGTACATTTTTAAACAGGGGGTCATATTAAATTCGTGTTATTAGAATTGATCTTAATGAATTCCACATACAATTTAAACATGAGACAGTACTAGGCCTTATAACATGTAGAAACATCTTAGATTTTCAATAGTTGCAATTCTATTTTTGTTTATATTGAAATATTTTGTATTTGAGTTATATGGTATTCTATATCTGTGAGTTATATTATTCAATTAAATTATTTGTTTATATTGTTATAATTATATATTTTTTATTAAAGATATATAATTATTAATTATTAATTAAGCCTTTAATTTGAATCCAATGGTGAGAGGTAGCTGAGTCGAGTCGAAAAACCGGAAAGTTTTTACGCTTTCACTGGGATTCGAACCCGAGCCTTTCGCATAAACTCACAACTCTAACCCCTGGCCACCCAGTCTTAAAGTAAATTTTTTAAATATATGGTGTATATTTAATTTACAGGATGTTGTATTATTAATATTGGCTCCTCATTCTAAAATTTGAAAAAACCAATGTTTAAGTTCTTTTTTTTTATAAAACATTTAACTAATTAAACCTAACCTTAAATTTATCTCAAACTAAACCTATAAACTATTAATAACACAAATGTTTTTTAATGATATATTAAGATGTATTAAACCACCAATAATCTTTATTTAGAGCTTTACTTTTTCTGGTATGGAATTATATATCTAAAATTATATCCGTTAATATTGCCTGGGATATACTCAATTTTTTTGCATATAGCCCGTCTACCATAATGAAATAGTAAAGAGACATGATCTTGGTTTGAATATATTTATGTTTGTCTAAGAAGATGAAATGCTCATGTCCGAAAATATATATATATTATATTTCTTTCAATAATAATTAGTATTAAATTAAATTATATGTTCATATTAATTTGACGTTAATTGTTGTTATTATTATATATGTAATAGAGATATGATTTAAGTAAAGTAACTGATGTTTACGTTTAGAAATCAAAATATAAATGAAATATGGCTTCCAAAAAAGTCAAGTGAAGTGACGTTTAAGTGTATTACTACGCAAATTATTTATTCAATGAAAATTCCTAAAATTATGTTATTAATAAAATTTTTAGAAATATTTTTTTTAACTAAAATATACTAAATATAGTGATTGTAAAAGTTTGTGCATCAAATTGCTTTTGTAAATGACAAATCAGCCTTCACATAATTTTATAATACATAATTTTATTGTGAATTTTAAATAAATTCCTTTCAAACTGCTAATAACTAGTTTTATTTAAATAAAACCAAAATTCAAAAAGTATAATGGTAATAAAATTTGTAACATATTTTGAATAATTATTGATTTTCAATCAATCTTTTAAAATATTCAATTCAATTTTAAAGCGTCACATATAGTTTAGCATATTATTGCGAAAGTTGAAAACACTGGAAATATTCTAAATATAAAAAGAATTTCCATTCAATTTTAGTATAGGTATTAATTTTATTTAGATTATCTATTTAAAAAATTAAATAAAAAAATAAACCAAAAAAATAAATTTAAAACAAATTAGAAAATAAATTTTTGCATTTTTACCATATTTAGTCATCAGAAATGTTGAATTCAAATCAAAATATTTATTTAAAAAAAATGTACAGTCAATGCCACAAATAAATGTGCAAATATATGTATTATATTTATATTATACATTTATAAATATTTATTAATTTTGAAGTGATTTACTCAACTGAATGGCACCATTGAGAATTTTTGGATCGATCCTACCTCAAAATAAAAAAAAGGAAAAAAAATAAAACAAATTTTAACCCATCCGAAATGTTGGTCCGATAAATGTTTAACTTTGAAAAAGTATTTGTCCTATTACTTTTATTGCCTATTTTCTGTTTTAACCTCATAGTCTCATAAGATTAACAGTAATCGGAATGAAAAGGTAAAATGGCAGCTTAACAAAAGAAGTACCAAATATTGCTAAACTTCGCAAGGTTGCTTGTCATATCACAACATACTGATTTTAATCCGATTTTGGTCAAAAACCTATATTACCCTATTTTAGTTTTTGAATTATCGTACTGACGGATGGACGCTGATACGATCCATACCTGTGAGTCCATATGTATCCAGTCTAGAGCGGTTCGTTACAGAGGGTAGATTAATTTTTGTATACCCGAGATCTCTTGTACGCAGAGGTGTAAACAACCGTGTTTTTTACTATGTTCTATGAGTAATAAGATGGTTTATATAAGAGCTATTATCCAAATCCCGAAATCTTTAAAGTTTCTGAATATTATTATTTTTATACCCTCACTGTACCTTTAAATCTTTAGATATCATTAAAATGATAAATTCCTTTTCTTTGAAAGAAAAACAAAATGGAAAAAAAAAAAATTAAAAATTTTCACTGTATACAAATAATGCAAAAACAAAAAAAATGTCAAGTTATTTATGTCGTTTTAATATATGCGAATTTGACATTGTCAATTGACAGATGGCGTATATAAATGAAATTGTGACATTTGCATTTTTCAATATTATTGAATTCATTTGTGGTTTACTTTTCTTTTGTTTTTCCACTTTTGTTGTTGTTTTTATATTTTTTTACATTGAATTTCCATTTATTATAAATTTTTTCAAATGTAAATTTTAGAATTTAAGTTGTCTAATGTCGAATGCATCATTGCATGGTCAATACAGCAGGGGAATTAAAATATCTTCAGATGAATTATTTGTTTTCAAGATTATTTTATTGTTTTATTTTAATTGTGTTCACATTTTTTTTATTTTAAATATTATAATTAAAAAATTAATTTAAAATCAATTGATTATTCATTGAAAAATTTTTATCTATAATTATAAAAAAATTTTGATTTAAACTGAAATTAGAATTTTATTAAGGAATTTCAATGTATGTAAAAAAATTTATACTCGTATAAGGTGAATGTCCGGTATAATAAATCTTAATATATTTCTCAATAAATTTATTGTTAAATTAAATTTTGAATTAATTATTGGTTGGCTGCGAAATTTCGCGTGCCAAAATCTTGCGTTATAAAATCTCGTATATTAAAATTTCGTATCTTAAAATGTCGTGTTTAACATCTAAATAATATTTCTTTTAAAATTAAGTAAGTAACCGCCTTCCAAAAATTTTGGAAATCCCGAAAGCATATAAATCTAATTAAGAATCTCGCAAAATAAAGGCATTCTGAAAACTCAAGTATCCTGAATTTTATATTTATATATATTTATATTCTATAAAAGGCGTACAATCCTGCTTTCGAGCGAACTATAAAATTTCTCTTAACTTTTTTTTATACATTAAGATTTAGTAACAAAACACTTAATATAATGAGGATTGTTGCCCCCAAACTACCGCTAAGCAACCCTAGCCCTGATTTTGTATTCAACTTTTAGAAATAAGCTAACAATAAAGCATTTAAGCATTTTTTCAATTTGTTCGTGAGATTTTTAAGAAATATTCCGAAAGCGCGAGATTTTGAAACACGAGATTTTTAAAAGTACGAGATTTCAATTCGCGGGATTTCGATACGCTTCCATAAATTATTACAAAGTACAAAAACCAACTTTGTTTGTATGTATGTTTAAATACTTTCCGATTAAAATTTCTAGTACATTTTCAACAATTTTAGCAAAATTTTGGTTCCAATTCATATACCGCACGTCTCTAAAATGAAGATTTGTTAACTCGGTGAAAGAGAATTTAATTATGGTCTTTAAAAACCTCTGTATAAATACTATTATATTAGGAGCTTTTGTTTTTTGACTGCTAAATATTCATAGCAAAGCTATTAATTCTGTTTTTACCACATGTGCATTTTGGAACCGAAATATTTGAAATATTATATTCTTAATATTGGCATTGGTCTTAAATAATTCCACATGAATACATATAATAAATAAACCAGTACTGGACTTTATAACATGTAGAAACGTATTAGAATTTGAGTTATAGGATTCAAGTAAAAATGCATTTTCAAAAAGGCAGAAGAAAAATGCCTAGAGATTCAGAAGGTGACAAATATTTAGTTTTAATTTGTATTTAGGAACTCCTAGAACAAGTTGGCAATAACTATAGCTCATATGTTACAGTTGAATATAATATGTAAACATTTTAAATAAATAACTTTAATAAGAAATGTATTCGCAATTTTAGAATTCTTTTAACTACTACAAAAACATTGTTATTTTATTATTCCCATGGCATAATCTAGTATTTTTTTAATTGCCTTTTCAGATACTTTTAGTTATTTTAATTAAAATAAAGTCAACGTTTTTAATAATTTAAGTACTTATTGTATTTTAAATTATGTTGAATATGGCTGAACCAACTCTCTATATAACATTGTTTGTTTTTTATTTTTTAATGTATTTTAATTTAATTTTAAAATAAAACTTAAATTAATGGCAATTTTGAAATTTAATTTTTTTATATTAAATACATTGAATATTCATTAAAACCGATTTTTAATTACAAATTAAAAAAAATCTTAAATAATTACTTACTAAAAAAAAACCAAAATGTTGAATTAATATTAATTGCTGGAATATATATATATGTAATGTATATATATTAATTGTAGTCTATTTAGTATACAGTGTTATATAATACTAAAGCAATACTGAATATAAGTTATTTGAGAATTAAACAAAGTTAACAAATTTAAAAAAACAAGGTTAAAAATAATCAAAAGAAACCAAGGCAAGTATATAATTGGTTCGACAAATTAGCATAAGACTTATTATAATTAAATATAAAATCTTGGTTTCGACATATAAATGAGGTTTCATTAGATTAGAGCTATCTACTTATTTTTTAATAGTACAGACGTTTTTGAAACCAATCAATCCACAATAAACAGTTATAATAATAGAATTGATCCTTAGAAATTTAGAAATTCTAGGCTTCAAATAATTTATATATGAATTATAAATTAATAAAAAACTTAATTCTATTTCATGTTAAAATTTTTTAAAAATTCATAAATCAATAATCGATTCATTCGTTAATAATCGATTCATTCATTAATAATCGTTTTATAAATTAATAATCGATTCATTCATTAATAATCGATTCATAAATTAATAATCGATTCATAAATTCAATAATCCATTCATAAATTAATAATTGGTTCATAAATTAATAATTGGTTCATAAATTAAAATCGATTCATAAAACAATAATCGATGCATAAATTTGAAACATTTCATTTTCAGGGTGCTGTTATACAAAGTTGTCATTTCGATAACTGTGAATTTAATGAAGCTACGTGGTTAAAATTAAAACTGGGAAAGTACAGTAATAACGGGATTTCCTTGGTAAAGTTGGACATTACTCAGACCAATTTTTACCAAAAATTATGGGGTAATGGGCTTTTGATTTTATACATCATAGTGGGTATGCACGAGTATCTAAAAGTTGACAAGGGCAACTATAATCTTCCTCGAATTAACTGCAATTGTTCCTTTGTAATACTTTTTCAAATGAAATAACTGAAAACTGTTTTCGGAACAAATATTTAAAATAACTATTTAAAATTTTCAGCAATCAATAAAACTATTTTAAAAGACAAATATTATAAGATACTATAATTAGTTAATTAAATAAATAAAATTCTTGAAAAAATGACCATGATGATTCAAATTATCTGCATATAAATGCAAAAAACATTATTAAAAAAAAAAATTGAATAAATTAGAATTCAAGTAATTATCTCAGCTTGATATTAAAAATTTAGTCAATGATTTCTCAATATTTTTTGTACTTTTTATAAAAATAATTACAATACTGTGATGTCAATCATTATTTTAAATTTATTATTTGACAAGTAATCAATTCCATATTGGTTTATATTTTATTGAATTTTGATTTAATTGTTTTTTTATTATATTATAATTCACACATTTTGAATTAAATTTATTAAAAAATAATTCATTGTTATTTATTTTACACGATTTTTCTATTGAAATTAATAAAATTTAAAAAATATTGTTAAATCTATTTTAGGTAAATTAACATTTGATTAATAGCGTTATTGATATTAGTGGGAAATTTATATATGATTAATAATTCCAAGGAGCAAAGTGAGAACTAAAACTTGTTTATTCAAAATGGAAATATGGAATTTCGAAACAGCTTTTTATTCTTTAGAAGACATTCAGTCTACAATGAAACTTTTTAATTGTGCCATACTGTGAGTATAATTATTTGTACTCTGAAACTACTGTGTGCAGTTATTGGTTGATGGTAATGTTGCAGGTGGCACATTTTTCATAAAATTGAAAGTGATACCTTATAAACCTTACATACTTCGTGCAATAGTGAAAAATTAGAAATAAGGGGCTGAGGTGGGGTAGATGACAATTAAAGATATTAAGAGTTTCCCTCGAAAATAATGAATTCTAATCTAAGATTTGGTAATTTTCACTCATATCGGTAAATCCTTCAATGTATTTTTAGCCATGGAAAATATTTTTGGATTATGGATTATTTACTATAAAATTAATGAAGGGATTTCAGTAAATGGTATCAGTGAAGAGAGAACTTTCAAGATTTAATATCCTACTTTCATGATAATCAAGAGCAATGGTCACTAAAATTAATTTCTACTAAGCCAGTCTAATAAGAAAACACTTTATCCAAGGTTATCAATTATAGGTAATGGACTTGTCTGTTTATGAGTCGTTATTTCCAAATTTTTTGAGAACTTAGGCCAGATTTCGCAAGAGTGCGACTGAAAAATTGAATATTTTCTGTGTGCAAATTACAAAGTTTTTCACCAAATTTTTAAATGTGAGCAAATGCAAATGAGTAGAAATGAGATTGAAATTTACATTTTATCGAGTGAATCCAGGCCCCGTCTAAAATGCAAAAGAAAACTTGAATTTTTGTAAAATTGTAGTAAAGTGTGCATCCTGTTAAGACAACGGTTACATATGCTGATAATAATACTAATATTGAATAAACTTGCAAAAATTTTTGGTTCTTTCATATGAAAAATTACACAAAATTGTTCAATTCTAATTATTGCCCATATTAATACTTATTATAATGATTTTTAAAATAAATCTTAATTTATTTCATAAGTATTTAAATCAAGAACTTTGATTATAATACTCAAATCATTGAAGAATAAAAAGATTTAAAGGGCTCAAAAACACCCTATTTTTAGTTTTGTTTTTAGAAGTATCTACGAATTCTTGAGAAATTCATACACATATGGCAGGAGAAGACATTTTAAATTTTTTTTTAAAAATTTGGAACATTTGGAACACTATTTGATAAAAAGCTGTAGATGTTGTATTTTTGCTACAAATTCTCCTATGCTGTAATAAATGGAGATGCTGAAATTTAATGAATTAAAACCTTACTTAATTAAATCATTATACTACATGAACCATTTTCTATGCAACTAATTTTTATATAATCAGACTTTATTTTTTTACAGCTCTTTTCGGGAGCAAAAGCAATTCACTAATTTGATCACTATGATTGATATTCGGTTTTATTTTGAGCTGCATCCTTGATTTCAATCTTTTTTTGACAAATCTAGTTTTATCTTGAGCCGGTCAATATAGAGTTTCTCTAAATAATGCGTTTTTTAATTTTTTATACCTTACACATATACAGGGGTATATTAACTTTAGTACGGTGCTTGTAACCACTAAAAAGAAACGAGCTAGATAAATAAGAGTATATATATTTTTTTGCCGGCGTCGCCTACTCAATATAAACTTATACTGCAGATCCAACCATGTGATCGGATTCTATAAGAATTTTATCCCATTTAGGCCAAACTAGCATATTTTCCAAACAAATGAAGGTAAAATCTTTATATTTCGGGTGTTTCTTTTTATTTCTTTTATGTTTCTGAAATTTAGGGTTAATTAGTGTGGTTATTTAGGTAAATCTCTTATACCTCTCAAGATCGAAGAAGTATATTTTCGAAATTAATAACGATAAAAACATGATATTTAGTACAAGGTTGTGAAGTTTGTGAATCTTCGTGAATTTTGAAATAAATTGAAGTTGGAGTTTTTGTAGTTGTCACACGCCTCCAAATATCTAATAGGCATATCTGCGAATTTGATAAATATAGCAACTTGATATTTGGTACAAGGGTGTTCTATCCTTTTCTCTTTATGTTTCTAAATTTGAGAGACAGTGGTTAGGAAAGCTGTCTTCTAGGACCTTTCCAGCATATCTTGAGATGAGTTATAGTGGGGCTTCGTGTAACTATCAATTAAATTTGTCAATTATTGGGTGTTACTAAGTCGGTTGCATCAACTTACTTTTTTTTCATTACTTGTTAATTTACTCCTAGTCCATTTTCTTCTTTCGTTATTTATATTACAATAGAATTTTCGCCGCACTCCAAAGTTGCCTAATCGGAATACTGGCCAAATTATCAGAGAAATTTATTTTTAAAGATTAATAGATTTGTAGTCAGCTTTTTAATGGTTCGCTTGATTTTACTTCCAGGGAATTTACGACTGTACTTGCAGTTATTGCAGTTAGATTCAGTATTGTGTCAATGGAAGTAGAAGTTAATGGTATGCATGAGTAATTATTAAAATTCTTTTCACTGAATTTAATTTTAATATTTTGTTCAACACTGTACATACACACTATGGTAGCATTTTACAACAACCTTATAATTAATTCGTGATGTTTTTTGAATTTAATGTTTTAATAGTATGTATCTTTAGATATTTTATGTTTATCTTATGTTGGAGAGAACATAATTTTACAAAAAAAAATTTGTTCGTAGAAATTAAAATTAACCTCCCTTGAAGCCCTTTTCTTTTTTGTGTTTCTTTTATTGTTAATTCCAGTAGCAAGTTATAATTAATTTTATGATCTAGACTGAACTTATTAAAAAGAATTTTTTAACATAAAAATCAAATAAAAAAATTAAAATAATATTTTTTATATTTTTGCACGCCGGTAGTTCAAATATTTTACGCGTTTCTACAGGTAAAATACCTGTAATAAAATTACGCAAATAAAGTTTTTATATTTTAAAAAGATTTATGCATAATCCCTATATTAACCCTATATTGCAACAAGTGGTAATCAGTTGCTTTCCACAGTATTATTTGGTGTAATATTAAGCAATTTAATGATCTTATGGTATTAATATTGAGTTCTTTAATCCAAGATAATCCATTTTAAATGGTATCGGATTTAAGGAGATAATATAACTTAATTTTTTAATGGGTTAATATTAAAATTTTTATTGATGTAGGCGCCTAACTGACCCAATGTTGATTTCTGTTAGTGATATTAAAATAATTAATATGATTTGTTCTTCGTTCATTCATTGTTGGCTTGCATTAAAAAATAAAATCTAATTTTAATATTGCTAAATTGTTGAGTTAATTTTTAGGTTTTTTTAGAGTCTTTTTTTAATATTCCTCAGAAAAAATCTTACTACGGTAAACACGAAATTTATTCTGAAAAATACATTTTTAATGTTTGGAAAATTATATTGTCTTATTTTAATTTTAAGTTAATTTAAAATAATACAAGGTTATTTGTAGAAATATGGGTTTCTAAAGCGGACATTTATAAAATGGTTACATAACTTTAAATATCTTTATCGAATCACAGATTTCAAGAATAAATTGATTTTAAATCCAACTCTAAAATCTCGCCTAATTAAAATTATAAATTATTATTAATAAAAATTAAATATTCGGTAAAAGGCGATTGACCCTCATTTTAAATTCATCCCTGAAAATTCTTCTAATTCAGAATCCCGCCGCTCCTAATAATGTTTTTTCGAAAACAAACAAGATTTTTGAATAAATTTTGTAAAAACGAGATTTTATTCACCGAGACTTTATCAAATGACGAAAAAACAAGATTTGAAACGAACGAGTTTTAAAAATCGAGATTATATGCTGCTTCATCTACTCAAATTAATATTAAGTTACCTTTTTAGTTATTATATTAAGTTATTCATTAAGTTGAAAAGAGTTATTTATATTTTCCCGCTAAAAATGTTTTTATATCATTCGAACGCCGAATTTCTTTTCAGTTGTGGTAGACATAAGCTTTATAAGAAGTTGCTCTATATATATAGGGTAGCTCAAGAAGGTGCTGTTTAAGATTCAACCATCTATCAGATGATCAAGCTGACGGACAACTGATTTTGAAAAATGCTTTGAACAAAGACAGGAAATATCTAGAAAATATCCATTTTATGGGATCTACAATTTTAACAATAACTTTGTACTAAAAATTTTAGTGTTCTCTTTAGGAACATTAAAAAAATTAAAACTCACTAAAACAGAGTTTTTTAATGTTGAATAATAGTAAAAAATTTAAATTGATATTTTAATCAGAAAAAAATATAAAAATTAATGATTCAAAAGTAAATAGTTGTGAAGAAATACATAAAAAATATTCAAAAATTATTAAAGAAGATTTTCAGTATCTATTAGATTTTGAATAATTTTTTAAATTTTTATAAAATGAAAGTTATATTTTTAAATTATATTTTACAAAATCAAAAAATTAGTTGAATATTAGAAAAAGAAATTTCACTTATACATAATTTATTAATTTAGTTTATTAATATTGTAACTTCGAGACTGAGCAACTGTTACGAGACCGATGTTTAAGAATATTTTGTAGTTTTCAAATTTCATACATTTTTTTTGTCATCGCTTACTTATGTCGTTAAAACCAATGACAGTAAGCCGACAGTTGAGACTAAAATTATTTTAATAAGAAGTTTCAATCAATTTATCCAGCTAATAAGAAAAATTTGCATTTCAAAATTTCAAATAAAATGTTTAATTAAGTTATCTTATTTTAGAACATTTTTTTTGCTTCGGTAATAAAAGTTGTTGACTGGTCGGAATAACAGAGTTTCGATTTGTTTCATGCTGCAACTCTATTAAAATAAAATCTCTCAAATTTGTTGAATTTATAAAATTTCTAAAAATCAAAGTCTAAAGTTATTTTCGTACAAAGCGTTATTAATTTTTTTGTTTTTGACCCTCATTTTTTTTTACTAACTAAGTATTAAGTTTATCTTAATTAATAAAAAATTACTAATAATTATTATTCTAGCAGTAATTTAATATTTTCTTATTTAAAAAATCGATACTTATTTACCACTAATAAAATAATAGTAAATTCAGAGAAAATATTACCCTGTAATTACCTGCAATTATCAATAAATATCAGTCAATTATAATAACTTTATTTCTAGCTTTAAATTGAAATTAAAATAAGCGTTTACGAAAGGCGTTTTTTTTTTAACTCTTAGCAAAGATCTGAGCATACTCTGAACAAAACGAGCACGCTTTGAGTAGAGCTTTTACAGAGTACCCTCAGAGCACTCAGATTTAATAAAAAAACCCGATTTTAAAAAACTGTCATTTTTATTTTAGCTACGTTTTAAATTGTCAACAAATTAAATTAAATTATTAAAATTAAATTAAAAATGGATAACCTTAAATAAACAAAACATCTTGATTTTTACAATTATAATCTTAAACAAACGTCAAAATGTCTTTGTATTTCATTTTGCTTAACCGTACTCGAAATATTTTAACGAAGCACGTAGAGCATGCTCTGAGCACGCTTTGATTTAAAAAAAAAACGAATAACAAACTCTGAATGCTCAGAGCTAAAAAAAACACGATATTTTTTTGACAGTTCATGCTCTGCTCAGATTTAAAAAAAAAAAAAGGCTTGAACTAATTTTTAAAATTTTAAAAATTCCCAAAATAAAATATTCTTTTTACGAAACTTTTTAGCACTCTACCGGCTTTAACACAAAATTATTTCATACTTATTTCATTTTTTACTGCAGCTGTCATTTTTTTTTTGACATTTTAACCCCTTCAATAAGACAATACTAAAAAATATGTTTGAAAAGAATTTCCCCTTAAATTTTTATAAGTAAAAGTTTTTTTTTTTTTTTTTTTTTAAATCTGATTGGTACATGCAAATTTTTTGGTTGTGAAGGGTTAAAAAATGGAAGGGTTAATAAAAAAATTGGTCTAAAAAATTAAAATAAAAAACGAAAGGGTGAAAATGCTAAGATTTACAATATTATTTTGTAATTTTTTAACGAAACTAAATTTTGACAGAAAACAGTTAGCCCTAAAAAATTTTTTTAGAATTGGTTAAAAAAATTGATTTGAAGGCAGTATTGAGTATCATTTGGTCTAAGATAGAAGTATTGTGTAAGTTTTATTCAATAATAAAATTCAAAATTAAATTGAATTATTCAACATGAAACAAATATTTAATTTTACAATTTTTTATTAGTTTTGGAATTTATTTTACTAATTTTTATTTTGTATTTCTTATTTTTTTTTAAAAAATTTATACAAAACCATTATAATATTTAAAAAAAAAAAAAACAGAAAATTTGCTACTTAAAAATATTTTTAATTCAGTGTTTATATGCGCATAAAATTAAATAATTATTTTTAATTACTATTAAGTCCATGTTACGAACAAATAATATTCATTTATAAAAATATAAATTAAAAAAAAAAGTGTTTTAAAATAAAATCTCATGTGATATTTTAGTTGAGTGTTGTCACATAATAATGGTAATTTTTTTTTAAGTTGGATGTACATTGACACACAAATCAATGTATAATGACAACATGAGGAAATGCATTATGGATTGTACATAAAACGAAATCAAACTGTTTAATTCAATGAGTAAAAAGGAACTTCCATATTTTTGACAAGTGTTCCACAAATATGAGGAATTATGGAAGTAATAAGAAATTTGTTAAAGATTCCAGTTGTAAAATGTAAGTAAAACAAGTTATTGGAAAAACATAATGGTTTGACCACAGTAGATTTACATAAAATTTCCTATAAGTTATCAAAATCAATCAAAATTTAATCTAGAGTTTGTCTAGGAAATGTAATACTAAAAGCCTACGGAAGAGTCCAGACACTTCTATATTTTAAGGACAAAACACTTCTAAAAGTTATTTGAATTAAATTAATTTCTAATCTGTAATATAAAGTTAATTAATTATAAAGTTAATAATATAAAGTTTGATTAGTAAAAAATATTCACTTATCAAAAACTAATTATTTTATTAATCATATAAAGGTTTGGTGCAATTATACTCTAGTTTTAAAACTGCCAATTTCTTGAGTCGAGATATTCCTTACTGTGTTTAAAGTTTTCAAAGGTTTTCAGATTGGGAGGATGTTTTCAATATTATATAAAATTTGTTCTAAAATTATCATCTGATTTTTGGTAATCCATAACAGATAATTCTTGTTTTGTATAGGGATAGTATTAGAACGATTGCAAAACAATATTGGTTTTTTCAATAGGTGATTAGGCTTAAACATATTTCATGATTCTAAAAATCTTTAATAAAAGTACATTTTTTTTTAAATATTTAAGAAACGCATTGATATTCCATGATCCCATACCATTTTGAATCATTATAAAATTATATTTTAATATTGCTATGTAACTGAACCTCAATTTATTAATTGCATATTTAATTAATTGAAGTTCTAAAATAATAAGGTATAATATAAGGGGCCTAGATGGGTTAGTGGGTAAGCATTTGTTTTACTAACCTAGGGGGTGCGGGTTCGATTCGTGTACAGGTTATACATTTTTTAATTGAAAAATAATATTTCTTTACAAATCCCCATGGTGATCAAATATAATCTAAAATATACAAATATATAATATAAACAAAATAACTAATATTGCTTATAAATTGATAGAAAGTATGTAAAGTGGGCGTACAACGAGCTGCAAGACCTATATGTTAGGATTAAATATAAAATTAAACTTTATTATTAACATTCTTGAAGAAATATCTAAAATGTATACTATATTTAATTCTACTTCTAATAAATAATATTTAAAAAAAAAAATCAGCAAATTTTTTGCACTGGAAATTTTGTAATATTTTCTATAAGTATTATAAAATCTGATCAAGTGCAAAATGAAAACCTCTCTTTTAAACTATTTGTACGTGATTTTATTCTAGTACCAATTATCTAATAATAATTTTGATAGACAATAATTTATTTTTATTGTCAATATAATTTCATATTTAATAAAATAAGTCATTTTAAACAATGATAGTTTATATTCAGCTAAAGCCATAATTCAATAAAATTCTTTAAAAAGTTTTAAAAAAAAAATAATAAAAATCAAAAATTTTTTTAAAAACACTGTATTTTGTTAATCTTAACACTTTGACAGATGACAGAAACAAAAGTCAAATATTTTAGCAAATCATAATATGTGAACAGCTACTAACTAGGGTTATCCCTTTCGCTACCACTGTTACACATATGTACCACAGAAATTGAAAAAAAAAACTGTACACTTGAAATTACATAAAAATTTATTTAAATATGTCCCAGATCATGTTTTAAAAGAAAATATAATGTTTATCAGCAATGTTTGTACACAATTAATGCTTATAGAAAGGGAATCCTATTTAGTGAAATTTGTTTGGTATCCATGTATCCATATAGCCGTTTCTAGAAAGAGCTTCAAATGGTACAGCATATAATTTGAATTTTTGTATTTATAGTGAATATGATAAATACAGTTAGTTTAAAATATATACATATATCCGAGTACTAAAATTTGGGGAGAGGAACATATGTATTATTCTTTTCTTTACATAGGTCTAAGTACGTAATAACAGTATTTTATTTTTAACTCAGGCAAAGAATGTTTAGAAAAATTGGCCCCATATGTTTTCTTGTTTATTCAAAAAATATTTAAAGTGGCAAAGTGAATTAATTAAATTTAAAATGTATTTTTATTTTATAAAAGGCTCCACATAAAAAGACAATAGCAAAATCTTATTCCAAAAATTCTCAGTTAAGACCTTTCGTGATCTATAGCTTTATTTATTTATAAAAATTAGTTAAAAATTTTAGTGTACCGCATAATAGCCTATCTATAATTAATGTTCTCGTTTTGCTCTCTACGTGTAGCTATCTGTCAAACTAACTTAAATGTATTGAATCATATGAAAATGTCTACATTAGACGCAGCCATGTCGCAGCCATTACTCAGTCATTAAAAAAGTTGTTTAACTTTTAACTTTTTTGCTTTCTATACGTATTCATATGTCAAATAATTGAACTTTGAAAATATGTTTTATTGAAAAATAAAAAAATATATTATTAGAATAAAAAATTTGTAAAATTATTAATTTTTTTAATATCTAGGGTTAAATAATATCCGTCAAACCATTATGCAAAATAGGCTATACAATAAACTTTAAACTATTGAATATTTTTAAATTCATGAAATTTGTAAACAAAACAATGTCAAAAAACACTGTCATATGCATTTCCTATGTTGGCTACGTAATGAGAGCGAAACGAGAGTATTGTAGATAGACTATAACGCATTCATTCGAAAACTGTAGCGAAAGGGATAAAATAAAAAACTGTATGACAGTTAATAGAATGTTGCAGCGATAGAATGCAGTAAAAAGAATGTAATATGTTGCTGCGATTCAATATCCGTTTTACTTTAAATGTGTATTACGCTTAATTTACAAACAATTTTAAAATTTTAAATAGTATGAATGGGATAGCAGTATTTGTTTCCTTTTTCTTTTTTTTTTTGTAAATTACATTAAGAAAAACTAAAACTTCACAACAATACCATACAATTGAAAAGTAACTTAAAAAGGTTGAATATACTATTGGTTTTTTTTTCCAATTTTATTATTTATATATAAAACATGTTTTAATGAAAAAATTAATTCTTAAATTAAAAAATTGAATAAAATAAAATTAAATATTTTTTCATTTTATTTAATTTTCAGGCATAGAAAAAAAAAAATTGTATAATTATGGCAAAATAAAAAAAAAAAATAAAAAAATAGTACAAAAGCGAGTTACAAAAAAAAAAAACAAAAAAAAAAAACGCGTAAGTATGTTCATAATTATTATGCGAAACAAATATGACAAATAAAATGACAGAAAAATAAAATATATAATAGTGGACATAAACAACTCTTCATAATATTATATATTTAATAAAAAAGTTTTCCCACGATTTACGCATTTCGTTAAACTATTTGTAATTTTTTTTAATTTTTTTTTTGTTTTTTAGTTTTTATTTTACTGGGACGAATGGACGATTCAATAATAATGGAGGCTTCAACTTCTTGTTGCAAACTAAACAAGAAACCGGAGAAAATGGAGGAAAAATAAATATTTAAAGAAGAAATTGTTGCTATGACTATGTAAATTCTATAAAAGGTAATTAACTATTGAGATCATTTTTATTTATTTATTATACCCGTATGACTATATAGGCAAAGGGTATAATAAATTTGCCATTACGTTTGTGACGCAGAGAAGGAGGGGGGGTAGATATAGACTCAAGTGTATGGATCGGATCAGAATCGAAAAACAAATCGATTTAGCTATGTATGTCCGTCCGTCCGTCTGTCCGTCCGTCCGTCCGTCCGTCTGTCCGTCCGTCCGTCCGTCCGTCCGTCCGCACGATAACTCAAAAGCTAAAGGAGCTAGAATCTTGAAATTTTCGCAAATTCGTTTTTTTGCAATAGCCGTCATCGCTATTTAAATCCAGCCATTTTGGTCCATGGGTTCGGGTGGCTGCCATACAACTTCTTTTTTTATATGAGTATTTCTCTGTACCTATTACAGTTACGTGTCTGAAATTTTGGCAAAAGTAGTTTAGTTTTATGGCCAAAGTTTCTGTAAAATTTGGTTGGTCTGTTGCAGTGAGTTCGAGTAGCTGCCATACAACTTCCTGTTTTATATGAGCATTACTCTATACCTATTAATGCTGGGTGTCTGAAATTTTGCCAAAAATAGTTTAGTGTATTGGCCAAAGTTACTGCAAAATTTGGTTGGTCTACTGCAAAAGGTTCGAGGAGCTGCCATACAACTTCTTATTTTATATGAGCATTACTCTATACCTATTGAAGTTAGGTGTCTGAAATTTTGCCAAAAATAGTTTAGTGTAATGGCCAAAGTTACTGCAAAATTTGCTTGGTCTACTGCAGAGGGTTCGAGTAGCTGCCATACAACTCCTTCTTTTATATGAGCATTACACTACACCTAATAAAGCTTTATGTTTGAAATTTTGTCAAAAGTAATTAATGTTTATAAATGATATAATGTTTATAAAACGGTCATACGGGTATCCCAGAGTTGACACAGTCTACTCTACCACACTCTTCCTCGTTTTTATTATTATTATTATTGTATTGTAGCGCACACTTTAATACTTTGTTGTATATATAAAAAAGCGTGTTTTTAATGCATATTTAATTAATTTTATTTTTTTTTTTTTATATATTAATATTGTAAATAATTTATTTCCATTATGATGAAATAAATTACTTGAATTTTTATAATTTAAAAAAAAACTAGAAAAAAAAATAGAATAGGTAACTGTTTTGTGAAGAAATAAGGTTATGCAGTATTAAATCTGTGAGTTTAAAGTACATAAATCATTTTATTTTGAAATTTTTGCTTCGAGAAATTCTTGCATTAATTTGAATAAAAAGAATGAATGATGAGTATATAAAATATATTGAATTAGTTATTAAAAAATTTTTTTTGGGCTAACAGAAATAATTCGGAGTTAGTTTTTTATGGATTTAGTAAGATTGAGTTAGATAGATTTTAAAAGTTTTAACAGCTGGGTGGCAATGAGGTAAGAGTGTTGATCTTTCAACTTTTATTTGGTTTTCGACTCCACTCAGCTACCATTCGCCATTGGGTTCAATAAATGGCTTAATCAATAATTTAATTATATATCTTTAATAAAAATATATTAATATACCAATACAAACAAATTCAAAATATAAACAAATAATTTAATTGAATAATATAACTCACAAATATAGAATACTATATAACTCAAAAACAAAATTGAATTGTATTTATTGAAAATCTCACGTTTCTACATCTTATATGGCCTAATACTCTCTCATGTTTAATTTGTATGTGTAGTTCAATTGATCAGTTCTAATAATAAGAATATAATATTTCCCCCTGTTCCGACATGTACATATATAGTAAGGCTGTTTAGACTTTAACAGAGAACAATTAGAATGCAAAAGTTAGATAGTGGGTTAATACATTAAACTGATACCCTGACATCATAAATGTGTTTGCGACGTCGTGAATACAATGTCAGATGATCGTAAATGTAAACAACAAAACAGCAGATGAAGAAAAGAAAAAAAAAAAAAAGAGTCACTTTTGGCACCGAATCAACTCTCCAGAATGAGTCAATTGTTGAAAATAGTGCCTTATAGAAACGAGTCCTCTCCCGGTTTATTGTGAAATCACAACATAGATGCAATAACTTAAGTGATTGCACTATATCTAGAATGTTAAAACACAACTAGAACTCGTACAACCGAATTATAAATTCATTATAGCACATCCTGCAAAATCTCTGTCAAATCCACCATCGACATCGCGTTGACTATTAAAATAAAAACGAAAACGTTAAGCAATTTCTTTCCACCTGTCCGGTCGATGATACTTCCAAAAATCATCACTTGACAAACCGCTCTACTACAACCAAAGCGAACTCTTAAATCTTAAAATCAAAAAAACGGATTTCGTATTTAAACATCTCTACTTAGTGAAAATTAAGTTTCATGAAGAGCAGCACCTTACCTACCCACGTGGAATCTACCTATTCCACGTGTTAAGTAAACTCTTTTTTTAGCTTATGTAGGTTCCAATTTGAATTAAAGATAAAATTTTATTGATAAAAATCTGAAGAAATAACTATGCTACCTGAAATTATTTTAGTGCGTAAGCAATTTAGGTAAGTTCTCCTGATATGTATAACAATACAATCGGTATTTCTATAGACTCAACAGAAGTTTATTTTTGTATCGGAATGAACGTAGTTGAAAAGCGCTGTAATGGAGGGAGTATATAAACTCACATGTGTGAATTGGATCCTAATCGCAAAGTAAGCTGTTCTTGCTTGCAAAGACTAAATCTTTGATATTGAAATTCACTAAGTTTCCTTTTCCTTTTTTATTTGAGCAATACTCTATACATAATAAAGCTGATATCTGAAATTTTTTTAAAACAAGATAACTGTAATCGCCAACATCTGCACAAAATACATTTAGTGCAGTGCAAAAGGTTCGAAGAGCTGCCGTACAACTTAGATTTTCGTTTACCGAAAGTAAGAACGTCCATTACGTTATCCTAGAATTGACAAAGTAAATTAAATGAATATTTTCAATTTACAAATAAATAATTTCTAAATCATTTTGAGATTCTATATAGATTTCTTGAACAATTTATTGGAACTCTTAGACTAAACTGTTTTAAATATTACTTTAATTAAAAATATTTTCGTAACACCTTACTCTAATATTAAATCAAAACAATTTTTAATTATACAATTATCTTAGAAAAATAAATAAAAAATAATGATGAGTTGAATGTCCAAATGACATAATTACGAAAAAGTTTTATTTAAACTGCACAAAATAATTGCAAATACCTAATTCAATTTAAAAACTATAAGTAGTGAAAATTTTTTAGAAATTTTAAATAGCTGTTATATATAGATAGTTGTAGGTGTAATCAATCTAAATCCATTTAAAGTCACAGAGGTATATGGAAATACAATAAAATAAAAACAACCAAAATTACTCCAAAAATAGTTACTGTAACTCGAAAGCTTAAATAGTCTATGGCATAAAAAACAATTTTATAGAAAATGAATTGAAAAGCAGTTATTTCCAATTTTAAAACTTTATACACTCATACTATAACCAGAAAACGATCAATTTTTGTTCAATATTAGGTCTAATCACTGAATGCATGGTACAAACTAATGTTTGATTCAAAACAATAGCAGTAAAAAATAAAAAAAATAAGAAAACACTGAAATATCAAAAAACAAACAAACAAACAAATTGACTTCAAATCATGACTTGCGCTTTAATAGCACCAAATATATACCAAATATACCACATGTGTGCCAAGAGCTCTTCCTTTTTCATTGTACAGCTTTTTTTTTTTGATTTTTTAACTTTAAGTTTTGTTTAGCGATCTTTCATGACTTTAGAGCGAAGATTTTGTTGTTTTTGTTGCTGTTGTTACCATTGTTTATGTTGTTTAATGAATACCAGAAGCTGAAAATGAAGAAAAGATATAAAAATAAAATTTTTTTATTGTCAGTCGGTTTTAAAAGGCAAAAAAATACAAAAAAAAATAACAAAACAAATTGATGAAATATTGAGATTAATGATGAAAATTTATCAAAAGTTGTCCAATATGTATAAAAGTCGATTGATGCTAGTGTAGTTTGGTTTTGAGTTTTTTTATAAATTATAATTAGTGGGTGGAAAACCAAAAAAAAAAAACAAAATTTTAAATAAATTAATCTGTGAAATTATGAAATTGTATATTTAGATTTTAATTAGTTAAAAAATGTGCAAGTCTTGAAGTCTGAGATTTTCATTAGTAACAATATAAGATACAAAATTTACATTGAAATCTAAATATTTTTTTCTTAAATTTTGAACATTTTTCTCGAATCATATTTGCCACAAGCAGTTAGAAATTAGTTCTCTGACCCTTAAAGAATTTAGATATGAAACATTAGCTTGGAAAGCTTAAGTAACTTTTATGGGACTTCATTTCTTTAGATATTTTTTAAAAACTTACTGTTCAACCTATAATATATTGTTTTTTTTTAAGTTATAACTGTTCAACTGTTAGGCTTATAACCCAGTCTAGCATAGATCATATTTTTTTTTTTTTTTTTTATTACTTTTCCACTCCTTTAAGGAGTATAGGGCATTCACCAAGTTTCTTTAAACTAGGTTTCAATTTCTTTAATCATAATAATCACTAAGGCGTTGATTACTCGGCTGTAGCTATTGTATAAGGTTATGAAATATGAATGCACAAATGTTAACTTTGTGCGCCATCTATAATCTAACACAAGAATTATTTATATATTTTTATTAAATCTTATTTTATATTACGATATTAACTATTACGGTATAATTATACATTTTTAACGATATTTTTTTATAAGATATGATCTGACAGGGGTTTGAACCCGATCATATTCCACATAGATCATATTATTATATTTTAATTTTTTAAAAATTGATCTGAATGAATCCACATACTATTTAAGCATGAGATAGTAATAGGCCTTATCACATGTAGAAATGTTTAAGATTTTCAATAGATACAAATACAATTCTATTTGTTATACATAGTAATAATTTAATTTAGGATTATGAGGTATATATCCTATATCTGTGAGTTATAAATTATTAAAGTAAATTATTTGTTTATATCGCTATATTAATGAATTTTTTATTAAAAATATTTAAAAATAATTAGTGGTTATGCCATTTATTAGAACCCATTTGTGAATGGTAGGTGAATCGAATGTGAAAACTAAATAAAATTTACCGGGAATCGAACCGAGGCCTTTCGAATTCGTATAACTCAAAGTTTGGCACTCTAAGTACTGTGCCACCCAGCCTAGATCCTCTACACTATTGGTACATATTGGAGCACATTTAAAAAAGAAAATTATAACAAATCTGCGTAACATAAAATTGACATTGTGCAAATCAAAGCTTTGATACAAAGTTGTCTGGCAACAAAAAACGCAGGACTATAAAAGAAAGATGAGTTATAAACACTATTTATACCAATATTATAAAAAATTTACAAAACCAATTTATTCATTGATCGGCTCTAATAAGCTTTCATTTCAATTCCTTTAAAAAACTTAAAAATCTTTGAAGCCCTTGTAGAATCTGTGTGATTTAAAATACCTTATTCCAAATTTTCCTAAGGAATAGGAAAAAAAAAATTTAGAAGTCTAAAAAAATGGCATTGAACTTTTTGGGATCATCAGTTTAGAGGGCAAACTTTGAGTTGAAACACCATTTTTTCTTTGAATTTTCCAATTTTACTATATGAATTCAACTAATACATTTTTTAATGTATTTCGTTCGGATCTTCGGTTCGCAAAATATTAATAACGGTTGTTGGATTGTATATATTTTGTTCCCAAGATATTAATAACTTTTAAAAACAAATTAACAGGCAGTGGTAATACGTATAACTGTAAATATTTTGCAAATGATGGGAAATGGCTATTTCTTCCATGTTAAAGTCTGACAGAGTAACAAAGCATCGCCTCAGTAATATTTTCGTATGTCCGAGAATATGTGTGATCTATATAATGTTTTTTGGCACATTTTGGCACATAAAAATGTGCTTATATAGTTTCACTCTGTTCGTCCGCATGTCTGTCCGTCTGTGCGTCTGTCTGTCTGTCAAAATTCGAAGTTCCAAAACTATATATCAACTTATGTCAAAGGATTTTTTAAAATTTTAAGGGGTTCCTTAAAATTGAAGAAATTTGAATTGAAGAAAGTATTGTGTCCATTTTTGCATAGATAATAAGATTCTAAGAAAATTTCTAATATTTGAGGAAGACACAATTTAATTCTTAAAACTTCAAAATGTTGGAAGGTGGTAGCTGGGGTTAGATTCTCGAGAATCATCATAATTTTGCTTAGTAAAAATGTGAGAATCTTACCCATTGAAGGACTTACCTATTAGTAATTAAAAATTTTCCATGTTTATGTATCAGTAACAGCAGTACATATATTACCAAAACTAAACTTTGAAAACCGTTGGTTTTTTACATATCCTGGTTTTTATAATTAAGGTCTGTTTTGGTTTCTCTAATAGATGTCCCGTGATTTGTTTTACTTTTCAAATCTGTCTCTTCCTAAATATCTGTGATCGTATTTTATACAAATTCTTATAAAGATATAATAGCTTCAAATCACTTCCTTGGTTTTGATTAGGATCATGAATCATGATATATACAATATATTCAAACAAATTTTAATTGAATATAAAAATATACGTTAACTTTAAATTTTTCACAATTTAACTACCTTTTTTATATGCTATTTTATATGTATATACATATAATATATATATAATATAAATATATATGCCTAAAGGGTTATAAAAAAAGATCTTATCAACGATGACTTCATTAGAATAATTTTTAGAAAAATAATTTATAACAAAGCCATAAATACAAAAAAAAAATACTCTAACCTAATGTACTCTGTATAATTACATATACTTTTAATTGGATAATTTCTCACCTTTTAAAAATCTTTTTTCATTACAGGTAAGAAATGTGACAATGCCAAAGACCAGAAGTTATTTGTTAACATTATTTATTTGTTTGATGATTTTTTTATTTTGTCAAATTAGAACTAGATAGGGTGTACTACTACTATAAGATGTTTATCTTTAAATAAATTGTAAATTGAATGAATTGGAGAAAATCATAAATCTTGAAGTGTTCAAGTCATCAAAATGATTTTGTTATAAATATCAAAATAAAAAAGGTATAAAAAAAAAGTATTTCACTTTATATTATTTTAATTTTAACACCTGTAAATCTATAGTTATTAACCATTTTTTTTTATCATCATTTTTTTAGAGATATGAGATAAGACTTTCAAAGAGCCTTTCTTCAAAATTATTGAAAAAAAAAATTGATGGAACTAGTGATTGAATCAATTCACTCAATTGGTTTTTTTTAATAGGGGATTAATTGGTTTCTCGTTACAAAGTTCGAGAGGTGAGTTAATTTTAGGTGTGATTATTAAATTAATTGTAAAAATTTTCTATAATTTTAGTGAAATATATTTTTATGAATTGAACAAAATGGTTATCAATGAAAAATGAGTAGTCAATCAAAATGATGAAATTAAGATTAAGAATAAAATTGCTTATTAATAAAAGTTAAACTTTCATTAAATTTTCGTAAGGAATTAACTTTGTTTCACTGGGACTTCTATGCAACAAAGATCCGGAAGAATGTAATTTGTTTATTGTTCTATATAGAACTTTATTGTATTATTTTAATAAAAAGATGGATTAGATTATGAAATGGCTTCAAAGATGAGGAAAACGTTGCCCACAATTAAACATGAATTTTGAACTGAATGTCTGTAGTAGGTTCTCCTTAATCTGTTGGTTATTGTTGATTAGAATTTTTATTGCATTATTTAATTTTTTGTCTAGAAATTAACTTTGATTTGGATGAATTTTCTAATTCAAAGTTCTAAAGTTAAGGTTCTCCTAAGCTAAGTTCTTAAGCTAAGCTAAGAAGCTTATGAGTTAGATTCCTTCTGCTTTTACATAGAGGTTCGACAAAATACCAGTTTAAGTTTTTATGAAATTATGATAGAAAAATTAATTAAAACGAGTTGCAGGATGAGTGTTTAATCTTTTAGAATAGTTTCTATTATTTTGAGTAACGGAACTATATAGCCTCAAAGTTTATCTTAGTACTGTTCATCTTGTTGTATGATGTCATAATTTCCTGAACTATAGTAGCATGAATTTGTAACTTAAAACCCTATTTTTATAATAACTAACGTGTTAAAAGTTTTAACTATATTTAGAATTTTTTTCGATGGATATAAAACCTATTCATTAAATTATCCACGTAAACTAAAGGCAAAAGTTAGGAAAAGTTAAAGATTAAATTTATTGTTTGGTAACACATTTTTTCTATTTAAATTATTCACGATATTTAAATTTATTTTCGTCTAGAAGCACTTCAAATTCGTCAAATTGCTTTTAATGTCTGTGAAATTTTCTTGAACTGATACATTAATGTTACAGTGGGAAATTAGTAGAAGGGTAAAAACTGTTAAACTATTCTAGATACTTGAGATTGTAGTTTCATTCTTCTATCAACTTTTAACTTTCTACCTGATTTTTGAAGTATAGAGGACGGTTATTAGTTTGACGGTTTTATCAAATCTGAGTGTTCTTCGTAATTCTCAGTAAATTCCCAATATCCATAAGAAATATTCATAAACCCAAGGGTAATACTGAACTGAAAATTACCCAAAACTAATAATTGCATATAGTATTGTTTTTTAAAATTCTAAAGTGTCAAAGTATATCTTGCCTTCAGTAAGACGGATTCAAACCCTTGTCGGATCATATCTAAAAAAAAATGATCTGAAAAAAAGATGAAAATATAATATAAAATATTCCCGCTCCACCTGGAAACGAAAGGCTGAATCTTATCCCAATGAATTTAGCAGGGAAATGTTTATAAATCAATCGATAATATTCAGTAAGAATATTTAAAAAACCAAAGGCATCTAACGCCACCTTTTCTGTTTCTGAAAATCAGGGAGAACAAAGGTAGAGCACACAGTTTAGATAACTTGCACTTGCCTCCTAAACTTCACGTCCTGTAATTAGTTTTTTATTTTCAATATTATTTTAATAAAATATTTGAAAAACCCGTGCAACTCTGGGAAGCGAGAAGCTCTGGTTGTAAGATTAAGTAGTATATAAAATTAAGTATTCTATATTATAATTTAATTTGCATAATTTAAGTATAGTACTCTATTAACTAAAAACTTATTTTAAATTAACTATATAAACCATTTAGCTCTGTAAACTAAATTAATTTGGAAAGTTTAATTTTTATTATAAAAAAAAACTACATCTGATAATAAGTAACCAATACGTCACTTACAATAAAATAGAATGAATCATTTCTGATAATTTAATAATCCATAATCTATACCGATTTTAATTAAATCGTTTCAAAATCGGTAAATTTAAAACAAATCTTTGGACAAATTGTTAATAAAAATTTAAGCACTTATAAAAAAAAAAATAAAACAAAATTGTAAAATCTTGTAATACAAATCAAAAGACTTAAGAGAGAAACAATTTTATTAGTTATCAATTTTTAATTAAAAAAAATCAACGTTTATTCTCTTTATTTAATCAATTCAATTTATATTTAGAACAATATATATTAATTATATATATATATATATATATATATACAAAATATTATTATATATATATATTAAATATATATTATCAATATATATATTTAAGAATCTTTAAATTAGTATTCTATATTGAACTTCAAAATAAAAATTTAAGTTTATTTAATAAGAAAATCTAAAAAAAAGAAAAACAAAATACGTTTATTATTATTATTTAGTTAACTACTTAATAAGCTACTAACTATTTTTAAAACAAGAAATAGTAAAAAATTAAAAAAAAAGACTTAAAAAAATAAAATAAAAAATAAAATAAAAAAATTCTTCGCGAATTAAAACTCAACTCTTGTCTTACCTAACCAATTTAAGATGGCGCATATTCTTATATAGTTAAACATATTATATATTATTATTATGTGTGTACATTGAATATTATGTACTTCAGTTATGGAGTGATGATAGATTGCGTCAAGTATTTCTTCTGTCAACCGTTTAATATGTTTTTGCAAGTTTTTATATTTTGTTTTATATAACTTTATACATATACATACCAGATATAAGTATCTTAAGATTCTTTTTTTTTTTGTGAAGACTTATAACTCCTGGATTAACTCTTGTTTTTCAGTTGTTGTTGTTGCATTTTTTTTTTTAAATGCTTCCCAATAAAGTATAAATGGCGGCAAGACATGGATGACAAAATCAGTTAAAAAAAAAATAATTATTCCATACATCAAAACAGAAATTCCGAAAATTAAAATCAAAAAATAAAATTAAATAAGAAATGTAAGAAATTCTATTACAATTCGTGATGAAACAAAAAAGCTGAAATGTTAACTAAAAACAAAACCCTACATTGATTAAAAGAAGCTACAAGAAGGCAACAGCAATATACACAATATAAACAGATTCAAATTTTTGTCAATTTTGATGTCCTTTCATCATAATATCAAAGTTAAAAAAAAAACTCTTTTAAATTAATTCAAAGGATTTGCCGGTTTTAAAGATTTCGTTGCAAAGGTCTTTGGCTTTAGCTTAAGTTCTTTTTTTTTTTTTTTAGGTTTTTTCCGTCTGTTCTTGGTTTTTATCAATTCTTTATATAAGAATAATTGCATTTGGAATAAGTTTGGCTCGTGAAAATTGTAGATTACAATTCATTCAACAAAAAAATAAACTGTTTTTAAAAAATTCAAAATTAAAATCAAACTACAATATTATATATTATAATTAAATTATTCGTTCATTTCGGAATTCGGTATCTTTTGATCATTATTCGAAACATTTTTTAATTTATTAAATATTATTTAAAAAAAATATATATATTTTTTTATTAATATAAATGTGATTCGTATATTATAGAATACGGATTATATTTTAATAATTGATTTGTGAATTGTGATCCTTTGATGTAAAAAACAGGATCCGATTCAAATTTAACGAACAATATTTTGATGGAAGAAAAATGTTTTATATTACGATTTTAATGATTGCTAAACTTTTTCTATATGCTTTTTTTCGTAAAATTAATTCGTTAGAGTTTTTTGTCGTCAGTCGTAATAATGTCTTCAAGCTGCCTAATATTCTTTATTTTTAACAAACTAATTATAAGAATATAAAAAATTATTATTTATTATAAAATATTTATATGAATCGATTAAAAATTGCAAATTTTGAACATGTCTGACTGAGGTCCAACTATTGAGGAAAGCTATAAAAGTATTATTAGTTTTGCACGCATTCACTAACAGACGTGGAATTATGACCCCACATCGACAAGTCATCAAGAGCGCATATTTTTAAGTGCGGGTAATAATTTTTAGAAGTATGAATAACGACAAACTGGGTACTTTCTCTTAAGAAAACTATCATCCATTAAGAGATGAACGACTACGTCTCTGAGTTGAATCGAATTAATTGGTAAACAAATTTTATTAATTCGAATCATAAATAGTTAAGCTTGAAATAAATCAAATATACACTATTTTATGATACTTAGTTTCCTATTTTAGTTTAATGAAGCTTTCAAATTAAAATTTAGATTTATGAAACTTATTTTTATAGTAAACAGACAGCTACTGGAAGTCAAAATCCCACTAGCATCGTTGTTATTATATATTTGTCTACCATATTCTATTAAAATTCGAAACGATTGGCTCAGTTCTCAGCAAACTTTAATCGAATATCATAAAAACTATATTATCTTATAATTATACCTTAAAATATATTTATTTATGTCCTAAAGAAACCCCTGTTCAATTGCACAAAGAGTCATTGTACAGACGCTGAGTTTAATTTTGTTTTAATACATTAATTTTGCATTTTGTTGCCTTTTTCCTCAACACCTAGCGGAAGAACAAAAGACGCGTTTTTTTTAAAGGAATTCTCAGGGTAAGTTCACTCCTCTATTTTATTTTAAAAGCCAATTGATAAATATAAAAGTGTTACAAAAGAACTTCCATATTAACTAACTTTTTAATCACTGTTTATCACGAGGCTTGTTCCTGTTTGGATCATAAAAATCTGAATTTTCAAGGATTTAAAATAATGGAGGCAGCAAATTAATAGCTGACTTTTCTGATAATTAATAATGCCCATATTTTTCTTTTTTAAATTTATTTTTTAAAATGCTGTCAAAAATTTTCCTTTTAATGATTTGTCGATTTAATTCTTATGACTTATTTTACAAAATTCTTTTTTTATCGACAGTGATCTTTAAAATTATTTAAATCTATTTATGGAAAAATTCTAAATTTTTCTTTCTATTTTAAAAACTTTGTAATTAAAATAAATTTTAACATTTAAACATATATTTTTTTTAGAAAATAAAAAAACAAAAATAATATTGAAAAATTTCAAGAATTTAACATATTATTAAAAATTATCATAAGACAGCCTTAAATTTAACTTTCAATTTAAAAAGACAGAGAAATAATTTATATGTATATGTACAAATTATAAAAAAAATATTACAACACATTAATTGATCATGGCTTAAAGAATCCTCTATGCAATAATAGCACAATAAAAACAAAAATAGTTTCTGAAAATACTCCACCATTCAATACAATTTTAATTAATGAAAATATACAGAGTTACCAGCTAATAAAAATTTAGAAAAAGTTTAAAAATGTTTTTTAGTTAAGTAATCAAAGTTTTAAAAATGATTTATTTTAAACTTTAAATAGTTCCTTAATCCGAGAACTGCACCTATTTAGTTCATTAACAGTTTGTAATTACCAAAGATACTTTTTAAAAAAAAATTCGTTTGCTTCTTTCAAGTTACAGAAATTTTTAAACTTGGGAATGCAAAGGGAAACTCATTCGCGAAAATTAACAGAAAGATTTATTACCAGTCGTATTCATCAGTCTAGAAACTATTGTCTGCATGACTAATTTAATATTTAGAAATAAGAGCTTGCAATTATGCTATGTTCCACCATAGTTTCTATTTTAATTAATACATTAATGAATAAAATTACCATTTTGTTAGATTAATTGTTACAGTTGAATCAACTGTTATAAAGTTGAATTAATTAACTGATCTACGGTAGTCTTATTAAAGGTAACTTAACTAGTAAGTGATAGTTTTTAAAAGAATATTTACAGTGATACAGTTGTATGCATCACAGCAATTCCCCACGGCCGACTTTTGCAACAACCCAATCCTATGAAGCCTTACTTTGTATTTTGTTTTGAAGCCTTATTTCGTTTTTGAAGAAAAATGTAAGGTTCAGGGCTTTAATTGAATGCCCAGGTTCTATGGATGTAAAAGATTTAGTTCTGAATAATTTTAATTTTTTTAAATATTTAGAGAATTTTCCACTTTATTTAAATGATTTCAAAAGCTCAAGTATTTGACAAGAAAAATTGCAAGAATTAAGATGGATACTTGAGAAAATTGCAGGAAACAACTTTAATATAAAAGCCAATTATTTTTCCCCTTAATTTAAAGCCAATTTTTGGCATATATAAACTGTATTTGTTTGCTCTTAGCTGTGCATCCTCCTATTTAATAGTAAATATTTTTACAATTGAAATTTATTTTATATTCAATGAAAAATAGAAATTCAAAAGCCTTTACAGGTTAATAACAACAGGATACCAATTGAATTTAGAACAATTATGCAACGGAATTCAAAAGGAATTCATTAATTAAAATTACTTTAAAATTTTCTTTTATTTATCATAAATTAGTAAAAAAAATAAACCAGTTATTAATAAATATAGTGGGTTGTTAATACAAAATATGAGTTAATGGTGACACAGCGGTTAGAGTGACGACCTTTCATCCTAGTAAAAGTGAAAAAAACTTTTCTGGTTTTCGACTCGACTCAGCTACCATTCGCCATTTGGTTCAAATTAATGGCTTAATCAATAATTATATGTTTTTAATAAAAAAATACATTCATATACATACACAAATGCAAAATATAAACAAATAATTTAATTGAAATATATAACTCACAGATATAGAATACCATATAACTCAAATACAAAACGTTACAACATAAACAAAAATGGAATTGTATCTATTGAAAGTCTAAAATGTTTGTACAGGTCATAGGGTGTAGTACTATCTCATGTTTAAATTTCGAAAATCGTTTGATCAGTTCTAATAATAAGAATATAATATGACCCCCTGATGGTATAGACAGACTTATTTCCCTTATTGTTGAACAGTTAGCGCTTAAAAAAAAAAGTGTAATAAATTTTTCACCCAACTACTCCATTAAAGAATAGAAAATATTTCAATTTATCCGCTATTAAAAAAAGTTGCCGATATCGATTTTAACTCATTCTGCCATTAAGGATTTTTGATTATACAAAATTAAGAAGGTTACTATTATTACTAGTAATAAAGAAAATTACTATAAATATAAATACAGATATTAGGTCTTCTTTTTTTCCTTTTTTTTAATTATTTGTTAAATGAAGATGGGGTGACTAATATGATTAATTTTAATTAAGCTTTCGATGTGTTAAAAAATTTGATTAAATTGATTACATTCATAGTAACCATCTGGCAACACTTTAATATTTCAAAAATATTTTATAGATATTGATTCATGGTATTTTAATGTGAAAAATTCTTAGTCAGAAAAAATAAATATTTTTTTTTGATTTTTTTTTAATAAAATTTTATAGACAATTAATGTTAATTTTATTTATGTCTTTGTTTTTGTTTTTTTTTTTATTTTAAATAATTGCATTCTTAACAGAATTTAATTGCAACTTAAATTGCATTTATAATCATTATGATGACATCCAAAACACATAATAAAAAATAAAATAAAAATTCTAAATTTTTGTAGCTATGATGATTTGCGCGTGCACGCAACAAAACACAAAATAAATATAATCATAAAAAAAAATACCTTAAAGGTAAGACATTTAAACCTGATTCCCTATACCTTTATAGTAAATGTGCGTCAGTTATTATATTTAAAAAATAGAAATAAATGAATTGTATAAAATGAAATTGAAAATTATAATTGTGTCCTCTATTTATGTGTCTTTTGGATTAAAGTAGTCAAAATATTCAATAATTTTTTATTTTAACCTTGTTGTTGTTTTTCTTAAAGATCACATCTTTATGGTGAATTTGTCCCCGGAGAAAAATTCTGTGATTGGAATTATTAAAAGGTTGATTAAGAATAAATCATTGAATGTTAATAAGTAAAAACATACAATGTATTTGTGGGTCGCACCATAATACCTAGTACCTTTAATCCTGTATATGCATACAAGTGTATATGTCTTACATTAAATTTTATAAATGTTTTAAGAAGTTCTATATTTAAATAATCATTTACAATACTGGATATTTTGATTAATCATACGATAATTCAGATTAAAATACTAAAATGATCTATTGCTGAGAAATTGTATCGTAGCACACATATGACAGGTAAAAAGAGTATACTAAATTTGCCACTACATTTGTGACACAGAGAAGAAGGGAGTGTAGATATAGACTCAAGGTATGGATTGGATCAGAATCAAAAAGTAAATCAAACTTACTATGTATAACTCAAAAAATGAAGGAGATAGGATTCTGAAATTTCCATAAATTCGTCTTTATGCAATACTAATCCAGAGAGTTTGCTCCACGGATTCGAGTAGCTGCCATACAACTCTTTTTTATATGAGCATTAACCTATAACTAATGAAGCTGGATGTTTGAAATTTTATCAATAGCAATTAACTTTAGTGGCCAACGTCTGAATAAAATGTAGTTATAGTTGAAAAATTTTCTTTCGTACATGATTGAAAGTTTAATAAGAAGTGTACTTAAAAGTTTGCCAAAACTAATTAACCGGAGATATTATGTCTTTATCAAGGTCATACGAGTTTCATATTTCTAAGATTATGTGGATGGTGGATGGTTCCTGGGTTCATTTTTTTTCCGGTATAATAATGTATTCGTGGAACTCAATCTGGTTTTAGATAGCCTCAAGTAATAAATACAGCTATGATATCTAAAAAAAAACATTATTTCTTATAAAATGAGTGCACTAGTGAGTGACGCACCCGTAATACTCTTTACATGTAATCTACAAAGGTTGTCCACAATTAAATACACATTGACAATATTTTGTTTACAAATGCTATCAATTAAAAAAAAAATTTAATCTGACAGATAGCTCAGTGGTTCAAGTGGCAGCTTTTCAATGGAAAAGTCTCGGCTTCCAATGCTTGTCAGATCATATCAAATAAAAAAATTTTACAATTTTTAATTTATATCATAATATAAAATTTGATTAATAACCTTATTATACCTCTGACAGCTAGTGTTTTTTAATAAATATGCAATTTAAATTGTGTTTAATGAAGAATAAAAAATTATTTATTTATTTATATTTTTAATAGTTGAATTGTAAATTCTGTATTCTAAAAAATTAATATAGCCCTACTTTACAAATAGCTCTTTATTTTATTTTGAAACTCTTCAATATTTGACATTTGAATACGTTTAAGAATGCGACTGCGTTACGAGAGCGTCTATTGTAGATAATTTTGTGTACAATTCAGTTAATTTAACTTTTGTGTGACATTAGGCTGCGTGTAGAGAGCTTCGCTACTCGCATTCATTGTTCCTTTGTTTTTATAGTTAAATAAGAGTATTACAATCTGATAAAGGTCCTGGTAGGCGACGGTTTAATTAATATTCCAAAATCTAATGTGATTTCCAATATTAAAAAAATAAAAAAAATAAAAATAAATAAAATTAAATATATATATAAACCATATATATACAAATTAAAAATTTTCATTCACAATTTCAAATGTAAGAAATATTTTGAAAATTCTTAGAAACTAGTAATGATTAAAACACTCTTTTATAATTAATTGAATGGAATTTTAAAGAATACCGATGGCACAAAATGAGCAGGTTACAAAAACTTATTGTAAAGTACACCCACAAAGAAATTTCATTATTTTATACAAGTTCCATACAAGAATTGTTATTAAAATTATAACAATTGGTAATACATATTTGTAATAATAAAAATTAAGTGTCTTTTTATTGATCATTATACAACATCCGTATACCAATATTGTATTTGTAAAATATTTGCTTATTTGCCCTTATTCATCCGTTTTCAAAAGTCCAACTTTTTGAGAAACAACTGAGAGTGAAAGAGAAAGAAAGGAATTAAAAAAAAAGCAACAAAATCAAAAAAAAAAGGGAAAATAAAAAAAAAAATCAAAAATGATGTGAAGTAATGTGACTCCAAGATTCTTAAAATATTCAAACAATTCCTTATTTGTAAGCTGTTTGATCTGGTCGATATTTTTTTCTTTCTTTGGATCTCTTGGACAAAACTTTTTCTCATTTGTGTCTTCTTGTGTCTACAAAAAAAAAAACACATGGAGAAAAAAAATGAAGCGCGTAAATGTAAACTTTTTGTTTGCAAAATGATGTTGTTGTTGTTATTATTTTTATAAATCTTTAAATAAAATTTAAAGTAAAGTTTTAAATCATCGAATGAATAAAATATGTAATGCAAGATTCAGATCAAGTTTTTTATGTATGTAGGTATATAAAATTATAGGGAGCACCACGAAATCCCAAAAAAAAAAATCCTATATGCCAAAATCAAAAATTAAAAAAAATCCCAAATTACAAAATTCCAATTTTTAGTTAGTTATAAAATCAAGGTTATATCATTTTGCAGAACATTTATATTTACTCGTAGTATGTATGTGTATGTACATATGTTAGATTTTGAATTAGGTAGGATTTTATTGGAGCTTACAAAATCATAGTTATGCGGCTTTTACAGACTGTATATATATATATATATGTTTATGCATAACAGTTTAGGCAAGATTCTGAATTAGGAGGAATTTTAGAATTGAATTTAAAAGTAGTGTTATCGCTTTTTCCAGAATATTTATATATATTTTTATGGAAGATTCTGAGTTAGCAGAGATTTTAGAGTTGGTTAGAAAATCAGGGTTTCAATAATTTGTTTAGCGGGGGTTTTGGGGGCGGCATCCCCCACTATTGGAAGTTCTTTAAAATATGTATTAATATAAAAAAATACATAGGAGGAATTTTATATGTGTTTATAAAACAAATTATGATTACGATAGTGGTTTGGAATTTTGGGATTTTGATGTTTGGGATTTTGGATTTTGGGATTTCGAATTTTGGGATTTTGAATTTGGGATATTGTATTTGGGGTTTTGCATTTGGGATTTCCTACCCAACCCAAATTATATAAACAAATCAAGAATCATATATAGATGCATATTATTATGTTGCAAGATATTTTATTTATATATATATATATATATATATATGACATATAATATATATTTATATGTACATAGATTTGTAATATTTTTACCTTTTTGATGATTTCCGACTTTATATGAAAAAAATTGTTTTATTTTGTATATATGGTAATGTATGTATAGTATGTATGTATTTATTCATTTTGAACATAATTTTTATGTATATACATACATATATATATATATCTATATGTAATGTAATTTTTAAATATTTTTTATAAAATATACAAATACAAATACAAATATATAATTCTAAGATTTTTGAACTTGTGATTCAAAGTAAAAACCGATTAACTTGGTAAAAAGAATTTTGTACTAATTGTACATCCATTAAGGTAATTAGATCGGTTCTTTTTGTTTGTTTTCTTGTTTATTTTATATATATATATTTTTTCTTATATTTATATAAACCAGTATATATACAGACTTTATATAATTGATATAAATATATACAATATACATATTATATAAAAAAGATTCTTTTGACAAGTTTATTTAATTATTTTGTATTTTTTCTTATGTAGAAATTACAATAATTTGTGTTTATATTTAATTTAAATGTTGATAATTAAAAGTTAAATTAAATAAATGTTTTTTTTTTTGTTTTTTTTTTAATTCATTTTAGGAATCATGTATATTATGTGACTAAATTATATATTAATGGTGGTCATGGGCGTATTATCTGTAGTAAGTACTAGTGATTTCTACATTGTATGAACAGAGTAACCTTCTACATCTTATATTCTTTGAATTTAATTGAAATATTCCATTGAAGTTTATTTTCAACTGTAAATTGTTAGAGCCAATGAAAAAAATTTTAATTATTTATCTAGAGTTGTTTTATATTTAATTTTTTTTTTTTTTTTATTTTAGAATAGAAAGGAATTCATTTCGGATTTTATTAATCATCAATGAAAATGGACAATCAATTCATTAAATAAATTGATAGAGATTTATATCCCTATTATTTACTGGATGTAAATGTAAATAAAAAACAAAATTATCTTTCATATCATGTATTAAAAATAATGTAATTAATTTATTTTTAATTAAATTTAATAAGAAAAATAATTTTTCCGATAATTTTTTATACATATATTTCATTTTAGTTGTTTTGGAATATGGTGTTAAGAAGCTATAATAAAATAATAAAATTTTATAGGAAACTAATTAAAGAAGTGGAGGGAGAGGTGGTATTACACTATACTAAACACAATAAATAAAATTATAGCTCTTATCGGAGAATATACGTTCATATTGAAAAGAAACTAATAATAGTAGAATAGTAGCAGAATAAAAGTAGATTAATCAATAAAATGCAAGTTGCCAGTTTATATTGCATTTGAAGATATTATCTGAGATACCGATTTCATAAGTAGAAATTCAATATGGAAAGCACTTGAAATAAATTGAAATATCTGATTAAACCATTAACATTATAAAGAACCTCTAGAACCTACTCCACAACTAAAGTACTGGTCAACAATTAAGTAGAATAAGGATGCTCACTATCTCCAGTACTATTTAAGTGAAAATTCTGCAATCAGATTCTCAATTATCAGCGCAACTATACCTTTACAACTTCAAATTGGGACTAAACAATTTCAAATTGGAACTAAACAATTGCAAAAACTTTAGACGTAAAGAAATCAACTGCCTATCGACAGGTGAACAACCAACAAATATCCGCAGAGCAACGTGGTGGTAAGCGGAGAATAAAAATAACTAATGAACATCGAGTATTTATTGAAAGTTATATTGAGAAGAATCCTAGAATAACTTTGAAACAACTATGAGATAAATTCCAAAATAATCATCAAATTGTTGATTCTACGGAATGTTTGAGAAAACACTTAGATGGATTACTGTATACGTTGAATAACATTCGAAGAGAGCCAGAAGAGCAAACGTTGAAAGCAATAAAATAAAACGATGTGATTACGTTCACAAACTTTTAGAACATCAATCAAACAATGAAACAATGCACCATACTCTACATGGATGAAACTAATTTCAATTTATATATATCGAGAACCAAAATAATTCATGCGTCGTTGTCTTCGGAATGCTCAAAATATATATAGAACCTCAATCGTAATGGTTATTGTTAATGCACTATGTCATATTGCCATTGAGGAAGTATTGCTACAAGAAGGATTTCTTAATAATCTAAGACACGCACCATATAGTCCAATGTTAAATGCAATTTAATATGTTTGCTTAAACTTAAAATCTGGAGTCAAAAGTGATTTATCTATCCAATTACCGCGAATCCTAGCTGATGAAGGTGGATCAAATTTAACACAAACAGAGTTTCGCCTACTACGGCTGGAACATATAATTCGCGTAAACATAACTACGAAGGTTACTGTTCCTAATTGTAACCGGCACGACGCTCATATTCAAAAATTTATACCGCACGCGATAAATATGAATGATATGTCTTTTTAATTCATAACTGCATTAATACATTTTTAATAAATATATTTTAAATTAACTGCAATAAAAATTATTTATTTTTCCCCTTTTGAAATTGTTAAGTCTCAATTTGAAATTGTTTATTCATATTTTGAAATTGTTTATTCCCATTTTAAAATTGTTTAGTTCCAATTTGAAATTGTTTAGTCTCAATTTGAAGTTGTAAAGGTGTAAATCATCCTCATAAAGTAGCAATTTCGCTAGATGAAAGCGTCCCATTATCAAGAAAAAAGAGCTTAATAATCAAACTTCCAAAAGAGGGAGTCTTAACATATTGTGACCATTTTTAGAGAAATAACTTTACCTAATGCAATAAACAAAACAGCATTAATAATTAGAATGGAGATCACCACTTTATCTATTGTTCATAGATTTCAAGAAAGTCTTTTATAGCATAAACGTATTGCAGTATGTAAAGCACTAAGAAGAAGAGGAGTTCCACTAAAATTATACATTTTTAACTTTCTTTTTTTGGTTTTTTTTGGTTAAACTGTTAGGCTAATAAGCCTGTTTATACCATAGGGAATAGGGGGGTCATTATATTATATTCGTGTTATTAGAATTCTTAATGAATTCCAAATTGAATTTAAAAAAGAGATAACATATAGAAATGTCTTAGATGTTCAATAGACACAATTATATTTTTGTTTATATTGTAATATTTTGTATTAGAGTTATATGGTATTCTATATCTGTGAGTTATATTATTCAATGAAATTATTTGTTTATATTTTGCATTTGTTTATATTGTTATATTAATGTATTTTTTATTAAAGATATATAATAAATAATTATTGATTAAGCCATTAATTTGAACCCAATGGCAAATGGTAGCTGAGTTAAGTCGAAAACCAGAAAAGTTTTTTCATTTTCGCTGGGATCGAAACTGGGCCTTTAGCATGAAAGTTCGGCACGTAACCACTGTGCCACCCAGCCGTTAAATCAATTCTGCACCACCCATATCATCAATTCTTTATATTTCAATGAACAAGTCTCAGTTATCCAAAAAGGTCAATCAAGCAGTACATTTCAATCAAAAGTAGAAGTGAAACCTGACTACCCAATTTCCCTCTTACTATTCACAATAGACCTGGATTACATAATGAAAGAGGTCTGTTCGTTGAAGAGAGGAATCCAGAAACACCAAGCTAAAGATTTTTTGGTCACGCGTAAAAGGGATCCTAAGGGTAGCAAAACCTGGCTAACTTCTTTTACTATTAACAGTCGGCTACAGGCATTTATAGTAGAATAGCGCATCAAATAAGGAAAAATAAATGCAAATGAATAGGGCTTGCTATACAAAAATACCAATGATACATAGCGAAAATGACCTTTGAATAGAACCCGCGAAGATTCAGAAAACGTGGTCCGCTGAGTAACACCTTGCGTACAATTATTAATTATAAATTTAAACTTAAAAGATATAGCCTGAGAGAGTGCAAAAACAATAGCACCGAACAGAGTTCAATGGAAATTCTAGTGGAGGCCCTATGCCTAAAAGAAGTAAGAAATGTTAGTAAAACATCTTTTAACAAAACTAGGTTTCATTAATAATTCTTTGAACCAAACAACTATAGTTCGGAGAACCTTAATTTACGTTTTCAAATTTCCTTACATATCTAATTTAATAATATTAATGGTTTTTATGTTTGGATTTTTTGATAATCCTTTTCAGAAACTTAACCCTACAATTTTTTTAATTTCATTCGAAAACACGTTGTATACTATAATAGCTAAACAAATAAATTAAATTCAAATTTCGATTTTAGGCCCGTTCCACTAGAACAATTCCACTAGACACAATTCCACTAGAAACAATTCCACTTGGCATAATTCCACTAGACACAATTTCACTAGCGCAATTCCACTTGGTATAATTTCACTAGGGAACAATTCCAAGTGGTATAATTCCACTAGGTATAATTCGCGGCGATTTTTAACTCTAAATGCGTTGGGCTAATAAAAAGTGGAATTGATATAAAATATATTCATTAAATTATATAATATTTTCAAAAAAATACAAAAGAGCTAGTTTATTAATAATAATTAGTAGAATAGAAACAGAATAAATTAAAGTTAATGAATACAAATATATAAAATTAATGAAAAAAACCTATTTAGGAAAAATCAATTCTCG